>OX403618.1:64672274-65330258 GCA_948107695.1 Meliscaeva auricollis
CAACAAGAACGGAAAAAGGAAGCATGAAAAAAGAAAAATGCATTTTAATTTCCACACAAATGAGGGCTAAAACCCCTCCCCTACACCCACTGTTCAACGAAAAAGTAGAGTCCAGGAGGTGTGTGGGAGTGGTCGACGATGGGATTTCACGCTACACTGAAGGTACAAGTGCATAATTTGTTTTCCATTATTTTTTTTTTCTCTGTTGTACGTTGCTCTCGACGTATCAGCCTTTTGTTCTGCCATCCGTGTTGTTCGACGAAAATTTATAACTCCGATTGGAGTCCACTGACAAGGAAACAAAAAGCAGGAGACCAAGACGACACAAAATAACACAACAACAACAACAAATAAAACACCGTTTCCAGCAGAGGGATACAAAGGACTCGAAACAAAATGAGATTTCCCCGAGTCACTTCTTGTGCGTCTTCTTTGAGTTTCTTTCGAATTATTAACGGAGATTTGCCACCCTTCAATAATATTCTTTTGCACTTTGCTGTATACAATATACATGTCCTTGGCAAAGGATATTGTGGTAAATTGTGGAATGAGGATAGCTCTGCTGCTGTTTCTTCTTTCTTTTTCAAATTAAATTTTGTGGCCTTATCCTCCTTAGCTGGTTGGTGTGTTGTCCTTCGCTAGAAATTTCCCATTCCTAAATCCTTATACCTTCTGGATGGCGTTGTTATAAATTGCAGTGATGGCCGGAAGGACTCTCGAATGGATGACTGTGGAAAATTAAGGAAAAACAGAAAACCTAACTCGATTAGGCATTAAGTTCCTTTTTTTTTTTGTTTTTGTTTTTGTTTTGGCTTTCGCTATCTGTTTGTGCCATTTGTATAGTTAACTCGTTTAGGTTTCTAATGATGTAGCAAATGAATGGATGGGATTGTTGAGGCTCTTAACTATGTGGTCCATAAGGTATTTTCATTGATGAGCTTTGAAAGAAAGAAGGAGAATGAAAGAGTTTCAAAGAATCCAATCGATGGCCATAGATGAAGGTTGGGGTTTCCTTTCTTGTCCCATTGGAATGTTTAATTATATAACTTTTTTGGAATGTTTCGGATTTGGAATACCTACCTACTCTAATGCTATTGACAAAACTTCTGTTTACGATTTTGAAGGATGGTTTAACTTAACTCTGTTTTCTATTTGATGGCAACAGCAAAGGTAAGCCTTTTCTACATACAGGAGCCTAAATGGATTTTTCATAAAGACTGATCGTTGGAGCCGGAGAACCTTCACAATTTACAAGGTGAATTTGTTCAGTATCAGTTTTGGAAAATAAAATATTCAAAACTTCTTGAATGAATTATTTATTCGTTATTGATTACTGAATGTTGTTCTTTTCTCCCTTCTCTTTAGAGGTACTGCGGTGATTTTTCAGGTTAAAATCACAGATTGCTTAGTGAAAATCACGAATTGATCCCACTGATAACATAAATTACTGTTTGCTCTGATAGAAATAACGATTTTTTTCAGTAGAAATCTCAGGTTGCTAAATGATTACTGGGTTCGCCGAGAAATTCTTGTAGTTAAAGTAAAATGACTATCAAAAATTGACGGGGGAAGGTTTAGTCAGTTTTTAATACAAGAATATTTTTCTTCTAAGCCATTTGTCTTCTCTTTTCTTTTTTTCGCTACCTCTCTTTTAATACCTTCTTTGCTAAGCAAAATTTTATCAACATTTATAGACAGAAAGGGCCTAGGGTAGCAATAATAGATATGTTGTTTGTTTGGTCCTGAGTAGAGATCTTCGAGATTGAAACGAGTAGAATCAAATATTTCCATAATGGCTAGTCCGGATATATTTCCTCTTGTTTTTTCCTGGTCTAATCTTTGATTTGTTAGTAGGTGAGGTAAGGTTTCGGGACCAAGATCCCCCCCGTCCGGCGAACTGACGCAGTGTATGTGCAAGCAGGCCACGTCTTCGGAACTTAACATTTCATCTACCCTTTCCTAACACTTGCTCACCAAAATTTCTACCTTATCCTTTTTCTTACTCATTCAACCTTCCGACACCTCCTCTGCTCCTCTCGCTCTCAACGAAATGGCGCCCAACGTGACGTCTGAGCCTGGCTAGCTAAGTCGGTAGAGTATGAGAGTCTCGTTTTTAGGATCGTGGATTCGTGCCCCACGTCATTTTGTTGCGGGCAAGAGGAGCGGAGGAAGTGTCGATGAAATGGGTTAGTTAGGAAAAAGGACAGAGTTGATTTATTACAGCAAATAAATAAGACAGGTCAAAAGGAATAGCTCCATAATTTTCTATAAACGAATCTCTAGACTGTACAAAAGCATTAGCCAAAGATAAAACAGTGAAATAGTTTGCTCTCAGATAGCTGAATGCAGAGTCACTTAAAATGAACCCCAAAAGTCACCTCTGTTGGAATGGAGATATTTAGACGGCCAAACTGGTTAGCTTCACTTTTCTGCTCGTGCTTAGGCTTCGCCGGATGATAAGTACCTATAAACATTTTAATCGTCAGGGGGAGACAGCTTAACTTTTCAGCTCCACATTCCCCTTGACATCAGAAAGGGTTGATGAGAAAAAAAAAATTTCGAGAAAAGCGTCCAAACAAAGTTTAATAGCAAATACACTCGCCATCTAGTTGTAGACTTCGGAATCGAAACTGTGACTGTAGCTGGAATACTTGAATCCAGAACCAACATTCCGATAAGGTAATCCCCTAACATATTCCAATCGGAAATAAACTCTAAAGGCAAATGTTCCGAACGAAATCTCGAAGAAAACTACAAATACTAAAACATTGTCATCGTATTAGATAGCCAATCTGCACTTAAGTCACTAAACTCTTATACAATAAACTTTTTGTATGGGACTGTGTGTACAGACCAAATGAACAAAGCTAACAAACAAAATGTAAAAATGTAAATGTCGTACGCAGGCACGCGTTGTCCATCAGGAACCAAAGAGTCATACCTCTTAGTCTATTAGAAAGACTAGGGGCCGCAGTACCTACCCCTTAGTCACACTACGCGTATAGGATAAAATATAATATAAATGAAAAAGAAGAGGCTAAATAAAACACTTCAATAAAATTGGTCTGCTAGCTTCAGCAGGTTAAACAATTAAAAGTCTGTCACAATACTTTCGCAAACTGTGATGAATTTTGTCTTCATCCTTTGCTTGACTATTGAAAATCATTTTTGGTAAGCGAATTTCCTCAGAATTTTCCCATATGCTACTGATGCGGAACGAAAAATCTCATATCTCTGTTTTGATATTTGTAAAATTCTATAAGAATATTTTTGAACCCTCTACTTTAAAGCCCAATACGCTGCTGAAGCGAAACAAAAAATCCTACACAAAAATCACACAGCGAAATCTAAGACGAAAAAATATCGTTCTGCTTTTCGTTTAGCCGTACGCAGTTCGACCGGTGAAATTAAAGTTTATCTCACAATTTACTGCCCCACACATTATTTCGATCGGAAAGAATGGATTTTAGTCTATTTTTTTTTTTTTAACTATTTTGAATTTAAATTTAGAAAATTTACCGACTCTTATTGTTTGTTTTTTTTTTTTATTTTTCAAATTTGACAGAATACTCTTTGAATATTTTTCGTTGTTGATTTCGATATTGTGGAGTCTACAAAACATTTCATTGCCTTGAGCCGCGTACTAGACTTAAAGCCTGGTAATCATCTGAATTGAAGCAAAATTTTGCTGTAGTCTCCATAGTCCAAATACCAACGAAAACATAAACAAAAAATTTTAAATGAGTATTCTGTCAAAAATACAATTGGAATATCTTCTAAACTCAATTAAAAAATGGTAAAAACCAATAAATGAACTAAAATCCATTCCTTCCGGTCGAAATTAATGTTTCGGGTAGTAAATTGTTTAAAGTGTGTAGAGACTTCTCCAAATAATTTCAATAATCTTCAATTTAACCGGTCGAATTGCGTATTTGCGTACTGCTGAACGAAAAGCAGAACAAAATTTTTCGTTCATGATTTCGTTATGCCATTTTTGTAAAATGTAGGATTTTGCGTTTCGTTTGAGCAGCGTACTGCGCTTTAACTGGTAAACTCTTCTTTTTTTGTTCTTTCTTGCAGCATGTACCAGTACACAAGTCTCTTTGAGGGCCATTGACTCTAATCTTTGAAAGCAGTTATGCGTGCTTGAACCTCATCAATTTTTAGTTTAGTCAATTATTTATTTTTCGGTAGACAGGAGCCTGTTTTTCTGCGTCATTTTTTCTCCAAGTATTTCTTTGCAATCATGCATTTTGTGGCATCATTAAATTAGTTACCAAACTGAAATGGTTATGAAATTTATTTTCATACCACTTCTGCTGTAAGTTTTACAAATGGATAACCAATGGTTATCCTTATCATATACCTTAATGCCAAAACACTGTAAGTTATACAGAACCAAAAGAACTCATGAGACTACCATATCCTTTAAACTACCATTTTTGTGAAATTCGTTTCTCTATCCTGAAGATAAGTTATTCAACACATAGACACACCGATTGAAATATATAAGGTTCTCATTTCAAGAAAGTTAATTTACCGTAGTTAATCTTCCGTTTTATACTCCTTTTCCCATCTCTCGTCCTCTTGGCAAGGCTTAGAGGAAGGTATGCAAAAAAATATAAAAAAAAAAAACTTGTGCGTGTCTTCAACAAGGATCTCCTCAATCTATCATTCCTAATGGTAATTTCATGCATCCTTCCTAAATAGGCGGCCATTTATTAGAACACCATTCCACAATCCTCTCTTCTATGTGTAGTTGTGTAGGCTGTAAGTAAAAAAGGAATGAATATGAGACCAGAGAACCTCGAGTATCCTGAGAAATATCCTTGGCAACGCACAATACAATAGGCTTCCGTGATGTGTACCTACCTTACCTTCGACTACCTATACATATTCTCTTTTTTCATACATCCTCACTCAATCCTTGGGGATAGTTCAAAGTGCCATAGAATGTGTGAGTGCATGAATTGCCTACCGGAGAAGAAAAAAAAAAAAAAACGGATATCCCTGGTGAGAGTTTTATTGGACATCAGCAGGCTCTAGATTTTGCATACAAATGATGCATGAAATAGTACGGAAGAAGAGAGAGCCCCATCACACACACTCTTGTGTAAAGACCATTATGGTTGGTGGTTGGGGGTTGAGAGTAGGAGATGTGTCCGTCCTGTCCAGTATTAGACCTGGGATAGAAGAAATTCACAGTCCATTGGGACCGACCGATGGAAGAGCTCAGTCTGCCTCTGGCAACAATCAATTTCTTTTTCCTTCTGCAAAAGGCTTTGCAGTGCCTGTTAAATAGCCGACCTAAATCCTAAAATTGCTTTGCGCGTAGGTATATGTAGCTTTCTTTGACAGAGGGAAACCAGGTGTGTGCAAGATGTATGCCTACATTTCTTTTGTGCACTGTAACCTGAAATTTGGCAGTTAACAATTCACAGTGTGTGAGTCTGAGTGTGGGTTGGTATAATTTTTTTTATAGTTTTGATTTGGGAGAACTTAGCCTTCGTTTTTTTTTTTGGTTTGACAGGATTATAAATTGATTTTATTTTCCATAGACAGATGAGCTGAGCTTGCAAGGTGTACTCTGGTAAAGTGGTACAAATTTGTGACGAGTCATAATGTGGATGGGGGAAGATGTATGCTCTGAAACAATTCATGTTGCCTACCAAATGCGTTTGTTAGTTTTTCTTTTCGCAATTTACAAAGTCATTGGGCTTACAGAATGGGCGAAACGGATCAAATGACATGTTTGTTCTTACAACTCTAGTTGAATGTAAGTTAATAAATGACAAGCAGCTTTTGATTTAGGAGATAAATCGAGGGAACAAAATAAAGGCAGGTGGCAGCAGACTATGTTTGTTTCTTTCTGGTATTTAAGCAGCATTTCCAGCAGCTGCTTAATAGGCATCATGTTGAGAAATAGAGAGACAGGGCAAGAAGAAAACACATCTTAACTCTAGTCAATGAAGAACCAATATCGCAACCCCAGCATAGAAGAGGTAAAAGAAGCTATTGATAGCTTAGAAAAATTCCGCTGAATTATTGGTCTACATTGTTGAAGTGGAAGGAAGCCGTCTGCTTGGCAGTGAGATTTGGTGCATCATCTTTATCATCGCAATACAGATTGCAGAAGTGATTCCTCGAAATCTTCAACGTTAACTGCGATTCCACTTTGATGCTCCCTTGGTCGCATTGTAGGCTTCTGCTATGTTCTTTTTGCATCCGGGAAAACTTCCTTTATTGCCTCGTTTTTAAGATGTTCATGTTGTCCCTTTTTACTTCTGAGAAGTCAATGTTTATCTGTTCTCTTCCGGTTTTAGTCACGTATTGGCAGCTCTGGTCCTTTACTGCAGCGCCGTTGAGCTGTATGTACTTGCTGGCGCCACTCGTTATAAAACCATGGCTTATAGCGTTTTTTAATTGTCGACACTGGTTCTCAATACTTGGTGGTGCGGTAAAACAGCATTAAAGGTTACTCGATTTATAGATTTATAGATTTTTTGTGATTGGAGTCGTTTGACGTCAAACTTCATCATAGTGTTTCTATCTGTTGGAGATTCAATGGACAAGATATTTCCATCCGTACCTTAGCTACCCAAAAGCAGTGGTCCCGTAGTCATTGATACTAAGGGTGTTTCTTGCGGTGCGTCGATCGCAATGTGGTCAATCTGTTTGACGGTTGAATGGTGTGGAGATTGGGTATGAGCTGTGATAAATGATTCTAGAAACAAAGTCGATTAAGCGGAATGCGTAGTCGCAGGTCATGTAGTATAGGCAATTGTTTCCGACTGTTATCGCTAAAATGGCTTCTTTTCATTGTCTTGGTTATCGTTGAAAGGCACTCGCTCACTCAGTAAAAATTAAAATTTGGCTGCTTAAATGTCCGTCGTTCCAAAGACTAATCCACATCTAAATAAGTGTTTTTGGCGTCGACACTCACAGTAGTTGTAATTTATAATATAGCAGTTTTTCATTTTACTTTTACTCAGCTCATGCCATCGTATTTCTTGTATCTCGGGAAGCATTCATTAGATATGTGGCAACCCTATAACTTTATTTACACTTCTTCCAATTTTTCCTCATCAATATGCTTATCAAGACTATAATGGTAAAAATTTTCAATTTTTTATCTAATGCCGTTATTATGATTTCATTATGAAACCAGCTGACCGTTTCTGACCCTTAGTTGACCTTTAAAATTATAAAGGTATTGTTTTCGATATAAGGTGCTAAGATCTCGAAGCAAAAGTACCTAATTCGCATGCGTATGTAAGTTGTATAGTTTGTATCCACTAACCCATATACAAAAGAAATCATAAAACAAAATGGCAGAAGTTGGTGGAACTTTATATTTACTTATTTACTTGATTACGTGAATTGAGGTTGTTGCAAACCGAGTCATAAGAAACCTTAAGCCTTAAATAAGATTTTAACGCGAAAACCAGAGTAAGAAAAAAACAATATTGTTTGTTGTCTAAAAATAATAATTAATAACCTTTTAAAATTATTATTAAATTATTCACAGTGGATATAACTTTTCGTTTTGGGTATTTTGTTTTAAAAAACTGACAAATGTTTGATTGCGTTTTCTTCGAGGATGTTTTTTTTTCGACTCTTGATTCAAATAAATGTCGAAATGCTTGATCTGTTTTGATTTTTGGTCAGACGAAAAAAAAAATAAAAATAAGAAAGAAACAAAATAAGAGATCATAGATTGAAAGTTGCATTTACGGAGTCACACTTTGTTGAAAAGTTGCAATTACTGAGTCATCAATGGTACAAAATTGAGTGTTGCGTTAATCGAGGTATTGGGTTTATCGGGAGTTGCTTTTACCGGGAGCGTATTTTTAGGAAAACAGGGTTGCTTTATATAACTTTAAATATTAAATGGGATGACAATATACGACAACAATCAGCTTTGAAAACCGACCATCTTAGGTTTTCAATTTTTCACATTCATCTTTCTGATATGAGGGGGGCGTTACGTATGCTAGAAACACAGTGAAAATATTTATGTTTCAGAGTTCTTATTGCAACTACAAATTTGCCCATAAGTTAGCTATAAGGTGTTTTCGAAAAAAAATATAAAAATGTGTTTGTGGGAGAGAGGAGACGTAACCTGCTAAAGAAAATTCATAACTCATCGCTTTTTCACATGCATGCAACTTCAGTAGATTTATCTTTTTTTAACGATCAATAGCTCTTGAGGTTTAATTATCTCGACTTTCTATACACAGTACACACATATATGTACTCCCCAGAAGAATCTTTAGTATATTGATACAGAAAACCATTCTCTCAAACAAGCAGACTGTAAACAGAAGTAACGAAAGCTAAAAAAAAAAAATGTAAAGAAGAAACAAAATAAAAAAAAAAACTTCAACTAAAACTTCGGATGTTGCTGTTGCTGCTGAAACAGCACTTCAGTTCGATTGCAAACTTTCAATGGAATCAACCTGCATGCATCCCATGATACCTTGATCCTTGCACATCAGTCTATATACCTATCGGGTTCTCTTTTATGGATTCTTGTTATGGACTCCTTCCTTTTGCTATTAGGTCTTCTCTGTTTCTTTCTCTCTGGCAAACCAAAGCAAAACAACAAACCCAGGGAATGGAAACATAAATTGTATACGAAACATGATGAGCTACACCATTGCCGCCTTAAGCCCACTTCTGAACTCAAAAGTCGTAAATGGAAAATCAATGAACTTGAGCGAGTTCTGTTAGTTTGATAAAAAAAAAGAGAACATACAAAAATAAAATAACAAACTTATAGGAACTTTCAAAAAAAAAAAAAAAAAAAAAATAAGAGAAGAAGTAGAAGGATTGGACGAAAACAGAAAACTGCTTACGGGGATGAACCAATAATAATTCCTCCCCAGCTGATGTTCAGACTTCAGAGTTGGTCTTGTTGATTTCATGTTTATGATGTCCCGACCGGGTAAGCTTTGCCAGTACTTACCTTACGTCTAACTGGAAGAATCCCCGTAGAGTCCAACTTTCTATTATGCAAATTAGAAGCCCAAACAAGCTATCAGCTGACAGAAAATCTGTAGTGTGGGGCCTCTTAAGCTACCTCAAAAGTATGTGCGGTTTTAAATTTCTTTGTTATTAATTCGAATTACTAACCTGAACATGTTCGTAGAAATTGAAGGTCAGTGAGAATTTTTTTTGGAAACCTACCAGTTTTTTTTAGTGGAGGCACCCAAATGGTAACCTCGAGTTAACTCAACTAATTTGATGACATAACTAGGGGTTAATTGATATTTATTGATATGATTTTGTTAGCCTTCAAGCATTCATACTCTACTAAGAAACTGTTTGTGAGAGTTAAATGAGTACCGAAGAACTAGCTTCAAGTTTTTTTGCTTGTTAAACTTGCCTTTGTCGTCAAAATAAAAGATTGGGAATCGGTACCACTTGATAGAATATCTTTTCGTTAAATCCGGCCCTGGTTTATGATGCAGAATTTACACTTTTTCTATGTTTTTAATGTCTGACGTTCTCGGGGAAAGAACGTGAAGGTAAAACATATGCGAGTTGAAATATATTCGCATATCTGAAAAGCACTTGACTCCTTGGATATTATGAAGAATTTAAGGGTGGCTTGAGGCTGAGGTTGTATATGCAATATGAATCACCATTATCATCTTCATCACTATCGTCATCATCGTTATTGAATATTCCTTGATGATGGAAATCTGCACAAACTACTCGAATTGCATATTTTTCCTTTGCCAAGGGCTTGATATTGATTTTAATATTGAACTCGGGAAATAAATGATTTTGGGTTTTCTTTTTTTTTTTGTTTCTTATTCAAATTTTGACCTATTGGACGAGTGAAGTGCATTTTGAATGGCATTGTCTGATGCAAACATGGAAGAACAAATAATGCTGGTTGCTCAGATGAATAGGTTTTCTGAAAAACTTTTGGATACCTATTGAAGACCATGCAATAATTAATTGGAAAATTTGACTTTGTCTTCTCAAAAATAATACCCAACTCGTAATTTTGAAAATGATCAGCGTAAATGAAGTGTCAATGAAAACAGTATGTGCCATATGATTCAAATCGATGCATGTAATTAGCTGTATGTTCTCAGACCTTTTTGTGTTCGTAGTTACTCTTTTAAGGAGCATAATGCCTCCACTGTTCCTACGCGCCATCGTGTACGGTTTCTGGAAATGTAACTCACTTCTCTCTAAATCTTACGATTACCAGCGCCATATGCTTCTCGCCTGACCAGCTCATTTATTTGACTGTGTGAGCGGATTTCACTGCATTGCTTGGCTTCTCGAAGCGTCTGACCAATCCACAGCCACTTGCCTGCCCATTCTCCTTTGAATAAGATTGAGAGACACCTATTGACGAACGTTTGCAGCTTACTTGTGACAGTAGATACGATTTTTCGCTTGTTTCAGCCATAAAAATACCGGATTCAACATTGGAGCAGATCAAAGCTTAGGCTATAAACTGAAATGCTGTTCATTTATTGTTCAGTTGCGCCTTTGGAAGATTTAAGACTTCCAACATAATTTTTTTATACTTTCTCTACTGGTTGTCCTGAAGTATTGATTGAAATTACTGCCGAGGCTGATTTCCGTTCATCAAGCACATTGCATACATAAATAAATAAATAACTTACAAGAATAGTATTGGCGATAGTTTGCAACGCTGCCTGACTTCATATTGGATATCAAATTCATCTGACAACCTACCTTTATGCGGAACGTGAACTTTGCATCCATCGTAAGTTGCCTTAATAATATCAATCAACTTATCTGGAATGCACCTCGTCAGTAAGGCAATCCAAATAAATTATCTGTTGATATGAACAGCAGGTGAAGTGGTGATCGATATTCGATGCACTGTTCTATGATGATCCAGAACGGTAACCTGCTCCGACTGCGTCTTGTGTGTGTTCTTTAGTTCGGTCTAGAACCATTTTGATGTTATCTTAGCAAATCCCTCTACAGTTTTTACACTGCATGAAATCTCCTTTTTTTTCGGAAGCATTCCTTTTCCCACTCCTCGGGGAAGTTTTCGGAGTTCCAAATTCTCTCTATGTGTGGCTGCAGTAGTCCGTTGCAGCTGCTTCTGGGCAAGTCCTACTGCCTTGTTGTCCCCCAGTGTTTCTTTAGCAGCAATGATACCTTTTCTACTGGTAGGTGCGGTGAACGCCCGGGTCGAATGTTTTACTTCAGAAGTTGAGTATCATCAGGTATTGGGTGCGGATCGCTGGCGAACATTTCAACATACGGCTTAATACCGAAAAGAAGTGTTTCTTCCACCTTCTGAGCTGATCTTCATCGAAATGAAGCTTTGTACACTTGTGGGCTCCTTAGTGATCCTACAAACGGATCTGATGTCACACCAATTGCTCTTCTGCTTCTTTAGCTAATACATTGACGTTTATCACATAAACTGCGGTAAACTTCTCTCATCTTTATGCTCTAGCTCGCTGCTGCTCGAATAGTTGCGATGCGAGCTTTAAGTTTTTTTCGTTTGTCGATCTTTGCCCGATAGACAATTTTTTCACCACTCGTAATGACAAAAAATTTCACTGTACAGCATGCATATAAGTCCTTGAGAAACTGGTCTACTAGCTGTTGGCGTACTGAGGGATCCTCTAGTCTGTCGGTATTAAACCTGGGGCTAGAATCCGTAAAACGAAAACGCTCGAAAAATATCGTTTCGACGATAGCTGTACCTTTTTGTTTTAAAGGTGTGATAGAGTGAGCTAAAGTCAACACGATATGGTTTGACCGTTTTCCTTTTACGCAATCAGGCCCCTGGATACTAAGAACTAAAACTGTAATCTTACGAAAACTGCCATCAGATAGTGGTCCCGGGCTGGGACAGTTAAGTCCCTTCCAGCAATTACAAATAGGTGATTGGTTACACATTTCAGTCTTGATACCTATGCTATATCAAACAAATAATAAAAAACTTGTGCAGAGAATGTATAGAGACTAAAAAATACACCAGGGGGCCGATTCTGGTTCTGTGAAAAAGTGAAACGAAAAGTTTTTCACTTTTTCACTCATAAAAGCTATTTTCCTTCTGTGAAAAAGTATCCGAAACCTTCATAATGAATGATTTTCTTTCACTGAAAAAGTGGGAAGTGAATGTCAAGGTGAAAACAAAAGAAGCAATTTCTTCTTCCTAAGCTGAAAATAGTAAGAAAAATTAAATACATGAACCAAATTAAATACTTATTAGCGAATGTGAACATTTTTTATTTGATTCATTTGTGCACAGAACCAGAATCAGCCCCAGGACACTAAACACATACATATGTACATAATTTCTAACGGCAGCCACCCTGCACCTTCCCTCCGGGACTACTGGGAGAAGTGATAGGCTGCATCAAACCGCACAACAACTAATTGCATTTGATTGTTGAACCCGACACAACCAAAAACTAAATCTACCCGTTTGGGGTCATAATTTTGTGACAACCTGTAAAAACTAAAAAACAAGTCTTACTGAACTTTTTATTTATTAAAATCTTCGCTTGAAAAAACCGCTCATGCAACATCAGGGTGAGACCAAAAACTTTTACCCACTGTCTGAGCCGTCATTATAAGTACCCTAGCCAAGTTTTCGAAAACAAACATGAACAAAATAAAATAAAAAAAAACTTCAAAAAAAAAAATTAAAAACTTTTCGTCCAAGTGGCCACCTTTGCATCTCTTTTCGCGATGTCTACCGTGGAAAAAAATTAAATTTAAATAAATAATCAACGTAAACTTTTAATGCCAAAAGTAAGGAAAAGCCCAAAAAGAAAAATAAGGACTCTATATAATCCTTTTTTGTCCGTGGTTGGATGTGATGGGGTCTGGTGGGGTCTGGCAACTGGTCCTCGCTGGCTGACTTGGGTTCATCATCAAGGTACACCTCTAATTTATATTCACTGTTGATGTTGATGATGTAATGATATGATAAGCTTCAGAGCTTAAGCACACCCGCCCGCCTTATGCTCAAAGGTTAATGGGATTTCAATTCACAAAGATGAAACGAGCAGAGCGAGGTCCTTGCCCTTCGCTTTTCACATTTTGTATCAACGTGTATCTGTATCTTTTCATTTATTTCGTCTGCCCTTATACTGCCTGCAGTACATATAGATAAACACCAATTTTCTTCCATTCCATTCTGAGTGTGTCCTTTTTGTATCCTTAGATCGTCTTAAAATAAATGACAAACTTTTTGAAAGGCACATCAATATAATGAAATGACAAGCTAAGGCATAAAGTCCATTTCTTTCACATGACAATTTCTGAGTTAACCAAAAGGACGAAAAGGATGAAATTCTTTTGAAGCAAACGAAGGCATCCCACCAATCCCACAGCCAGTCCAGGTCAAATTGTTGAGAGGAAGGGCCATGTTGAAAAGAATGGAAAGGCCGTGTACTGTATATAATACCAATACCTCTACGATACACTATAGAGAGAGTCCTTGCCATATGAAACAGAGATTCTAGACTTTTGCGGAATATAACATCATGTTGTGTAGGCAGTTTGCCCATTATTTGTCCATTATACCAATTCAAAGGGTCTTTGATGAGCGGGCGGATAACATTGTGCAAACATTAGGCTTGTGAAAAGGACTCTCATCTTATGGGGATAATAGAATTCTGTTGGTTACTGGAGGCTCTATATTTTTTTTTGTGTTGAAATGAGAATAAAGATGAGAAATGGAGAGAGGTTCCTATACTCTAATGCAATATTTATCAATTTGAAATTGCATTCAGAGGAAAGATGATGAAAATTGTGGAAAGGATAAGTGGATTGCATTGTAGGAAAGGATAATAGTCAATTAGAATTGAAAGGAAATGATGTCCCAGAGATTGGTTGACTTTGCTGATGCAGTCTTGGGATGAAAAGAATCAATTTACGAACGGGTCGGTTTATTTTTGGTAGGCTCTAAAGGTGTGTGTGTGTGTTTTTTTTAGATGCATGATTGAAAGCCTATGGAGATTTATGACTTGGTGATTATTGATGGAAAAAGTCCCTTTTTCGTTTTAGAGTTGAATGACATGTTTTGGAAGGTTTACTTTTATTAATTTGAAAAAGAGATATGTTTGCCCGTTTTTAATTAGCTTTTGTACTGAGGAAGTGTTTTTGGGGTGAGAAGAAAACTGGAAGAAATTGCAGTGGGAAAACAGAATAGTGCAGAGACAGATCTAACAGGGTAATAGTTAGTGGGATGGACTATCACGACGGAGGTCTTAGTACTATTTGCAGCCTATGCCACCTTGTTTTTTTTCAGGGGTGGGTTCTCTTGCAAGGAATTGATAAAATCTCCAATAGCATTGTTTGTCAACTTGGGAGAATGTCTCGCAATCGAAAAATGGTCAAAATTTGAATTTCCTTTTCGCTTTTTCGCTTTCTTCCTAACGAAAAACAATGCAAGCTAAAAAAAACATAATCCTAGAATTTGGCTTCTCCTAAAAACATTTCCCCCGAAGATTTCATTCAAAATAGGGGTGATTTGGAAATTTAAAAATCCAGATTTATACATCTTGAAATTCTATCATTTACATTTAATGTGATCTGGGTCTAGTTTTTTTATTTGCTTACTACATTAATGCCAAAAAAAAAGTATATGATTTTTTGCCAATTCTCTGAAGATTTTACGTCAGAAGCTAATTTTTGAAGTGTGTTTTCCTATGTTTCAATCTGGCTGGTTGCTTCTATTGGTCTTTTTACTCTTTTCTATCGGCCTTACTGAAGGCACATTTAGAATTCGTTTCAAGACGTTGGATATAGAATCTTATATTAGATTAAGCAAATATAAGCCTTGGTAGTTCTTGCTAGACTTATGACCGTCTTTTTTGAAATAGGAGATAATGGAACTCTCTGCTTCTTATGCTTTCAGGACTTTAACTCCCCAGAAGAAAAAAACAAGAACACCGGAGGATTAAATTTTCACTTTAAAAAGGCAATCATGCCTATAATTGTGGAAGTTAGTCTCATGATTTTTTCGCATGATTTTCTTTTCCTCCTCAGCTTTGTATTCACCCCTATCGGGAACGAAATTTCCCGGGGAATTTTTATAATCGAAATATGCCAGGAATTCGCTTGTAATTATATCTCTAGTATTAAAAATACCAGAAAAGTGAAAAGAGAGTGACTTTCCCAGCAATTTTTAATTTTGAGCCCTTTTACCCAAAAAAAAAAACAAAATTCCCTGGAAAATTTCATTTGAATATTTCGTTATTTTATAAAGCATAACAGGACTTACAGTACAAATCACTTGGTTCCTTTGGAACGACATACAGGGAGGCAATTTATTTAATACCTTTAAGTATTAAGGATGCCATCCCGACGAAAAATCCTCCGTTTTGAAAACCGCTAATCAATCTTTGCCTCAAAAACTGCAGCCTTAACTGAACTAGCCTAAGTCCTCTAAAAATTAGGATTTGTATGATGTTGCATTCCGGGTATTGCAGTGTGTCCAAACGGTCTTCTTGAACGCAGAAGTTTTGTCGATGTGTTTATTAAAAAAAAAAAATTTCCTTGAGTTTTAAAGATTTCAAATTGCTCTCTTGCTTAACTAAGTATTTGTGGCTTAGGCTAATTTTGTATTGTAGCGACGAATTGAAGGTGTAAATAAACTTCAACTTTTGTCTAACAACTTTAACAATGCCATTCGAATAAAAAAAAAAACAGCTTCATTATTTGTAAAATAAAATTGTCATATACACTTCAGTGCATATAGGGGCCAAGATCGTGAAATTGGAATATTTGATGTCCAGGCTTTTTTTTTTTAATTAAATTAAATTGAAATTTACTTCTGACGTATTAATAAAAAATCGATATGAATCTTCGAATTTGTAAAATCACTATGGGAAAGCTTCCATAACTCAAAACTGAAATTAAAATAGCCCAAAATACAATAAAATCAATTAAATTTTAGTTCCCTGTATTCTTAATATTACTAAGAGTTGTCCAAAGAAATTTCTTTGAGTGTAGTTACAGTGACAAAATTTGGATTTTTTTATTCATTTAACGTGCAATGACACTACTAATGACCTTCCCGGTATATCACAAAATTGTTTTTTCATTGCATTAATAGTTTTCTTCATGAATAAATTAAATAAAAATGGTAATTGAAATTCAGTTTGATATGTAAGAAGCGTGCATCAATTAAGTATAATTCCGGGAACGCCTATTTTGTGTTTACAACTCAGTTTGATTATATAATTTCATATTCAACACTATTATTTATACCATATGTTACGATGTTGTTTTAGTCGAAATTTAGCGATCTTATCATACTCACTTGTTGCAATTCACTGTTCAAAGAAAATAGGTGTGAGTCAGTAAACAAGAATGAAAGGCTGAGGATTCTGCCATCAGCAAAACAATTGAGTGGAATGGCAGTTTCAGACAAGAGATCGTAAGTGAAATAGGAGAAAAAAGATCGGACCAAGAACGGATCCTTGAGGCACAGGGTGACATTCTATTTGGTGAAAACAGTATTTGCGGACGGTTTGTTTAATATATCTTGAAAAACGGTAGAATTTGTTCTGAGCATATCGCACAGTTTCTATCGTTCTTAAAAAGTGATTGATCGTTTTCGTTTTTTATAGAATTATCTCTCAGCATTTTTTTTTGAACTCTAGACATACAAAAATCACAAAAAAACTTGAATTGAAAGATAATCACTAATTTATTTATTTGCTTAAACACTTTTTTCACAGAGTATTCTGTTTTTGGCACTACATAGTAGGTAGTTACATATTTCAGTCTGCCTTTAAACAAACAAAAATTATGAACAGTTTTGAAACATAATTCTGTTTGTAAATAAAATACTTATGCAAAGTTTTATCTTTGTACGTTCAACCCAAATTTCATGAGGGTGATACAATTTTTTTTTCAACTCTTTTGTCTGGCCTTCATTTATATAATCCTTTGATTTTAATTATAAGAGGCACGCTAGCGTAAGTGTTAATTTTACTCCTTTAAATGAACCTGCTGAACCATTAGTTATGTACGAAGTGATATTGTTGCACTGCTTATGATCCAACTGCCAATTACTGCCCCAGCATCAGTAATTAATCTAAGTTATTAATTATTTATTAACAGAGGTAAGGAATTGCCATTAAATGTGCATAAATTTACATGATCAAGTGATGCTTGAATAAATAAAATCAATAAATCTTATAACTCATTTCATTGAAGTCCTTAAAAACCTTCCTCTGACTTTGATATCAAAGTAAAATAAAGAATTTTAGATACCTTATTCTTAACACAATTTTTATTGTAAAAAAATTATTAAAAAATTATTAATCTACATTATTTAAATAACCCTCTTAAAGAACCCTTCATTTCATTAAGGGTTATTTTATTTTTTAATGATTCGTCATTCTAAATAAATACTAACATCGTCGAATGTATCCTTCATAATCGCATCCGCAACAATTGCAATCAATTATTATTACAACAATCATCAAGTTGTGCTCTGATTAAAATAACACATCACATCCGCTTTGTATGAATAATTAAGTACAGTATAACTTAGGACAGTATAGGTATACCGGACTCAGGACAGCCTCATTTTATGATGGTGCTCGAAGCCATCATGGTCATCATTGTCACTTGTGCACCGCCCTATGCATACGTGCTTGTCGTATATTGTGTGTTCATTAAACGTGACAACGAGAGATGACATCCTCTCTTCATCCTCATCCTCAAATCAACAAGGACAAGCAAGAGTAGATACTATAGCATTTCATAAGCAAGAAGGACATACTCTTGGAAGTACACACGCACTGCAACAATTTTATTATCGATCCATTTCTCAGGCAAGAATTAATTCCAAACCCACAATTTACCAAAGAGGAATTCAAAGTGCTATTTTATGGGTTTGGTGGCGGCGGCGGTGGGTGCGAATATGGTGGTTTGTCGTCATATCCTCTGGCCACTGGCCAGTGACCACAGAGGACAATGCTAAAGGACCCCCTCATATACACCAATACTTTCTGACTTTAAGCACATGCGTTCTAATCACTTGCAAATGCATACGGATAAGGTTTACATCTTTATGTGGCGGTGGGAGGCCGAGGCAGGCATATTAATATTCACAGTTAATCTTCTTGCAAGCGGACATCTCAATTTTCGAATTGAGAATGAGAATATGTATATGGAATAAAGCGTTAGTCTCTGGGGAGAATGAGTGTTCTATTTTCAATTTGCTGCAGACACTCATATTTATTTGGAAGTCGGAAGAACCTGTGATATTGCCAAGCACCACATATGCTAGTAAGAGTTTTATTCTTTCATTTGGCTGCTTCAGGGGTACCTATAGAACATTCGTTTTTTTTTTTTTTTTATTAATACAGTATGGTTTACAGTATTTTGGCGCTCCAACTGATGACACTGCTTATATTTTCAAGTTTAAAAAAAATATTTTGAGAAGAAGTTTTTCAAGAGTTGTGTTTTTATGTTCCAAGGAAGCACACAAAGTCAGCGGTTGCTTCTTATTTGGGGTGCTTCAGCTACAGTAGGGGTAGTACTCGAAATTTCTATCAAATAATGGAACGATCTACCAACAAATATCAGTCCAGAACAGAAGTCTGCTATTATGCAAATGTGAATACTCAGTTCCAATAATTTTAGCTTTTGACCCACCCCTTCCCCCGGGACGGCTGTTTGGATTCCTTCGAGGTCGTTGTCATGTTTTCCTTCCTGAATAAACTTGAGGTTTCAACCGTTTCCCGAGTATTTTCTTCTCTTTTTTTTTCTTCTGAGAATATTTTCTGTGTAGCAGACTACTTTTTCTAGTTTTGGTCACTAAGTAGCATCTTCTGGGTTATGTTATCTGAGCTGATGGCACAGTGGGTTCTCTTCAGGTCTAAACGGGGGGCTTCCTATCTGATGCAAAAAATATCGTCTATTAGGGAGTCTCCGTACTGAGAGAACGCTGTGCTTGATTTGTCTAACTTATGGAGATAGGCGTTGACGTGTCCGCTGAAGAACCGGGTGATAAGTAGTTAACCTCCGATAGAGCTCCGAGCCTCTGCATTGCTGTCATCTGTATCCAATATGTTTCTTGTCGACATCATCTTCACTTCACAAAGGTTTTATTACCATCAGAAGCCTTCTTTTGCTTTTGAGAAAGACTATTTCCTTTTTTTGTGAAACAGGAACGTATGTGCACGTTATATGAGATAGTTCGCATTAACTTCGAAAAATCCGGTCAAATTTAAATAAAATGCCTACTGACATTCCTGGTGATCCAGTATCGACCCTCAAAAAAGAATTATGTGCGGAGTAGTAAGCTCACAGGCTTGACACAACAGGATTGGAATAACGATGAACAACAGATCGAAGAAGTTCCGCAGACGCAGGAGAACCTGACAAAGTGAAGGCGCCTGGTGTATTTCCAAAACTTGAGTGCAACATAATACATAAGGTTCGAGGTACATTTTACGGAATTTTAACAACAGCTGGTAAGGGGAACAGCAGTGCCACTGGCATCCAAAGAAATACAGTACCAGTGTTTTTCAAAACCCTAATCCCATATCCGATATTGTCCCAAAATGCGTGGTATATTTTACAATACAGAAAAGTTTAAGGTCTCTGAACGAGTAAATTTTAGGTCTTCGATATTTAAAGTCACCGGAGTTCAGGAAAATAACTTCTATTTTCGGTCCGTTTATTTTTCGAACATACTTTATAACTAAAAGTCCTTAACATTGCGCATGCATTTATACATTTGGAAGTAACCGATAAACACTTTGCCAACACAAAACAATAGGGGATACATTACTTGCAAGTGCATTCCGTTAAACATTCCCGAATACAATTAATTTGAATACTGCCTCCCAGGGAGTACGTATAGTTATAGGCTCAGCATCAGGTAAAGATGGGGATCCCATCATCCAAGGGACTCACAGGACACAGAAAATGACTTTTCTTCCAATGTGTAAATGCACCGCATGCATGACGAAATGCAGTTTTGTGGTTGCATCCTTGCATCTATTGCTGCGATACGATTTGAAAGTGACCAATGCAAAATGCATATACACCTTCTGCAACTTTCTGAAAACCTTCTACTAAACGTGTGATTTATGTGATCTCTCATAAATTTCAACCGGATGCCGTTATGGCCAGGATGTCATTAATAAATTCATTTTTGTCATACAGCACTAGCAGCAGTAGTAGCAGCAGCAGCAGCAGAATTACCGAAAGAGGTTTGAGTCTGAGCTATTACAATTCTGATGTGCGGGGCGAAGGTGGCTTACAGTCGGATTATCACATCTCCGGACGGACGGTTGGTGGTGGTCAGAATTTTAGATATACATTACATATCCCGGCAGGACATTGGGATATGGGAATGTGTGTACAGGGTACATGCAGAAACAGCAAGAATCATGATGTAAGGTTTGTAAGCTGTAAGACACATCCTGAATGAAGAACTTAATCTGCCACAGACGTGCACTTCGATGAGCAGGGACAATAAATTCAGTTAATTGTAGTTTATATAGGAAGAAGACGAAGGAACAATGCCCGAAAACGAGACCCATGCAAAGAAAGATTCTTAAAGTTGTTAAATGGACAATTTGCTTGAGGCATCTGCCTGGAATATATACTTTTTTATGAATTTTTGTCTAGAAAGGTGGTAGTTCTTACTATACACTACACATGCACCATACAAAAATGTATATCAATGATTGTGTGTGTGGAAGAAGGAGCTCTTTCTTTGGATAAAGACAATATCTTTTCTATATGTGTGTGTGTGTGTGTGAATGGTGAAGCTATAAATTCTCTTAGGACTTTCTTGTAAAATTTCCAAGTCCATTTTATGGTCTTTTCTGGGTCTCTTGCACCGTAAGCAAGTCGGCGATAATAACTGAATTAGGACGTGTGTTACAGATAGTATTTGAAATATGTACCAAATGCAACCGGATAGTTTTTAGTTTCTTTGGAGAGAATTTTCTTTCCTTTTTGGAGAGAAAAGGTGATTTACAATTTTTACATTGTTAGAGATTTAAGAGTCAGATGGGACACTGCTAAGGGTAGCTTGTGTGTATAAGAAACTCATAAGAAAAGAATAAAGAAAAAGTTGAATGAAAAAAGGGTTTGTGTATAAAGTTCACACACACATTTTACACTTATAACTACCAAAAACCTGATATGCCTCTATCTTAAATAAAAGAGGGTAGGTACAACTCCTTTCTTATAAAGATTATTTTCCTAAATACGTTTAAGGTTCTTAAAGTCGATTTTTTGGGTAAATTTGGGCACGACGCGACAGACATAATCACCATTTCGCACCTCTTACAATAGTCTGTCACAGTCAGCTCGATTTCGAGCCAACCGTTTCTAATTTCGTACCTCAAATCGTTTGGTTAGATCTTACTTTCAACTTGGGTCACTTCATCGGAGATGAAGTCTTCCTCTTTTGTATGTTTCTTCTGGCCTGGTGTTGAAGACTTTACGAGCGGAATCGTCAATGTTCCTCGTAAACAGCTCATAATAATATAGTTTGTTATTGAATCTTCTTTTCCAGTTATTATTTGGCCTATTGTAGCAAAGCAGACAGTAAATCGCTGTTGAAGAGATAATGGGTATACATGCGCTTGAGAGAGGGAGTCAATAATTCTTCACCAACTATTATGCAGTCGAAAGTGGTTCTCATGTCTCATTCAATCTTGACAAAGTCTAGAAGGACCGGGATGGCAAATATCTTCTTTAGGCTTTACTCTTTGATTTGCTTTCTTAGTAGTTTGATCTCAGTCCTGGTATATAAATAGTTATCTGAGTTTTCGGAAAATAGATAGGAAAAAATCTTACTATACGTTAAAAGTTTGACTGTCCATGGTTGACGTACTGCCATAGACTCAGGTGTTATTTTGCTTTCATTGGCCGTTAAACCCATTCTAGCGGTTTCTAGAGTTCTTTTAAATATTTCAATATCATCGACAGTTGAAAAAAAACTTGTGTAAGATTGTGTACTGTGACCATTTGAGTTCTGAAGGGTTGTTCCGATTATCGCCAAACGATATCGTTTTGACGATAGCTATCTCTATCACAATTGAAGAGACAAATAGGGACAGGTATCATTTTTTTCATTTTCTTTTACGGAATCAAACCCCTGTATAGTTCTTTGAAGTTAATAATGGTGTTTAAAAAGTCACATGACAGCGCTTGTTGTTGCCTTAAGCACTTTTTTGAATAAAAGGGCATCGGTGAGATCTTTACCGAACTTTACGGAGCAGTGTGTATTCTAAATCCCTAATTACTTGATGTTATAAGAATCTGGGCTCTGTTTCTATCGTAGTTCTTTCCTCCTATCATATCAAAAAGATAAGTTGGTACATATACTGTTAACCAGATAATAGCTTGCTGCTTTGAACAACACGGCAGCGGCAGCAAGGCCTTTAGCTCCAGCAGCTGATTTAGACCTCAACTTTGGAAATTATTTCTTTCATTTCACACAGGTTGTGGGGAAGAAATTATTGATCTATTTCTATAATGATACGACATTATAGAAATAGATCAATAATTTCTTTTTTTATGCTTTAGGCTTTAACAATAACAAAACAGGAACAATAAAATGCTTATTTGAATGTGCTACTGGCTGGACAAACTTTTAATCTTGTTGCATATGACATATTTGTGACTTTGAAATTTGAAGACTAGCAGATGTCGCTGCCGTAAAACTGAACCAATTTTTCAAAAAAAAGTACGGCAATCGATTTGTCTCGGTACGCCATTTTGTAGCTTTTGTTTTTTAATTTACCGTTATAACGAAGTTATGTCCAAAAGAGTCAGAATCACTCAAAAAAATGATCGTCTGAAATTTGGCATTCTGTCACCGCCTTAAATGTGAACCACTTCTCGAAAAAGTACCGAGAAGAAGCGTACTTCGTATTCTTCATTACCATCTTTCTACTCAATAACTTTACTGGCAGTAATTAGTTTTTGATGAGACTTCTAAGACGATAACTTTATAAAGTGCCCTCAGCAACCACCAAATTTCAAGAAAAAATATTACTTCTTCAATTTCAATGCATTGAAAGCGTTTTTTTGACCAATCCGTTACTTTGGAATGACCGACAAAAAAGACGAAAACTTCAAATTTTTGCTTTCCAATCAATTCAAATCCTTTTCAACTCAATTTAACACAACAACACTATTTCCTGCAAGAAATTTGAAAAAACTATTTTGAACAATTATTATAAACCTGCAACCCAACTATATTTTTCGTTTCCAATTATTTTTAACAGTCATAATCACAATACAAATTCGACTTGCCATGGAATTCACCTGAAAAAAAGAAGGAAACAAAATAAAACAGCCACTAAGGTAGTTTGAGGTACTTCAGAGCAGTTCCTGTATACCGTGGATATACTTACATGAATCACTTGCATTCTGAAACCATACGTGGAAATATTTTAACTTCAGTATTTTTTTTTTCAATATACTATACAGAATCCAGCAAATTCTACAGTGCTGTGGACAAAAAGATTCTACATCTTGACTTGGATGACACAAAAACACAATTTTTCTTAAAGGTTTTTTTTTAGAAAAAAAAAACGAGTACACCTAGCAACGGCGCTAAACTCGCTTACTGAGAAGAATAATAGCTCCTGCGTTAGGGCACCAGAAAAGCATCTTAAACTCTAGAACACTAACCAATGTGCTGCTCAAAGGGAAATAGAAAAAAGAAACCCAAAAATGGGTAAGGCTCCAGGTTGAAGTTTCTTTTTAATAACGCAAAGAAACTTCGCCTCACCCTAATGTTTATGTAAAGGGTTTTCCAATAAGAGGTGTTATTTTGAATAGCCCGCTATTTCGGTAGCTGTCACTTTTGAAGCTGTCATTTTTTGACATTTGACAAGTAGAAACTACGCTATTAACAAAAATGCTTCAACAACGCATTGAAATTATTAAAATTCACTATAAAAATGGTGAAAATTTGGCAGAGACGGTTCGTAAAACTAAAACATTTTTGGGTCGTCGTGAAGCACCTTGTCGGACCGCAATACAGAAATTGGTGGACAAATTCGAGCTGTTGGGACAAGTTAGTGATGTGAAGAATAAAACCCGTGCACGTCGCTCAAGAACAACTGAGAATATTGCTGTTGTTGCCCAAAGTGTTGAAGAAAACCCAGGTTTGTCCATTCCTCCTCGTTCTTTGGAATTAGGCATTCCAAAAGCCTAGGTCCGTTCCTTGAACTTTACGGCCTTTATAAGGAATTCGAAAAAAAAAACGATGAAGGATATTTTTTAATTTCGTTTTCACAGCACTGTTTTACTACAAATCCTTTTGTAAGGATACGGGTGCTAAGTTGTATGTTTTTCACGTTGTTATCCCCAAAATGTGCACCGCGAAAAGTTAGTGGTTTCTATACACCAGCGAAAATAGTTAACAAAAAAATATTAACACAAAACAAACTCAAACTCAGAATCACACACGACCAACAGAGTCAAAGCGAGCGTGTTTTTCAGCACTAGCAGTTAGTTTGTAACCAAAGAAATGTTTTTCGTTAGAAACGGGGGTGCTACAAGCGCGCAAAAAAGCGTGTAACAAGAGTGACGTATTAAATTGAGAAGAATAAGAGAAGAATACCAAAAAGTACCAACATATATGCACACTCTATGTGGTTGTCGTCGTATATAGGTTCTTTTCTATAATGGCGGTTTTTAAGTAGATGTACGTATTTTTGTATATAGTACATATAAAATAGAGTTGGTGTTGTATAGGGCCTTAGTATAGTAGAACACAAAGTGTCTGTTAACATTTTTAACGAACCTCTAACGACTGTTTGCCGACTTCAAAAAAGGAGCCCCGGTCTTAACAAAATAATGATTATAACAACCATAAGGATCCAATTAAAACTTTAAGTGAAGGAGGCGAGTCAGTATTATAGAAGAGAGATTCGAAATGTATGATGGCTTCAATGTGGGCACATTTACAGAGGAAGTGTATTACATTTTATACGAAAGAGAGTGCGGTATAAAGTAAAAGAACTAGCGTGAGTAGGGATTATAAGTCAGTAGCACGTGAATTCGCATTTAAAATTGAAGATAAAATAAATAAGCTTTATATAGGGACTTCATTTTAGAGGGAGCGCTTCCCATTTTTGGAAATGATAGTTATAAAGCAATTAAGTCCTGTGTGGCTTAGTTTTAATGTGTAGTTGATTTCATTTTGTATTTTGTTAGAAGGTATAAAGATAAGAAGATATCCTTCGTGGGTTATTGTTTGACTTATCATCTTATACTTGTACTTCTTATCGGAGTTGTTTGGTTTATTGGCTTAGGGATTTTTAACCTTTTCATTTTAATCATATACCGGTAGTTTTTAGTATATTTGTTTGCCTAATATGTGATCAGCGATTTGGAATTCTTATCTGTCGTTAAATTGTTTCTATAGCATAAAAAAAAACGCCACAGTGACCCTTTAAGTTTAATTTATAAAAAAATGAGAAGTTCTGCTGACAAAATAATTTATCAAAATGACCTTTGTTAGCTTTTCTATGAGCCTTAAAATACTATACGAAGGCGGTTTCCGACCTTAACGGAGAATAAATCGTTTATAAAAGATAAAAGAAATGTAGCTATTACTCATCTTTTTACATTTTCGTCAGGTACACTAAGCCAGATAAAAAAATCATTGTTATATTAAGAACTTTCCAAATTGTTGTAAGATTGTGAATTAATAAATGTTAACTCAACAAAAAGATCTTGGAGCAACAACTAATTCTTAATTTTTAAGGAATCAGTCAGTTTAACAATCAAGTTTTTGATAGAACCATTTTTAGATTGTTAATCATTTTCAAGAACGAAAAATTGCCAGCCCAACAATGAAATTGCTGTGTCAACTATTTTTGCTGTCAAAAAAGTCTTTCAAGAATAACATTGTTGGCCCAACAACTCCTTCTTTAAGTAACAATTACTCATTTAACAGACTTATAAATTTTAAAATGACGTTTTTTGCATGATGTAAATGCCTACAAAATATAAACACGATAAATACGATTACGTTCGCTTTATTACGGAAGGAAATACTAAAGTGTAAGTAGAAGGAAAAAAATGAAGCTTAGTACCAGTTTTTTTTAAGTCATTATCTTCTAATGGACTTGAAAGCCGTCAGTCAGATAGTAACACAAAATATTGATACATAGGTAAACTCCAAAAAGGTTCATACGTTAGCAAATTTGCAATAGCTGGAGTGCTGTTATCATAGATGTTGGATAGAATTTCGTCGATGATGGTTGAAATAAAAGCACGGATAAAAATGTTTAACAATGCAGAAAGAATCGTTGAAAAACGTGGAATACAACAGAAAAAAATGGTCGATCATTACGCAATGCTGCGAAAAATAGCATGGGGAGTTATAAAAAAGGCGCTTAGTACCGGGGGAAATAGCGTCAAATTAAAGGGACAAAAGCATGGAAGGTTGGGAAAGAAATAATAAGGGATTAGTACCACCGAAAAAGCGTATAATACATACTGGGGTAAAAAGCGTAGAATCGAAAGCGTGAAATTTTTACAGAAAAATGTGCGAAATACCAAGTTAAAAATCGAGGAATTCGATCGCAGGATACAGAGGGAAATAGCATGGAAAATCATGAAAATGCATTTGTTACCCGGGTAAAAAGCGTAAAATATCGCAGATAAAAGGGAAAGTGAACGGGAAAAAAGGATTATTTCCATTTTTTCGAATTTGTTTAGAAAAACTAAAAACGTAGTTTTAAAAACGTATTATTGTTACAATCACTTATAAAATACACCAAGTTTAATCAAAATCGTTTTCGTTTTCGAGGAGAAAATTCCAACAACTCGAAACCGTTTTATGGGAGGTATTCGTTCTAATCGAGATATTCAAGAACAACAAAAAAAAAAACCAACCTTGGAAATTACAAAAAAGTAATTTGTACCAAATTTCAAGCAAATCCGTCAACCTGTTAAGGATGTGGCTGTCTGTACAAATCAATGCAGAGACGAACAAATGCACAGACGCACCGACCGACGGACGGCATGACGATGGACTTCTCCATCATCGTAATGTTGGTTTTGATTGAAACCTCAATTTTTTTTTGACACGAAACCAATACTTGCCCTAAAGAGTAAGTCAAAATCGTTGATCGTCACGAAATTATGAGAAAAATAGAATGGGCAGTTATGAAAAAGGCGTTTGGGTGGTTTGTGCTGTAATCCAGAAGGGTTTAAAAGCAGAGTATACTAGATAAAAATCGAGTATTAAAATCCTGAGAACCTGGCGAATTGAGCCAGGCCAGGTACTGGTATTATCCAACAGAAAAACTTGACGTAGACACCTAGTACAGTGAGTCAAAACTAATTTTCAAAGAAAAAGTTGGGTTAAAACCGTAAAAAGCGTATCATACCGCGGAAAAAACATGGAATATCGGGAAAGAAACAAAAAGAGAAAATTCCTACCTTGAAGAACATTTATTAATGAGACTAAAAGCGTGAAAACTCGCAAAAGAGAGCGTGAAAATATTTACAGAAAAATGTGCGAAATAAAGAGTTAAAAAGCGATAAGAATATGATCGTGTAATCCCGCACAAAATAGCATGAAAAGTCGTGAAAATGCACTCAGTGCCTAAAATACAACAAAAAAGGGAAAGACGCCTGAAAGCGTGAAAATTCTTGGAAATTTACGAAATACTGTGAACTACCGCGGTAAAAAGCGAGAAATACCGTAGAAAAAAGCCCAGGGTACTGGTGAAACTAGCATAATGAGAAGTCATGAATAAAGCACTTAGTACAGCGAGAGACAGGGAAAATGTCGTGGATAACAGCAGAAAAAACAAGTTAAGGGGAAAAATATGTGAAATATATCGGACTCTGGTCGTAGAAAACGCGGAACACAGTTGAATGATCGCGAGAAATTGAAAAGTCATACAAAAAAAAAAACTAACTACCGCGGAAAAAATACTTACACACCGAGAAGTAAAACTAGGAAAACCACAGAGAAAAGGTGTAAAAAGTCTCGGAATCAAGCGTTAAAAGTCGCACAAAAATATCCGCGACTGCAGTCTACCGCGTCAAAGGAGAAACTCCTTTTATACATGATATTCCACACTTTTTTTTCGCGATATTGCCCGCAGGTCTCCATATTTAGGAAAAATGACAGAACATAAGTTTCAATGCTAAAAATGTCAATTGAAGTGGATTTGTCTATCTCAGATGAATTGGAATAATTGCGTTTTTTAACCCCCTAAAACCACAGAAGGATGAAAAATAAACCTGCCAGACCTTCGAATATGAAATAAGGAGTATAGGTATTACTCCCAAAATTTGGTCTATTAGAAAAAACTGATTTGACCAACAAATATTTGGTGTATATACGAGTAGCTCAAAGTAGGTACTATAGAAGAACAGGCACAAACTTTCAATATAATAGTTCGTCATTCTTGCATGAATTTGAATTATGAGAGCCTCATAATTACATTTGCGCCCCGAATTTTAAGGCCCCAGATGACGATGATTCCACCACTGGCTTTACAGCTGACTCGTTTTTTTTTAAATCCTGTGGGACGTAATTAACGTGCTTTAATTGTTTTAGCCGTCACGAAATTACATTTTTTTAATTTATTTGTATATGATTTTAGCTTAACTATCGTGACAGGCATAAATTAGTCGTCATGAAATGACTAGTAAAATCGCAATGCTGTCTCCCGTGCTATAATCAATGCGTTCATTTAAGGATATAAAGGATATTCTGCAAGAAGTCGTCGTGATTGATTTATTTCAAATATGAACATTTCTCAAACTTAATTCAGGTAGAAATTTTTGTAAAGAAACAAGCAATCTTTTTGTTCAAAATAAACTACCCATTTTATTTGAAAATTATCTACCACACAAGCACACATTGGCAAACCAAAAACACAATAACTACACAAAGCCCATTGAGTATTTGTTGAATGCAATCGAATTCAGGAACAGCCGGGAAGTTCTTCTCATATAACAAAGCATACAAAAGCACCGCAATAAATTAAATATTGTCCTGAGTCCATACACAAATAAAAAAAAAAAAACAAAAACAAAAAACTTCCTCGTCCTATTCCAAAAAAAAAACTTATACCACTACGTACCTACAAATGTACCTACTGGGTACCAAACATAATCTACGTCCTGTTTCCTGTGTACAAAAATTTGAATTGAAATGTCTTGTGGGCTATTGATTTAGGGGATGCATTTGTTTCCTCCTATCGAAGCCGCCAATGGCTAACGCCTGGCTGTGATACCTTTAGGCTAACTCTGCAATAACAACACCGCAGACCATTTGTCATATTACACATATCCTGGCGGCTGCGGAGGCCAGTATTCAATATCCTGAGTGGAGTATATATGGATGCCATTTTGGATGGGGTATATGAGTGCTGCAAACAATATGCGTTTACACAATTCATTTGACGATTCCAACCCCAAATGGAAAAACAAAATTAAAATTTTAATTAAAAAAGGACACAAGTGCAAATATTTACACCAACTCTCAGGCAATTGCTATATTAAGTGTTTTGGCACTGGCCAAAGAGTAAATGCTCCTCCATCCACCCGCTAACCCTCTTCGTTCTTTGATGCACAAGAGGGCGCAAAAAGGGATAGGACAAGGATCAGCCAGGATAGCAAAATATCTGCATACCAATCCACCCACACACTTTCTATATTACTCTCTGGACTTTTATTGTTCACTTCAAACAGGGTGTTCTCTTAGTATATATCCTCTCACTAACATAGAGATATGTTGGTGTGTCCTTTGTACTCGTAAAAATAGCTCTATTGCTGTATTACGTCCTGATGGTTATGGTGGCATTTCAAAAATATAGTTTTTTCTTCTCTTTTTTGCTTTTACAGATCGTAAAATCTCAAAAATTCATTTGCACAGAAATTTCTAAAGGAAGCCAATTTGCCTTTGGATTTCTATGCAATCCTGCTCATCCGGATGTGGTGTCTTGGTTGAATGTGCTTCCATGTTTTTGTAGTAGTGGAGGTCCTTTTTGGGCATTTCAAATGGAAGGGTTTTTGTGTTTGCAAACCAAACAAAATATTGGATAGTACCTACAAATTTTCTGCATCAGACAGTTGTAGTAGGTATAGTTGCAAGGATTTCAAGGATTCCCCTCTGCACAGAGAGTGTTTGTGTTTGTCGACTAGGAACATATATTTTTTATGGATGCAATAATAATCTTGGATTGTGTGCGAGAGAAGTAATTCAATGGATCTCTTTGCTTTTGCGACTCCCTCTGTGTCGGTCGGTAGGGGGTATAATTTCAAGCCGAACCAATGCACCTGGAAGGGCATCGTCGTTAGTAGTTAGTAGGCGGATATGGTTTGCCACCGGAAAATATATTATACGAGTAGGTAGTAGCTATGCTGCATTTTATATATGTAATATTTGTTTCAAGAGGAGCATTTATTTAATTAAAGCAATTCTGGGGCAAAAACTTATTTGTGTATATATGGGAAGGACTTAAAGTATTTTGTACTTTTTTGATAACATAAATTAAAATTAAATGTACAATGAAGTGGAAACTATGCATGCATAAATGCATATATACTTGAAACACACAGAACAGCATGTGTGCTTCAAGGATTTATGCGCATAAATTACGGTCAAAAGGTGAATGTTTAATTAAAAGGTGTTTTCTATGTGTGTCTTACTTATGATTATAATTCCTTGTAAGTTAAAGTTTAGTTTAACTTGCTAACTTAACTCATACATTTTAGATTTAAATTGGGACAATGTATCAAAAGAAGTGTAGATTTTGCATCTGAAATTGAATGAACAAAGACTACTTTGGGAAATGGACCAACTTTTTTTGAGTACATAGCATGGAAGAAAATTGTATTTAGCAGTATTAGATTCCACTTTCTGAATAGACTTGGCGGTCTAACTTGCTACCACACCTCTTAATTGCAACTGGCAAGGAAGAAACTTCTCTAGCATACCGAACGTGCATTGTATTTCTTGGGCCAACTTATTACTACTCGAACCAATATATGGTTAGTGCCAATTTTACATACGTGTATCCATCAAAATTCACTGCAGTTTCCGCTGCGAAAAAAATTCATTTGACCTAGAATTCACAATGCAACAGTTAATATAAATCATTTAGATGCTCCTTGGAGGTAAGCCCTGAGGTGGTGGATGGGTTGAAGGCAAATTCTACTGTGGAAAGCAAAGCTATGTTATTGCGAAACTTTTGTTCTGCAAACAGTTTGAAGGAGTAGGCTGCAGTTATTTACTAAGCCATCCCCTGCAAATAAAGGGGCGTTCCCAGTAAGACACTCCTGACAGATAAGACGGTAAAGGACGAATTATCTCAGTGAAATCAATGGTAGTGTCACTGGTTCCATGTCAGTTTTAACTAAACCTGGTGAACGCCTTATATAGGCTAGTCTGACGTAATTAAAGTACATGCTTATGTGGCATCTCATTATTGGCATCATCAAAGACCCTGGCTCTCAAGTTTGAGGGGTCCTTCCTGCTCGACGTAGGAGTCAGTTAGATAATTTTGATATGGATGATCGAAAGGTTTGCTACCCTTTCAAGCTAAGCGTGGACAACGAATTTCGGAACTGCACGTGCATTATCTGGACCTTAAACATGTCCGAACAATTAGTGGATATCTTACATAGGTGCAGAGCTGATATTATGGTCTTCTACTGTAAGTGCTTCTCCAAAGAGCGGAGACAGCGGTTGCTTGGATTTGGTTTGGATTTGTTCTTTAAATATGTGACCGAGCACCTTGTTACAATCCGTATCAGGGTCACGCCCCAACCGATGAGATAGATGACCCAGCCGCTTCATTCGTTGAATAAACTTCGCGAAAAGAATTGTATAATACAAGTGCCTGAAGTACGACAACGCACGTCAAGTTGTTCTTCGCTACTCAAACGCCAAAATCGGAGGTTTGATGATTAGAGCACACCGCCTGTATGGCAATACTTCTCAAGGACGGACTCATTGTGGTCGATTCTTTGACGGTGTGAAATATTATCATAGAAATCACTCGATTACTATTGAGATTTGGCGGTCTGGAGATAAACTTACTGTTTTACCAAATTGATCATGTTGCGATACATCAACGCACTAGCCTGAGAAATTTTCGAACGCAACCTCCATGGACAACGTTTACGTAGGAAGGGCTCTTTTAAAGTAGCGCGATCATGTGGTAAACGACTACCAGCTGTGCGTAACTTTCGGCTGCTAGCAAGGGAACTATTGGGGCTTGTAAGCAACATCTTAAGTAAGTAATTGATACTTAGTATTTTAATTTACTCATTTTCTTAATGAGCTGCCGACTGAATGGTCCTAAGACGCGACCGCTTCCCATCGTTCACGATCCCCATGCGTGCTGCTTCTGCTTCAGAACTGCCAGAATACAGCTTGTAGAGCAAGCATTTCTACTTCCGAGTAAGGAATTCTTAGCCTAATTTTTTTGTCAGGCCTAACAAACAGCGGTTTGCTAGGATACTTCTTCCCCGTATCTGAACAAAAGAGTTAAAATTTCTAGCAAAGTACAGTGTCTTTCGATTGACCTTGGTGACGAATAGGTGTTCGTTGATGGGTCGATCTATTGAAGATGGTAACTTTTTCATGTAAACACGGTTTTGGCTGCTTCCATGATGAAATCGTAATACCTACTGCTTCTAGTTCTAGTGAGCCACTGTTTGTTAGTACCTACGGTGGGTGAATGCACAGCGAAGAAATTTGCAATCAGGCGCGAGGCAATGTAGACTCTAGCAAATTCAGGTGCGCTAAGGCTTCCATCATCGAAATTCTTCTTCATTTCAGTTTGAAATTTCTTCTTACTAAACGAAATTCTGAGCATTAAATATTGGCACTTAGTCAAAATTAGCTCATCAAAATGTATGTGGGTACGTTCAGGTTGTTGGATGCGTTGATTGCGTCGATCAGCATGTGGTCAATTTGGTTTGTGTTTCGACGGTTTGTCTTGACGGTTTCGGTCAAGAACTTGCAAAAACATAGAAGGTTAATGTTGGTGAATTTAGGTTTTAAGTGGATTCCTGCAAAAGGTTCATTCATGCGGTTTATAGGTCTTCGGTCGCATGTGGGACTTTAACATTCCATGTTAAGACCCAAAGATCATTGTCATTATTTCGTTTGCAGCGTTCGTCATCAGTCAATCCGTATGTACCCTAGACACCACCGTTGGCGTTCATTCGATCTGGAAATTTTTTTAGCTGTCGCCAGGATCGAAGTGCCTTACTGAAAACAGTTCTTCCCTCGTTTGCTGCAATCAACAACTTCCCAAACTAACCCAACTCTTCCAGTGATGAACTAGGGCCTAGTCCCTAGGGGTTAGTCCCTAGTAACTAGGCACTCAATGTTCGCTACGTGAAGGTGAGAGTAGGAGTTGGTATACCTACTTCGCTTAGTTTTTAGCACATCACTCATAGCTTTTAAAAATAAAACTTTTTTTCAATATTTTTGCTTAGGGTACAGGTGGGTGCATATTGCATAGGTAGGCTACCGAAACCAACTTTTTTTGATTTCTCCAAAATAGTCATGCTGATTTTGATAACATAGGTATTTAGAAAAAAAAGTCCCCTTTGTTTATAAAGAAATTAAAAACAAACTACCCCAAGTGCCCAACCACGAAGAAGAAACAAACACAAAGGATTACTTACAAATCCTTAAAAATAAAAAAAACAGTGAGTAAAAAAATATCAATTGCGCATTTTGGGCATCGGAAATTGCCCAAGCTCATAAATCCAAATGTCGCCATTATACCCGATGTCTCCAATCCACTTACTGCCTTCTCCCACAAAAAAGCCGCCCTCCTTTTAAGCATTAAAAACATTTCCATCCAAAAGTGCGAGCTGACTGTCCCGTGTTATTCCCCAAAACAATGCAAAATTGTCTGGCTTGGTTTGGATATGGACCAACCACAGCATATTTCCCTGCGGAAATGTCCTGTGTTTTAACTTCTTACTTTACGTCCTGAAAAGGGTACACACACACACACACACACACACACACAACAACAGCTCATACCACCATAACTGAATAACATATTATATCACCCTTTGTATAGTAATTCTGGCTGCCATCCAAATAAGCCATTTATCTTTTTAATACGATTTCATTTGTATATTTACGGCCGGGTTATTAAATCAATAAATTTTGTACCGAAAGTGTATAAAATAAAAAAAGTTTATGGTGAAACGAGACCAGAGTCCACACAGCAAACCAGCAGCAAACGGCATCACACACACAGCAGGACGAAGAGGAAATGTGATTCGTATATCGGATATCTCTGCTCGCACTGGGCGTCACTGAATCAATCCGTAAATGGATTTTTTTTCTTTTCGACTGAATGTATCCGATTTGCATTTTGTTTGAATAACACAACGGTTTATGGTTTGGTTGTTTCGTCATAGTTTTTTTGTTTTTTTTTTTTTATTTCTTCAACTTCCAGTCTTTTTGCATGATTTGAAATTTTTTTTATTAGTTACGCATACGCCACAGTGACCCCATCAGCCCCGCATCGCACCAAATTAAACTTCCTTAATAAATTTCAGCTTAGGATATGAATCTATGCAATGGAAGTTTCTCGATACACGGCAGAGATATACACAGAAGATATTAACTTGGATCGTAAAACAACACTTTTAAGGAATAACTGTACGGTGTACAGTGTACTGTACTGTACACCCCCACCTATACTCGGAAAGTTGCAAAAACAAAGGAAACAAAATTGGAACCGAACAAACATTTGTATGCGATGCGATTGCTTTACCCTCTCGCTAGTAATAAAGCCATTTAACTTGAAACTTTTTATGGTCTTTTATTGGATTAACATGATTTATTTGCTTTTTGGGTGTGTGGGTATAGGTGGGTACTGCTATGAACAAAGTACCGTTGTTTCAGACTCCCAATGTGTTGTGTTATTTTTCATCCTATACACATGTGTGTATTCTGTTCAGTAGCAACGGAGGATCAATTCAAAATTATTATCTAAAAATCTATTACAGTATCAATAGAGGGGGTGGAGAAGAGGGGTAGAGGGTGGGGGAGAGGTATCAACCTATACGTGAGAGATTTACTTTTACGTTTTATGTTTTGGAGAGATCAATAAAATTTGTATTGAATTAGGAGAGATATTCGTTGTGGATTTATTGATTAGATTGAACAATTTGTAAGCACTATGATTTATTTTTTTTTTTAGTTTAGTTTTTGTTTTGTTTTACAACTCATTTCAACTGGTGTGTTTAATTAAGGAAATTTGAATGTACGAGTATATCCTCATTGGATTAAGGTTGTAATTGCAATATGAATATAGTTCATTATGTTTGAATTGGTGTTTTAATTGAATTAGTAACGGTCTGTAGTTAGTGAAAGGTGATGATTGTGTTGAATTGTTTTGATAACATTGAATAGATGATTTATTTTGAAGTTGGAATTTTGTTTTAGTATTTTTTTTTTTTTTTACATATTAAAGAATTTTTTTTACGCTGGAATGAATGGCGAAGTTTGTGTTCAGGTTTAAGACCTTTTAAATCATTAAAAAAACGTTAGTTCAATTGGGGTAATGCTTAATCTGGTGTGACCATAACTTTTGAGGATCTAGGCCTATAATCAAGCCTCTAAAAAAATCAAAACACTAATTCTATGCTGAATATTTGAGAGTACTCAAATTTTGGTGCAAAATTAAAATTGTTTTTTTGCGTATTTGTCAAGAAATGTTGTATAAAAATTACACCATTGACCTTTCTGTGCAAAATTTCAACATTTCTTTTGGAATTTTGTGCAAAAAATAAACTAGATTCTGAAAAAAAACATCATGACAATTTTTACACCACATTTTGTATAATTTTTTTTATTTTTCATTAAAACTACTACTTTATATTGTTCAGTGAAAAAAAGTGTAGGAATTAAAAATTGATCCTAAAAAAAACATCGCTTCCATTTTATTTTGGTTTATTTTATACACTTATTGGTAAACTATGCACCATTGAATACACCACCATTTTACAAATCGGTTTTGGGTGCGTGAAGTTAGCACCGCCATAACAAAAATTCAAAAATCTATGTATGCATTAATTTGTTGCCGCATTCCCAAATTTGTTGCTCCTACCCTAACCACCCAAAACCATGGTGACGCTAACTTCACGTGAAGTTAGCACCGCCATCATCTAAAACTCAAAATTTCAAAAATACAAGTATGCAGCAATTTGTTGCTCTATAGAGCAAGTGTTGGTTTAGTGTCAAAAAAAAAATTGAGGTTTTAATCAAAACCAACAACACGATGATGGAGAAGTCCGAAAAAGTGGTTTTCGTCATGCCGTCCGTGCGTGTCGGTCTGAGAGTCCATCTGTACATTTCAAACGCGTAGACGGATTTTCTTCAAATTTGGTACAGATGATTTTTACGTAATTTCAAAAGTGGTTTTGTTTTTTGTGTTTGAATATCTCGTCTAGAACTAATGCTTCCCATGTAACGGTTTTGAGTTTTGAGACAAATCGAGTTGTACTTGAGTTAGGTAAGTACCAATGTAGTGAACGAAGAATCTCTTTACATTTTTTGAAACACTAAGGATCCCAAATTTTAGGTCCAGTAATAGTAAGTAGTGACGCCGGATGCTACCTCATGCTATGTTCTATAGTGAAAAATGCTACCCCAGTCAACCTAGTTATTATTATAGGCGGAGAGGCGACCGTCAGATAACTTAGCTCATCCGCTCAATGAGAGAAAGAAAGTGCACCCGGGTTGCCTATCAGATTTGGGACCAAAAGGGTCAACTTTCGGTGCGTTTTTTTACCATGACTTAACCATGACCCATTCAGTTAATGGCTGAAACTAGTTCCAAACTACAGAGCATGATGAGATTGAAGGATATATTTAGGGTTTCCTAGTGGAAAGCGGAACGAAGGGGTCGGCATCGGCAGTCATCTTTTTAATATCATATTTTTGACAATAACTTAGCCCGTCGAGTAATGGTTCATTTTGGTGTCAAACTCAAGGGGTGAATGCAAATAATTAATGAAAATACAGGATGGCCATATTTAAAATGGGCCCCCAGCAACCACATTATAATGAAAAAATGTGCTAAACGCATTTTTCTTCATAACCGTATAGTTTGGTTAGTTTAGTTTTTTTTTCCTCATGTTCCGTATATCAAATGAAAGCTAGGAATCTGTAGAAAATTTATAAATGACTTTACATTCTTGTAAGTCTTCAAAAAGATAAGAAAAGAAAAGTTTAATTGCAAACGACGACGACGCCGACAACCGCACACGCACAAAAAAATGTCTCGAAAACGTGTTTTCTTTAGGTTTCATGATATTTCATGATATAGTAGACTAATTCTGAAAAAATGTTTGTGCCAATCGCTAAACTTATCATTTACACTACGTGTACGGAAAAGAAAAAAACTCAAGTGTCTAAAAGTCTCCTCAAGCATACACTTTAGAAAAATCTCGAATTGAGGGACGACTATAAATTTAACCTTTAAAAATGCGAACATTTTTCTGACATAAAACCAATACTTGCTATAGAGCAAGTAAAAAAGTGGTCTTTTCCTCGGCTTCCCTGAGTTTTAAAGCAGAACAAGATAAATTTTTCACTGTTAATGCGCCCAATTTATTGAAACTCTTAAATACCATTAATTTTCATTTGGATGTAGATTATAGTACATACAGACACTTTATTTTTGATTTCCTCCTATTATGATGGCAAAGTTGATATCGAATACTTTGTTTTACAAGTCCAAAACTTGCCCTATAGCCTTGCTGCTATATTTTTGATGTTGGTTATCATAAATTTTGTAGATTTAATGCGTTTAGAATTTGCATACTACTTTCAACTAAATCAACTAACATATTTTAAAATATTCGCTCTCATAGAAATTTTTGATGCATGTATGTAGGTACGATGTTTTGCTAACAAGTAATTATAGCGATTTAATTGAACCAGAATATTTCCCTCATAACAAACATCCTCTATTCAGCCATAATTAGCACTTACACGCATATGCATCATACCCATACGTATAATAACTAACACACTTTCCACATTGCAAAATAATCTAATAATATCACGGATTTACCATGAAGGCTATCGATGCAATTGTTTGGGGCATGAACTTTAAGGGGCCGTCGATAAAGTCATAAAAGACATCCAGTAAACATTGCTAAAATACAAACAGAATGTTTATAAAAAAAGCACGTATACGCCGTAGTGCACACTGAATTAAAATGTTGTATTTAAGAGTTTAATATCACGAATTAGAGGAACGTCGCAGGGCTTCCTCCAGGCAAAAGACCTCATATATCTACATATAACATTTAGGGCACTAATCTCTTCTATTTTAAATGAAAATATTGCTGCTTTTCCAATGATATTGAGTGCCTCAATTCAATTTAAATGCAGGGTAATGCCCCAGCAAGATTATACAAGAACTCGATACTATTATTCACAACAACATGCTGCCCCCTGCAGCCTCCTGCTTGTGGTCACTATAGGATTTGAGGTGCGAGAGAGTTTGGGTACATGCGAAGCTACTTTCGCATTTCTGATGTGCTGCATCTACAACTTGTTTGTGACGAACAGTACTGTGGGTGGGCCTCTCCGCCGGTTCTCAAGATTTGTCTCAAGTGGAGGGTGGAGGGCCCTAGTCCTGCGGGGTTGCAACTTGTGTAGTTGTGTGTGACAAATAAAAAAATGCAAAAAAGTCTTATGGCCTTATAGAAAAATGGTCGTGGGAAAACTGTGTTAATAAAACAACGGTGTAATAAAACGGTAGGAAGTCGTGGAAATAACCGCAGCATTTCAAAGTCCTTTCACTAGTATTGGACAGTAGTCCGCGGTTTGCGCATACATTTCAGCGATTGTGTACACTTTTTCGCTTTTATCTGTGGCTTTCTTTACTTTTCTCAGCAGCAGTTTACGGTTTTCCTGCAGTACTAACACTTTTTTCATGATTTCTTTTTCTTTCTACAATAAAGTCCGCTGTGTTTCCCATATTTTCCACAACTTTTCACGTTTTGTTTCGCAAATTTCCATATTTTTACCCACGGTTTTACTAAGCGCTTTTTTCATTGTTTCTCATGCCACTTTTCGCTTTTTTTCATTTTTTTGCGGTATTCCACGGTATTTTCTGTCGTTTCAACAATTTTTAATGCGTGCCGTTACGCCAACCATCATCGGAGAAAATCTATCCGTTATTGTTGTAATAAATTACTTTCTCGACAAACCTTTCGACAAAAATCCAAACAATTTATCGAAGATTTGCATATAACTTGACAACAAAAATACCTACTATAAATTTTCTAGCTCACGAACATTATGTATTGTATTGGCGATAGTGTGCAACCTTGCCTGACTTTATATTGAACTTCAAATCATCTGACAACTTTTCTTTATGCAGAACGTGACATTTGCATCTATCGTAAGTAGCTTTAAACACAGAAATTAACCTGTCTGTAATGCAATCCAAATAAATTCTCTGTTGACGCTATCGAACGATATTACCAAAATCAATGAACAGCTAGTAATGTGGGTATAGATATTCCACGTACTGCTCAGTATTGATCCGCAAGGTGTTAATGTGGTCAACACAAGACGATTCAGCTCGGACACCCGCTTGCTTAGCGTCGTGTATCTTCTAGCTGTTCTTCTATCCGCTCTAGAACCATTTATTCTTTTATCTTGACAGTACGCAAATACCACTCTTTCTTGCCAAGTAGGTACTGTTATACATTACCTTTGCTCAAATTTATCTTAACGTTAGCGAATATTTTTCAAATGCAAAACTTTTCTGTGAATTTATAGCAGAACGATATTGAAAACATTAAAAATAAATACTAATCTCAAACAAAAGCAGATAAACTTAACACTATACCCCCCCGAACCATGATTCGCCAAGGCCATTTAAAAAATTATCTCCAAAGAAATTGCAAATTATAGTGAATCCGCCACTGACTGCACCTATTCATAAAGTTTCTCTGGGAACATTTTGCAAATCTCCACCTTTCTAAACTCAAGTCATGCCTTGCCCTACCCCCATTTGTTCGGCTTTAATTATTTTCTCCTGGCTGCAATTACGGTGGTGTTCCACATCATATCTATTCTCAGCAAAATTGAAAGGATCTCTGGTTATTCCGTTGCTGTGGATATGCACCAGTAGGGCACATCCTTGTTATTCATAAACCATTCCCATGTTTTCCTTTTGCAAAAATACAACAACAACAAAAAAAAAAGAGAAAACTACAACCTACTCATAACAACAACAACAATAACATCAAGCGAGAAAATGTTCATCGTCGTGTTGTACCCCCATACAAGGTTGAAAATAGTGTTTTTTGGACTCCCATTGAGATTGAGATACACACACAAATTCAAAATCTACGATCCGCTTTCTATCTCTTTTCCCCGTTTTGGAAATAATAATAAAGAGAGAATTTCCACTATAAATCTCTGCGGGAAAATCTGGTTTTCAAAACCGACCATGAGAATGCATATCATACAGACACGACTGGGTGGGTTTTTTTGGTGGTATCAAACAACCACCCATCCACCTTTATAACGTCACCCCTTTTGCCAGAGCCTGCATTATTATTTCCTAGATATACACTGCAAAGTTTTCCCAATCACATTTTCCGGGTGGCAGGGCACAAAGTGCTTCGTGGATTCTTGTTTAGTGAATTTAGTGTGCACTAAGAATTCACTATTCGGGAGGAAAAATGAATATTTTAGCCTCTTGTGCCCTGTCCTTGTCACATACACACACACACATTCCGTTCAAAATAGATGATATTATTGCCTATACCTACTTAACAGGGTGTTTTTTTTTATTGGATTTATTAAAATGTAAGAAGGCTTTGGATTGGAATGCTTAACGTTAAAGTTTCTTCTCAAGGTATGTGAATTTTGAATAATCACTCTGGACAAAAGATATTTTTTGAAAGCTCACAATCAACATTTATACTATGTACTAGGAAGTAGAAAAAGACATCACATAGTGGATAATAAGCAATGTCAAATAATTTGCACTAGGGTTGCCACGCTTGAAACTACAATTTTTGCCTTTTTTCAAATACCTCCCGCACCTATTAAAAGCCATTTAATTTAAAAATTCACAATTAATTCAAATATAATTTAAATGTATTTATACATAATCCCAGTCTTAGAGCCGATTTTTCAATCTTGTAATAAACAATCAGTTGAAGTGTTCGACAAATAAAGTTATAAGACTCATAAACTATCAGAATGTAACATCGAATATTTCATTTATTCTATTCTATAGAATAGCAAAATTGAAAATCAAAATTGAAAATGTTTGAACTCAAAAGTCATTTTCATATAAATTTTTGATTGTTGCTGTTTTTATTTGTTGTAAAGCTGTTGTATTTGAAAACGAGTATGACAAATAATTTTTGCTGACATTTGAAAAATTATTCCTATGCTAGGTCCGTTTGGGAACTTTTTGGGCTGAAATATGAAATCCGTCAAAATTTTAAGATTGGTTATGAAATTCTATTAATTATGGGTGAAACTGCTCAAATACTCGGGAACACGAGATTTCAAAAATCGGACACTTTTTGTTTTATTTATAAAATAATTCACTTTTTGATTGTATTTTAATTTTTTGCTAATAATTCATGTTTTTATTTCGCTTCTAATTTGGATATCAAACGATTTGACAGAATTCATATTTCAGCCGCAAGAAATGATGAAGAAATGATTTTCTCTCAGTACACTATCTCTTGATAGCTTTGACAGGACTTGGACTCAAAAATAGTAGAAATTTGTTTTTTGCGAGTACCCAAACAGACCTACTATAAATAAATGAATAATTGAAGCAACTTGTTGACGGTTGAGTGAAGAATTAAATAATCCTTAATACCAATTTGATTCCATCAAGATTTTAAAATGCGTACCCTACTCCAAATTTATTACCAGGCTTGATTCGATATGTGAAAAACTTAAAAGTTAAACATGAGGGAGGATCGATAAGACTGTGGAACAAGCAATTCAAAATATTGATGGAATCAAATTGGTATTAAGGATTTTTTTAATTCTTCACTCACACGTCAACAAGTTGCTTTAGTTATTCAAGTAAGCACCTGGATGATTGCTCATTTTGTGTAGATATATTTCAGAAACCATATGAATCTACATTTGGGATCCAATAGCCCTGAAAGCAGTTTATTTCAACACGATCATAACTCAGAAGACACCAGACGGCTGGTAAGATTCTTAGAAGAGGATAATCTTCATTTTTTGGAGTGGCTAATGCAATCTTCTGACCTGCTTTGTGTAGAAAATGAATGGGAGTGTGTACACCGGGAGATTAGTAAGCTGAAACTTTAAAATTACCAAGCTGATGGAACAAATAGGGATAGAATATCACTAAATTTCTCCAAATTAATTCGTGTCTTTAATTGGCTCGGAGGTTAATAAGTAAAGTGCCGTAAATTGTTCCTAACTAAACAATAATATGTTTAAATATAATATTTTCTTCAAAGAAATGAAATTATCCATTAATTTATAAAGTTTTTCACGTGTTTGTATTTTTTTTTCCCGGGTCAAACTTACCTTTTGCACTAATTTTAATATTATTAATTTTTTGAAGCAGGATACGGTAAAAATCAAATTGGTTTATATGAATACAATAAATTTCACCAATGTATGCAAAATTTCAAATCAATACCTCTTAAAATAGCTTAGTTCTGGCCTAACACAAGACCATACCATTTTGTTTGCATTGTTTTGCTCGCTACTGTATATTTAATTGATTTCGTGTCAAAAAAAAAATCGAGGTTTTAATAAAAGCCAACATTACGATGATAATGAAGTCAAAAAAAGTTATTTTTTTTTGTTATGCTTTTCCGTCGGTCTGTGTGTCTGTTCGTCTGTGCGTCCATCTGTACAAAAGGCCACAGCTTAAACGGTTTGATGAATTTGCTTGAAATTTGGTACTTGTTACTTTTTTGTAATTCCCAAGGTTGTTTTATTTTTGTTTTTGAATATCTCGATTAGAACGCATACCTCCCATATAACGGTTTTAAGTTATTCGATTTTTCTCGAAAACGGTTCTAACGATTTCGACTAAATTTGGTATCCCTAATGTTATGAGTAATTGTAGCAATACTGCATTTTTGGTTTTTCCCAAAAAAATAATTAGTAACTTCAACTACTAGAGCAAGTTCGTGCGATTCAGTCGGGCATATTATTTTTTTTAAACATCCGTATGTATTTTTATTTTAAAGCAATAACTTTTTCTTCAAGAAAACATTTTCTGGTTCTTTTATTTTCTAATTGGTTAGAAAAATAATCTTTCATAACTCTCAATTTCACATTAATTTTTTAAATTGCACAGCAGAAAACAAAATTCTGTAATAACGTTGAACAAAAATCTATTTTTATTAAAACGGCCAATGCTGTTTTGGAAAATTAAGTAGGTTATAAATTGAAGCTTGTTTTTTTTTCTGGGTAAAAGGAAAAATTTTACAGTTGAAAACTCTTCCTTTATTTCATGAGTTTTTGCAAATTTCTATTAACACCAACATTAGTAATATTAATGAATGTAATCTTTTTCAGAAAAATACTAGGTATGTGCTCTGCAGAAAAGTTTTTGTCGACCCGCTGGAAAAAGAGTTTAAAAAACTTGCAATGGTGAAAAAAATCAAAAGAAAGTTTTTTATATTGTTTTTTTTTTTTTTTTAATGGGAAATAAAACAATACGAGGTTTGATAAGTTTTTGTACACCCAGAACTTAAAATGCCCCCCTTCCCTCTCCCAATAAAATCAAAAATCACTCATTCTTCAATTTTGGAAATGGTAATCCTACCTGGAAACCCTGCACTTCGGAATTAAAACTTTTCGCAAATTGTTATTTATTCAAGGATGAAAATTTATCTACAAAGTTTTGCCCCTCGAAATTTGTTTCTATAATTTGGGCCTTCAGGCATTTTGTAAGAAATGAGAACAAAAATTATTTTGGGTTTTGTGTCTTTAGCTCATAAATAAGTACCTTCATTATTTGATTATTTCTATATAAATATCAGTTTTTAAAACTGATTTTAAAAACGGTTAGAGCTGATTAAAAATAAATATATTTTATGCACATACAAAAATAATGTACAGTACAGGAAAAATATAGTTAAACATCATTCATTTTTTGCCATGAAATATAGTCGGTACTTTTTTTTATACCATCGTTTAGTAATTCATACTTTTTGAAGATAATGATAGTTAAAAATAGGTAAAAATAATAGCTCAAACAAATACAATTTGAAATTGCTACAATGTCCTGATAATTTTTAACTATAACATTATTGCATCAGCTCGGTCATGACAATAGTTATTAAGAATTTCGCTTTTAAATGTTTCGATATGGGCCTTTTGAATGTTCAAACAATTTGTGACTGATATAGTATTTTGCTTACGCAATTGAGTAAAAATTTACTCGCCATGAAAAAAAAAATAAAATTTGCTATTGTGACTCCTACCTACTTTAGTTTGGAAAATATCTAAATTCTAAAAGTGTACAAAAAACACCCTTTAACTCAAACCTTTGCGAAAGTAATTTCATTTGGCATTCATGGTAGGTTGTGAAAGTTTTGGAATATCCAATGATGTTTGCGGAGCATTTTAATAATTATTTTGTGAATTGTATGTTGAACGAAGGTGTGTGTGTGGTGTGAAATTCAAAAGGATGTTTTGCTTATATCCTCTTGTGATGCTATGCCAGAGCTCGGTGTGTGCCTGCTGCGATAAATATTTTCATTAACTGAAAGAGAAAATTATTTATTATCATAATTTCAATGGAATTTCACAAAATAAAAATGCAAAAATGTGCTTCATTATTTTGGGTGGGTTGGGCTTTTGCAACAGCATATAAATGCCAATTATTGGATTGAATGTATAAAAAGGATTTCTTTTTTTTTTTCTCTTTCTTTTTTATTTTGTCATATTTTAAGGACTAATAGACATTCTTGAATTGATTAAGTTGCAAATCACGTCGCATTACGGAAATGATGAAGTTCAGCCCAGTCAGTCGAGCGAAAGAAGTTTCAAATGGACCTGTCAGAGCAGCAACAGAGTTAGAGAGAGAGACAGAGATGGGAAGAAAGGCATCAATTGCGCTGTCATTTTTATTTTTATTCCTTCTCGTTTGCTGAGGTGGATGAGTCTTCTTTATCTTTTTTTTTTTAACGAAGGATGTTGCAATTCATCGATGGATATATTCATTGGCCTTCTTTTTTTATCTGAAAATGAAAAAAAAAAGATATTGTAAAACCTTTCAATAGATTGATTCCTATTGTTGGATGGTAGCTATTCTCTGGACTGGTAGCATGGTTGGGGATGGATGGAATGTGAAGCTCGAAGAGAAAGAAGAGACGGAAACTTTCTCCACTCGACCTTACATCCTGAATTTGCCATTTAAAGGATTCTTAATGATGATTTACTATCAAAAGAATTTCAAAAAAAAAAAAAACAGACGGATGGATGGATGCCATCGGCTCACTCGAACCAAACAAAAAACAAAATAAAAGAATTCTTGAAGCCATTGTCTACTGGGTATAGAAATCATGATGCGGACTGACTTTGTTAGCAATTTCTAGCCATTAAAGTTTATATGGCTTCTATTAAGAGCTTTATTTTTATTTTCAAAATTAAAAGACTATCGAGATGATTAATTATTGGCTTTTGTTTGGCCTTTTTACATTCTCGATTCTTTTATTGTGATGATGGCACTTAATGGTTGATGATGGATTGTATTTAAGTATGCTGATTGAAGAATTTGTATTGATTGACTTTGCCTTTTGCGTCTTTATGTTATTTAAATATAGTTAATGGATGTAGTTTTATGAAAATGGTTTTCTTGATAACTTAACTAGCCTACGAGTAATAAAATAATACACATGGTAAAATTGAATTTAAGGGATATTAAACATACTCTTATAATAATTCTAACCAATCAATTCTAATAAATCAAAAGATTTGTATTGCAACTTTTTTATTTGTTACTTTTATTTAATGCTATCGACCTGATTTTCTGTTTGTAGAAATTTTAATACAAAACTTTCCCTAATACTCAGTACCAATTAAAACGTTAGGGACATTGGATTTGGGATTTCTTGACGGGACTTCTGTCGCACTTCAGTGGTTCGCTGGAGTCAAATTTTTCGATGACAGCATTTACTTTGTTTTCGCTATGTTAACAGCCAAAACCCATCTTCACCGACTCCGTTTCAATACATGCACATTAGGACGGATCGTGTTTTGCAAAAATGCGAATTTCTCTGCGGCCCTTCGTTTGTGTTATGCAGTGAATGTAAGAGATCGGGAAGACCTCAAAATTCTAAAAAGTGCTAGTTTTTACTCGTTGCACAACAACCTTCAACAAAAAATAACATGAAAAAGTTATTTTTTTCGACATTATTCATTAAATCATAAATGCTAGAAGCAATTAAATTCAGTGCAGTGAAATTTTGTATGTTGTAAAAGCCATAGAATAGCCATGAGAAGGCGGCATACTTTACTATTTTTCCCAATACATTTTGTAATTCTTGTATTTATGAAATGGAGTACCAAGATAAGAAAATGATACATGTTTTAAGGATATTTTTTGGTCCTGGATCAAATAAAATAAATAAACAGACGGGAAGAGGGGTTTCACCCCTAGATTATTTAATGCACATAGGTATGTTTTCTTCAGTACACTGGAGTCCTGTGCAGTCCTGTGCAGTTCAGTCCTGTCCATGTCCTGACCAGTCCTGTCCATACCTGTCCTTTCCTGTCCTATCCTGTACTGTCCTGAACAAAACATTATCCAAAATTGCTTAACAATAATGACAAAGTGATCAAATTTGGCATCAATGTTCTATTTGACTTCTTGTGTCAATAGAGTCCATGGGACCAATAGAGTCCATAAAAATATTAAATCTTGAAGGGTGTTTTTTTCACAGGAAATCATATTTTGATTTTTTTGACAGTTATTTTTGCCATCATATCGTCCACGTTGAATGGTTTGTTCTGCAAAACAGCGGATAGTTTGCTGTTTTCACTGTTAAGCAGTTTGGAAAAGTGTTCTTTCCAGATTCTAAATACCGATTGCGTGTCTCCTACAGTTTTACGGTTTTCCAAACTTCATCAAGACATGCCCCTATCTTTTGGCAAATTGATTCAGTCATGAAAAAACTTTCGGGCATTACCCCTGTCGTATAATATCCTTCGATACATTCGTTCGCTAACTCTTCTTCCTTTTAAGTAGTCGGTGTTCCTCGCTTCTGTTTTGCATATAGACATCATGGATTGGTCTCTCATCAGTACTGGTCGTAGCCTGCAACATCGATTCATATGCCTCGTCCTTGGCTGAATGTGCCTAGCGGCACTCCTCATCAAATCCTAGGTTTCGCTTTTGTTGTTTTCTGGAACCCAATAATCTGTTCATCTATACTTTGTCCTATTGGTGGTTTTTTCTGAGAGTCGATGTACTTCAAACGTGGTATGTAGCGTTTTTTGGAGACTCCAACCCACAGACGTTTTTTGAATTATACCTGTCATATAAACTCATATTTCTCACAAACGGTTCCTACGATTTTGATTAAAAAAATCATGGTAATTTTTTTTGATTTTTCTTCTTCATGACTCAATCAATTTCAACAATTTTTCTTACATGAAAGCTTTTAAGTTGCAGTAATAATGTTTAGTAAAAAAAATTTCAAAAATTATTAATTTGGATTTTGAAAAAAAAAATTTAATTTTTTTAAACCATTTTTCGAAAACTACTCAATACTTTTTTTTAAGATTTAGTTTTTTAGACGTTGATAGATAATATCATAAAAATGGCGTACCAATTTTGTTTTATAGAAGTCCTCTTGCTAAACTTTATATAGAAAAAATATTTTTTTAAGAAACAGCTCAATCGATTTTCAATTTTTTTTTTAAATGTAATATTATAGAAGAAATCAAATTACATACTTCGTTTTGAGGTTAAATTTATTTATTTAGCTGTATTAGTAATTTGAAAATCAAATTTTATGTTTTTTTTAAATTTTTTTCTAAAACTGCATTTACAAATTTTTAATTAAAAAGTCTTAGCAAATGTAGTCACTTTATCTATAAGAGCAAGTACGTGCGATTCAGTTGTGCAATTTATTTAAACAAAAACGGCTTTAACGATTTAAAATTCCTTTTTTCTAAAAATGTATATCTATCGTGACGAAATCAAATGGCTTACCTAGTTTAAAGCTTAAACAATTTTCAGAAGTTGTTTAAGTAATTTTAGTAATGAATTTTATTTTTTTTTTTAATATTTCTACTACATTTTTTTACCATCTATCGTCTTTCTCCTCTCTTATGCATACAATTTCAGGGGGCTAGGCGTAACATGTATGCACACATTAGCCTTTGAAAACGAGTGTTTGAAAATGCTGCTAGCTCTTAACCTACAAAATGGGAGCAAATGTTTTTTCTGGGTATAGAAGAACCCTCCTCGTGATTTAAATGCCAATTTTCAGAAATGCCTAAGAAACAATGTATACTACTCTCCTCCTCTTCTCTCGTTTCTGATTTTACTCCAATCTTGTCTTACTGCCTGTATTAAATAATATCAACCAAAATCAAGTTGCTTATGAGAAAAAAAAACGAAGGAGTGAATAAGTGGTTTCATTTCAACGAAATCTTTTCATTAAATCTCCCTTCAAAATCCGCTTTTCAACATAAAACAAAACATCATACATTATTTGCTATAAAATCCTGATAAAAAACCAAAAAAGTTTTGATGTTTTGAAAGTTTTAGTTCAAAAACACATCAAAACCAATATTCTGCTAAGAAGTTTTGAAATTACTTATCATCAGTAAGCCATAAGCAGTTTTAATTAGCACATCAATAGGAAAGAAGAATCTTATTATTTGTTTTGTAAATAGTTTCAACTTGAATTGAAATTTCTAAAATACACATTCAAATCCAAAAATATTAACTAACATATCCTTTGAAACTTTGTTGACAAAACAATTTCATAACTCATAAATTTTAAGTTTTCTTGACAATGGGGATTTAGTTTTGTAAAGTCAAATTATTTTGTTAATAAGTTCTTTCCCTCCAGACCTCCAGTGCTCCATCAGTAACTACTCGTGCTTAAACTTTGAAATATTGTTTATTTCTTCATTAAAAATAAATTTCTTCGCACTCTTGTCTCACATTATCAGACATAAGACAAGACATATAAGACACACACAAACCACACAATTCAACTCAAATTACTAAATCTGAATTCATAAGAATATACTTTTGGAGTGTATTATGGAGGACCTACTTGCTATATTTGCTACACTTGTATCCTTGAATACAAAAGACTCATTCATCAATTTATTATGGAAAGAGTGTTTTCCTGCTTTGAATTGTAAATACAAGTGAGCTTCTCTCTATTAAGAAAAGTTGTTAGATTCTCAATCTCATTGGGGAAAGGACCTGCTTGTTTTCTGTTAAAAGGACACTCTTGTTTGCAAATATCTTATACTTGGAGGGGTGATGTCATAATAAAACAGACAATCGTTCACGTTCATGTCTGTTAAACTTGTATGTCTGTCTAATGTCTGCCCGGATGTAGTATGGGTATGTATAAGACTGTCTACGGATTAAATGATAGTTTATAGCCTAATGCCATCTTCTACACATAATAAATATTCAAAACGACCAAACGACATTATAGCTACTTGAAGAATTCTTCTATATGAGTTTATGTTGATTTGTATCTCTGAAAGATATTTTGTTGTTGAGTGTTTTGTTATTTTTTTTTTCGTTGAAAGATTCATTGATTTGTATCATGATTTCGATATGGAATGAGATTGGAGACGTATTTTATGGATAAATTATGTGTTTTTTTTTTTTTGTATTCCTTTGAATTGATACTCAATTATTTGCAAAGGAAATGACTTTTTTATTGGAGCAAAATCGATATTTTTTCGAATGATTTCGTCAATAAAAAAAGTTTTTCTTTTAACAATAAAAAAATATTTGAATATCATTCGTGCCATTACAAGTTGTTGTTTAGAAGACGCGACAAAGTGGTGCTAATTTTAATGGATGAAAAGAATAAAGAATTTGAATTAAGTGAAGTAACTTGTAAAAGATTTCAAGATGAAATGAAGCAAATGTGAGTTGAAATTCAGGATAAATTGATGGTAAGAAATTGGCTCTTATTTGAGGATAACACTTGTCAAGAGTTTATATGATATTTATATATTTTAACAAGCCTTGACAACTTTTTTTTGAAATAAAACGCAATCCATAGAAAATTTTATTATTGGCATTAATGGTACTTCAAGTACAATCAAACATTTATGAATGGAACTTGACTTTGTTCATATGGCCACCGCGGGCACGTTTGCAGCGGTCGTTTCGTTAAACCATTTCGACTGAAACGGCCGCTATTTCTAGTTCAATGTTGGCTCTAAGCTCTTCCAACGTCGTTGGCTTGTTAGCATAAACCAATGACTTAACGTAGCCCCAAAGAAAATAGTATAGAGGCGTTAAATCGCACGAATGCGGTCAATCAACTGGCTCATTTCTTGAAATAACACGCTCATCAAACTTAGTCTTCAACAATTCGATTGTAAGGTGTGCTGTGTGGCTGGTGGCATCATCCTGTTGAAACCACATGTCCAAATCCATATCTTCCAATTCGTGTCAAAAATAATCGGTTATCATGGCGCGATAACGCTGGCCATTCACAGTAAAGTGACGATCGTTATCGTCGACGAAAAAAATATACGAAAAACAAAACATACTGAGCTGACTGAACTGACTGAACTGACTGAACTGACTGAACTGAATGAACTGACAAAACTGACTGAACTGACCTGAACTGACTGAAGTGACTGAAGTGACTGAAGTGACTGAAGTGACTGAAGTGACTGAAGTGACTGAAGTGACAGAACTGACTGAACTGACTGAACTGACTGAACTGACTGAATTGACTGAACTGACTGAACTGACTGAACTGGCTGAACTGACTGAACTGACTGAACTGACTGAACTGACTTAACTGACTGAACTAACTGAACTGACTGAAATGACTGAAATGACTGAACTGACTGAAAAGACTGATCTAACTAAACTGACTGAACTGACTGAACTGACTGAATTAACTGAACTAACTGAAATGACTGAAATGACTGAAATGACTGAAATGACTGAAATGACTGAACTGACTGAACTGAATGAACTGACAAAACTGACTGAACTGACCTGAACTGACTGAACTGACTGAAGTGACTGAAGTGACTGAAGTGACAGAACTGACTGAACTGACTGAACTGACTGAACTGACTGAACTGACTGAACTGACTGAACTGACTGAACTGACTGAACTGACTGAACTGACTGAACTGACTGAACTGACTGAACTGGCTGAACTGACTGAACTGACTGAACTGACTGAACTGACTTAACTGACTGAACTAACTGAACTGACTGAAATGACTGAAATGACTGAACTGACTGAAAAGACTGATCTAACTAAACTGACTGAACTGACTGAACTGACTGAATTAACTGAACTAACTGAAATTACTGAAATGACTGAAATGACTGAACTGACTGAACTGACTGAACTGACTGAACTGACTGAACTGACTGAACTGACTGAACTGACTGAACTGACTGAACTGACTGAACAGACTGAAAAGACTGATCTAACTAAACTGACTGAACTGACTGAACTGACTGAACTAACTGAACTGACTGAAATGACTGAAATGACTGAAATGACTGAACTGACTGAACTGACTGAACTGACTGAACTGACTGAACTGACTGAACTAACTGAACTGACTGAAATGACTGAACTGACTGAACTAACTGAACTGACTGAAATGACTGAAATGACTGAAATGACTGAACTGACTGAATTGACTGAACTGACTGAACTGCCTGAACTGCCTGAACTGACTGAACTGGCTGAAATGACTGAACTGACTGAACAGACTGAAAAGACTGATCTAACTAAACTGACTGAAATCCGTGAAATAATTGAACTGATCTTTCAACGCGTAGTAAAAGTGTTGCTACTACTTCAGATGAGCTTCCAGAGTCTCTTTTTCTTTTTCTATTTCAATATTAATCTTGACCACTTCTGAAAATTAAAAATTGTATAAGAAAAAAAAAAAAACCACTAAGCTCAATCAACAAAAATTTTTCCTTAAAAATGTTTCCTTGTTAGCAAAACCAACACCAGTATAATTATTTTTCGAAGCGTTCGAGGAAAATCCTCATTAATTCGTTAAGTTTCGCTATGTGGTTTGCATTTAATGAAAATTTTGAATAAATAAGAAATAATTTCGCTAGCTCTAAAACAAACCCGGTCTTGATATAAAATAAGAATGACGAAGAAATGATATCTCCCGCAGCAGTCTGTGCACTATTCCAAGTCCAGCCAGGAGGAAAAAAAAAAAAAAAAAAAACGTTTATTTTTCGAGCCAAGAGAATGCAACATCTGCACAGCTGCTGGGTTTCCGGTTATGTTTTTCGCTCTCGCTCTGTGTAATTTATTCCGTCTGAGCAATTAATGCAAAGAATATACCAAAGCATCCAACGAATGGCATTGTGTTTCTTACTTTTTTGTACATTTTTTTTTTTTTAATATTTCTTTGTATTGTTTACATAAATTGCACGCAAATGAATCAGTTTTCCACTGACATCTTCTGCAGTTTATAATTCATTTTTGTTACTTTTTATTATTTTATGAAATACACAAAAGTATATCCTTGAATGTGAAAGACAAAAAGGAAATTCAGAGTGAAAGATATTTATATCGCATTATAAAAGGCGAACGAAACAATGAACAGGATAAACGCCCAACAGTATCATCAGGACTCTGGATACTCCATGAGCTGGTGGGAGTAAGGATTGTGGTGTTGGAGTTGCTGGTACTGGTGCATCACCTTGCGAACATCTCCCATACGTAGTCATAACGTTTTTCGTCTGCCATTTTGTTAGGAATATAATTTTTATTAAAATCGAAAGCAGCGCACCGCTCTGCTGCTGCTGTTCCAGTCAAAGTAGTAGATTCTGGTGCTGCGGTATTTGCCGAGACTCGCTAGGGACAATAAAGCAAAGGAGTCATAATAATTATGTGCGCTTTGGATGCGAGACCGGGCATTTGGAAGCTGGGAGGAAGTCGAAATTCATCATCCAGGACAATTGTTGTCTGAATGAAAATGAAACTCATTACTGAATTAAGCGGAAACCGGAAAATTAAGCGAAGAAATTAAGAGTTTGTCCTTAGTAGTTATCAAAGAAATAGCAATAGTCGAGTATAGTCAGGTAAGTTACAGATAAAGTAGGTAGAGCTACCGATAAAGGCGCTCTTATTGGAAGAGGATTAATAAACAGGATTTAATAGAAATTCTAAAGAAGTTTATTTTTTTGAATATAACTTCTGCGACTGAGATAATGAATTAAGGAACTTGCGAAAATGGATCTTACGCCAGACCCGTTAACTCTGATTTGTTGCTCATATGACGATATTAAGAATTACAATGAGTTGTTCCACTTTAGAGCTCAAACATCGAATACAAAACTGTCATAAATCTCATTAATTTCTTGAAGACACAAAAAAGCTTTGACAACAGCTGTTGCTTCATCTTTTGATGGAATTGTAAGACCTGAATAATCAGATAAAACATTTTTCACTGTTCAGAGCAAAATGCACGACTGACACGTATGTACTTGCTATCATAAAATTCATTACTGAAATGACTTCAGAAACTTCTTAAATTGTTTTGGGCTCCAAACTAAGTACGCCGTTTGATTATGTTAAGAAAGATATATGTATTAAAAAAAAATTGAAAATCGTTAAAGCTTTGTGAAATTTGGTATGCCGTTTTTAAGTCCACAATTTTTCACATCTTAACCCAAAATTAAAAAAAAAAAATAATAACACGTTTTCGAAAAATCGATTTTAAAAAAATTTAAACTTCAAAACAAAATTTGATATGAAATAATTTTAAAATTGTTAAAAACCTTTTGTATAAAAATTGTTATTCAAATTCGTGCAGTCTCTTACGAGAAAATCAAAAAAACGGATCTATTAACCGGTGATAAAAAAAATATTAAATTTCCCCTCTAGAGAAACAACCAAAATTCTTAACTACCAAGTTTGAAAAAAATCGCTTCATCGACATAGGCACGAGATAGAGACACATTGACAGTTGACACACAGCATGGACGGAACCGGACCCACTTTTTTCGCATTGTCTATCATTGTATTGTCATGTTTGATTTTTATCGTGAGTTCAATTTTTTTCCTAAATCCACATCAAAGAATTTTAAATTTTTCAGCAAAATCCAAAATCTGGATTTTAATATTTTTAAGGTTAAGAACTCAAAATATAATGTTTTTGAGGCGTTTTTAAAGACTTTCAAATTTTGTCACTATTTTAAGTTTTTACCACAAACTTTTCTATGAATTTTTGTCTGTAGCTAAGAGCATTTTTTTATTGCTAATTTATACAAAAAACATTTTTGTAGTTTTGGCCTTTATATTTTACTTTATGATATCACACAAGGCTTAAAAGACCTATGTCTAAAAATCCTCTCAAAAACCACATATTTTAATCCCAAGTATTTCAGAACAGTAAAGTAGATCAAAATTCTAAATTTTGGATTTGAGTTTTACTTGAAATCGTCGGGCTCACACATCGCTAGTTCGGAAGTACTACCATTGCTAAAGTATTAGCCTGTTGAGTATTTAATTATTTTGTTAATAGCTTGCAAGTTTTACTATTAAAAATAAATAAAAATAAAGAAGAGAGAAGTTTAAAGGCTTGCCCAAACCAAAATGTAACAATAATGTTTTACTCATAATCATATATGAGAGTACCCATACCAAACGCAACAAAGCGTTTTTCAAATGAAAGCCCTTTTTGCTTTGTCGCGCGACCGTCCGTCAGTGTAACACTTTGGTTTGGGCAAGCCTTTATTCGAGACCTTAATTCGACGCCCTACTAAATTTGTTCCTTATCCGAGGTCTGGAAATTTTGTTTTTGTTTGTTTTTTCAAAAGTTAATTAAAGTAAAATTGAATTTGACATTTTAAATGGTAGGACATTGCCCCTATCTACGGCCCTGTTTAACGTCCCCAGCAACATTAATCTTTAAAGGAAGTATACTAGGTGCGATCTAGTTGTGCATTTTGTTTTTAATCTTCAAATGTAGATATTTTTACTGATTTTCAAAAGTTTTAGTAAAAATTAATATTTGATTTTTTTTTCCATAAAACAAATTTTTGCATAAAACAATTTTAAGACTTTAATGTGGTTCACAATAGTGCCATTTTTTGTTAATTTTTACATGATACGAATTTTGAGAAAAAGATACGATTTCTAAACGAAGATATGCGTTAAGCTATAATTTATAAATTAACGAAATGACACCTTTTAAACACCTAAACAATAGAAATTCTTAAAAACTTAAATCATCGCATTAAAATATTAAAAAAAGCATAACATAATTTAATGAAAAAATAAAGCCTCTTTTGTCGGATTATTATTAGAAAAGGCGGACAGTTATTGACAATACGTATAGCTGTAACTTTCTTTGATGCTTCTGGCTTTTTTTTTTTTAATTTACTACCGTAAATGTTTGTCAATACCTTTTTTTGTTGTATTTAACTAAGTTTTATTTTGACTTATAACTTAAATCAACTTGAGCGAATGTCAAGATTCAAGATCAATAAACTTATAATTATTATCCAATGCTGGAGATGATAACCACATCAAAGACAATCCGTTAATGACAACTTAGATATTCAAACTTCAATATGTACAAAATAAACATCAAATAAATCATTAAAATCAATTCCTCTCCCTCATTGTTGTGGTTGTTATTCGATAGAGTGTATATTCAAATAAAGTTAGCAAATGTCAATGCTCTACAGTGGTGCAAGTTACTTCAAAATTTAAATAAAATTAGTTGGAATTTTTATTTTAAATGTAAGCTAGCGAAAAAATTAAAATCGCATGAATCAATATATCAGTTATGGGCAAAAATCATGGAGGTGAAAAATTTGATGGCTATTTGTTTGTATCAAAATTACATACCGTTTAAAATAATTGGGATGATTCTCTGAATGTATTAACTTTGTTTGAAATAGAGTTAGTTTTTTTTTTTGTATTCCGGGAACGCTTCCATAACTCAAAAACTGACATTCAAATCACAAAAAAATTAACTAAAATCAATTAAATTTAGCTATTATAACTAAAGCTAAATTTTCTTCAAGAATTCTCGTGAGCCTTACAAAAAAATGAAAAGTTGGCCAAAGGAATATGTCTGGCTGTAGTTCCAGTGACAAAATATCAATTTTTTATTCATCTAATAGCGCTACAAATGGTCTTCCCGGTATGACATGGAATTGGTTTATCTTTGCATAATTAATTTTCTGCATGAATAAATCAAATTAAAGTAGTAATTGAAATTAAATAATTAGTGACCGTACATCAATTTTATTTCATTTCGGGAACGCCTGTTTTCGCAATGTTATGATGCAAAATCAAGATCACTACAATAAAACCGCAAAAATATTTCGTTTGCTTTTGTTAAAAGGAAAATAAACGTGGAATTATAGCTATTTCACAGGCTGCCACACCCGATCATCAGATTCCTTCTAAATATTAGTGGTGCTAAGTCGATGTATGTTCAAATTATGTGAAAAACTGATGCCCGAACTGGGCTCGAACTATCGACCTAAGCCCAGAGTTTCATTGTTTATCAAAGTGTATTGAATCGATTAGCATTTTTACTAGCCCACATAGGTTGTTGTTTCAATTAAACCTTTAATGTTAAATGATGGAAAAAGCAGCATAACTGCGAGTATAAGATACAAGCTATACAAAAACCCATCAAAACGTCATTTTCGGGAACGCTTTTGGGCTATGAATGAGTTTTTCAGTATTCTCGAAACAAATCGCCAAATTTTTAGGTATTTTAAGTCCGAATCTAAAGAAAATATGATTATAATATGGAGCCTTATCATATATTTAGAAAAAAAAAAAACTTGAAAAAGTAATCTATTTCGTAGGTATTCTGGAATAGTAGCAAAACGGATTTTTTAAAGGAATAAATCCATAGAAAAACTGAAATGAAGTCATATTTGATTAGTAAAGTTACACGGTTAAAAATATTGGCAGGTGGTAAAACTAAACATTGATAAAATCCACCGAAAAAACTATAAAATGGATAAGTTAAAAGTAAAACTAAAACTTACACCTTCTTCCACTGTAATGCGTCGTCGCTCGAAATAGATTAAGTTTTGATATTTCATGATTGATCGCAGTACCTATACCTACCTATCTCCATCTAAGTAAAAAAAAAAAAAAAGTTGTCAATAAGCCGAGACTCAAACAAGCAATGACCTTTCACAACTAATGGATTCCAAAAAAAACACAACCATATAGATAAGCCCTTTTTTCAACTTTTGAAGGCTTTAGAATCCGGATGTAGATGGTGTGCTGTCGGCGGCGCTTACATAGTAAAAGTTTTTTTGTTTTAACAACGAAAACCATGTTTTTGTGGTTATCTGTCGGAAGCGCATTAAACTCTATACTCATCACCTGCACATTTTACCATCCTGAATTTGTACACACACACATATAAGTAATCCCTCTGTTTTAGTTCCCATCCTATAGGTACCCCGTACCTAAAATAAAAAAAAGTCAGTTTTTGGTTTTTAAAAAAAACTTTCACCTTGTATCTCGGAGCATGTTAGCTGCTATAAGGTGCTTCACTACTTCAGGAGATAAAATGAATGAAACTTTTCCTAATTGAATATTATATTCCCGTTCAAAACGAGTGCAACTTGGGGATAAAAGAAAGAAAGAAAAAAAAAAATTACGGAAGACAGGAACCTCACCGGGTGTATAAAGCTTTGCAGTATACCACCTCATACCATTCCAGTGAATGGTATGAGGGAGCTTGCCCTCAGTATCCAAGCTACTTTGCATAATTAGGGGACTATGTTTCTTGCAACCCTTTCTCCATTTTTTTTGTGTGGCTATCCTGGTGCAGAAAGTATGTGGATTTGTGGGAGAAAATGCAGCCAAATGACGGTAGTTGGGAAATTGCTCGTGGCTAGTTATGACGGCAGCTAGAGACTTCCTATATGAAGGTACCTACATTGGCTTTGTATTTAGTGCTTCTCTCTTTTTATAAGATAAGGTTTTGCCTCCAAGGAGGTACCTAGCAGAAAATAAAGGCATCATTATGCAGATTAGGTGTATGTGGTGGACGTTCTAGCTCTATATAGAATGTGGATCCGATTGCCTGGAGGGATAAAATAAAAATTTAATATCGTCGAGAGCGCCAGATGCTTAAACCAGTGGGAATCAGCTTTTTTTTCGTTGGGAAAATTGTTGATTTAAAAGTTGATTTTGCTTGCTACTGTTCATTATGATCAAGAAGTTAAGGTGGCTTTTTAAATTAAATTGTTTCCAAGAACTTGTGAAACATAAAACTCTTCAATCTATTATGATGTTACACATCTGAAAGTAGGTACCAAAACATAGATAATAAAATATAAAATTTTAGCAAACTTTCAAAATTGAATAAATTTCATTAAAATGTGAAAAAATTGTCACACAGAAAACAAATTCTATTTTTTGTTATATTTGGGATGAAAAATAAAATATTTTAGTTGTAACTTTGGAAATAAGGGTGGACTTAGAAAAAAATAACATTGGGTTATCGTGGACAAACTAAACACAGTTTTATAGATACGAATTTTAGATAAAAAAAAATAAACTTGGATGTTTTCTGTTTTTGTTTGTCTTTAACAAAAAGTAGGCTATCGAAAATAAATGCTGAGCTATCTGGATTAATCTTGGTCAAATGAACCACAAAGTTTTTTTTCAAAAAACTCACATATTGGGGTGCCCACTTCATATAGCCAGCTCTTGGGTAGAAAAACTATTTCTCTGTAGGGGCTTAAGGTTTCTTATGGGTAATACATATATTTTTTTTTCAAGCTTTAGAGTTTTTTACATCCCTATAATCTGTACACTCGAAAAAAAAAAATAAGGAGAGCTGAAAATGAACCTAAATTATGTCACTTTTCGAGAAAAAAACACTTGTCTGATAATATTTAGAGGTTATTACTTCGATTCAAGACCTTTAAATAATTTAAAACAGACTTCCAAATTACAGCAGTGTCTTCCAAGCTGATGTCCTGACAGTGACGAAAGCTACTGAACAAGTCTCAATGATGGCAATACCATAAGCTGATATCACCTTCTTTATTGATAGCCAAGTGGCAATAAAAGCGATTTCTGCAATTGAAATCAAATCGAAGCTTGTGACTTGCTGTCGCGAAGAGCTAGGGGTTTTTGGTACACAGCACAACATAAGGCTCTGTTGGGTTCCTGGTCATAGTGGTATCTCCGGTAGTGAAAATGCTGACGAGCTGGCAAGAATGGGATCAACACTTGATCCTAATCAGGCAGAATCATCAGTTCAGATCCCACCCTATAACCTTAAACAGGTGATCAAGAAGAAAGTGCTAGTCATAAAACGAACAAAAGATGAAGTTCGTTTGAAACTTGCGTTATAACAAGAAAGTTATGGCCTGATTTCAATAAACAAAAGACCAATAATGTCATTTATCTAAATAAAAAGTCTCTCTCTTTCTAAGTGAGTATCACTACTGGGCACTATACCAACTGGGTCACCATAAAAAAAAATGAAACTAAGTATGGATGACATAAGAGGCTGTGGTGACGAGGAGAATCATGAAGATACCGCGCACTTTCTTTGCCACTACCCTAAAGACAAGCCAATTCTTTAACGACCTTGAGGAGCTCTCTAAGCTTCCAAGCAAAAGCACGCTAAAATAAATCAATGCCAAAAAAATGGTTTGAAAATTCGTGATCTTTATCATCGAACAGAATTGCTTTTCGTAAGAGCAACAATAAACGGAGACTGGGCACCTCGTCCTAACACCAGCAATTGCTGCCCCTACGCTAAACGACAACAATACAACAAACCAAGACAACTGATTAACACAATATGCTGACGTAGGAGCAGCAACAAATGGAGACTGGGCACCTCGCGCTAACACCAGAAAACACCACTCCTACGTTGATCGACAACTACACAGTGAACGAAGATAACTTAACAACGCACGTTTTCCTCGTGGAAGCAGCAACGAACGGAAACTGGGCACCTTGCCGTAACACCAGCAATTGCCGTCACAGATGTGCGAAACAGAACAGAACAGGTTGCACGACACAGGTTTTATCATATATAGGTTTCAACATATGGGAATCACAATCCTAATGGTACCACAATGGATCTACATTGATGTAAGTGAGACGGTAACAAGATCAACTGTCAGGCCTTTTACCTAACCTTACCTAATACCTAAGTTGAACTGTTATAGACTTAAAAAGAAATAATTGTTATTTAATCTCGAATTATTTAGACAAACATTTGATTTTTTAACAAATCTGATTGACATCTATTAAAAAAAAAATCTCGAATAGTGACATAATTTAGAGTAATCTTTAACTCTTCTGAGTTTTTTTTTTGAGACAGGGATTAAAATATAAGTCTGAAAAAAAATGAGGGATTTTTCTAGATTATGAATTTGAAAATGGGTTTTCCACCTTAGAGCTATAATTGTTCGATTTATTTCGAACTAGATGTATTACGTTCTTTTGAGACTCTTAAAACCCCTCATGTGTTATGAAAATCCTGTTTTTTTTCAAACACCTCTACTTTTTCTGAGATACAAGCTTTTAAATTGTCATAATTAAGTTATGCAACTGAATTTTCAAAAAAATGTTTTTTTTTTATTAAAAAAAAAGTAAATAAAATTGAATTTTTTATAGATCGAAAAAGATCCATATGGTTGACTTTGAAAGCTTAAAACTTTTTGTTATGATTTTTCAATTTTTATGTCAAAAAAATTATTTCACTTTCAATTTACTTCCATTCAAACGCTTTTTTTCTTATGAACGACATAACGGAATTTCAAGTTTAAAGCTTTAAATTTTTTTCAGTATATTAATAAACTACATTTTATATTTTTGTTTACATATAACTATCAAAAATATGAGTAAGACCACTAAAACGAATTCGTCGTTCAATTGGAAATACAGGTAACGGCCTGGCAAAGTTTTTGGCACCTATAATTTTTTTTCAATGAATAGTAGGTACTCTAGGCAGACCGTTTCGTGGGTTGTCAGGATTTTAACCCTAAATTTGTCTCGAGTATGACCATCGTTGGAGGGCGTTGGCCCTGCGTGACTGCATCAATAACATGTTTTTTTTTTTTAAAGTACTTTTTTTTTATTTCTGTTTAGAAAAAAAGTTTAATATTTATGTATTTCATTTATAAACCATAATTGTAAAGCTTAGATCACACTACTTGTGAATGCACAAAAATATGTGTATTTTTTCTATAACACGGATGAAACCAAATGGTATACAAATCGTGTTTATAATGTAATTTTCTGTAATCACATTTGTGTTTCAGAAGGTTTTGTGCATTTTAATGTCAAAAATACACACATTTTTACACAAAATTTGTTTTTTACACAAATCGTGTGATGCTAGCTTAATAATTTGTTCACTAAATGCTGAAAAAAACTGTACAAAACTTCGAAATAGCTGTTTTGTGTGAAAATTATATTTTTAACATATATTTTGTAGAACATACTAAGCCTTTAAAATCAATAGTTTAAGGGCTAATTTTCCATATCTGACAAGCCAAATAAATAATTATTCATTAATTATTTTGGTCAGGCGAATCGATGAGATTCACGAAGAATTATACAATTTTAAATTTAAAATAGGTACTATATTATCAAGTTATGCATTCGTACAAAAAAAAAAGTTGAGATAACAATCAAACATCATCGTAATATGATAGAGAATGAGAAAAAAGTGGGTCCGACAATTCTGTATGTCTGTCTGTCTGTCTGTCTGTATGTATCAGAAACCACAGCCTAAAAGGATGGATCGATTTACTTTTAACTTGGTATGTGGTGTTTTTTGGAGACTATCCCCAGACGTTTTTTGAATTTTTTGTTTTGACCAAAAATAACATTTTTCTCAAAAATGGTTCCTACGATTTTGATTAAAAAAATCTTGGTATTTTTTTTGGATAAGGTCTATCTTTTAATGAAAACCATTTTTTTCAAAAACCGTTATTAACGGTACCTGCCATAGAACCGATTTTTTAATTCTGATTTTTTCCTTCATGACTCAATCAATTTTAACCATTTTTACATGAATGCTTTAAGTTGCTGTAATAATATTTAGTAAAAAAAAATTCGAAAATTATTTTTTTGGAAAATGAAAATAATATCTTAAAAATAGCGTACCAATTTTTTTTATAAAAGTCCTTGCAAAATTTTATATGGAAAAAATAGTTTTTTTTAAAAACGGCTATAACGATTTTCCAATTTTTTTTTCTAAAAATGTATTTATTGGATACTTCGTTTTCAGGTTAAATTCATTTAAGAAGCTGTTTTAGTCATTTGGAAATCGATTTTTTTTTTCCTAAGACTGCATTAACAAATTTTTAATTAAAAAGGCTTAGCATAAATAGTAACTTTATCTATAAGAGCAAGTACGTGCGATCCAGTCGTGCATTTTATTTTTTGTGAAAATGTTTCTTTTCAGAATCAAAAAACTTTTTTCCAAAGAGATAATAATTTTTGTTCTACTAAATTATGCCAAAATTCTGTTTTCTTGTACTAAAAAGTACTTTCGAAAAAGTTTTCACTGCCTCCCATATAAACGACTTCTAGGCTAATAAATCCGCGGGTGAGTGCTCAAATTTGTTTTTAAATTTATATCACCTCTTTTTTTATTGTAGGAAAGACACTATACTATGTCTACTAGTTAAAAAAATATTGTTAGTATTTTTAGGTTAATAGAAATTTATCAGAACTAAATTTATTCATTTCGATTCATGTACCTATTTTTTTTAATCTTTCGATTGAATAATGATGATCAATTAATTTTCAAAAAAAGACCAACAAGTAACAATACGAATAGCTTAAGCAACATCTCATTTCAGACAAAAAAAAAACACCACACAATCTTTAATTCATGTTCATTTCATTTTATTATTTAAATTAGTTTAATTGCGCATCATCGACGGCTTCAAGCACCACCAATAACAACTTATTTGCGCCCAGGTATTGATCACATAATAAGAATAGACTTTAGTTAAGAATCTATTATTATGTAAAAAGAAAAAAGAATTAAATTAATTATAAACTCTTCACATTTCCTTGAATTTCAAGCTCTCATCATCACTATTCACTATAAATCATAATAAAACTTTAAGCACGACATCAAATCGTGCCGAAATAATTTAATGGAAAATAGAAAAAAAAAATATTTTAATTACACTAGAATCTTATTTTGGCCTTTTGTTATGACCCCCCCCAAATCACCCTTTGGGACTCGGGGTGGTTACAATAACTCATCTGCTAATCGTGTTAAACTTATCCACCTTTTTCACCTTCTCAAAGTACTTCTCCAGTTCCTGTTCATTGCGAAAACCTTTAATGGGTTGCTTGCGAAATTGACCATTTGTTTTGGCCAAAATATAATAAATCGGGTATGCCCCGGGCGCCACTCGAACTTTCATCCTTTTTCCAATATGCTTGCCATCATAGTCTTGTTGATTGTACAGCAAATGCAAATGCTTTTGTTTGGGTTTCTTCGATTTGGAAAGCTTTAGTTCAGGAAGTGATCGTATTATGGGAGAATCTGCAATAGTTTCGGTGACCTGGGGTTTGCGGAACTTCTTTGATGACAAATAAATTGGAGGTGGAAGCAGTGACTGAATATTGTACAAAGATGAATCGGTATTATTTTTATCGTCTCCAATAATTGGGGGCAAATCGACAGTATTGACTCTTATCACTTTCTGGGTTGAATTCTCCACATCTGGAATTGTATCATCGACTATGTTTAGTAGATTTGGTGGGGCTGTGGAGGAACTTTCCTTGGCGCAAAACGCAAATGCAATCAGCGAACTCAATAAAATATACTTCGCGACCTGAATAAAATGCAAAAAATTAATGAATCACGTTTACAATTATTTAATTAAGATAAAAAAATCAGTCGTACCGTTCGACACTCTTCCATTTTTTAATTTTTTTTTTTTAACTTCTAAACGTTTCGCACGGATTCTATGAAACTTCTAACCAAGATCGGCTTACATTCAACGATAATTCACTGCGACTGAAGTGATTCGCGGATTTTGTGTTAAGTTTTATTGTCATCGAAGCATCTAACACTACACGGCGACGCGACGCGGTGGCGAGATGAGCGAAAGAATCTTTGAAAATTTTACTGCGAATGTATCTTCATCCATTTGGATGCCGAGAATATTTGTGAGGTGGCGCGGTGACGAGAGAATTCTTTGGCCAACTTGCTTATGAATAACGATTGTCTCATCGGAGATTCCATCGCTGGGTGATCGTAGATGATAATTATTACCTACTGTGTTGTGTCTGCAGATGAAGACAGCTGGTAGAAGTTGTATGTGGGTTTTATAGGGAATCATGATGAGTAGTGACACACATGACGTCAAGGCCTTGGCTATTGGTTTGGTTATGGCTGTAGAGACATTGAGCACGAAGTTTTTTTGTTTTTTGCTGCGCTATTGAATTTATAGCTGATCACTGACAATGTGAAGATGTAATTAGGTGTGATGAGTGATGAGGAATCGAGTTGATTGAAAATTATTACGATTGACAGCAGAAATAATTTATTGTTATAAATAGGAAAGATTGGCTATTAGACAACATGATTACATATACTTATACAGTGTAGGTATATTTGAGTAATAATGGTAATATTGTTAACGGAAATGATTATGTTGATTTTAAACAAACATAATTTAAGCAAAATTAATCATTTAGGCTGAGAAGCATAAAGCGTGATAATGTTTTAAGAAACCAATAGCTTTCGTTTGTAGACAGGTTTTAATGTTGCTAGTTTAACTTTTTTTGTACTGTTCTAAAGACCAAATAAATTAATAAAGTTGTTTTTTTGTTTCATTCGAATTTATAATTGTTATTCAAATTTAAGACACGTGCATTCAAGAAGATACCAGTGTCAGCGTCACACAGCTAAAATTGCAAGAGATCTTCAGGTTTTTTGATCGAGTAGCCTTTTATGAAACCAGCAGAAAGTATCGCAAACCACAGCACAGAAGTCACATATTGGCAAGAAGTCATCAGAGATCCTGCCTCTGACAAAAATAGCACAACGAAATCCAATGATTTGATTAGAAGTGTCAGCAGAAAGCATTTAAAGAGGCGCAGAAGCTCTGGAAGGATAAGATAGCGAGGTATACTGGGTTCTCAGTAGTAAAAAAATGCAGCATAAAAAACTTACCATGGAGGAATTTTTGGGGAATAAGGTTCAGAGCTTTTACAATCAGAAGGTTAACAATTTCCGAACTGAAGCCTGAAAGTACAACCAAATTATAATCATAATAGAGTAATAGTCGATGGTGGAATTTAGAATAATCATTTCTGCAATATTTATGTGACGTACCGATTGCAAAGTCAGATACCAAGATTGCATTGTTCAACTCCTCTCATGATACTTACTTACTTAAGATGGCACTTATATTCCAGGGTGGGTCACGGTCTCAGCAAACAAGCCTTTCTCACCAACTAGCTGCAACCATTTACCAACAGTTGGTCGAGGTCGTTTTGGCGACACTTTCGTTGAATCCATCGAGAGAATTCTTCGCTAGCGTCACAATTGTGTCACTTGCCTATTTTTACTGAATAAAACAAGATGTAGAGTGACGATTCTTTAGAAATAGGGCCTTAATGCCCTGTAGTTTTTTTTTTGTTTTGTTATAACTATTGTAATCGTCGGGTTGTGCTTTAATTCATCTATTGATACACGGTCCAAACGGGTGAAAGAATTTGGTACTGATGATTTTTACAAAATTTCCATTTTTGTTTTTGTAGCTCAAATTAAAGTTCTCATAAACGGATTAAATGATTTCGATTTAACATGTTTGTGTTTATAGGGTAATAACCCTAGTGATCGTAATCCAAAGGCATTTTTGTTTTTTCTCCAAAAATACATCAAACAGAAAAATAGTGTTGCTTTTTTTTGAAATTGAAATACTTTGCAGTAAGTATTTTAAGAATTTTTCTTTTTAAATACGTGATTCATTTGCCTAAAGGTAAGCCCAAAATAGCTTTACTTTTCGTACGTACACCCTTTTTATCAATATTAAAATGGAAATCTTCCTTTCAACTCAAAACACACAAAAATACAAGTTTTTGTTTCAGTCTAAAAATTTTTTTTGGACATTCATTCTAATTGAATACCAATTATACCAATTAATCTGAAGAAAGCACAATCTCGTCTTTCGCTAGCCCACCCGTTGTTCAAAGATTAGAACGGAAAAAATGGTGGCTATAAATGTTAAAGACCAACAAAAAAAATATTCATGGAGAAAAATCAAAATTAACCGAAGTGTATGGCTCTGTTGTATTTCAATATTTCCTTAAGCAAACCTGGATAATTTGTTTTATAAAATTTTAACAAAATTTTTTGATGACAAATTTTTGTTCACAAAAATCATATTGCTAAAATAAAAAAAAAAAAAATCCGATAAGAACGTCAATTTTTAACCGGCATCTGTAAGTAGAGTATTTTTGAATACCAACATTTGAAAAAAAAATAATCCAAATCTGCTTTATTTTGAGCTTTAGTAACTCCACTATCCCTTCATAAATTGAAATACAATCATTTTCTTAACTTACTAAAAAATATTTACGGTGTGCAAAACTTGTCAAAATATTTTTTGTATTTATCTTGAGCTCACCTTATTGCGTGTTCTAAACATTCCACGCAATAATTTATTAACAATTTTTCCAAATAGTTACATATTCAAATTAGAATATTATTTTCTGCATGCCACTACTTTTTCCAATCACCACAGACCAAAATGTATCTAAAATTCTAACATATTAAAATTATAAGTTCCACTCCTCTTTCGTTGTGATTATCACTTATCAACCAATTAAAATTCCTAAACCATAAAAAATTCGTCACGAGATAAGTTCAACGATAAAACAAACAAACTATAGAATCTTCCGTGGTACCTTAATAAAAACACGCAAACTATTTTGTAAGTGGGTCAAGCTGGGGGAAAATAGTTATGTCTTTTTTTAGCATGTGAGCTTTTAGCTTGTTTTTTTTTTTTTTGCAAAAAATATACAACTTCTTTAAATAAACAAAACAAAAATAAAACAAAGCAAAGCCAAAACACCCACCAGGAACTTTGACCAAGTTTTCTACCATAAACCTACTGCGACTGGGAACATTTCCATAAACAGAGTACGTGACACACAAACTGTTAATTTATCACCTTTCCTCAGATAAGAACCAAGAGTATAAAATTAATAAAACACAAAAAAGTTTTTTGTTTAAATGGCCGTTGAACTAACTTCTATGCTTTTTCAAGTCTCTGTTTAAACTGGAATGTTTACTTGTAGCTAATCTGATGGTTAGGTAGGGATTCGTAAAAACAAAAAACAAAGATTTTCTTACTTAAGAGTGGATTTTTCAATCATCAGTCAAACTATCAGAAGAATAAACTCAATATTGTAACACTTTCTGGGTTCAAATAAAACTCATATCCACTTTTACTAATTCACTTTCGAATTATGTTATACTTTATCTATAAGAAACTGTTTTACTATTACTCCTTACAATTTTAAAGAAATAACACTTCCAAATTACACTTTCACAAACACTTATCTTTATCACTGTCAAAATTAAATTGTCCCGATATTTGACTTCGACCTCGTATTTATACTCATTTCATTTCTTCTCGAAAAATCTGGACATCACTAGTTTCGTTCAGATAGAGACAGATATGCACAGACAGATACTCTCCATTCCGTTTCGTTCCGCTTGCTGAATGAAAGAGTTCAGAGCTTAGTCATTACACAAGCTTTACATGTGTCATGGGCCGCTTAAGGAGATGCTTGTAGATTATGGCAAATTTCACACATAGCCGGCAACCGGCTAAACGGCACGGTAAGCCAGTTCCTGAGAGCACTTTCTTATAGATGCTTTCACTGGCAAAACTGGCAAACCTGACCGGTTAGCCGTTTTCCGGTTACGTGTGAAATGGGCCTAAGAGCTTAGTTAGCTGGATCAGTCTGGTTCTTCTTTTCACCAAGGGGTACCCACAATTGAATGCCAAGATGCCTTCCTTCGAGCAAATCCCTTGAATGCTAGTTGAATTTTATCAGCTCGTTGAAGTTGATGCCGATAAGATACTTGGAGTTACGTTTTGCTCGTAATCTAGTTCCATATCTAGGAGTGTGAGAGTGATGCTACTAGAGTTTCCAGACGAAGGTAGCAACTCCATTTGGTCCATTTGATTTCTTTGGCTTCCTGAGAACTCAGGTTTGGGCTGTCAATGAGATCACTTAAAGGATTGGTGTTTTGAAAATACTCTGGAAAGTACTTGTATCTGTATTTTTTTGTATTACATTTGATCAAATTGTAATTCTATTACAGCAAACATAGGGGAAACAACACATTCGTTTGGAGCTCATTTTTATGAGTTAAATGCGGCAATCAAAAATGCTTTCCATATCGAAACACCTTTTCGTTTACTAAAAAATTCTATTGTTGGTAGCAAACGAATGATTAGTTTGCACTTTCGGTGTGAATACTATCCATTTAAAGCAAATGACTGCAGAAAACAAATTATCTTAGTAATTGATTCTATGTTTGTAGTGTATAATGTATTCTATGCTACACAAAAGTTATCTAGTTCGTGGCGCAATACTAACAGCCTTCGTTTGAAATTGAACTGAACTTTTTTTGTTTATTAATTCGTTAGCCTAAATTGTTTCATTGAAACGAATTTAAGAGTTTGCTGGAAACGAAGTTGAAGTCGAAAAATTTCTATCCAACAAACGAAAAGTCGTTTGACGCAAACGATTCGTTCTCTCATTTTGTTTAAATGCATTCTACGTCAATCATAAATTATACAGTCCGTACCGGAATGACAAGATAATCGCTCCGTAAGATAGGTCGCCGGTTCAAATCACAGGTGCTACGCTTATCATTTTTTTTATCGTTCGCAGAAAGTGTTTAACCCAAAAGAATTTACCAATTTGCTACAAAAGAAGCTGATAAATTGTCCAGCAAACGAAAAAGTCGTTTGGGCAATTTTTTTCGTTTGCCGAAATAGATTTGTTTTTTCAAAAAGGCCATTAGTAGCGTGAGGTAGCTTTTTCTTTATTTTGGAGCTTAGAAATGACAGTGAAAAGAGCAACTGAGCATAAAACAAAAATTTTATATTTTGAACAAACAAAAATCAATTTTGTGATTTTTGTAGGTTTTGGCTGATTTCGTTTTTATGAAATGATATGAAATATTCAGTTTTCTTTATCCTTTTTTTAAGACCTTTATGAAACCTTAACTTTAAAAGCAGCAGCAACTACATGCGACCCAAACGTGTTTTTTGTTTTATTTTTCGGCCTGTTTTGCATATGAAAACAAATCAAGCCTAAAGGAAAAGAAGAACTAATGTTTACATCATGCAATGGCATGTTTAGGACGTGACTAAGGGTAACTAGAGAGGGATAAAATGTAGAAGAAGAAGAAGAAGAAAAAAAGCCTTAGGATGGATTAAAATTCGTATACATCTTCGTTTTTTTTTTTTTTTTGTTTATGTTGGCACGAGTCGATGTGCCACTTATTTAAGTTGGCTTATAGGAACACTTATCTAGATAAATGGAGTCTTACTTAACTTGGGAAGTTATCTTTTCATTTATTTTGTTTAACACCCCTGGATGAAGATGCGTATATGTGAATAATTCTTTTTCTGGTAATGAGTGCTCCCCAGTTTTGCTGACTTAAATGATGTGATGTGAGTGATAAAACTTCGGAACTTATTCATCTGTGATTTATAATTCTTTTCTTTTGTTTTTTTGGCTGTAGGTACCTAAACTTCTATGAAGATTCGAGTTATTAATGGCTCTTTTGGGCAGTTCTTGCAGATTATATCTTATGTTAGCTTATTCTTTCCAGAATGAATAAATTCAGATCAGAGTAGAGAGCCACAAATTCATCGTTCAAATCACAAAAACAAAAACTTCAGCTTAAACGATAAACAAAATAAATAAAAATGAACCAATAATGGAATTAGAGTTAAAACTACTTACAAGCGAGAGCAAGAAGATGATTAAGATAACAGCTGTTTAGATTCAAAAGTCAGAGTAAATAATACTCTGCTAAACTTTTCCACAATAAACTTACAGAATGCAGCGTCTGTCACTTTTTTGTTAGTTATTTGTCATTTCATGAACATCAAATAGGATTCTTTGTGAAAAGTTTTATATTGAAAGCTTTAAAAGCTATAAAAGATGATAGTTGTCTCATTTCAACTTATTCATATCACGCTCTCAATTAAATTTTTATGAATATGAACTGAAATGAAGTTAAGAATTATTATATATAGTTTCGCAATCGTTCTGGAGTGGGTCATTTACTTACACACGAGTGAGTTGTCATCATGAAGAACTTAATTTATGACTTTTTTACGATTGGTAGTTTTTATGGATCATTAATGTTGCGGTTTCATTGGAATATTACTCAAATGTGTGTATAACCTTAGCCTACTTATTGTGGATTCTTTCCAAAAATAATGAATACTTAATAGGATTGTACAGTCTAAATGACTAAGCATATGATAATTATTAATAAGAGGTGTATCAATTTGAATAAAGAACTGTGACGAAGAACAGTTAGGAATTAATAGTGAAGACAAATCACCGTAAATAATATGAAGATACAAATAATTAAAATAGTGAATATTTAAATAATAAAACCATTGCTTAAGTTGCAAGACTTGGTATGAAAATTAAATGCGATACTGGATCGTAGGTACTTGCTCTTATAGCTGAAGATTCTTTGATTTTTAAAAATTTTGATTTAATTTTGTTTAAATGTTTAATTTTAGAAAATGTAAAACATATAAAATTCGATTTTTAAATAACTAAAACAGATTTGTAAATGCATTATGCCATTTTTCTTCTATAAAATGAGTTTATTTTATTTTTAATTACACTGATTAACCTAATTGAAAAACAGAGTTTTTTATAAATCCAAGAAACCTGGTTGTAATTTTTTTTTCACAAAAATATGCAAGTATATTAAAGCTACTCAAAAACTGCTGTCAATATAGAGACTTAAGGCGGGATTCTTTTGGTCACTCGAACTATTCTTAATCGAGATTGTTAGGGAATGCTTAAGTTGTAACTACTTGAGTGAAATCAAAGCTCCTTTAAGAATGTCCTTGATAGGTTCTCTATAAATGTCAATTCTTGTTTGTTTGTATGCTATTTTTAATGAACCAAGCAGGATGGACAAAGATCACCTGAAAGTTCGAACAAATTTAAAAAAAATAGCAATTTTTGCCTGACAAGGTTACGAGAGTATCATTGTCAGCTTGATTGAGAAATTATTTTACTAAAGTCAAGATTTTTCTACTCTCAAGCAAGAGAGTTTCCATTCTGTTTATGAATATGGATTTCGCTTGAGATTTTTCTTCACTTTTGGGAGTTGAGAAATATTTAAACTTGAGCAAAGACTATGAATTTAGCCCTAAAATAACTAAAAAAAGAGAAGATTGAACAACATGTTTATCAACTTCTGTTGCGTGATGTGAACAAACCTTAATGTGAATCCACCTTAATGTTTTGGGTTCTGGTCTTGGGTTAATGGATTTGACATTTCAATTTTCAGTTGATTTGACATTTTCGTTTGATATGTAACTTATGCCCCTTTGGTTTGTAATTGATAATTATTCTGCTATTGGTTTGTTCTACACTGAGGGAAAAAACAACGAAGAATCAAAAAAATCAAAAATACTTTAAATCGAAGTAAAACCTTAACAATTTGGAACCAAATACGGACATTTTTAAATCACAAAAGTTTCCACTTTAAAGCAAAAAAAAAAAAAAATGATGGCATCTATCAGTACCTACATATACGAACCTGCGTTGCTTGAGTTTCCAATCGACAGTCTTACCAATTGTGCTATACTCTAGGTTGAAAACAACTTGTATTTAAACCAAGTTATACCTCAACGTGAAAAGAAGCATATATTATATACTTTCAGGGAAAAAACGCTACTACCTTTTTTTTGTTAACAACAGTTCGACTCAGGTATTATTGATTTAACGGTTTCAAATTGAAAATTTTAAAAACTATATCGAAAAAGCTTTATTTTTCGGTCATTCTTTATCAATAATCAATAACAGTTATAACTGTTATTGACCTGAAAATACAGATTTATTCATTATTTACTTCCAAATATCTTGATACAAATTTTCTAGAAAAAAGTTTTGTGAAAAAAACTGCCTTTTTCTGTCAAAAAGTGATCTCTTTATGAGAATAATTTTCAGCTTTATCCAATCTTTTTAGAATATAATTAGCAGAGGGAAAAATAAAACTCTGAAATATAGCAAAAATTCTTTTAATACAGTCAAATAAGGAGAAAAATGGTAAGCATCAGAATAGATGCCAAACGGGTTATTTTTGTTTTTTAATATTTATTTTGGTGTTTATAACTTATCTTAAAAGTCACAATAAACCACATGTCCACGAGTCACGCTCTACAAGGTCAAACCGAAAGTTGAAGGCTTATAAAATTAAAGAAAAGGTTCAAAATGAACGTATGGCATATTTTTTCAATGCAGAATTCAGAGAGAAACTAATTTCAAAACAATCCAACTTCCAAGACAAAAGTTATGTTTTTTTTTTATTCATTCAACGTCTTGTATTATCAGTCAACAGTTTACTTATTACCAGAAACCCTCTAAAAGTGATAAGTGATAGTTGTATAGTGATACAATTTTGCTAGAAATATTAGGTTTGTTTGGGTACTGACTAAAATAGAAAATTCGAATTTTCAGCCAAATCCTGTTTGGGTACTCAAAAAATTCGTAGCTGTCGACAAAAGAGAGCGTAAATCATTTACCCTGCAAATTTCAGTCCACCGAATTTCTATCGTTCGCCCACAAAAATCTGAGTTCGGTCAAAATCTAATGTACAAAAACAAAATAACGAAACTTTTTGTTTCCAAACAGTTGTCAAATTATAAATTGCGTGTAGTTTTTCTTCTGTTTTGATGAAAGTTTTTAGTTTATATCAGTAAATTCTTTTATTAAAGAAGAATTAAATTCAAATGCAGTGTTTGACATGATATTATAGAAAAATAGAACAAAATAAATAGTTTTTAGATAGAAACCAAATGCGTAGTTTTTTATTTAATTCCCTAGTTAAGGGAGATTTTATGCAGTATTTCTTCAAAACTTTATAAGTTTTCTTTTGTTTACATTTAAAAAGTGGCAGGAAATGTTGTTCAAAACATTTGGATGCTTGTGTGCATCTAGCTCCCCAACTATAGTACCAATCAAAAATATAAAAATGTCCAATATAATGTAAATAAACTTTATTGTCACCAGAGCACAGTTTTTTTTTTATTTATTTAAGACCAAATAAATAAATTCAACTTCAGTGCTGATTTTGTACTATTTTCCAAACCATTTCTCAATATTTTTATGCCAAATTATCACTCTATTTCAAAACCGATATTTTTCCATTAAAATGTCCATTGGCATGTCCTAATGTATAAAAAACTGGATATGCGCCTTCGAAAAAATTCACCAACGGAGCCTCGGCTGTTTTCGTCTTCAGTTCCAAATGTAATCCTGGCATTGAATCCAATTCAATTGGAACCATCACTTGTCGTATATTGTTTTGTAATGGATATGGAAAATAAGCCCGATTTGCTTCGTATGGCACAAAAATTGTTGTCACTTCGGAGTCTTTTAATTTATCATCTTTTCCTGACGTCATCTTTGATGAACAGCAGATTAGGAGAACAACTGCATAGAAAAGTCTGTGAATCTGCAACTAATAAGCAATACTTCAGCAATATTCACGTTTTTAAACAATAAATAACTTTGCCAGTACCAACCATTTTTATTTATTTTAAAGTTAAATTTATCTATAAAGGTGAAATTATAATATTTGCTAAGCTTGTTTTGCGTATCGATAAGTAACTAATCTCTATCGAATGGCGTAAGATCTTTTTATTTACTTTGGATGGCCTTAGTATTTCGCAGAAATTAATTACTGGTGTTAATGATTTCATGCTACACCAACAACTAACATCACAAAGTAATGATGTTTAAGAAACAAATAAAGAAATATTTATAAATAAATAAATTTAGTTACCAACAAAAAAAAAAAGTAAGTAAAATGGGAAAAAAACAAATAATCATATATAAATCTTCTGAAGATGAATACTGTATTGGCATTTGGACACTTTGAATATTTTTAACAATTTCCAATACCTACTAAAGAAAATTAATCATCAGGGAATAGCAATTAATTCTAGTTAGTATAAGTATCTTATTTTGTTTATGAAAAACAAGCTAAGGGAACTTAATCATTAATACAAATCGGTATACCTTCCTTATACTTAATTTTAAGCCTTTTTTGTTTGAACCTAAATCATATCTTGTTTCAAACTAGAAGTTCTCTTTCATTTTATTATTTTTTTTTTCCACTTTTCTTCAATTTCTTGTTTGATCCTTTTTTCAATTATTATTAACATTGACCTTATTTATATGACAAGGGTATAACGACATTATTAAGTCGTTTGAATCTTAGCATCAGCAAAAGTCGACGACCGAACCCAACTTGTAGATACAAATTCAAAGCTATAAGATAGACATAACCTATCAAAATTGAACAGAAACAAAAAATAATAAAATGATTTATTTTCTTTTATTTTATTTTTGTTTTTTTTTTTTCTGTAACCTGTTGCTGCTGCTGAAAAAGATAAATAAAAGTAATAAATTGTATCTATGCACCTAAGGTTGAAAAGAATTTCATTTAATTTGATGCTTTATGACTCAAACAAATTATTGAAATTCTGATGGGCCATAATGATGTTGAACTTTTAAACTCAATTTTAAGTTTAATATTCAAATATTGTTTAAAAGAATTTATAAGAAACAAATCACGTTTTTTTTTCAACTTAGCAAAGGTGATGGAAAAATGAGTCGAAAACATTTGAAGGGTGAAGGGAAAAAACGGCACTAACCACTTTTTGTCAAAATTAAATTAGATAATGATAAAGGGTTTTTCAATGGGGACTTGACAACTTTGGATTTAATTTGTGAACGCACTCTTTCACAAATCATCGAACTGTCATTGTCAATTTATTCAGTAAACTCAACATTTTCATTATGACAAAGTACACGGTTGAGCAACTATATAAAAGCAAATTATTAAAATTTTCTACCGAAATTAGGAGTCGGTGACCACAACTTTAAGACGCTAACTCCAATTTTCGGTCGTTATTCTATAGTCGTTGTTCATTGCAAAATCGTCTTCAGTGAGGCAGCTCATTTTTGGCTCAATGGGTTTGTCAATAAACAAAATATGAGTTATTGGTCTGGTGAAAATCCACATTTGCTTCAAGAAACACCACTTCATTCACAAAAAATAACTGTTTAGTGCGGTTTGCATGCCGGCGGCGTTATTGGGACATATTTTTTTCGTCGACGATAACGATCGTCACGTTACTTAAATGGCCAGCATTATCGCGCCATGACAACCGATTATTTTTGGCACGAATTGGAAGATATAGACTTGGACGAAATGTGGTTTCAACAGGATGGTGCCACAAGCCAACACCTTACAACCAAATTTTTGAAGAGTAAGTTTGATGAGCGTGTTATTTCATGAAATGGGCCAGTCGATTAGCCTTCTCGTTCGTGCGATTTAATGCCTGTAAAATATTTTCTTGAGGGTTACGTTAAGAAATTGATTTATGCTAACAAGCCGACGACGTTGGAAGAGCTTAGAGCCAACATTGAACGCGAAATAGCGGCCGTTTCGACTGAAATGTGTGGCCGAGTCGTCGAAAATTGGGTACAACGAATCGACCGCTGCAAACGTGCCCCCGGTGGCCATGTGAACGAAGTCGAGTTCATAAATGTTTTGACTGTACTTCAAGCCAATAATGAAATTTTTGAAATATCTCAAATGGTTTGCGTTATATTTAAAGAAAAAAGGGTATCCTAACTTTTAAAAACCCAATTTAATTCAAAAAATAAAAAAAAAGATTTGTCTTTAGTACTAAGTTGTATGAAAAAATGAAATTTTAAATTGCGTTTTTCTCGGAATGGGTTTGAATGGACTAATGCCGTTTTTCCCCCTGGACAAACTTTAAGAACATACAAAAGATTGTCGATGTCTATTAGGGTGGAATACAATTTCTTTTCTTTTGGTCAAATAAAAAAGATTTTTGCCTTTGAAATTTGTTGTCTAAATCCAGAAACGATTATCCCCGATTTCTTAGATAACGATGTATGCATCAATGTTTGACCAAAATTTAATTTTTTGGTCAGTTTCTGCAAATAAAAAAGGTCCTTTTTGTATGACTGCGTGCTATATGTTGTAAAACTTATAGTGACCTAAATTTATCATTTGAGAGGTCTGATTGAGTTTTTTTTATTTTAACCTGAAGGCATAAAATCTATCACGTAATTTTCTGCTTAAAAAAATATTTTACTCAAAGTTTGTTTATAGGGAAATTATCAGTTGTTATTTCCCAAACTTTAATAATTTCTAAAGGTTTTCGATGTGATGAACTCGAACCCGTAGTCAGTATTTTCAAATTGTCTCCAGTTATTGAGATTTTCCTGTTACAAAATCACAAGAAAAGGGGTTTTCAATATTTTTGAAGCTATTTTTTAACGTGAGCTAACATTTCACAGAAAAAATTGGAACGGATTATAAAAGTCGCTGTAACGATTTTTTTCAAACTTGGTAGTTAAGGGTTTTGGGTGATTCCCTAGAGTAGAAATTGAAATTTTTGTATTACCGATTTCAAGACCAATTTTGATAGGTTGCCTTGTTTTGTAATCATTCAATTTATCCGTTTGTGCAAATGAAATGTATTGAGAGATCTTTTACATAGATAATGACAGCAGCAATGAGATAAAAAAGAAGAATAACTTCTGCCAGCCAATGCTTCTTTGGATTCAAAAATGCAAGTAAAGCCGTTCTTCAAGCAAGTAAAGTCTGTGAGATGTTTGTCATCCAAGAACTTTCACTCAGGATCACTCAACGACATATAATGCTGATCAACAAATCACCTAAATAACTCCGACAAGAAGTTATATTCTATAGAATTTCCAGAGTTAGCATTTGAATTTATTTCGAATCAGGGCAGATTTAAAGAAACAAGCAAGTGAATATTCTGTCTTCTACAACCACTTCAATAATGTTTCTTAATCGCAGAATAGAAAGTATTTTAAAATAAAGGTAAACTTGTCTAGCCAATAAAATCCAGAAATTCCCCTCAACACTTTAAAAGCCCAAACTACCAATAAACAGAATTTGAACTTTCTCCATAAAAATGAAAAGAATACAAAAAATTAAAAAAAATTACAAACAAAATGTTGAAAAGAACAACTTGTGGGCCCCATAAAAATGGTATCCAAAAGGAATACTTATACACAACATCTCTGTCGGGAAAAGTTTTGGTTTCTTCTTATCAACGGTCAGCAGTTTCCACTCTATTTACTCGTTGTGTTTTGTGTTCAATGCAACCCAAGGATTCGTCCATTCGTCCACCAACCGAACGTCCTGAACGAGTTCTTTCTCCAAAAACTTCAGCCAAAAAATGTAAAGAAAAGGCAAGAAGCTCTTTGCCTTCTTTTAAAACACACACTCTTTCATATTTTTATACTCGAATTCGAAAGATGGAAACTTTTTGTTGAACAATTTTTAAGTGCATTATTTCCGGCTTTTATAAACTTTGTTATAAGTTAACGTGCAACGTGTCTATGTGTTCAAGAAATGTTTTTATTTATATTATTACCCTCTAACCCTCACACTCCCTCCATTCAATACCATTCATTCAGGATGTATTAAATAAGGAAGTGGAGAGAGCAAAAAAAAAACACACAAAACGGTACTCGAAATGTTTTGCTTTATGTAGTTACACGAGATGTGAAGCCAAAGGATTTTCCAAAGGTCATTCAGTTAGGGGAGGTGTTGGTCTCTTTTTCCAGATGTGTGTGTGTGGGAGGACCACATCTCGTCCTTTTTAATAGGATTTTTTTTTTTCATTTTTTTGTTTTTTTTTAGTATTTTTCATTTCTTCATTGAAATGTTTGAAACGTCTGGAAAGTATTAAATGACGGAAAAAGATATGAGTTGAAAAGTATCCATGAAGTGATTTATTACCACTGAGAGATAGTTTGGCAATTCATTGCATTTTGTTGGGGGCTATAAGGGATAAAAAAAAGAAAAGAAAAATTGCACTTTTTACAGATTGAAGAGATATGAATTGGATGTTTTTTTTGTTTAAATAAGACTGCAAGAGAAGTCAGTATTAAGTGCGCTACAACTTGACTTTGAAAGGAGTCATTAGCTACCAATAACTTTTTCTCCGTTAAAACGTGCGGATAATATAATTCATCAAGAAGTATTTGTATTAAGATTCGAAGAAATTAATCCGACCAAAGCTTTTATATTTGGCTAGTTATAGAAGATTTCTACGGAAGCTAGATCACGGATTCCTCCAGTAAGTATAATGGTTTTCCTTGAAAGGTATTACAGATTTCTTCGGCAATAAATTTGGATTCCTTCCGTAGGCTCTCACCGATTTCTCTTGTCGTTTAGGAATAAGGATATTTGCTTATAGTATCACGGATTTTTCCGATAATTATCATAGATTTCCTTGTAAATATCATGGATTTGGCTGGTAAGTATAAATTCTTCCGGTAAATATTTGCTCTGTTAAGTATGACGGATTCCTTCGGCAAGAATTACGAATTTGTCGGTGAAAAATCATGGGTTGTCCGGTAAGTACCGTGGATTTCTATGGTTAAATTTATGATTTTTTCCTGTAAGTATCACTGGAACCTTCAGTAATTATCACGAATTTCTCAGAGAGGTGTATCATAGATTTCTCCAGTAAGTATCATAGATTTCTGGTAATTATCACACGTTTCTTCACGTATTACTAATTTTTTCGTGAAGTATCGCAGGTTGCCTGTTAGATATCACGAACATTTTCCTTAAATATCACAGATTTCTACAGTTAGTACCACGGATTTCAACGATAATTATAAGGGTTTTTTTCCGCGAAATATCACAGATATCTGTAATAAGTATAATGAATTTCTCTAGTAAGTATCACACATTGCTCCGGCAATTATCACATATTCTTTCACGTATTACGGATTTCTTCATGAAGTATTACGGGTTGCCTGTTAAATGTTATGAATTTCTCTTGTAAATATTACCGGTTTCTCCAGTATGTACCACGGATAGCAAGAATAGTTATCAAGGATTTTTCCGAGAAGAAGAGGATTTCAGCGGTATCACAGATTTCTGTAATAAGTATCACGAATTTTTTCAGTAAGTATTACATATTTCTCGAGTATGTATCGGTAGGTATTATTTCATTTCATTTCATTTGTGCAATGAAACTCCGTAAAATCGATCAGCAAAGCTAAAAGTTGTGGAAATTAATCGAAAGTTCCAGTTCCTACAGGAACCAACATCGGAGTGCCACAGAAATTTTTCGAATCTTTGATTTTAAGGAATACAAGTTTAAAGGTCGTTAGCAACCCCATACAATTTTCAAAATCGTATAGAATAGTAAACAAAATGTAATTTTAATACATAGAACACAATCAGGGAGTGTCCCATTAAATTTTCCGAAGCCTTGAAGCAAATTTAAGATGCACCCTTTTACTGCTAGTCAGCTAAGTATGCTGTAATTGTTTGAATTGACAGTGGTTCTGGTCAGGGGCTGCCAACTTTTCAATATGTGGTATTGTTAGGTGTTTTTTTCGGTTGGGGGATAGCGAAAATCGGTTTGATTGTAATTCCTCATTCCAACAGAGCTTATCTGTTAGGTGCCACCAAAGGATAGGTACATTACACGTTGAAAGTTGGGTTCCCTAATAAATTAGGTCCGATGGAATAACTAGAGGACTGCCTTGAATACTGTATAAAGCCATAAAAATTTGACATTTTGGTATTTGCAGTCAAAAGACACAAAGTTTTTAATTTGGTTTTTCGGAAAATTAAGAAACGGTAATAAACGAATTATTCCTTTAACCTTTTACGACTTGGAATGTTTCAAAGATTCTATCCGTTACTTCATGTTCTCAAAAGGTTCTCATCTGAAAACTGAGTTTTTAACCAATCCCACTTTTATGATTTAATTCCAAGAATAGTAGTTTGTCTCGAGATCCTTAGAACTAGTATATAAAACTGCTTCTTTAACACCTTTATTCTATAGTACTTGGGTAAACTTAATAAGATATCTTAATTTTTGACGGAGGTAACCTCGCTTGATTCCACTACCACCTGCATAATCCCGCACATTGTTACCCATATCACATTCGAAGAAACTTAAATAAATTGTTTCAAATTTTCCAGAATCTCATTTCATATCTCGTCGTAAGTCGTAACCCCTTGCGAAATACTGTTCATTCCCTTTGAATTCCTTTTGCTCGTCAAAGGGACATGAGCATCATGCACACACAGAGAAAGGCATGATAACCTGCTGAATATTCCATCAGTTGTAAGACAAAGCTATGGGAAGCACGAAGGTAGAGGTATTTCCAAAAACTAAAATGGCAAACGTTTGAAAAAAAACTAAAACAAAAACAAATAAAACAACAAAAAGAAAAAAAAACATCACGTATTGTGTATTCAGATAGTTCCAGGTCGGTCCACACTGTCTCACTCCATTTCTTCACCGAGGAAAGAGAAGCTTCAAAATGCTTTCGAAGAACAAACGAAGATACGTGGCATCTTTGCTGTCAGAGAAGAGAAGAGTAAAAAAAACAAAAAAAAAATTGATAGAAAGGTCCTTGCTCCGCATTGTTTTCCCCCGTATTCACACATACACCTTGGGCCAGGAATGAGCAAACATTTAAACTTGTGAATCCATCCTTACCGCCACCAGCACTACCAGCAATGAGACAGCAAAAAGGGTAAATATTACCTCAACTAGAGTACAGCTCAAGCATCCTTTACAAAGGACGTGTGGATGAAACTTGAGAGTGTTTAAGCAACGAGATTCCTCGCAAGGATGCACATAGTTGCGCTTACCATCAACAACTATTGGAATCTTTCTTCGTTTTGCTTGCTTGCTTGCTTGTTTGATACTGGCTTGCGCTTGCATCTTCTTCATCTTCATCGTCGTCGTCATAGTAGTCATAGTGCTCTTGTTCTAGTCGTAGTTATCGTCGTCGTCAACGTTTGTTCGCTTTACGTGACTTAGTTCCCAAATAAGGACGATGATGGCAATGAAGGACCCATCGTTTAATAGCAGAGAGCGGCACCTTGAGGAAATAATAATGAAGCTGAAGCTTCTTCTTGCTTTTTCTTTCAACTCGTGATTGCAACAAATTTTGGACAATGCAAAGCGAACTCGAAGCGGAAAGTTTTTCTTCCGTTTATTTTTTTTTTTTTTATTTTCGTTTTTTCTATTTTCCAAAGGAAATTGTTCTCTTCGGGGAAATTTATGTGATAGCAGAGTGCGAATGAGTAAGGTGTCTGTGTTGTATTCTTGGTGGCGAAGAATACATTGTTAGGTTTGAATCTAATCAAGAGGAAGGACTTTGTTTCTGGATTTAATAAAAATAAAGTCCCGGAAGTTGCTACTTTTTTTTTTTTTTTATTTAGTTATTTCTTCCAAGACAATTGGTGTAGCATAGAGTTTTGCAACAACCCTAACATTGGAATTTTGTTTGTTTTGTTTTTTCTTTTTACTTTTGAGATGATATGTGAGCTCTAATGAAAAAGTTTTATGGATATCTTTTGTTTTATGGATTGATGCCAGTTCTTTTTTTGACGGCACATGGTCAAACAATTGTCTAGACGTTATTTTGAATTTTCTGTGCAGCAGACTAAAACCATATACAACAAGAGAAGTTATTTTTCATAGAAGATAGAAGTTGAAAGCATGTCTATAATAGCTTCTTTATTCTTCATTTACATAAACAATCTCACTAGTTATTCGCAAGCCTAATAAAGCGCTGGATGAGCAATACTAACAAACACTTAAGACAGTAGTTTACACGAAAAACATTACAAGATCCGACGTTATAATGGCAGTGAGTTAGCGATGACACTTAATGCATAAATTTCAGCTAAAAATCTATTTTGATTTAGTTTGAAAACGAAAAGTAATTTAGCTCTGCTTCCGGCACTTGATATTTCAATTATTACAAATACAAAGGAAGTTCAACCGAACGATTTTTTTTTATATCTGCAATATTTTGTTTATTAGTGCTTAGTTTTGCACACAATTGACATGTTGTCGAACATCTCCTTTTCTGATGAGGCTCTATAAGTCCAGTAAAATTAGTAAAACATGTCTACAAAAATTGCTAAGGAGAATTATATTGTTTTATTTTAACAGGAGATCTTAAAAACCACAAAACTTGAACGAAAAAAAGCTCTTCGGCGTCCGCCATTTTGAAAAAAAGGTTTAAAAAACATAAATTTGTTTCTCTGCCGTTATTGGTCGTAGACTAGTTATTTTTATTAAGGTTCTTGTCTTGACAATTTTTTTTGATAGCTCTTTCCAATTAGAAGTTACTCGTATTTTAGAAAAACTGCCAAATTTCAATTTGCCAAATACGAATTTAGCTGATCGGACTTTCCCGCTCAAATAGAAAGTAATTGCTTCTATTAAATAAAAACTAGTTTTTTTTTTAACTAAAGAAGTTAAAAGCCCTATATTCCCATTTTATACAAACTTAATCTATTTAATTTAATTTATGTTTATTAAAGAAATGCTGATTTAAATGGTTGGATTAAAATAAACTTAATCCAATCTAAATCCAGAGTGAATAATATGGCCGTAAGTAGGTAAGTAAGTAAGTTATAGAAAAAGTGATTGTTAAATTTAAATTTTCTTACCTTTTTGTAGATTATGAAAATAAAAACTTATTTTATTAATTTTCTACAGATTCTCAGCTTTCATTCGGTATACAGAACATAAGAAGAGAAAAACAAAATCAACTAAATTAGGAGGTTACAAAGTAGAAAGCGTTTTCTATCTATAGAAAATAGCATACACAGCAATTGCTGTGCCAAAAAATGTTTTAAGGCGAATACATTACAGAATATTGTTTCCAAAAGAAATAAACACAAGTAATTGCTCAACGACCAACGAGAAAATCGAAAAAACGTTTTGTTTTTTTAAATGGCGGAAGTTGCAGAGGGTTTCTTTTATTCGAACTTTGTGGTTTTAGAATTAAGAAGAGATACTTTTTTTTGTTTTTTTAAGAACCAAAATCTTAGATTTGGTATAAAAATTTGTATGCCCAATAATAAAATTGTTGTGTCAAGTATTTTTTATAGTCAATTAATACTTTCAAAAATGGAAAAGTTGCTTCAAAAACCAAGTATAAAAGTCTAAAAATGAATGTCCTAGGACAGTCAAACAAGATGCACTCAAAGAATGCAAACAACAAATAATAAAACAATAAAATTTTAATATGTATGTAATTTTGGAAAAATTGTTTTTTATTAAGTTATCTGCTTGCTTGCATTCATTGATTGCATCTTGCTTGGCGGTCCTAGAACAATAATTTTTGTAATAGGGTGGAAAACTATATCATGGAGCAAGAATTAAAAAGTAAGTATACGCCATAGTGCACACATTTTCCTAATAAAGTTTATACAAACTTGTACTCGTCTAATATCACTCCGATATTTTCCATTTTTTATTCCTAAGCTTGCACAAGGCTAGATTCAGAAATGAAATAGAGGAAAATGAGATAAAAAAATAGAATATATAGAAACTCATAAGAAATAATGCAGATAGGTTGACTAATTGTATTAGAATCTCTGAGAAAATCAATTTAAAAAAAATCAAAAGCTCTCCTTAAATATTAAATGCTAATTTTATGATATTCACTAATTTTTCCCTTTCAATTGTAAATTCACGTAAAACATCAAAATCAAAGATTTTTTTTGAATCTGGATATCCTCTTTTTCAAAAATCAATAATTTTCAATGCTATTCGCATCGAAACTGTAAACATGTCAAATACAATAGATTAGGCTTTAAATTCGTAACAATTTCCTATGCAGTGGTAAACCATGAACCCCTTTCAAAGGAAATATTCTCTCTACTTATTCTATGGAAAATTACTAAGAGCGACATATCTGCCAAATATTAAGATTCAAGGGTCGCTCATTTTGTATACCAATTCATTGAAAAATGGGAGGCTATAACGCCCATCGAAAAGAAAATTTCAAATTTTTGATTTCTTCCTTCATATTGGTTTATGGTCGATTACCGTAAGTGATCCATTTTTTTTTTTGATATTGTATCTGCTAGGATCTGGTATTTGTAATTTTTTAAGCCCTCTCAATATCAGCAAATTATTTCCTCATCTAAGTTGACATAGACTTTTTTTTTTGATACTTATTTACCGCTATTTTATAGCGATACAAAATTCTTCATCGCGAAGTATTTGTTATTAGTCCAGACCCCGATTTGGTTTTTTATTTTTTTTTTGTTTGTTTTAAGGCAATTTTACGATAAAACTACTTACTACTCTATAAAAAAAAAACAATCAATCAGGATAAATAAATAAATATTTTCTTAAAACGCCTCTTCGAATTCAACAGAAAAAAAGATCTACTTCTCAAAATAGATTCTTATAAATCACATAAAAAACATTCAATTAAAAATATCCATTAATTTAATAGCATCTCGAAATTATTAACATAAATTCCAATAATTACATTGATGAAGTTTAAAACAATCTGATGACAGCAGCTGTCAAACTCTGAAGTCTTCCACCATTAACGTTCATAAAATAACTTATTCAATCTCACTGTCAAGAGAATAATTATCATTAATGTCTCTCTTTTTCTATCTGCTGTCGTCTCTCTCTCTCTCTCTCTCCCTATTGATTCTCAATTTTCATTAAGAAAAGTTAAAAAATTCATTCGATGGTGACAGATAAGTAATAGAGCTCCAATATTATCGAAAAAGCTGTCAATGGATTTCCATTTTGATAAGCCCTCTAGTTAAACTCTCTACCCAATGACTGATGATTATTTTCCATTTTTTAACATAAAATATGGTTTTGGGGCAGAAAAAACCGTCAAATAAAGTCACGAAAAGTTCATGACATAATTCTGGTTCATTTAGAATCTTTACTAACTGTAAAATAATAGACTTTGCCTATTTGGTATCTCCCATCCTCTCTCTTGCTATCTCACTCTCTTTTGATAATAATAAGAGCGTATACCTATTATGATTTGGGGACCTTCTGGCCCAGATGTGCCAGATTCAATTAAGGATAATTATGTGCTTCAACGGAGGGAGAAATAGCCGTCAAGTCGACATCATCATCGTCATCATCATCATCATCAGGTCTTGATACATTACAACGATTTTCCAGTCCGAAACCAGTCGCTGGAGATAGCAAGAAATAATGCGATAGCCATCTTGAAATTATTTACAGATTCTTCATCACTGGTTGGTTGGTTGGTTACAAGAGTAGAGTTGTTGCTGTAGCCTTTACTTTTGCCTCTCGTTACATTGGTCGTCGTCATCTTAATAGTTTCTAAGCTCGACGTCTCAATACAATTTGTGATAAAAATCCTTAATGTGCTGGCGGAAGTCCTTTGCGACTCTCTCCAGTACTTCATCTTTTACTCACTGTATAGTTTCTTAATCTTCGTATTTTACCCGATTCTGTTTCTGACCCACTCACAATCTGACCCGATATCACAATCTCACTCACCCTCATCCTCAGTTTTGTTCGTGCGGGCCACAACTTAAGCAATTTCCAATTTGCGATGCGAAATGAAAATGGACGAAGTCGAAGAAGGACTCAGATTTGACGACACAAGTATAGAAACAAGAAAAGGTGATGATGATGATGAGGATGATGCTGATGGGAGTCGATGGGAAAGATGGTGTGTAACGATGAAGAGCTATTGTGATTGGGGGAGACACACAGGAGTAGGAACTATGTTTCTATCAGCTGCTGCGTCGTCGTCGGCGGTCGTCCTGGGGAAACGAAAAAAGGAAGAAACTCATTCGCACTTATGTGGAAAGTTTCTTAATTTTCTCATTGTAAGTGACATGAAGAGCTTTAGTTGAAAGTTAAACTTTGTTGCAAACGAACTATGAAAATAGGGAAAGTTTTTCTTTGTTCTCCAAAGTTGCCATCGGCATCGGGGGAATAATTTACAAAAAAAAAGTATTAAGAAAGGGAAAACTCTTAGCACACAGCTCGTATACCTATGTCGTATGGCAAGTTCGGAGATGAAGTCGAAGAAGATGTGTAGTCATAACTTTCAAAATCCAATGCCATAAAACTTAATCCGCAAACAAAAGGGAGAGAATTTTAAATTTTGAAAACAATTTAATTTTTGTTTTATAACCAAAGTCAAAGAAGTAATATCTATCTATTGGTAAGGGAAAAATAGAATGATCCAACTGGAAGGATTCATAAGTTGTTTTTAAATAAATCGTTTAAAAAATGGTTATAATGAACAACCAATCTTTCTGCAAAGTAGATAGGACTTTTTTAATAGTTCTTCTTCCAAAGAGTTTTTAAATGGTTTTGTTTTGTGTGAAAGACTGATAGATCTAAAAATCCTTGGAACTAAGGTTTAAGCATTAAATTTTATTTCCCTCTGAATTAGTTAGTAAACTCATTTGGTCCTAATTTATCGTACTCCTTCAAAACAAAGAACAAAATTACAAAATTTTAGTATGAAGGTTGCTTTTGGAGCCCATTTTTGTAAGTGTGAGATTATAGTTAACCCCAAGTTAACTCATCCAATTTTGTAAGTTTGCTGTAAACCAACTGAAAAGTTGTTTTTATAATTTTTTAGATTTTGTTAGGCCTTACCGCATCTATATACTTAAACTGTAAAACGGAAGTGGTCTCACGGACCAAAATATCGGTTATACTTGCTATGGCAAAACTTTTTTAAGAAAAACTACTACTGAAAAGGCAAATTATGAAGTATGAAGTCTAATACACAGCTAATAGTAGTTTGGATTTAGAAACAAACTTTCCATGATTGACGATTGTTATAAAAAATCCGATGTAATCGCAAATTGCACGTACTTGCTTTTCTAGTAAAAGATGCTATGAATTTTAAATACTTCAAAAATATTATTTTGTTTCTAAAAGCCTTTTTTAAAAAAAGTTTCGAACAAAATATATTTGTTGTATGATATTATTGTTATATGACGGTACCGCTTAAGTTCGTCAAAATATAATATTCGACTTGATCGCACATTTTTTGTTGGGGACGTTAAAACCTCTTATAAAATAAATAAATAATTTTAGAACAAATGTTAAAAACAAATATAAAATTAGTTTTTTTTATTTTAGTACTTAAACAAATTCTGAAATTGCTTTGAGCTCCAAATTATGTATGCAATTTTATTTGGCTTAGAAAGATGAATTATCAAAAAAAAAATAACTCGAAATAACATTACAATATTACGATGGTAGAGAATGCAAAAAAAAGTCCGGCAACTCTGTATGTTTATCGGTCTGTCGTGTCCATATCTCAAGCTACAGCCTTAATATGTCTTCTAGTTGTGCAGAAATTTAGAAAAATATACAATTGAATCATTTTTTTTTACTTAAAATGATTATTTTATTAACTTTATTTAAAATGTTAATAACGGGTGATTTTTTAGCTGGTTTGGTTTTGGCAACACTGGTTTTGACAGCTGACGTGTGTTTAGTACCTTGTGTCACTGTCAAACAACTTCAGTTTTGTTTGCAATTTAACCATGGATCGTCTTACAAATGAACAGCGCTTGCAAATTATTGAATTTTACTATCAAAATTCGTGCTCGGTTCGAAATGTTCATCGCGCGCTGCTTCCATTTTATGGTCGGCATTCTCGACCTTCTGAGCAGTCTATTCGGAAGGTTGTGACCAAATTTCGCACCAAATTTACTTTGTTGGACATTAAACCACCAACACGTTTACGTACTGTGCGTAGTGAAGAAAATATAGCGGCCGTATCAGCTAGTGTGACAGAAGACCGCGAAATGTCGATTCGGCGCCGTTCCCAGCAGTTAGGCATTTGTTACAGCACTACGTGGAAAATTTTGCGGAAGGATTTGGGCGTAAAGCCTTTTAAGATACAGCTGGTGCAAGAACTAAAGCCAGCTGACCTACCACAATGCCGAATTTTTGGTGAATGGGCTCTTGGAAAGCTGGCCGAGGATCCGCTTTTTTATCGAAAAATTGTGTTCAGCGATGAGGCTCATTTTTGGTTGAATGGGTACGTAAATAAGCAAAATTGCCACATTTGGAGTGAAGATCAGCCAGAAGCATTGCAACAGCTACCAATTCATCCCGAAAAAGCCACTGTTTGGTGCGGTTTATGGGCCGCCGGCATTATTGGGCCATATTTCTTCAAAGATGATGCGAATCGCAGCGTTACTGTCAATGGTGAACGCTACCGAGCGATGATAACAAACTTTTTTTTGCCCGAAATGGAAGTTCAGCCGCGGTCAACATTTGCATGAAATTATCTTTAAACATTAAATTGCAAGGTTCAAACTATCGATTAAAATAAATATTTCATTCATTTTTTCGAATTTTTTGTGTTTTTTTTTTTTTTTAAAGTTCTAAACCTCTTAAAAAATCACCCTTTACAATAACACCCATACAAGATCAAGCTGACTCAAGAATTGAAGCCGATGGACCGTTTGAAGCGACGCGACGTACGTTCTCCGATTGGGCTCTGGAGAAGATGCTCCAAGATGATGAATTTCATCGCAAAATCATCTTCAGTGACGAAGCTCATTTTTGGCTCAATGGGTTCGTCAATAAACAAAATATGCGTTATTGGTCTGGTGAAAATCCATATTGGGCCATATTTTTTCATCGACGATAACGATCGTCAGGTTACTGTGAATGGCCAGCGTTATCGCGCCATGATAACCGATTATTTTTGGCACGAATTGGAAGATATGGACTTGACGACATGTGGTTTCAACAGGATGGTGCCACAAGCCACACAGCACACCTTACAACCGAATTTATTGAAGGGTAAGTTTGATGAGCGTGCGTCGTTCGTGTGATTTAACGCCTCTAGACTATTTTCTTTGGGGCTACGTTAAGTCGTTGGATTATGACATTGAACGCGAAATAGCAGCCGTTTCGGCCGAAATGTGTGCGAAAATTGGGTCCAACGAATCGACCGCTGTAAACGTGTTTTGATTGTACTTAAAGCCAATAATTTTTGAAATATCTTAAGTCCTTATTGGAAAACCCTTTACATGTGCTATGCAAACGATTGCATAACTTCATAATATACATTATGTTTTACCTATATATAAATATGTATGTATGTATATCGCAAGTAAAAATTGAAAACCGTTAGAGCCGTTTTTAAGATTTTAAAAAAGGCAGTAATCAGTGACTGTGGGGCACCCTGTATATTTAACCAACCGGTCAGGGCCACAATTTGACACGATATATCATATTTTCTAATATAATCTGACAGCAAAACGACTTACGACTGTCATGCGTATGTCAAATTCGTCATATCAAGCAAATGCGTAGTTTAACAATTCGATGTCAAATCATAGCCTAAAGCGAGTTTGAGGCACCCATTAGAAATTCTTGTTATACTGATTGGATCCACAGTCCAAATCTAATAATAGGGCTGATGAATTTAAATACCTATTTCTGCCCGGTGCGGTACGGTATGAAATAAATATTAAAACTGATTAATAACCAAAAAATTTACAACGCAAATATTATTCAAATCATGGTCTCTCTTAAAAAAAAAATAAACAAACACACAATTTTATTTGAATCATTAAATTTTTAGCTAAAGTACTGCCACAGCCGCCACCGCATTCCCCAAATTGACTATAGGGTTTAAATAAAATGACAAATTGCTCATTTAAAAGCTCCAATTTGCATTAATTTATCCTGAAAAGCTAATGTGTGTGTCTAAAAAACTAACAACTCTATTTTTCACTGTATTTTTTTTTATTTTCTGTTTTGTTTGTTATTTACAAAATAAATACAAAAAATATATAACAGACGTCACAATCAAAACCATTGTGTATGTCCGCTCTTGGCAAATTTATTTGTTAGTTTTTGAAAGTGGGGGCTTTAAGCATCTCCCATTCCCCCCGGAAAAACTAACAAATTTACACTTTTCAACAAAACATCAGACCCAGAGAGAGAGAGAGACACACAACCCGAGCTATTCCGTGCCGTGCCAGTATATGCAGTAAAGTATGGTGCCCGGACCGTATAGTGTGCCCAATGTCATTCATTAAATAATAAATCATTTTAAGTGTAACTAATTTACATGTGAATTTTGTTGCAACAAAAGGCCCCTAATGACCGAACATCAGTGTAGTCGCCTCCTACTACCCCCACCAACTGACTGTGTAAAAGTAAAGTCCATCCAAAATGAGTTGAGTATGTTGACCGCACAGTATTATTTGCCCATATGAACATGTGTGCATGTACACCTTCGTGTATACATTAAACAGACCCTAACTCTAATTTTTACTTGGTTTTGGCATTTGAATAGGCCGCAAATGGACACAAAATACAACAAGATATTTTGTTGCATACTCATTTAGTATGTATCTAGCGGTTCTACCGCCACTAGACCAATACTACTCCCACCACTGTGCCACCACTTTTACCGACAACGACCAGAGACGTGGTCATTATTGCAACTAATGGCTCTCATGAATTATCCAACATTAATAAATGGGCACATCCGGACAGCCGCATTTACCCAAACTCATCCTTCGATTTTCCACATCAATGATAAGGGGAACTCCTATGAGGAGTCCTTCTATCCCTCAATCCAACAACACACACCCCAACTCCTGAATAGATATAGCTTTAGGAATCTATATAGGAAAAAAGAAAAAAACCCACTCCTCTCGTCCAATTATACTTCGTGTCTTTCCAAACAGCTATCTTCTCCTGTCCCTGGTTCCTCGTCTTCTTCGGTCTTCTTCTTCTTCTTCTTCTTCTTCTGATTCTTTTTCTTCTTCGAAAAGGGATTTACTAGAAGACTTGAGTTTTCACTCGAATTAATTGGAAACTTAAAGAAGGATATCCTCTCTAAAGTCAAGCGGTAATATATCAAAGGACCACAAATGGAAGTTTTTAAAGCCATCTCGTTTAATAAGGCGAAAGCACACTTGCAGAATTTATCATTTAAAGGACGATACGACGGCAACCAACACGAGACGAGCTATAAGGATAATTTGTTAAACCGGATTAGGAGAGGGCTTCCGAACTGATGGTTTGCTTTTATTCTTGCAATTTTCTTCTTCGACATTATTGTGGCAGGGTGTGAATGTTGTACTTTATTACTTCTACTGCTATGGCGGCGGGCGCATGGAAATTAAATGTGGAACCTCCATGAAACAGGACTATGGTAGAAGTATACATTCTTTGGATAGGTGCACATTGCATTGCACATTCTTTAAGCTTTTGTTTTAGAAGGGAATTTCTTCGAATGTTGTGCTAACGAGATTTCAACGATTGCAGAGAGCTTATTGTCGGGTCTTGGGTGGGTGTAGGTAACTGCTGTTTTATGGTGAAGAATATTCGCAAATGCAACAAAGTATACGTACGATGAAGTTGGAATAGAAAGCGGAAGGATTAATTTTGAAGGGTATTTAGCGTGGAAATGTTTAAGCTTGAACTTGATGGCTTGAAATGAGACTGTATTAGTGGGATATATTACTTATTAAAGATTTGTTGGAAAATATCAGTTCTCAGCAGTAATAAAGTAAATTAGAAAGATTCTTTTTGAAGAATGTTTTTTTTTTCACGTTTAAAGAAGGCGGCACTGGATTAAGTATTGTTCATTTTATTATAAAACTTGTCGAATCATATGTCATTTTTAACGACTTCAACAAATGGGGAGCCATACCAACAAAGTATGTTGGTAATTTGGTAAAACCTAGCGGCAAAGTCCAAAAATTATATCAGTGGATTGTCACGGCAATAGTTAGACCTGAACTTACCTACGGTAACGTAGTCTGATGGAAAGCGCAGTGCAAATTTCTACAACTATAAAATCATGAAAAATGAACGACCATCAGATGGTTGTCCCGGACCATCCCCACATCTGCCCTTTTCTATTTCTATCGTCCAGAACAGTACTTCTAAAACGTCAGATGATCGTAAAGTGGTCAGTTTAGTTGGAACTTTCCTGCCTATCAATTGATACCCAGCTTATTTTGTGTTCAAACATGGGTACCACCAATTATAAGACGGTTAGCATTGCAAAAATCCGCTAAACGCTCACCATTATCGTTGTAATCGCCAAAGCCATGATTTCCCAGTGGGCTTTTTCCCCAAAGGCCCATGCCTGCAATTATCGAGAATGGTATTAAAATTCCCGAAATTAATATTTATCCAATATTTATGCCAAAAGTCGTCAACGTGTTATCAATATTTATCCGTCGGTTTCATTAGCGAAATTTGATTCAATTACGAAGAATGATAATATCCGTAACTTAGCCTAGAAAACATAGAGCTTAGTTTGTTTTGCTCAACGGGTTCTGAACGGGTTCTGAATCCGTTGGTTACCACTAGATGGTAAAATAACAGAGTTGAAAAAAACTGTAGTCTTTTCGGTACTGCAGTTAATTGAGTTAAAAGACTAAATTTCTTAAGTTTTTTTTTATTTAATTTACAAAAATACTTTAACTGACTGTACAGTAAATGAAAACAGTTAATTGACTTAAAGTTAATTAACTGCAGTACTTTTAGCTGCTTTAAGTCTGGTACGTTAAAATACTAAAAATAAGTTAGAAGACTAACAGTTAATTGACTGTAGTCAAGTAACTTACTGACTAAACTTTTGAAAATAACAGTACAAAAAACTTTTTACTGTCTAAAAGATCAAAACCAGTTAAAAAATACTGCAGTTAGTTAGCTTTATATAAAATACAGTCAGTTTTTAATACTGACTGCTAACTGTTTATTTTGCAGTTAAAGTACTTTCTTCCAGCAGTAAAAATTAAAGTCAATTAACTGCCACTGAATTGACTGCAGCTTTGTACTGAAAAAAAAAAGAATTATTTTACTCAACGATGATAAGATAATCCAATTTTCTGTGGAAATAAGTTCAGTTTTGTTCACATCGGGGCTCGTAGAAAGAATGCAGAAATACTGCTGATTTGTGTGCCATAATAAAATACAAGATTCTGTTGATACGGTAAAACTGTTGTCTCCCTCCCTCAGTAAATCTAAATACCTAAAAATAACACAACAGGAAACTTGGAGTCCCCGTCTCCAAAAAAATACATTATAGTTATCCAAGAGCTATTAAAGACCCTCGACAAACAACAAAACTTTTGGTGTTTATTAAAAACTTTTGGGCTATTACAAAGGAGGTGTCACAAAAGTCAAAAACTTTTATTTTCACTTTTTTTTTTAATATTTAATATAAAAATCGGACTGAAAGATAATGCTGACTAATAAAATGCTATAAATTCTGTTGAATTTCCATTTTACCTCGTAGTTAAATTTTCAAGTTATTTCGGTATGGAACCTTTCCAATCAATCGACGCTTTTCGTAATTTTTGGTGGAATTGGAAGCTGGTTGGTCTAAATACCAAACCCAAATATAAAACCCTCAACACCATTTACATATTTTTCATATGCATCACTGGAATGCTATTTCCTTCGGCTCAGCAAATTGGTCAATCTTTTCTCGTAGCCACATATGCCGAGCTAGTGAGTAATCTGGCACTGAGTCTGGAATGGGTCTGCAATTGCATGAAACACGTATATCTGATTCCATGGTTCAAACAAGTTATGAGTGCCCATCGATATCTCGAGCCTTTGGATGTTCGTATTCAGCGTTTTGACGAAGAACTAAAAATAATGCAGGGAATTGTGAAGAAATGTCGCCAATTGTATATCGCATACAATGTCACTTTTTGGATAAGTTTAATATTTTACGCTGTCAATGGAATTGTAAATAAGAAGTTGATGTTTGAAGCTTACATTCCGTGGGATTGGAAATCATCGATGCAAAAATATTACTTGGCAATTTGCTATCAGTTTGCCACAGCAGTAGTTCAGCTGACAATAAGTTTGGCAATTGATAATTTTGCAATTTGTTATGTATACGTGATGTGGGGTCATTTGCAGACTTTGGCTATAAGGATTTCTCGCATTGGGTATGATAAGGCTGTGAGTAAGGAAGATAATTACAAGGAATTGATTGCGTGTGTTCATGATCATGGAAATATGTACCAGTAAGTTTTTTGTTTCAAATTAAAATACTCGTTAGTTTCTATTAAACCGTTTGTTAATTTAAGTTGTTTTTTAACTATTTCCAAATAATTAAAAAAATAATCCTTGAATTTTTTTCTGTTGTAGGTACTTTCTTAGTTTTTTTTTTTTATCAGGGGTCAAAATTTTATTGAAAAAAAAACACCGTTGCACAGATGATGAAAACAAAAATTAATCGTCTGAAAATGATTTTTTAAGCATCTGTAAATGGTGTTTATGAGTTTTGAAAAATAAGAACGTTTTTTTAAACTTAACTTAAGCTGTTTTTTTTTTGTCTTATATCAAATAAGCCTCTATCACTGGTTCGTTAAGAAAATAGGTTTTCGATCATTTTCTAACATCATCCCAATATACTCTACTAAAACCACGAGTATATGAATAAAATTGAACTCGAAAGCGTGGCAACCCTATTTCTTTACGCGATATCACTATATAAGCACCCCTAATGCAAATTGTTTGTTTTAAGACTACCTCAATAATTGTACAATGTGTACCTCCTATATCCAAATCTTAGAATATAAATGGGGGCATTCTATTGTAACGTGTCAGACATTTGTAGAAATAATCGACGATAATTTACACTCTATTTCGAAAAATATTCGCAAAATCCTAATTATTTTTATGTATTTAATTTTGTTCAACAGTAGGTATATTTAAGTGACGACATTATATTTGTTTTAATGTTACTTCAACGAGCAACGCAGTTTGCTATTTTTGCTGTAAGTAACGTGCCCTACACGTACGTAGTAAACGTGTCTTACTATCACTACTCAGAGTTTGAGTCTTGGACCTTCGTTCTTGTATTAAGGAGGGACTGCGGGACTGAGTTGGGCAAAATAAGTGTTCAAGATATGTCCTACGGTATAATCGCGAACATTAGAAAGTGCAGATCACTATCTTCCCGTGGATTCGCTGACAGGCGAAACTGATACGTTTAAGCTGAGAAAGTTCTTTTCAGAATAAACTCGCCATGCTGCTAGTCCTGTCAACTTACTTGGGAAGACATGACGTAATTCTATGAAGAATTGGGTATACAGGACAACCATTGTGAAATTGCTGACAGAAATTGAGGGTCCTGAGAAAGGTCATGCGTTGAAATTGTAGGCAGAATGGAAAGCTAGACTCATGAAGCCAAATGGTGCCATTCTCTAATGAGGTGGATATGATACAGCTAGGAACCTCTCTTTCCTAGGTTGAGCTGGGCAACCAAAGACAATGCCTTTGGCATTGTAAAAATAAAAAGTACCACGGGGAACTAGGAAGCCCACTATTGAAGTCTGTGACGGAAGTGGTGCCCAGTACATTTAGGATGACCCTATATGGACCATCGTGGTGGTTGTTGTTACTTTTCAAGCGAATAGCTGTTGACGTAATACATCAGCAGTCTAGATAAAACATGACATTAGCATTGTGTCACTTCTCCTGACCAAATAAGAGTTAAAATGTACTGAAATGAACATAAGGGAATTGACAGAATTCTTGAGTTGTAAGTTGTAATAATTTTACGTTTGACACCTGATTTTTGACTATGACGATTTTAGGAAGGGAACGCAAGCTTCCAGGCGATGATCAACGTATTCTATGATCCTGATTGTGGGTATATCCATCGAGAGCTTATAGCCTTACGGCTAGGTTCTCTCGTTAAGCATATTTTACATTCTACTCTCTCGTTGGGTGGGCAAATCGATGTTCAAGAGCAGGCCTTTAGATCTGATAGAATTCGGCTTATTTGCGTACATTTTAACGTGCAGATCACTTGCCTTCTCTTGATGCCCGCTGACAAGTGAAAGCTGGTGCGTTTCAGCCGAGCTTGTTCTTGTCAGAATTGACTTGACTTGCTTGCGTATCAGTGGGAACCTGCAAAGTGTGATATGACTATTCTATGATGAATTGGGCTTGCAGCCACAAAAGTAGAATTTCTGAGAATATCCTTTGTATATTCCTGAGAATAATATTTGCGAAACTTGTAAGCAGCAACGAAACCGAACAGTATATTCTCTAGCGAGATGGATTTCAGTTGATACAGCATGGAATTCCTCTCCTAAGTTGAGTTAGGCAATGATAAAGACAAACCCCAACTCGGAATTTAAAAAAATAGTACCGCGGGGTACTGAGAGCCCTTTGTTTGCATTGATAACTCAACAGTATAGATACAAAAACATTTAGTAACGTATCGTTTTTCTTTACAAATGAATTAATGATGATAAGTATTATAAACAGCGTTATTAAATTAACGGTTGGTGTACTTGAGTTGTGAGCTATGGCGGGCGAAAGAAATTTTTTTTAGGATGCGTTTCTTAAATCATTCCAGTTAATCATTCCAAAGTTAAAATCTAGTTGTAAGATGGGCCAGATTTTTGATAATGCTGTTTTTAGGAAGGGATCCAAAACTTCCGGACGATGATCAACGTGTTCCACGATATAACCACCGAGACAGAAAGCATGCCAAACGTCTTGGACCTCCACATTTGTTATTTTAAGGGAATATTATATCCTTAGCAATATCTTGTGTATTTGTGCTATTATATAATTAAAAACAAAACTCTTTTTAGGGACGTCTTGCAGGCAAAAGGCCCCTTATGGCGTTTAAAAAAAAAACAATTTTAAATGCAAAATTACTCAGTACGTCCCACTACATTATGCAAGAACCAAGACCTCTATATTTGGTTATTCATCGAAGTTAAGATCTATCTTAAAATACCAACCAGTATTTTTAGTGAATTTATACTATCACTTAAAGCCAAAAATTGCTATGGGCTAGGTGAACGTATTATTAATCCCAAAAGCAAAATTATAATTATAATGTTTTTTTTTATAATACCAACAAAAGTGTAAAATTTTTTTCAATCACTTTCCTATGTGTTATCTTTTATTACGCATGGTTTAAACTTTGTCCACACGGACTACCAACATTTTGGGTAAAATTAAGTAAGCGTGTAACGTACAATTAACATGGTTAATTTATATACACAGACAACCACATAAACTTCAGCCATTTTCTCGAGTTCCTCCTCTTTCTGGCACTTTCCTGTGTAATTTAAAATAGAGTTCTTCCTCATGCTCCAGTGTGAGAAGGGAGAGTATACCACCTGCATGTTCAAGTACCTTTCTGTATGGTGTGTCCCTATGTTCTGTCTACCAAAATAGAAAACTTTTTGTTGACAATAACGTATCCTCACCTAGGATAAGAGAAAACTTTTAGATTCCGTTCACTAAATTGTTTTTAGTTTTTATTTTATTTTTGTATTTCTACGTGGGTAAAAAAGTTTAAAGGCAAAATCTGTGTATTGGTAAAAAACTAATGCAAGTTTAATCCGAAAATATCTACTACTTTTTGCCTAAAAATCAAACTCCGAGCATAACTTTGGTTTGATTTGACATAAATACAATATCTTTGTAAGCTTTTAAAAATAAAAACATGCACCTGAGTGTTTTTATCCAAAAGAGCAAGTGTGTGCACCTCTGACTTAAACTTTAATTACAGAAGTTTTATGTGATAATTACTTTAAACTATTTTGCTGATTTATAAAAAAAACTATTAGAATTCATAAAAAAGGCAACTTTCGTTCGCAGATTTAACGTATTTATACATTTTTAAAGACATATATTTGAATTTTGGAAGACTCAAGACAAAATATGATTTTAACGGTCAAATTTAGGACAATGTTAGGCAATAGTTAGAAAGAACAAAAAAAACGTCTCAACTAAAGACTTAAATGTTTTTTATGAATTATTAAATTTAAAAACGTAGATTTTGTATAGCAGCATTATATTTGATACACTCAGGGAAAAAACACAATTTAAAAAAAACACAATTTAAAAAAAACACGTTCCGTTAGTATTATTTTCACGTTCCAGGTATAACTTGGTTCAAATAAAAGTCATTTTCAACAGAGAGTATAGCACAATAGTACAGACTGTCAGACTGGTTCGTATACTGGTAGTGGCCATGATTTTTTTTCGCTTCTTCGGATTCAAAGTGGAAACGGTTTTGATTTCAAAATTTCCTTGTTTGGACCCAAATTGTTATCGTTCTACTTTAATTTGAAGTCTATTTTTTGTTTTTATTCTACGTCGTTTTTCCTTCAGTGTATACAAACTTGATGATACTTTTCGGATGGTAGGCAATAATGCACTTATCACCGAATATGAATGGTCGCTTAAAGGATTTATGTAGAAGCTGGGTGCGATCCACACTGGTAACTTTCCATTGGTAGCCTTAGAAACAAGAAAACTATTATGGGGGTTAAATCGGTTAGCCCGATTTACGGCAACTTGACTCCAGTGCAAAGTTGAGAAATGTTTGGGGGAGCATGATGCCCCCCTGCAACCGCCATGCTTGGGATCATCATAAGATTTGGGCTAGGTGCCAGGTTGGGTGTATGCAGAGTTTTATCAGTCATAATTCTTAATTTACGGTCACCTGAGTCGAGTTGTCCTGAGTTGGGCTATCTTGACTCACCGAATTTTATATTTTGATTCGTTCTAGAGATATGGTGAACGAAAAAAAATGTCACGAACATACGAACATACATCTTTCTAAAACCGACGGATTCAAAACGTCGAGAAATGTCAAAATGTTCACTTCGACAAATCGCACCAAGCACAATAACTTTCAATGATAAGTTAAAAAAGTTACAAATACATTTCTGTGGTAGAACGTTAGTCCATTTTTCACAAAAATGAGTTTTTGAAAGATATTGAATCTTTAATGTGTACGCTTTGACTGATAAGCTGTTATCAACACGTTTCATAACGACTCGCTTTAAAGCGATTAAACCGTTATAATTTGCATTGCATGATCAATAACATTATATTCGAAGCTCACACTATTTGTAAACAACTTTGCATAAAATAAAAAAAAAACGCAAATTCTTTTATAACTTTGGCCATGTTTTTGGAGACATTTACCTGTGTGCGAAGTTAGCCCATTTTTCACAATTTATTCAGGCAAAATATCTTAAGTCCACAAGAAAATGGACTCAAGCTGTTTTGGCTATTTGTCATAGAACTGTAATAGTAAAAAAAAACGCACAATTACAATTGTAACGGTAAAAAATGTTATATTACAAATATTGTAATTATTAAAAAAGTTGTAACTTTTTTTGTAGCAATTAGTTAATACTCAATTGTAATTATACAAAAAGTTTCAGTTACAATTGTCAAAAAATAAGAAAACAATTAAAATTGTATTTTTTTAATTTTGACTGTAAGAATCTTATAATAACAATTGTAATTGTAAGAAAAGTAGCAGCAACAATTGTAATTTCAAAAAAATTACAACTATAATTGTAATTTTTTCAAAAATATACAATTGTAATTGTAAAAAATATTTTTTTTTATAATTAAAATTGTAATTGTAACTTTTTTACAATTCGAATTGTAACGTTTGTACAATAATTTTTTTGTGCAATTACAAATATTGGAATTGTAACATTTTCCCAATAAAAACATTCAAATCTTATTTATACAATAGAGTTCTTCTATTTTTTTAATCTCGTTTCTCATTTTTAAGCTTTTTACTTATGAGAAGCCGGTGTAAACCTCATTTGAAGTACTGGTCATTCTTTATGGAGTGCCTTGTATACCTTTAGTTAAGCTTAATGTCATCTTATTGTTTTGGTGGCCTTGTGAAAACTACCACGATATAGAGGCACTGGGTTTCAATACTATTTGATGAAGTCATTGAAGTCATTCTTCGCGTTTTAGATTCCCGCTAGGCTAATTTAATAAAATCTCTCTTATTTCTTTTCTTTTAGGTTCTTTGATCTTGTTCGACCAGTAATTTCTGGAGCCGTACTTATCCAATTCATGGTGACAGCATTCGCTTTGTGCTTGGCCATTTTTGATTATCTCTTCTTCGGAAGCAATCTTGCCAAGCTATTAATGACTCTGGCTTATGTTTTGGTACTCTTCGCCCAAGTAATGCCATGTTGTTATTTTGCCAATGATTTGATGGCAAGCAGTGATTGTCTTACCACTGCATTATACTCTTCTAACTGGATGGATCAAACACCAAAATTTCAAAAGACAATCATCATTTTTATGCAAAGAACTCAAAAAACCACCGTGATTATGGCTGGTAATTTGATACCAGTGACATTGCAGTCATGTGTTAGTGTAAGTCACAAAATATGATACTGATTAAATATTTGATAAAAAGATACAAAATTTTCTTTATTTGCAGATTATACGCTTTTCCTTTTCAATGTTTACTCTATTGAAACAGTTGTAAAGATGTAGGATAAATATACATGCAAAAATAGTTATTATGTGAATAATTAAAATGACTAAAAAAAAATTCAAATAAAGTCTGTGTAATGTGTGGCGTGTTGATTATTTTTGAAATAGCTAATTCACTTCTCAATATGCAACAGTACCTCCCAGACTATCTTACTTTGATTTTCGTTAAATTTTCCACAAATCAAAGTATACGTCAAAGAAGTATCAGAATAATTTGTTTTTAACAGAAAGAAAATATAACATTTCTTTTAAAATTTCCCTTCCAGTGATATACTACAGTTAAGCACTCGACAATCCTTGACAGTCGACAGAATGTTCTGAACTCAAAGGGATCTTATCTATCTAGTGTGTCTGTATATGTTCTTTTTTAATGTTTTTTATGGAGGGAATTACATTCCATTACATGTATATTAATATTATTTACATTACAACCAGCAAAAAGACTGTGTGTGTTGTGATTCTTCAATCTTCCACCAACAATTATTATTAGCAAAGAAATATTTTTTATTTACTTCTTTTTATTTGCCTCTGCCGACTCTTATATTCTGCTTTTCTCTGCTCCATCCAAACAAAAAAGGAACAGAAATGATTGAGAAAATAAAACCACACTTAGGCAAGAATTACAAAAGAAAGCTTAGCTGAGCAGTGAAATTCACAACCATCAGGCAACAACAAAAGTACAAAATATGTAAAAAAAAAAGAAGGCCAACATATTTTTTAATCAAAACTTACAAACAAAGATTTTTTCTATTCTGGAATAAGGGCTGGAGTTGTCAATAACGCCAACAACTAGTAGTTTCGCCATTGGAACGTCATAAAGGCAAGAGCAATAGTAGCAAATAGAAAACAAAATGCTTCTTCGAGAAAAAAACGATGGAAGATACACAGCCGTGAGGAATAGAAGATCCTAACAGCATACCCAAAACCCTAGCTCAAAGAAAGAGAACATTCTCGAGAGACAAACAAAATCCAAAGGTCTTATGCTAGAGTCGAGTAACAGGCTGCTGATTTTAAAATCAGGGGCCTATTCTACTAAAGTTTAAATATTGTACAAAGAAGTAAATCAAGTTTCTTCGTACAAAAACTTTTATTTTTAATCAGTTCTTGTACAATTACTTACTTGTTAGTAAGCCTATATACAATACAAACAGCGAAACAGGTACGCTAGTCATCGAAGCCGGGAATAGGAGATTTAGGAGTCAGTGAAGATACTGTCTAACTGTCTAGCATAAAAGAAGATATAAGAAGTTTAAGGCCAACAAAGCCTTCGGAACTCTTCACAAGCATATGTCTTGAGAAAGGGCGAATGTATCAATATTAACTCAGTAAAGGTGGAAATTCCAAAATGACAAGAAAAATTTCGACATTGGGTGTTTAAGAGTTTCCAAGCCAAAGTATATCTACATTAAGCACTTAAGATAGAAGTTCCCCCGTGTGTCACAGATGCCAAGAAATAGAAACCAATGGTATGAAATTCATGATGAATCCGTAAAGCGAGAAAATGGTGATAGAAGATCCACACATGAAAATACAAAGATAGCTAGCAAAAGAAGAATTTCGATTAAGTGAAAGCAAACAGCAAACGCAGGCGGCCAACACAAGGCCGTCGAAAAGTTTGGCGATCAAATCAAGATTAAAAAGGGCCTGCTCAACCTAAGAACAGAATGCATACACTACAACTCTTCGAAAAATCGATACTAACCTAGCCGCTAAAGTACAGAGAAAGGAAGATGTATTGAAGCAGCATTTCCAGCGGTCGCTTAGTGGTCACTATAAAGAAGGAGAAAGATATCAATGCCCATGAAATGGATCACAAACGAAGTTTTAAGATAGTTTATTAAGAACAACAAAGTCACCCCGATACTGATTCACTTACTTACTTATTCTTCAATCCATGAAGTGGTGAATTTGTGAAGTACATGCACCATCATAAATCAGAGACGTATACAGCTCTTCATATCGGGGACGGTCGTATTGAAGAAAATATGAGTGTTTTGTAAAATTTGTAGAGATTTTTCTATTTCAGTTGAAAATGAAACACTCAAGGGGAGGGAGGCCATGACCCCTTAAACCCCACCCCCTTTTATAGGCCCCTATCATAGATTTTTTATGGTGTTTGTGTTCCTATAGGGAATCCATGAAAAATAGTGCAATGTGGATTTTACCCCGTCAATGGCAATAAATTTACATTGTATCGAATAGGTATGAAGCTTCCTTACTTTTGATGACTCTTAATGTGGACAGTTAAAACTGTTTCGTGCGTCATTTTAGTTGTTCTTCACTTTCCTCCGTTGTCCCTTCTTTCCAACTGATTTGATGCCAACATAGCCCGAGGAAATATTAGTTACCAAAGGTGATTTTTCATTTGACTCTGCACTGATAGTCGACTAGGGCTTTGGGTTTGACAATTCGATATATCTATCGCGTAGTGACGTTTTTTCCGATGCGATTATATTGGGGTCCGCTTTTCGACGACAGCATATTCGACGCATTAAAACCTAAGCCCATTTTTACTGCTTCCACTTCAATTCAAGCAAAAAGCAACACTGAAGGTCATTTTCCCATGATGTCAAATTATCAGCATTTACAAGAAGTTGACAAAGTTTTGAAAAACTATGCCTCTTGGATTGAATTTTGAGTTGGGCTCAATTTTTTCAAGTAAAAAGCTGAAAGGTTTGCTGATGTTTTTAATAATACCGATCATATTTCTGGTAGATCAGCAATACAAGAATGGGCCCTGGTGGCACTAAAAACATGGTGAGACTCCTGATGGCACTATAGACATGGTAGGCAGTAAATCTTGTATATTAGCAGGTATTCGTAAGCCTCCAGGTGAACATATAGATCGAAGCTTTGGTAAATCAGCAGGTACTAGTGAGACCTCTGGTGGAACTATAGAAACTTTAGGCCAATATATCAACAGGTACGAGTAAGGCCCCTGGTGGCACTTTGAAACAGCAGACAAAAGCTCGGAAAGATCAGATTAATCATGACATGCAATAGCTCTAGTAGATCAGTAGAATGAGACCCCGGCTGGAACTAAGAAAAGGTAAGCCAAAGTTCTGGTTGAGGTTACCAAAAGTTTTGGCCGTCTCAACCGATAAAAAAATATAGCCGTCGAATTATCAAATAAAATGCAATCTTCATTGTGGTGCAATGGAAATTCACATCCCGCTTAAGTCATTAACACCAGGTAGTGATTCGAGTTTTTTTTTGGTCTTCTAGAACTTTGGACCTCCTGTCAATATTGTTGACAGTCTGTTCATTCGTCCTTCTAAGGTCTCTAATAAAGATTGAAGTATAGGACTCGAGTGCTTCCTAAGAATTTTTTTATGAGTTCTGTTCCGGAGATGTTATCGTGGTGGACCATCCTGTTGAACTAAAGATGCCTTCCTTCCAACAACAGTCTTGATCTCGCATTAGGGACACATCACACACATAGAATGCTTCTTTGCTCATTGAGTCTACTAAAGGCGTCCACTAACTTGAAGGATAATAAGACGGATCTACCGCTACTTATAAGCTCATACAAATTGTTGCCTGTCAGGTGATTCTACGTGTACCATTGATTCCTATGCTACCATTGATTCCTATACTACAAGTTGCGAGACAGAGTGCTATTTCGTAAAGTTAAAGGCACCAATTCACCTTAATCCAGCACTGCTTATACGTTGCTATCGCTTGAGAGGTTGGCTAAACCTTGCGTCAACCTTGTTGCCGATCTATTCAGATGTGCGCCAACAAAGCCAGCATCACCTACCATTATTTCTGTTCATGTAAATTTTCTAAGAAGGAATCTCATGAAGTTATGATAAGGATTCGCAAATTCTAAACGAACCAAATAACGGGGCAAAATAAAGGAATCTTTTTTTCTTCTTCTTCTTCTTCACCCTTCTTGTCAAACCAAGGCTCAATGACTCTGAATTTTTTCTCTTCTGTATAAAACGAGGAGGCCCAGAAAACCAACCGACGACGAAAACGACGGCGGCATATAGCGGCAAAAAAGAGCAAATATTTTCTGATATACACATTTACACGCCTACACACACACACACAGTCGACTACTATGCTTGATGGGTGAAGGAGGGAGAGGGTAGGGCAAAAAGCCTCCAGGGACTTTATAGGAATACACGTACCTATACAGTTTTTAATCTTTATTTTTGCAGAGAGCATTCCTCTAACAACATGCCAGGCTTTTCAGAATTTTAATAAATCATAAGCCATCCTGATACTTTTGTGGGCGTTAGTTGTGGTAGGCGGGGGAGAAGTGATTTTGATTTTTTTCTGTTTTTTTTTTTTTGTATAATATTCATTCCCGCTTAACGATTTGAAGCAGGATGCGCCACTTGCATTGCAGGGCAGCAAAGACAGAGATGCCTGCAACCCCTTGAGTTTTTTTTTATTTTCCTTTTTGTCAAGAGGCGTAGGTGTGGGTGGATTGTGCCGGAGCTATATATTGGAATGTTGTTGCTGATGCTTCTCTTGATGATGATGATGATGAGGATGCTGATAAAATGTTCTCTATATCTACGTTTAGTATATGGGAATGTGTGTATAAGCAAGTCGAAGAGCAGGGGATGACGTTCAACTGATTTTAAGGGTGTTAACCCATCTCTAGCCGACTGCCCCTCTCTCTCTCTCTCTCTCTCTCTCTGGGGAGTGAAAGTAGACATTTTTCCATAATCATGAGGGAAAATTAAAAATCGGAAAATGTTCTTATTTTTTTTTGTTGTTGATACTTAAATGGTAGATAACTTGAATGTGTGTATAATTTTTTTTTTTAACTTCACTTTGTAGCCGTTTTGTATAATTTTGTTTAAGTCTTGTGCAGAGATAAATATGCAACTTGTCTGGAGAGAGAAACTATTTAATTTCATTGAACTCGATTACTTTTATGAATTGGATATTTATTATTTTTTACTTCTTTACTCAGCTCAATAATAGGTTTTCGTTCTCATTGATATCAGAAAAATGATACAGAAATGACAAAGAAATAATTGATTCACTTCTGTGGTAGTTTTCTACCTTCAAGGAGAAAGTCAGGGATGGAAAAAAAAGAGCATGACTTTCCAATCGTGGGTAGGAAGAGATGGCTAACAGAATCTAAGCATTTCAAGTACTGTGTCTTGTAGGTTAGCTCAGTTGGGTTTCTGATGAGACTTTTAGGGTCTGCATTGAATTTCTTCTCCTGGCACAGCTTTGAGCTGAACACCAGGCCATAGCCCTTCTATACTACTCACAGCAAACTTAATAGATCATTCGATCTTTGGTTATCAAAGGCAACGATCTTGGCACGCCCACGCCTTGTGGAAACCTGCGTTCTTAATAACTACAGGGTTCCCTGGAATCTTCGTCATTAGCGTCTAGTAGGAGGTGAGACATCACACCATCCACATTGTTTTGGTATTTTTTTGTGTATGTAGTATTATGCACTTTTGATTCTTTGGTTTCTAGAAAGGTTCCAAAAAAAATCTATGACGTCACGTTTTTGACATAATTTGGTGGTATTTTCGTGTAAAATTATCTCGAAAACGTGACGTCATAGATTTTTTCTGACTTCAGATTCGAGTTTAGCAGCTCAAAATCCCTTAAATAAGTATATTTGAGTGTCACAGAAAAAAATTATACTCAGTTTTATTGAACATTGTTGTTTTATATTAATTTGCTTTTTTGAATCATTGGCATTTAAACTAGTTGGCAACACTATAAATTCAAAATTATTACTTTTTTTAATGAGGGTCAATTATTAAGATCTCGAATTTGCTTATGAAAAACAAAAAATCAAAATAATAGTTCGAAGAATAGCTCTAGGGGTGTATGCTAAAGTGCGTGTATGTGTATATTGCAGTCTAAAATGTTCTTATTTTTATGAACTCTTTAGTTTTTTGTCAATTTTATAACTAAAGTACGCATAATTACGTTGAAGTCAATATTTAAGGACCTATTTTGCATACATTTAGCCAAAATTACATATTAGAGATTAATTTGTTTTCAGTTTAACGTTTTCATTGCTTGTTCCGGCCGCCATATTGGAGCCGCCATTTTGTAAATAAAATTGTTTGGCACACTTTTTGTATTCTCCATAGTGAAATTTCTAAGTATACCAAATGTCATCAATTTCCGCCATTAAGTGACGCAGTGTATCTGTCACTTTTAAAGACTATTCATCTCAACAAGTACGATTTAATATTCCCCCGATATTCATTTTCTCTACAGATTAACCACAAACGACATAATATGCAAACATAATCATAATCCTTTAGACCAAATTTCTTGTGACGGCCCATGCCCAACCTAATCATGCAGATGATAAATTATTTACGTGAAAAGCTATGCGAGTACCTAGGAACCTAAAAAGAACCAAACCAAAAGGAAGAACCGCAAATGAGTTATAAATTCATGATGTTCCTCCTATAGGGATCTTTTTTTCAGGATTTTTGATTCTTTTTCTGAATAAAAGAAAAAAGGTGGACAGAAAATAATATGTAGAAAAAAAACCACCCAAAAATGCAGACAGTTAAAAAAAAATCAACACAGATACGTAAGGGAGAAAAAAAAGGACTTAATATATCATCAGAGACTGTTGTGTGAGTGTGGTGCAATTAGCACGAGTGGCATCCTTATTCCTTTAGGATAAAGTGGTTGGCTAAATGTCAGACGATGTGTGGTAGTCATTAGTAATGTGTACTTTGGTCACTCTCATGAATTTGTTGGAAGAAGCAGATTTGTAAAGAACACACTGATGTCTTGACAAATGGTTGGATGTGTGTTTTATTTAAGTGGTCAATGGTGTTAAAGTATAGCACGTTCTTTCCAAATACAAATTGACGTTTTACTCCCTTTGGTGATTTCTTTAATCGTTTTGAGCTTTTCAGAATTGGAATGGTGTCACAAAAAATAAAATGTTTAGTAGTGGAATTTCTCCTCCAATGGTGATAAAATGACCTTAAAAATTAAAGCCTTAAGCATTTTTATTTAAATAGCTTTTAGATTAAAGTAAAATTTTATCTAAAATACTATGCACGAAAGACGTTTATGTTTCCGTGTAAAATTCACTCATACGCCCTACAACGTTTTTCAAAATTACAGTTTTAATTTTATGTTAATTAAGGAAACAATGAGGCCACAGCGTATGGGTGACACCAAATCCTGTAGGTTAAGGTGGAACAGTAACGAAAGGTAGGAAAACTGTCGCTTTTTATTCGTGACCGCTAAACGAATTCCGCTTTTATATAGAATTTGGAGCAGACATCTTTGCGCTGACGTTTACCTCTGTTTTTCGTAGACCTAACTCCAGTAGACTTTTATTATACAGAGCAACTATCGAAGAACTTTAGATTAACAGATCCATGGGTTGAGATGATCTGAATTACCTTATCTGTAATTTGGAACAACAGAACGATAAATCCCAAACTTTTTCTATCGTGCAAAGGTCTCAAAATAGCAAGGCTCAAAAATAAAAATCTCATTGTGATGAAACAATTAATTGCCTCGGGTGAACAAACTGATAATGTTGACTAGCTCCCAGCTCCCAGAAACAAAATAATGAGAATGATCTACGCACATATGTGCACGTGGATTGTCTATTTACGTTAAATAGGCAAAGCAAAGCTGAGCACCTAGCTGAAACCCCACTCTGGATGTTCGTATCCATCCGAGTAGCAAGCATCGATTTGATCACAATCTGGCTGGTTTAAAACTACGAATAAGAATATCCAATGATGATGAAATGATGAAAATTGAACGTTGGAAGTCTTCAATGATGACGTTAGAGAATGCTAGCTGCTCCGTTAAAAATGGAAGGGTTCAACTCGAAACCCCAGAGGGTTACGGCTTAAAAAAGTAAAAGGTACGTAATTCCCACGTCAATCAGATTTTTTAAACTTTACTTTTGGGGAAAACCTAGGAGACGCTGTACAGCACTTTATACATCACAGTCAATTTATGAGTGTGAACTTAGCGAAGCAACTTTCGCAAATCATAATGGAATAAGTTTGTTATTTTGTTACTTGTTTTGCATTTGTATTTACCGTTTTATGGAGTGCTTCGCTAAGTACATGAAAACTTAGCAAAACACTACCTGCATCAGATTAAAATGTGGTTGGTATTTATGTGCTTGTTAGTTACGGCAATTTTAATTTTTTTGCTCCTTTACTTCTTGAGTAATCCTGAACTTTCACTAGTTTCATGTGAACTTAGCGAAAATTCAAGGTAACTCAAGAAGTAAAGGAGCAAAAAAAAAATAAAATTACAGTAAATAGCAACAGAATTAATTAGCAACAGAATACCAACCACATTTTAATATGATCCAATGGGTGGGGGGAGGGGGGTGCTTCGTTAAGTTCACATGAAATTAGCGGAAATTTGGGATAAATCAAGAAGTAAAGGAGCAAAAAATTATAATTTGCATGACTAATTAGCAACAAAATATCAACCACATTTCAATCTAATCCAGGGGAGGTGCTTCGCTAAGATCACATGAATTAAGCGAAAATTCAGAATAACTTCAGAAGTAAAGGAGCAAAAAAATCAAAATTGCCGTAACTAATTAGCAACAAATTAGCAAAAAAATAACAAATTAATTCCATTTTGAATTGCGAAAGTTGCTTCGCTAAGTTCACACTCATAGTTTATGGTGCAGAAGCATCGACTAATACCCCAGCCTGATAAAATTTCTCTTGCTGTATTCGAGAGAAAAGTTTAACACTTAATTAATGGTTCTGTTTGCGAAGACACACAGAACAAGACAAACAAATCCATCACGCCTATTGTAGAATCCAACGAATGCGTTGCGGCGGGATTCGCAATTGCTTCAGCCATATTTTCTCCTGTATAAATCGCAAGTGAGGAAGTGTGTTAATAGAAATGATAAGGTATTGATAATATAGTTCACCCGGCAAATTCATAATTTCTTTAAATGCAAACGTGAACCTTGTGAATCACGTTGACTCCCCGGGAGTAAAGTTTTGCAAATTCTATAATAGGCATGAATAAAGACCTGGTCGTGTAGAGTGGATGAGCACAAAAGCTCCAGTAAGAGCCTTTAACGGCATACCATAGTGGGTAACCAAGGTGGAAGGTGATCTTAATCGAGTAAGCGCACAAAATTTGAGGCTGTAAGGTAGAGTAAAGAGCGATTTGACCAGCAAACCATATTGAATGAGCCCTTAGGGTACCACGCTTCTGAGCGCCATCAAAATCAAAAGAAAGTTAGATTGGATAAAACAATATTAGAAACAGACTATTTCAAAGTATAGGAAAAATAGCCACACAACTTAACATTCCCTAAGCTTAGCTACGAAGAACGTGGATGGTACTGATCGCCAAAAAAGGGTATGCAAAGCAACCTACATTACCCAAACTGCTTGTTCATCAAGAAATCAGCCCACATAGTCGACTTTGCATGCACAAAGTGTGGTCAACGGAGTTGCGTGATCGTTTGTGAAACGCCTCTTCCCGGATCGGTCAATTCTTTTGAAGTTTGAGCTTAACGTGTTTATAATTGATGCCTTCATTTCGATGGTATTTGATTTAAATATTATAAATCATAATCTAAGCCCAAGCCGAAATATCAAAAAAAAAAAACCTATAGATCTATGCAGAACAATATGTCAATACATAATTTAAATGAATAATGAAATTGATCACTTTCAATCTGTACTGTACTCATCCTTACCGAACCATCCAGCAAATAACTTTTCACAATGACTGCACTCTCTACACAGCAATATATATAAATTTTACAATCCTTTATTTTATGCTATAGCTTGATTATAAATTTACATTTAACATTTCTCACCCTGTGTCGTCAATATAGACTTTCCGTTTCAATCGTAAAATCATCGAATGCTTCGAATCCGAAATCCCTCAAATCCTCCACAATTTCATATCCGCAGTAATCCAAATGAAAACGCTCAATTTCCGGAATATATCCTATAGATCCTTTCCAAAATATACGCATGCAACGTATACATTGTTGCATACGTCGTAGTCCTTTTGGCTCATTAGATGGCATAGGTTATTAAGCTCTAGACGATATGCACAGTGGGACAGATGGCTGACAAAGTTGGATTGAAATGAAAAAAATCTAACAATCGACTCGTGGGTTAGTTGTTCATATTTAATACACCGTAACATTATGTAAGTGCTAAGCTAGATTCCTTAAAAAAAAAAGTCAAGAAAAGATGATCCTTTTATACGAAAAAATCCATTTTGGACTTAAAACACTTCAAAATGAAATTGTAAACCACCGTATCATTTTCGTCCGATAAAAAATATTTTCAAAAAACTCACAAATGTGAGATAAATAGCCATCAATTTTCACTGTCTCATACTTATTCATAATGTTTGTTCCGATTTTTGATTTATATGCCCCACTGTTGGATATGACGACGAAGAGTTATTACACCACGAACTTTAGCTAATGGACAAAACATGCAGAGTGTGTCGGGATTTTGGTTGATTTGAATTTGGTAGATGGCGGTGGCATCATATCATCGTCATTGGCGTCATCCTTTTGCCAGGCCAAAGTAAAATAAATAAAAATCCTTCGCACATCCTGCTGTGCACACTCTACCACTCTACCGCTACCGCACCCTGTAATTTGTTTAATGTGATTCTGCTGTTCTGTGGCGTGGCGTGCTTTTTGAGGTTTTTCCTTCGCATCGTTGACTATATACATATAAACGAGGAGCAATTCATTGTGTCGGACCAAAGTCCGCCTAAGAGATGTTAAAACAAATTAAAAAAAAAAAAAAAAAAAAGTAAATAAAAAAAATGAGAACCTTCGAATTGCCTCTAATGGCACTGATGGTCACTCGGATGTGTATAGACATCGATGCTGTAACAAAACCTAATGTTAGCTTGGTTTATGAGGCTGGATTTTGCGAATAAACTTTTAGTCCTTTTCTAGGAATGCTGATGGGCAAGTAATAAAGTCCAGAGATTAGTAAGTGAAACCAATTTGAAGCCATATCAGCTTTTCTCATGTATCTATGTATTTGTTTATGTATGTTTGTCTGCAACACGGGCTAGACTAATGGCCAAAGCTTTTAGATGTTGATACTGCGGTATAGTGGTCTTCCGGTCATTTTGGAATAAACTATCAGACCGGAATACTGTTAATGCAATTTACATTCGTCATCGACACATTTCGGGTTAGAGTAAAAGAACAATCATTGGATAATAGACACAGACAGTTGTGTTCCAATGCGATCAAGAGTTAAATTTATAGACAGAAAGTAGAAATGACTTTAAAAATGTTTATGGAGAAACCCTGGGGATTAGTTTTCAATCAACGCAAAAGTTGTTGGAGACATTTTAAAGGGCGAGTTTTAAACTAAAGAAAATTAGAATACTTTATACAGTCGACTGCCTCTAAGTTGGACTCCTCTAAGTCGAATTTCCCTATAACTCGAACTTTTTCACCATATTTTGTATCTCCCTATTTTCTATCACTCTAAATGGAATTTTTTCAAAAATTCCATTAACTCAAACGAATTTTGATATTCCGTAAAAGTTCGACTTAGAGGGAGTGGACTCTAATACCTACCCAATGTTTGGAGAAAAGAAGTTCAGAGTTTTTTTTTTGGATCGGTTATGGAGGTTAGGGTTCTCCGTAGCTTATTCATCAAGCTAACGAAACCGACACTACGCCTAGGATAAGGACTGATAACACGTTAACGAATTTTGGCTATTGTACCCGGACAAAGATTGGTTTCCTGAAATGCTAATAATCTTCTCGATAATTGCAGAGAAAAGTTTGGTAGCTGGGCTCGGGTAAAAATAAATCCCCATCCCGTACTAGCACTGTATACTTTAGGTGTGGTGTTGCTACAAACTAAAACTTCTACAATGCTAAACATCTTGTAAGTGGTGGTACCATGCTTGAACTATTTTTGATGTGCTACAAAATAAGCTGGGTTTCCGACGATAGGAAAGCAGCCTCCAATCAAATTGACCACTACGCGATCAGCCAATGACGTGTTAGAAGTAGTCTCCTGTACCTACAGGAAAAAAAAAGTGCCAGACAAGGGGATGGCCTGGGATCACCATTTGATCGTTGCTTTCGTAAAAGTACGCACAGCTGCAGAATGCCCAGGTTAAATACCGACTTGCTAAAGGATCACGAAGTGTGTAAACAACTTGGGGATCATCTTCCCCAAGGACTGAGAACAATCAGCAGTACTGAACCTACCTCCATCGAAAACAATGGTGTGCTGAAAGAATAGTCGGTCGGGTAAAAAAAAGGAACTGTGCTTGGCTGTCCGAAAAAACCTGGGCAAAGATCAACGAAAGAAAACAAACTTATGGCCTGCATCACAGCTACTTAAGCAAAGAGAAACAAGCAAGAGTCTACGTATCACACTAAGATGAGAGGAATTTACCGCAGCGTGTGACGTATTAATTGTTACATCATAGCATTACCTGGAGAAGCAGAAAATAAAAGACTGAAGAACAGCAAGGCTGTAGAACTTGACGGCAAACCCCGCAGAGCTCTTACAAACAGTGCCAATGTTTTCGAGCTCATAGAGAGAGCTTAGAACTTCAAGTTCTTTTCCGAGAAATGAAAACAAAAGAGAAGAAACAAGATTTGATGCAGAGTGAAAACTGTAGAGGGATTTTGCTTGATAACAGGAACAATTGTTTAAGAGCGAATTAAAGAATTCCTAGAAAATATACTCAATGCTGAAAGAAGCAACCATTATAATTAAACTGGCGATAGTCAGAAAGCAAAATTATGATGGACGTAAATGTCACGTTCTGCATAAAGGAAGGTTCTTAGATGAATTTGAAGTCCAATGTGGAGTCGGGCAGGGTTGCATGCTATCGCCAATACTATAATTGCTTATCGATAAGCAATGTACAGCCCGTAGCACTGTTAAAAGAACGAAGAACGCCCTGGAAGTAACTTATCAGGAGAACCGATAGAAAAAGTAGAAGATTTTCAATATTTTAGGAGATTTGTCTCTACCAAAGGTGGAACTGAAAAAGACATCGACAGGGAATAGTTAAGAGAGAGTTAGTCAGTAGGCCTTAGTTCGCCGTGACACAAAATTTTATTTATTTATTTTTGAGACTGTTCCACTCCAATTTTGAATGTAAGACTGCAGCACATGGAAAATCCTATTTACTGTTACACGGAAGCAGCAAATGTTCGTGAATAGAAGAATCATTATGATGAACTTCATAGAAGAACAGATAAATGGATTGGTCAAACGCTTCGAAAAGGCAATGATTGCATTGCAAGCCAAAACTAGTGGAACCCACTAATACAGGCAGGTAGAAAACCAGGTCGGCCGAGAATCACAGGGCTCAGAACATTCGAAAGGGAATCTGAAGAGCTGCGGAAGAGTTGAAGCGAACTACGGTATATTTACAGAAACCGTAGACGATGGCGCGTAAGAATAGGGGAGGCCTTATGGCCCCTAAAGGGATCACTTCGGACATAATACGATCTCTCAGATCTAAGTAAATAGACAGAAGTCACAGTCGATAGTCTAAAACAAAAATTGCAGACAAGAATCAATAACATAAGATTCGCAGACAAGAGTCAAAATATAGAATCGTAGGCTCTGTTCAAATTTGGTACAAATTCCACTAGCTGCTTCAGAAATTTGAAGTTTCCTGTAAAGACTTACTAAAAATTATTGTTAATTAATATTGAAAAAAAATTAACCAAATGATTTAGAATGCAGAAATGATGCCTACAAAATGACAAAATAAAAGTTTGTTTTTTTTTAATTATAATGAGATTTTAATTAGGAAGTAATAATAGATTTTCTTGACATCCATTATTGTTACAAGTGTCCTTATAAATTCTTAATCTAATTACGTATCTGTAAGGATAATACAATTTTAAATACATCAACAATCCTACCTGTGCATTGTCACATAATTTCTAATGAAGGTACATCTGCTTCCTACGTTCTAAAGTAAATATTTAATATTATTAAGGAACCCACAATCTGTTTCCGGTGTAAATAATTAAGCATGTTTGCTCTCATTATTGCCTGTATAAATACCATATTTCTAAAAACAGTTCATTAAAATTGCTCAAGTCTTTGCATCATGTTGAAATTTGATTCCACTGAAGCATTTCGGGGTGTCTGGATAATTTGGCGTATCTTTGGAATCCATCCTTTTGAGAAATATAAAAAACTTTACAAATGTTATTCGATATTTATCAACATTACCGTAACTTTGCTGTCACCACTGCAACTTATAATTCAAGGATTTTTAGTGGAATCATTTCCCGAACTAATGAGGAATATGTCCATTAGCATTGAATTGACTTCTTGCTCCTTACAAGTAGTTTTCTTGCTCATTTATCGTGAGAATTTATTGAAAGCTCACGAATTTTTAAGGCAACTGGACAATCGAGTTGAAGAAAATCCAGCTAATAGAAAATACATGCAGGAAGTCACGAGGAATTGTCATCGGATTTTTGTTCTTTATCAAGTGCTTTTCTGGTCAACAGTTGGAACGTATGCCATTTCGGGAGCTTTAGCTGGAAGATTAATGCTAGAAGGATGGTTGCCATTCGATTGGAAATCTTCAAGAACTTTATATGTTCTAGCTTTTGGATATCAATTTGTCAATTCTTGTGTGCAGTGCATAGTAAATGTTACAACGGATGTTTATTCGGTATTCTACACTTACGTGATCCTGGGGCATATAAGGTGCCTGGCAAAGAGAATTTCAGATATTGGTCATGACAACGCAACAAAAACAACGAAGGAGAACTATTTGGAATTGATTCGGTGTGTCAATGATCACAGGAATACGCTTGAGTAATAACCGTTTTTTGTCTCACAAGTCTTTTTAATCTAAATGGCAACTCTTTTTGCCAAATTTTGACTTGACTTGACTGGAAAAAAATCTTTAATTTTCTTTTCAGTTACTTTTGCTGCTTGAGTCCAGTTATTTCGGCTACAATTTTCATCCAATTCATTGTGACAGCTTTTGTTTTGTGTATTACGGCACTTTGTTTCTGCATGTTCGATGATTTTTCATTCAAATTAACTTCATTTTGTTATTTGATTGCAATTTTGATTGAAGTCTTTCCATGCTGCTATTTGATAAGTGAAATAATGGAAGCCAGTACAAATTTGACAACAGCAGTATATTCTTGCAACTGGATTGATCAGGATTTGAAATTTCGCAAAGCTGTAATAATATTTATGCAACGCACTCAAAAACCTAATACCATTAAAGCTGGAAATATGATACCAATTTCATTACCAACATTTATGGATGTAAGAAATGTTGTATTTTTTATTTCAAATTCCATTAAAATTATATTTTTTTTCAGCTTATTCGTGTATCATTTTCAATATTTACCCTTTTATCAAGTTTTTAAGTGACACTTAATAATTAAATACAGATGTACTATCAAAATATTAAGACTTAAAATTACTTACATACTTACTTACTATATTAAAGTCAACTTTTAATGAAAAACAGGTCGGTTTTGAGAGCGAGATCATTTCTTTCACTTAAATGACCCTAAATTTACCAGACAATTTAACTACTGATTTTTGCCACTGCCGTAAACCGATTTTAAAAACAAGTACGACAATCCCTTTCTCGCAAAAAATTAAAATATATCGTACCAAGCATTTAGTGAGACAAAGTGTTTACAGTAGTTTTGTCTAAGATCGATTCAGATTTACGGCGGCGGTGGCAGAAATTCAAAATTTCAGACGACACTTTTTTTTAAGCACTTCTAACTCTTTCGGCCAAAATTTCGTTATAACTGTAATCTATAAATAATAAAATGCACGACTAGGTCATTACAACTTGCTCTTTTCTTGATTAAGTGAAGCAACTTGTTGACGTTTAAGTGAAGAATTAAAAATTCCTTAATACCAATTTGATTCCATCAAGATTCTAAAGTGCGTTCCCTACTCCATATTTATAACAAGGCTTCATTTGATATGTGAAAAACTTCGCTGGACAATGGAACTACCTTCTGCAACAGTTAAACATGAGGGAGGATCGATAAGACTGTGGAGCAAGCAATTCAAAATATTGATGGAATCAAATTGGTATTAAGGATTTTTTTAATACTTCACTCACACGTCAACAATCACCCGGATTATTGCTCATTTTGTGTAGATATATTTTAGAAACCATGTGAATCCACATTTGGGGTCCAATAGCCCTGAAAGCAGTTTATTACCATTTTGTTTGCATTTTTTTTTGCTCGCTACTGCAAATTGCTTGCACTTAAGGGATTATGACTACCTTTAAAATGTTAAACACAGTGCGAGCGACTAGGGAAATTAGATAGGGGTTAAAAGGAGATGTCGATGCATATCTTTGATTTTCTGAACATCGTAATGAAAGGGAAAAATCGAGCCGGGTAAAGCATTTCAAATTCGTGTTGTGCGATTGAAGAAAGAATCTCTATGCTTAACTGTACGTCCGAAGTTGGGTTCGAGGGTGAATTGATGGGCATTTCTTGCTTAGCCAGCATTACGACTGAATTGTTTCAGGGGAGAAATAGAACTGGCTATTTCACTGAAACATTTACTATTAAGATAGCGATAAAATAACGAGAGACAAGAAACATGTGCATCATATTCCCGTCATTCGAAGTTTTTGAGAAAAAATCTAAAAACGCAGTATATTGTTACAATGACTCATAACATAACATATACCAAGTTTAATCGAAATCGTAAGAGCTGTTTTCGAGAAAAATCCAATAACTCAAAACCGTTATATGGTTGGTATTCGTTCTAATCGAGATATTCAAAAGCAAAAAAAAACCTTGGAAATTTCAAAAAAGTAATCTATACCAAATTTCATGCAAATCTTTCAACCCGTTTAGGCTGTGGCTCCCAGATGGACGCACAGACGAACAGACGAACAGACGCACATATAATGTACAAAACTTTGTTTCTCCATATATAAGCATACATATCTTTATCACTACATTCTAAAAAAAAAGCAATGTCATGGTTTTGAGTCTATTTTATAGAACACAATTTTAAAGGATTATCTTGAGGCGATTTATTATTTCACAAAAACAAAAAAAAAAAACTTCTGATAACAGACAAAAAAAAACAATTTTAAGCTTGAGTACCCCAACCATTTTTCAGCAAAGAGGTACCTTATTTTTGTTCTGGGTAAAAGTTTAACTGTCCCAAGAGAAGACTAACTTTTGTTGTATGTATGTCTAATGGATAAACTATGTTGCGAAGCAGTAGTTTTCTACACCGAAACTGTATATTCCCATATCGGTGATTGAAACTTTAAAGTCAAAACGAAAATAAGAAAATACTTATCACGTGTAAATTTTAAGTTCTTGGAAGTATGTGGTGCCTTAAAAGTGTTTTGCAGAAAAGAGTGTAAAGTTTGTAAAACATTTTCTTATGAAAAACTATTTAAATGTTTGTTTTGAATTACTTTCGAGTACTTAATATAAGACTATTAAAAATACTCTTACGTCTTTATGACTAAAGGCGATAAAAAAGGATTGTCTATACTAGCTGAAAGCACATCTATGAGATTTTTGTTGTAATATATAATGATAAATCTTTTTTTTTATGTGTTTTATAACTAACGATTGGTGATTGACTTAAATACAAGAAAAATAGAAATCAAAATTATTATCCAGAAGTCACCGATCATTCATACATTTTCATCTATACTATTATAATGTTTTTCTGGGTTCAAATAAGACTTATATCTACTTTACTAATTCACTTTTATTTACTTTCAGATTAACAAACACATTTATCTATAACAATTTGTTTCACTATTACTCTTTACAATTTACAAGAAATAACACTTCCAAATTACAATTTCACAACCACTTATTCTTATCACTGTCAAAATTAATCTGTCCCGATCTTCTTCTCCGACCTCGTATTTATACTCCTCTCATTGCTTCTCGAAGGTTCCAGAGATCCCCAATTTCGTTCGTTCCGTTCCATTTCGCTCAGTTCGAAGTTCGAAACTTCGAAGTTCGGATAAAAGCGTTAAGAGCTTTAGTCATTAATCATAACCAAAGACCTACATGTGTCTTTTCGTCTGAGTGTGTTCGCTCCAACATTCGTAATACTATTATATAAAGAGAGACTTTTGTTTCTTTGTGCAGTGACTTGTATATGAGATCAAAACAGGCAAACCAACAAAAATCACTCTTTACAAATACTTTAAATACTTACTTATAAGTCTTTAAGAGGTAATTCATCAGCGCGACGCTACAATTTTGTCGTTGTCGTTGGTAGTTTGTCTGGTGGCGCTGGTGTAGGAATTCACATAAGACGCTGTGTAACTTAAATTTCAAGCGACCGGGCTGTTATAGTCAATTGATGACCATTTTACCTGCGAATGGCAAAGTTAAACATGTTTTATTTTCGGGTTCAGGTCAAAAAGGTCCAATTTATCCCCAGAAGTAATTATCGTTTTTTTAATTTTTTCCAATTTTCGTCAATTAAAAAAAAAACGTTTCTCACCATAAACTCAGTTATATTAAAGCCAAAAGCCAATTCCTGGCATATGTTCCTTAAAGATTAAAATAATGTTTCCGGTAATTTTTTGTTTTTTTGTATGAAAGTAGGTAGATTCTAAAAAAAAATTACATGAACTCTTTTACCCACTTGTGAAAAGGGCAACGAATCCAATTAATTAAAGGACATTATCAAGCGACTAACAAGCCATCCAATTATGATATGATCAACAACCTTAAATGACAAACATTAAACGTTGAAATGACAAGCAGTGGGATGATTAAGGACGAAGCAAAAATAAAAGCATAGGACAACATTCTAAGCACAGATTTCCATCAACACAACATCGTTAGCGAATCCCATTTACTGCCACGAAAAGGATTCATTTTTGCTTGTTTTTTTCTTTTTTTTGTTTACTTATTTTCTGTTGAGATATTAATTTTCAGGACATGAGGAGGACATCTAGAGTCTACACATAGAGATTTTGAAAAACACAACATGCATCTACAAAAATATCTGTACAAAAAATATGTCCAACAAGGCGAGCAACATGCAAATTTTCCATTTCCAATTCCAACCAACCCCACGGCCCACCACCCAGAATTAATCCTTTTTTTTGCATGTTTTACTCATCTGTCTAAGCATTTTGGTTTGTTTGCATTTCATTAGTGTCCTGGCATTTATTATTATTTTACTAGCCCTTGTTGTTGGTTTGTCTGTCCTACGTCCAACCAATTCGCCTTATTTTATGCGAAATAATTATGACAACCCACCAGATTGTGATCCTTCCGTCGGAAAAATGTCGGAAAAGTCTTCAGATAAAAAGCAAAAACACACAACACACCCCACACACCGCATTCGAAATGTAGAAATGATGATCAAGCATTCGCAGGGACACAACATATACCAAAACACATGACTCCAGATAGGTACGAGTGTATTCCGGTGAGGTGGTAGGTGGTGCTGCCTCCTGTTGCGAGTACTTAGCATCCAATTATGGGGCGGTCAAGTAAACAACGGCAAATTATATGCTAACATTGAAGGCTGATGTAGAGATTTTGAGTTGACGACTCCTGGGCCAAAGTTGTTCTGTTGGACGGATGTGTATCATATTATGTTGTCCTGGGATTGTAATGGCTTGGACTTGGATGACTGTGGCTGAGTAAATTGTTGCTTATGTTGGCTTAACGCTTGACTGGGTGACGGCTAATTAGTAATTGAAAGGAAGTCGACTTACCTCTCACAAAGTTTATGAATGAATTTCTAGTATTAAACATTCATATAGGTACATGTGCATTGTAGGTACATGTGTTGTGTAATATTTTGAAGACATTCGTTTCGTGAGAACAAATATTTACTATTTACTGAAATAAGAAATAAATGCAACATTACATTCGAGGTAAACAATGATGGCAAGGAGTTTATTGAACTTTTTCTACTATTGCATTATACGTTTAAACGGTGATGTTGCACTTTTAAAAGATACATTTTTTTTAATTTCTTTCAGAAATGATATGTTGGTTTTTTTCATTTACGACCACTAAAGTCCAAATTGTACAATTCGTATGTTGAGCACTTAATTTCTTTAATTTAGCATGAATGCAAAAGTTAATGCATGTTAAAAACTAGCAGGATTATTTCTAGTGTGATATAAACTTTTAACTTTTTTTCTTTAAACCATCAGCAAGTCATAATTTTTGAGAAAAAGACACGGACATGGGTCTCTGCATATGATATGAACCAGAATTTGGTAACGATCTAAACAATGCAGCCGGCTGCCCGCCTGTTTTCGCGCCTGGTTTTAGGCCTGTTCTCTCGCCTGGTTTCCAGCCTGTTTTCCCGCCTGTTTCGAGCTTGGTTTCCCGCCTGTTTTCCCCCTGGTGTCCTGCTTTTTTTCCCGTCTGTTTTTTCCCCTTTTTCCTGCTGAATTCCCACCTGTCTTCCCGTCTTTTGTTCAACTTGAGTTCCTGCCTGGTTTCCCTCCTGGTTTCGTGCTTGGTTTCCCGCCTCATTTCCCGCTTGTTTTTTCGGCTGTTTTTTCACCTGTTTTCCCTCCTGCTTTACTATCTGTTTTCAACCGCCTGATTTCCGGCATCGTTTGGAGATCTCGCAACTAAACAAGCCCATTGTTTTCTGAGTTTTCATTATTTGAGAAAAACGTAAGAAGTAAATTATTCGTATTTGCTTCAAGCATAAGTTACAGTGGTTGCAATAAAGTTTGATCCCGTTTCTTTCTGTTCACATTGTGGGCAGCCGCAGCATTAACATTCAACCCGCATAATCTTTCCAAACATTTATTTAATTAATTATTCTATCAATACCACAATACCTACTCCAAGAGAAAACTTTTAACCACATTGATCACGTGACAAGTCAAATTTCTAATAGTGAAAACAATAGGCCATTCAGTGACATTGCAAAACTATTTCGTTGCACCATGTTAGATTGCATGCAACACCAAAAGTAGAATCTTCAAACCAATTCCTCCTGCTAGTGGTTGTCACTGTTCCTTTGGCAGACTGCCACAAACCAAAACCCAGACAAGCCAAAACATACTCGTACCACCAACGTCTGTATGTTCGTTCTGCAGGAAAAGCATCTCCATCTAATGCCATTAAACAATTTCCAAATGGCTCATCTATTCCATGGTAAGGTTTATTAAATCAGCCGCTGCTGGCGCTCTGAAGGAATAATATGCGTTCAGCTTCTGCCAGTACTCAACGGAGTAACCCCATAAAAGTGCATGTATACGAGACACAATAACAATGACTTATTAAAATGCGAATGAGCCTCTTACCTGTCAATTCATTTGTTAACTTTTTTATGGCCTGTCCGGCAGCAATAATGCCAACACAAATGAGTCTCGTTTACTTTATATGGCCCAAAACTGAATGCCAACGAAAGCAACAAGAGAGCTTGTCCCGGAGTAACCAACATTTGAAATGGCCAATAAAAAGAATAGGACCAACAACAGAGAAGACTACAATCCAGAATAAAAGGAACACTCCGGGGCCAAGGTAAGTCTGCTGAAAAAGAACACAGGAAACAAGATAAGGAATTCAAAAGTTCTGGAACTTTTGCCTGGAGTCATTGTGTCTATGGCTTGCAATCCGGTAGAAATCCAGTCATCCCAATCATTAAAGAACAAAAAAAAAAAAAAACAACAACAAAAAACTAAAGAATGAAGACAAATTTTAATTAAGGACCCAGAATGCCAGAATGGACCACTTAGGGATGCTTTTCCATAATGGTTATGTAAAAGTCGTTGATGGCGAAGGATAGAGTGATGTCATGCGTAGCATAGGCTTTTTTGGTTGTTTCTGTGTAGTTGGAAGGTTAAGGCAGAAAGTTGAAAGTTTTCCAATAAAAAACGGAAGGCGAAGTAGTAATTTGCTAACCATGAACATGAACAAATGAGGAAATGAGAAAACTTAAAATGAGCAAAACTGAATTACTATTGTGTGTCTGGCCTGATATTTCGGGCGAAGGGGAATTTTCATTAGTCTGTCCGGGACTTTGACCTAAATTTCTTATCCTTTTCTCGAAATGTGCTGTAGATGTTTGAAGTTTTCATTTTTCAAACGACGTGTCATGGTCGCTGTCTTGAAAGTTTACATTCATAATATTTGAAAGTTAAGGCCAAAATTAATTTATTGTGGCTTTTATTAGTTTTGACTTTTATGCAGAAGAAACTATGTTTTCTTTGGTTTAAAAATGAAAGGAAGAAATGTTGCTATGTTTTTCTATTTTGGTTAAAAATAAAATCCTTTATTTACTTCCGTAGTCAGAATTGCATAATGTTTAAGAGAGCGAAGTGAACTTGGTTCAAAAATATTATCTCCATTCGAATTCGTAACGAATATGGTGGCCAAGCTCCAAAGAAATTCTAAGGCACGTAGATTGAGTTATTTAGTCGCGAAGAGGGAGTTAAAAAGCAGGCAGTGGATTATAATGAAATGGTCTTTCTCAAGAAAATGGGAGATGCTCCCACGCACAGGCGGCAGCTCTCTCTTGCGTTCCAACATACACCTCATCACGCGTCTGAGCACGAACCTAAACACAATCCTAAGCACGCGCCTAAGCATTAACCTTAGCTTCTGTATAAACACGCACCTAAAAACTACAGGGATCCGCTTTCTCTAGAAAAAAAATGTGTTACGCTCTACTACGTCCACGCGTCCCACACGCAAACGCTCTGTTTTAAGCTCCCACATGCACAACCCTAAACGTAGGCCTTAACACGCCTGAGCACTTATCTAAACCCACGTTTAAGCACGCGCCTAAATGAGAGTCTAAACAAGCTTTTAAACATATCTTAAAACGTTTCTAAGCACGCGAATAAAACCGCATTTAAACCCGCTCTTAACTGTTAAGCACGTAATAAAACGGCGAACACTATTTTTGTAGTACACATTACGTGGCCCACACAAATCGAATGGGCATTAATAACATATCAACCCAAAGCATTTTTGCATAGATGTGCAATGGCTATTAATTATTTAAATATCTTACAGCAAAATTGTTTAAAACAATGAATTAAAATTTGAAAAAAAAATGCGAGGAAGACAAAAACAATTGGAAATGTCAAATCCACAGACACGTGAAATGTCAAATGCATAAATCCAAGACTAGAACCCAAAACCTTTAAGGTGGATTCACATTAAGGTTTGTTCACATTACACAAATCCGCTAACACGACAGATATGTTGATGAACTCAACTATTAGGCGTTTGTTTTAGTAGTTGAGGTCTTTGAAACATTAAACGTTAACTACAATTGGCGCTTTTTGCAAAAATTGAAAAAGATTACACATACACTAGCGACACCTGTTGTTGAAAATAACGTATAATTTACACCATACAAATTTCAGTTCAGACATCTATCGGTGATTTTCTGAAAAAAAAAAATAAAAATGGCACTCGAATTTGGAGTGTTGAGTCGGCTAGTTGCTAGTATATATCACTTCACTGGAATCTTAACTGGCCCATTGCGCTCACTGGATGTTGAGTGTGAAAGGAGGAAGGCTGGAGCCATTTGAATTCACAATAAAGTAAAGGATGTTCTAAGTGGCTTTCCTGGAACATCCTTTAATTCTTCAAAAAAGTAGCCGGGTGCATTTTGACTCGCGTCAGGGGATGAACCGTTCCATTTCATCCATTGATATGGTATAGGCTTCGGTTGGGAGACCACTACGAACAAGTTGAGCTTAGTTTGAAATACGACAATAGGAGGTATTGGGAGATAAGGAGTAGGAACACGCAGAAGCTGGACCTAAGATCGGGAATGGTATTTAGGTTAGGAAGGAAGAGGGAGGAGTGAAATGTCCGCTACGGAGGTGAGGGCATGCTTGCTCCCCTGGACTACGCTCGCCGGAAACAGGCAGGATCTTGTCTCCGTAAACAGATCTCGCTATTCTCAGAAACATAAATCATTCAAGGATAATTTGAGCCACAGAAAATTTATCACATATTGGGAAGACTGCTTCGGACAGTGCAGTCCGGTCATGACCCATCCACTTGGGATTCGATCGACTTTGGTTTTCGAGTCCCCCTTATCTGAACAAGGGTCTCTTATTATCGTTGTATTACCACACTCACGTCAAAACTGGGGATTGGTCTGCCTCTGAAAATTTCCTAAGAAGGGCACTTGATCAATTTAGTTCACTAATGCCGTTTTCGATATGACAGAGCAGAAGCATGCAGTAGTCTTCTGAAACTGTTTTATTTGTGTCATACGTGTCATTTTTGTGCCAACAGTTTCAGAAGACTTTTCAATGCTTCCAGACTTCAAATGGAAAACGATATAAGAAGCATGCTTAAAATTGTAAAATGGTGAGGGTTAGGACAGAGACACACAAGACAGAAAGATTACCATCAATTAGGAAAAAGAAATTTCTAGATTATTATACGTCCCAATAAAAGCCCCACCTATTTTATTCAAATTGTGAAAACCAAAGTAATATTCCAATGAACAAAATGTTCATTTCATTTTAATCCACCATTATTGCTTTTTTGTTTTTAAACCCTAATTCAAACAAACCTTCTTATTACAATAAAAAATAAAATGAAAAAGTGACCTTCAATTTAAACAAAGATGTCTGTAAGAAGACTCTAAAAAAGACTTTTCCACTTATTTTTTTCTGTTCAATAGAAAGGAATAAACAAAAAATCTCTTTGAATAAAATCCCCAAAAATACTTAAATTACAATGTCAAATTTAAAATTCAGAGCAACCCCTATTGTGTGAACCTTTTTTGGAGAATCGAATCGAAAATTTGGCCAATATTTACTGAGATACGAAGCCAAATAATCAAATTATTTTCAAGCATTCATTCAAAAACAACCCTTCATTAAATTCATGTTCGTATAATGCCCCATTACCCTAGGCAACAATCGATATATGAAATCTTCCCCCAAGCTTAAATATGATAAAATCCTCCCTGGGGAATGCTGCCTGCCAGAGAATCTTTTGTAACAAAACCAAGATCTTTAATAAAAAAACAAAAATGGCTTTAATTTTTATCACGTTTTAAGTCATGTTGTGCTGGTAGGTATATACTATGTACCAGTACCTACATTGGTACACATAAAGCCATGGTAGTCATTAGAGCCGGAATGTTGCTAACGACTCTCTACCAACTCTTATGCACGTTATATAGGCTAGACATCGCAGGTACCTATACACTGAGTTAAGGTTTCGTTTTCGTCTTCGTCTTCTTACTCGTCAGCGAAATTATTTCCCTCATCTCAAGCGAAGGAGAATTTTGTGGAGTTGGACGGACGCCTTCAACTTCGCGTTTCTTTCCTTTCCTTCCTTCAACACCCCCGAACAGCCAAAACACACTATTACAATCTCATAACTGAAGTGGTTTGCTCTTACTTACGCTCCTTGACGTCGAATGCCAAGTTCTATACCACCGACCGTAACTTTTGAAATGTAGAGGATGATGACGATGACGACGACTTCGTCGTCATCGTCCACCCCCACTCCCACCTCAAACATTATAATGTTCTGCTGCGAGTGGAGCTATACACTGAATTTTGTGTGCAGCAATTTTGGTGAGTTATTACAGTTGCAATTAAGGCTGGCTGGGGTTAGGTTTGGTTTGGTTTGCTTGGTCTGATCCTAAATATTCGTGTGTATGTTAAAGCTACCTATTGCCATGGCCTAAAGTCAGGCGAAATAAGGGTAGTTTTAAAGACCAAAACCACCAGCACTAGTGGTAGCATAACCTCTCGAAAAATGGCACAAGGGATTCTTAGTCGACAGGGTTGTAGCTGGGCACATATGGTGCCTAATTTCGGGAGAATGACAGTTTGAACGCTTAGGGACGTAGGTAGTCAAAAAAATATTAAAATGCAAGTTAAACTTTAACAGCAAAGATATTCTCCTTGGGTGGAACAAAGAATACATGTCTAATCTATTGATAGAGTCAATACTTGTACTTTGAACTGTGGCTTAGCGGTAAACCTGTTAAAAGCTTGGTCCGTTTTTTGAACAAAATAATATTACCAGGATTGAAAATTCCTTCTATTGAAGGGATCCCGCTCAAAATTTCTGATCCCACGAATACCTTGGTGTGACCCTGGATAAGATATTGAAGAGGAAAGTAAACATTAAAGACATAGTTAAGGAAGTCAAGAAACTTGGCGCCAAGTACAGAAATTACCAAGTGTAACGGCAATAACTAGACCTATACTGACATATAAAGTAATGAGGTTTATTAGAATGCTTTGGACAAATTAACCTTTCCGTATTGTAAAGGATGGGATGGTTCGGAATCACTGGGGATATGAGGGTGTCCCACTAACGGGTCTGGAAGCTAAACTCTGCCCTAATTTAAAACCTCTAGATATATTCACACGAATCGGCAGATAATACTGCCCTTCCGCTAACAGAAATACACTCAAGGGCGAACGCAGGGGGGGGGGGCGGTGGCTTATAAATTTTTTTTAAGTTTTTGATCTATAACTGACTTTATTGCTACTGGACACAATTTACTGGGTTACCACAACAAAAATATGAAAGTCAGTATGGACGATCTATGAAGAGAATGTATTGACGAAGAGATACACGAGGACAATTGGCATTTTATATTCCACTGGTCAGCACTATGTCATCTAAAAAAAAAGAAATTCCTCGATGACTTAGAGAAACTTTTGGACTTCCCAGGCAACTGCCTGTTGAAATTTACCAACACCTCCAAATGGCTTGAAAATTGTAAGGCTCGATCTACTAGACGACAACGATGTTTGAATCGCTTTTTCCACCACAGCCAGAAGACTTAGTAAAAGAACCCAAGACGACTGTACAACGAAATTTCATTTTAATAGAAGCAGCATCTAACAGAAAATATGCATTATGCCTTTATACTCAACGGATTTTTATCCTGCGTCAGACAGTTGATGAGTTGATGAGTTATCTAAATTTAAGTCACATAAGTCTGCAGGAGCGGATGGCTTAACGCCTTAACTATTTATGGCAGCGAGAGATGCCTTTGTCAGGCACATATATCACTCACCTGAACAACTAGATGGGAGGAACTTGAAAGTGTGCTCAACGAATGGAAACTTGGCAACAGAGGTATAATTTTGTCAGCTTTTTTGAGTGACCGCCTAGAACCACTTACCAATGACCTGCTCGTCCACCATGAACCATCGATCATACTGTCACTCTTCGATAGAATCTTAAAAGAATGACTTTCAGTATGTATATAAATGTGTATACATAAATCTTGTGATGGGATGCCATGGGGAAACTCTGCTTCGTTAAATACGTAGAGACTATGAGTCTACGAAGTAAGGTCCGTTAATTCAGCGATGAGCTCTTAGAACTAAACGGACATCGACATACTAGACTGACGAGTCTTCCAATGCAACCTTCATGGACAACGTTGCAGAGAAAAGCCTTTATTTGGACCGGTTTTTGTCTTTTTTTTAGACAAAATCGACTAGCTCATGGACACCCAGGCTGACTACTTTCAACTATTCCTTTTTGAGTAGTATATCAGCAGGAATAGAGGGGACCTACATCGAGTTCAAATGGCTCAGATTCACTTTTCAAAGCCAATTTTTTTTGTCATTTCCTCTCAAGAGGCAGTACCCCTGCAAAAAAAACAAGGTGGCATAAGCCGCGACTTTTATAAGGACCTACAGCATGATTGCCCATTTGATAGAAGTTATACCGATCGATTTTTTTCCGATGAAATCTTTCATGCTGCCAAAAACTTATCTACGGTCTCTTTAAACCAGACATTTTTGGTGGGTACATTCAAACCGAAGTTAGATACTTATAAGATTCAGCTGGCAGAACAGTAGAATATAATGGGCTTGCGCAGATTAGCACGGTCGCAAAATAGGAATGCTGATCATCATCTTTCATGGAGAACTGAGAATCTCAGAGTGACCTACCAGTAACCCAAGCGTCCACAGAGAGCTACGGTTTGATGCTCATTTTGGCGTGAAAGGACATCTTTCTTCGAGAATACGGACAAACTATTTCTTCAGACCTCAAATTTCCTAAAATAGATCTAGAATACATTAGACATCAACAAAACGGAACATCCTGCGAAGTGATGTGGACAAGAGCCCTGCTTAAAAACAAAATAAACCCGCTCCTGACTTAAGGTAAGGAAGTTGTAAACGAAAATTTCGCATGTCGTTCATTAATATCGTCGTCGTCAGTTGTATAGGGGTTAGTTCCGTTGGGGGACGTATAAAGGGTTTAATGGGTGAATATTGCTTCTTAACGACCTTTCACGGCAGACTAAGAATGCCATCGGGTTGTGTTTTTCTCCAGACACCAACAGACAGACAGACAGTACTTATACGTATCCCTTGATAACTTTCGTTCCACAGAAAAAAAAAACTATAACCTCCATCATTTGGGTCTGGGCTGCCAAAGCCAAAAGTTTCTCCATCGCAATGTGCACAAGGATTTCGTTTATCATCGCACCTTCCCGCTACCACCACCGACCGCCTAACTTCGTGTGTTCGGTCGAAAACCTTTGGCAGTTGAAATGCTGCTGACATTTAGGCCGAAACTAAGAGTGTTGTACATTATGCACTTCTATAAAAGTCCGACACAGGAATGCTCAATAGATGGCAGTTATCTGCGATTAGATAACCAACGCTATGGTTGGTTGAATGGTTTCACTCTAAATGTCCTACCAACATGGCCGACCAGCCGCCACCACTATCACCGCCGACGACGACGACGATGCGATGCAATGGTTAGGTTGTCTGTCAAAGATGAAGAGTACGTTGCTTGCAGCTGTCGTCTATTGCGATGATGGTGCACTGCCACTGTCAGACAAACATTTGGAAAGGTCGACTGGCTGTTCAAGGAGCTTGCTCTGGCTCAAATCTATAAAATTAGTTGGCAGGTGTTTCTGACAGAATCCTTGAATGACAGCCCTTAAGATAATTATTCCCCTGGCAAGCCCTCAATTTTCAGCTTCAACTAACCACAATCTATCAACGGCCATAAATTCTACCCAAACAAGTATCATAAATCAGTAGAGAGAGAATTATAGTTTTGTGGGTGTTGAAAGTTCCAAGCTATCCTCATCTTCGTCCTGACTTCTATAGATGCAATGAAAAGTACATTGGCCGCATAATGAAAAGCCAAAAACCAATGGGGATTTCATTTTAAGGACAAAAGCAGAGACACGACTAAAAGAAAACAAACAGAGAAAAAAAACTTGTGGCAAACCATGTCAACATTTGGAAACTAACTAATCAATCAAAGCACTAGACTCTACCAGGCGGGTTTTTTTTTTTTGTAGGTTCCTTTCTTTTGCTTTACACAATTGTAAGTTGGAAATTATCCGAGCACGCCTTGGAGCAGGACTGGACAAGAATTGGAATAGTTACAAGTCTCGATTGTTTTTCGCCAGTTTTATGGTTGTAACAACTACTATGGGAAATTACAACTTTGTGTCGTTTTGTTTCCGAATGCCTTTAAGCTGTATGATGCTGCTGCAGCTCCATGGTTATATTTGGTGAATGCAAATTTACAGAAGGAAGATAGAGATTTCAATTGTTTCCATTGTAAATGAGAGGAAAGATCCTTAGAATAGCAAACAAACTGAAGAGGACGGGAACCACGTTCAATTGTGGGAAGGACAATAGGATGTGGTATGGACATAAGGACAATGAGAGAAGAGATGAAGTGTGTTAGAAGTTTGATAAAGGAAGCGGGAGGATTCAAAAACCAAGAAAATCATTCATGACAACATTTCAGCATCACACACATATGCTGATGCTGATGAATATGCTAATCCTTTTCAGAATTAAGAAACCAATATATGATATCAACTGAAGAAAGTTCTTGGGGCTGAAATGTAATCTTAGTTCATATCAGGAGCAGTTACCGGCTGTTTTAGAATCTACACCAAAAACCCTTCATTCTACCAATAAATTTATTTGACATCCCTATTTGATAGCTAAGACTCAAAACCCGCCGATAGTTCCCTAAAAACTTTATCCGAACAGCATTTTGTTACCAGTTTTTCCTAAGTTATAGATCCCTAAGAGCTATTTCTGTCCCCGAATTGGACTACGCGACCTAAACCAACATTGAAGTACATAATCCTTGACGTAATGGTTAGTGCGATGGACTATCATTCTGTTACAATACGCACAAAAGAAATAGTTTAAAGGGTCAAGGGCCAACCCATAGAATCCGTCGCGTGCGTTACGTCAACGTTTTCAACTGACAGCTTAATACACACGTTCTTATGAGAAGATACCCATAACAACGGACATGACGGAAAAAATAGCTGAACTTTTAACTTCATCGACAACGAATTCGTTGACGGAACGGACGCGACGGATTCTATGGGTTGGCCTTCAGTCGCTAGGCATTGGTTCTTCGTGAGCAAAGCGTGCCACAAAATGTTTGTAATTTCAATTTTTTCTTCAACCAAATACCTCTCCGATCAGCTCTGTCTCTAGCTAGCTGCCTCCAGTTTTGCACCGCGGGTTTGGCGAGGTCGTCTTTGACTTGTGTGCGCCATCTGCTGCGTTGTCTTCCTCTGCTCCGTGCACTATCAGCGTTGAATTTGAGACTCTTAGGGCTGGTGCATTGGTGTCCATACGCTCCACTTGTCCCAGCCATCTTAGCCACTGTACTTTTAGCTTTTTGACCAGGTAAACGTAGCTGTATAGCCCTTAAAGCTCGTCGTTAAATCTTCTTCCCCGCACTCGTTATACACAAGACCGAAAATCACTCGCTACTTTTCATTAGAATATTTCAACGCCCATCCTTCTGCCCCATACAGCAGGACTGGAAGAATAAAGGTCACCTTGGTTCTCTTATAGAGAGCCTTAATTCTTTAATGGCTTCTGAGTCGGAAAAAACAGCGATTGCCAAGCATAATTCTAGGTTTGATGTGTGCACTGATGTTATTTCTCGTTGTGATAGTGGATCCCAGATACACAAAAGTCCTTGTCTTCGTTTTGTCTTCATTAAGAGCCAATACCATTTGTAAGGCCTTCGATTTAATACTTTAAAATGCACCAACTACAGCTCACTTAGTTCTGCCTATTATGTCTTCGTGGCGTCAATTTTTTTTTTACAGCTTCTACTCGGTCGATGGTGTGGACGACATCAGATATCTGTATTCGCACTGGAGAGGAGACATTACAAAGTAATGTTCCAAGTCAATGTTTGCTTTTCGGAACTATCGGACATTCAAGGTGCCGGAAGCATGTTGGGCATCGCGAAGTAATCACTTCAGTTGATGGTTTTTTTCAATCAGAAGACCTCCAAGTTTTCTTGTATGTATTGAGGTGTGGGAATTAGGTGCTTGCTATTATAATACTTCGCACATCCGCAAAGCCTACCAAAGCGTCTCTTCATGGAAACGTGAACACAGACCAGCGTCACTTTCTAAAATTTTACTTTGATGCGGATTATGACCAGGCGCTCGCTGAAACCATTGAAGCCTAGGGGTGGAGCTCATAGTCGAAACTTGTTTGCTTTAGAAGATTTTTGGCAACTTGAGCTATTCCTAATCGAGACTGTGACATTCGGTTGAGATCTATCTCAATTCACGGGAGTTGTGAAAAATCTCGACTTGAGTACATAAAGACTATAAATTTCGCTCTAAAACTTCTTCTACGAACGTTTGCTGGAATATGGTCATCGGTATTTAAGGCTTGTTGGTGTTTCGGAGCAAAATTTATTTTCCGTGGTAGGAAAGTTACCCCAAAGCATAACCTCTATTCTGGAGGAACAGACTCTTAGTTAGATCGAAGAGTGAAGAGTCGTAAAAAAACACTTTTGATAGGCCTGTAGTTCAGCCTGTCGAGAACTGAAGATACCGTTGATTCCATCTGAGGTTAGATCGAAATTAGATCGAAGAAAGAAGATCCGTAAAAACCGCTTTTGAAATGCCTGAGGTAGTTTAGCCTGACTTGAATTGATTCCGTCTGAGGTTAGAAGGAAGTTAGATCAAAGAGTGAAGAGCCGTAATAAACCTCTTCTGACAGGGCCGAGCCAATTCAACCTGACTTGAACTAAAGACACCACCGTTGATTCCATCTCAGGAATTCCTCCTATGCCGCATTGATGAAATACATTAAAAAACTTAACACACAGAGACTAGTGACTGATTCTTTCAACCATTTCCTGTTGGCATGTACTTAGCAAGAACGGAGAGACCTACAATTTTCTGCAGGTTCCGAACGGCTATTTGAGATGTACTTTTCGTGGCAAGCAGTAATCTTGGAGGTTTTGTTAATTCCTCGCAAGAAGCTGCACCTACCCATGCAAAAAAATTCAATGTGGCATAGACTGAGTATCGAACCCAGACCTCCAGTGTGATATTCCATCGGACTAACTATTACGCCAAGGGGCACTACCTTCTTTGCTCTATTGTTTGCTACTCCCAATAACTTTCGGAGTCCACAGTAAGAGGTGGGGTTCAGCAAAATCTGCATTTTGCTTGTGTCTTCTTGGATGCAATTCAAATCCTAAAATCCCTCCTAGAAAATAACCTCAAATGAAGTTTAAAACTTTTGCAAGTCTCATATTGATTTTATTTATTCTTTTTTTTCTAATACATGCCATCAAAATAAAGTGCATACTCTGTGGGGGGATGTAATTGAAAATGCTCAAGTAAGTCAGTTCCTATTTGTCAAGTCTGCAATAAAACAAAAGGCTCTTTGAAAGGACAACCCTTCTTCTAAACTATCATCAAGCATAATCATAATATTTAATAATACAAAAAAAAAACAGCCAGACCATCAATTAACTTAATTAAATAATTTCAGAAAATTGCATACGATTAAGCGTTTCAATATCCTGTCTATTCGTTTTGCTTTTTAACACATTAACTTCTCTTTTATTATTTTTTATTTCCAATGCGGTGCATTGTTAAATGGACAACGAACTCGATAAATTCCGAACAACAAGTTCCGCCGCCCTGCCACTAAGAAGCTCATAGAGCCATAAACAATACCTACCTACACTGTAGTGTACAACATTCAACATGCATGCGATGAAATGATTGCGTGCGTGGAAACAATTTAACTTAACGTTATCACTGTGCCACCGCGTGCGGCCTCCCGGTAAATGAGAGATTGAGAGACGATATTTCCCATTCCATGCAATCACAATGCGTTTCTAGGTTGGTTTTTGGTATCCATGTCCTTCCTTGTCCCCATATAAAGTAATTCTTCAGCGCTGAGCTCTACACAGGAAGTTGTTTCGAATGCCATTCCATACACTCCATACACAGTATAAACCGGTTTGTTTTCATGCTAAAGCTCATTAAAATGTGTGCATACTCGAACCTGGAATGTACCAAAAAGGATGGGTATTTACGCAAAATCCTTCGCTTCAGTTCAGTACAAGGACGATAAATTTCCAATGTGAAAGTAGTCTCACCTTTCGTACCCACCTCTGCCCCTGCATATTCAAAGTTAAGTCTTTTCTCTTGAATGTGGCATTTCGTTCGCCCAAGGGAATCATAGAACTTCTCTAATGGTCAGCTCTAGGCTGAGTATAGCACAGAATTCCACTTGAAAGGAGTGGTTTCCTGGGTGGGTGAACAAAAACGAAGAACACTTTAAGGATTTTCTCCTACTCCTGCTCCTCCTCCTACACTCTTCTTGAGTTGAGATCTTAAATTGCACTCTTTACAATTTCCTGGGTATATAATTTTTTTTCTATTAAATCGTTTTATGTGTAGGTTCTCCTGTGCCCAAGAGTTTAATTGGGGACAATTCGCGGCAAAACGGATTTAATCCGCTTACAGTCATAAAGATAAAAGTGAAACTACTGTAAGTAAAAATTCCAACGTTAAGCTGAAGGAGGGTTTCTTTCCAACAACCAACGCAACGTTGCTATTTAATAGGAAAAAAATTTATTGCACCTAATAAAAAGCGGATTTTGACAATTAGTTGATTTGCTAAGGTTTTAACGAGTCTTTTTTTCTTCTCTGCTATCAAGGATATCAAACATGCTAAGCAGTATAAAAGGCATTTAAAGTGAGGAAATGTGGAATGCCACTTTGTAACAATTTACCTTGTTTTGTTTGTTTGTTATCATGAATTCCAAACACCTCTTAAAAAATTGAACAAACAATGATGGTGGATTTAATGGTTTCCTTAAGCCCCGGGGGAAAGGGAATTTTTGATTTTTTTTTTTTTTTTCTGAGTACCTAATTCTGTAAAAAACAAAGCTGCGAAGGAGAATTTAAGTAAAATTACCCCCAACGACAAGAAGTTTCGTAATGTTGCTTCTTTTATGTTGGTTAATGGGTGTAGATAAGACGATAAGATTTATAATTGTGCAAAAGGATCTAATATAGCGTTTAAGGTTAAGAAAATTCTGAGAACTTATCGTGTGACGGTAAGAAATAAATCTTTTGACTTAAAATATTTGAGTATGAATTTTAAGAACGTTATTTTAGAGCATTAACAAACAATTTTAATGGGTCATAAGTTCACTAATTTTACAGTTTGTAGGGTAAAGATACTTTTTAAAAATTAATCAAGAAGTTTTCTATTTAATAAAAAAAATATTGTAATTCTTAAACTCTCAAAAATGATGATGATGAAATAAAATTAAAAATATCTCTAGAAAATCATGTTGATTAAGATAATTCACTGCAGGTTCCCCTTGGATCAAAACTAACGGCACCTACTACATGGTCCAAAATCATGGAGGTGAAAATTTGACGTCCAGGCTTTTTTATATCCGAATGTATTATTAGAATGTATATGTTAATTTTTTGTCGATATCAAGACCACTTTAATAAAATGCACGACTGGGTCGCACAAACTTGCTCTTATAGATAAAATTACTATATATGGTAAGCCTTTTTATTTAAAAAATTGTAAATGCAGTTTCAGAAAAAAAATTTAAAAAACATAAAAATGACTAAAACAGCTTTTTAAATGAATTTAACCTCAAAACGAAGTATGCAATCTGATTTCTTCTATAATGATACATTTTTAGAAAAAAAAAATTTAAAATCGTTAGAGCCGTTTTTTAAAAAAAATATTTTTTCTATATAAAATTTAGCAAGGACTTTTATAAAAAAATAGGTACGCCATTTTTAAGATAGTATTTATCAACATCTAAAAACTAAATTTTGAAAAAAAAAATATTGAATAGTTTTCGAAAATTTTTTTAACAAAAATTAAAAATTTTTGTTTTTAAATTCAAAAAATTATTTTCGAAATTTTATTTACTAAATATTATTACGACAACTTAAAAGCATTCATGTAAAAATATGACTGAAATTGATTGAGTTGTGAAGGAGAAAATCAGAATAAAAACAAAAACGGTTCTATGGCAGGTACCGTTAATAACGGTTTTTGAAAAAAATGGTTTCCATTTAAAGATAGATGTTATCCAAAAAAATTGCTATGATTTTTTTAATCAAAATCGTAGGAACCATTTTTGAGAAAAATGAGTTTTTCTAAAACCGGTATATGACAGGTACCGTTATTTGGGGTCAAAAAAAAAATTAATTTAAAAATTGTCTGGGGATATTCTTAAAGGCCACATACCAAGTTTGAAGTAAATTGACTCATCCGTTTAGGCTGTGGTCTCTGATACATACAAACAGACAGAATTGTCGGACCCACTTTTTTCTCATGATAGAGATCATCGTGATGTCATGTTTGATTGTTATCTCAACTTTTTTTTTGTACGAATGCATAACTTGATATATAGTACCTATATCGCAAGTAAAAATTCGTCAAAATTGGTTCAGTTGTTTGAGTGAGTCAAAAATTTAAAAAACGGTTCTACGGGAGGTAATGTTATAGAAATTTGTACAAACATTTCTTTCATTTCAAAAGTATGGCCAAATTTGAAGCAAATCGGTACATCGTCTAAGGCTGTAGCTCAAGGTATACGTAAACAAACAGACAGACAGAATTTCGAAACCCACTTTTTTCGCTTTCTCTATCATCGTAATGATTTTTATCCCGAGTTGGATTTTTTTTTACGAATCCTAAACTTGCTCTACATTACCTATATCGCAAGTAAAAATAGGATGTTACACCCGCCCGCCAAACATACATTTTAATGTAGAAATGAAGTGATTGAACTTTTCAATTTATTGGATTTCTAAGAACATGACTGAAAGAAGGCCTATTTCATAGCTGTTCTGCAATATTATGGTCTGCAATGTTATGGTATCCAAAGCAATGTTGTTTAATCAATACCTGCAGCTACTTAATGCTATGAAAGCCATCATTTCGATGTGGCATTTCAGTGCAAAAGGCAGCAAACATGGAACTCGAAAAAGAAGTGGATTTACATCAAAAAATTGCTGAAATAAAGAAAAGGATTCTACTCACAGGTCTTTTAAAACATATATTTGTTGCAATGGCATTTAAGTGACCTCAACTCTAGAATGTGTTTCGTTTTCAGTTTAGGTCACTTGAACTATTTAAATTGAATTTATATTTATTCGATTCGCTTTAACTTATATAGTTTTGTTATTTCTGAGTTAGAGGGTCAAAAGACAGCCAATGCAGCGGAATGGCAAAAACAAAATCGTATCAATGCCGAAACTCTATCTACTCTCAAAAAGGAGAACAAGGATCTTACTTCGCAGATGGTTTTGTTGAAAAACCCCATCAACCGACGAATGGGTAAGGATTTAGAAATTGAACCAGGTGGTGGTAAACCACTCTACCCCGTTGGAGCTAAAAGTCCCGAAGAAGCAGTATTCTTGATGGACTTAAAAATTACTGAAAACCGCAAACAACTAGACTTGCTGCGACATAGATTTCAAATCAGGCAGAAGCATTTCAATAAGCTAGTTCAGCATTATGAAGACTTGTTGGCTTACAAGGAGCATCAGTCTAAAGAAGTCGGAGGAAAACCACCAGAAACATTGGAAGAAGATGCCAATCGAAAGGTTTGTTAAATGGTTCCTAGTCAAGCAATTAAGATGCTCAAACAACTTTCTTTATAGTTGGTAATTCAACTTGAAAACGAGATTCATCGGAAGAATGTGAAATGGATTGAAGCAGAACACATTAAGAAAAAGTATAAATCCATTCAAGCTTCACTCATGACTGATGCTGAAAGATTCGAAAGGTCTTTGAAGGAGTTAGAAGAGGCTTTGGCAGAACAACAGACTGAAATTAATAGACTTCAGGTAATCTTTACATTAAAAATGCAGAAAATCCTTCTACTTACTTTTTTAGCAAGTTCACAATGAAGCCCTTGAGATGCGAGATGTTGCAAAAGTCATCCTTCAACGTCAAGAGCAACAAGCAAATACTTCTTTGAAAATTCGTGAACGCCAGGCTTTAGACTTTCGCAAGCAAGTCGAAAGTCGCAAAATGGAACTTGAGCGCATCGGTCGTAAGCTATTCACAGATGCTAAGACTTTTGTCCATCAAGATAGTATTGGATCTAGTTCGGGTGACCAACAGACTGGAAAAACCGAACATGACGATGATCCTAATTCACAATTGCAAAGTGTGACTACAGATATGGAGACACTATTCAAAGAACTGATGGAAGTGACTGGAGCTACTTCCCCACCAAATGTCCTTGAAAGATTTTTATCTCAAAAGGAATCATCACTCCGATTGACTTATCTGCGAAATGCAGCAGAATCTGAAAAAACTGAATTAGAAAATCAACGAGAAAACCTTACCAAGGAATTGGAGTCATCTAAATTTTCAGAAATGAAGGAAAGTGAAGTGTTAGTTTTTTTCTTTAATTTTACTATTCTTGATTATTGACTTAAAAAGATTTGGTTTCTAGAAATCAAGAAGTTGTTGAAAAGCTTAAGCTTGAAATCAGCAATATGAATAAAGAAAAGCAGAAGAACGAAGAAGCAGCTTCTAGGACTGTTGGAGTTATAAAATTTATCCAAGACAGACTTCGAGATATGATTTATAAGTTGCAAGAAGTTGATGAGAGTGATGTGAATATTGTGGAAAAGGGAAAGTCAATATCAGCTCAAAGCTTACCAGACTATTTGGTTAACGATGCCACAGATGAAGACTTAATTGATGTAAGTTGACAATTAGATGTTTTTTTTTTTTTTGAGTATTTAGAAATACTTAAGCTTTATTTCGTTTTCGATTTGACGTCAAGAAAAGTCCGGAAGCATCCACAGAAGTCTTCTGAAACTGTTTTATTGTGTCATATGTGTCATTTTTGTGCCAATAAAACAGTTTCAGAAGACTTCTGGACTCTTCTGGACGTCATTAGTGTGTATCGGATATATTATGGATAGGTTTTCGATGTTGTTGATTTTTAAATTTTTATGTCGTATTTTTTCTAAAGCATCTTGAGTATTAGGGTCATATCTCAAATTTTAAATAACCGATTCAAGCAAAGTCTATAGATATTTTGCAAAACTAATTTTAGGGTGGAAACCGGATGGAGAAACTTTGCAAAGACCTTTCATAGACACGCTTACAAACAGAAGTCACACTATCGCTACATCATAAAGGAAGTAGCCGAAACTACGTTCTTAGAAGAGAAAAAAAAACAAAACCCGGAGGTTTTAAATATAAAAGACCGAAGCATCTGGGGTCGGAAGATCAATAACTAGCTGCACTTGAGAATTTTAAGATTTGAAAATGTCTTCCTTCTATCTTCAAATTCGATTAATCTAATGGGGTTTTTGTTTGTTAAAAAAAAAATCAATTTATTTTGCATTTTGATTTGCCAAAGCCTTGCATCGGGCAGAAAAATGTATTTATTTTTTTATTTTGAATCAAAATTGCTAACACCACTATGCCCCCTTAATGACAGTCTTCAATTTTACAGGTTTTTGTTAAGCACTTTTAAGAGAACTTATTAATTCGTCCAGCTCAGCTCTTAGACGGCTAGCTGTTTCGGGCACAAATATAAACCAATACTGAAAATTTGTCCGATTCGTTACGAAAAAAATCAATTTAAAAATCAACAAACAAAATTTCCCAAACAAAAACCAAAATAATTATTTTTCAAAAATGCTAACGAGTTAACAGAACTTAAGTCTAAAATTCTTGACTTATTGCCATCTTAAGTTAGAAATTATGATTTTATAGAAAATGGGTTTAAATTTTCGAACTTATCCAATCAAATTGACATTTTATGACCCTAAAGGCGGGTATTACACACGTAAGTTTTACTTACCTAAGTTAATTATTTTGGAAAATGTACTAGAATAACAGGCATTTTTTAACTTACTTAAGTAACAAGCTATAACAAACCAGAAAATACATTTTTTAAAACTTACTAACTTTAAGTTTTCAACTTATGGTAAGCTGATTTTTCATGTTTTGTGAATGGTTAAGTATTTGTGTCACTGAATTAAGTAGTTTTTAACAATATTCGCCTATAGTTCAAACATTCCTGTAAGTAACTTCTGTAAGATTTAAGTAATTTGTAAGTAAAATTTACGTGTGTTATCCTCGCCAACCAAAATAAAGTTCACCGGCCTCAATGAAAATATCGGAAAAGCTTGTAATAGAGGAGTCTTTCAATCTTGAGTGTGTTGAGAAAAGTTGAACTTGGGAATTTCAATAAAAAATTCGTAAAATAATGTTGTTTGCAGAAGTTCTAAAGTAATTCTGTGATAAGTATTAGATTCTCGTAGCAACAAACTTGACGATCTGATAGTTGAATCAACGCACACATTTTCTTAATGCTGATACACATTACGAATTTAACTGTCTATTAAAAAGAATTCATGAGCCGTTCAGAAGAAGAAATTCAACGTTGCAAGTGCCTGAGTTAAAAACTATCTTCATCCGACGCTAAAAAACAGATCACAGTATTGCGAGATCATCAACGAAGTAGTCAAAACTACGATATGGGATATCAGCTTTTTCAGAAAAACAACTCTTGGTATGATGATATACCATATAACGAAAAAGGAAGATGCGCAGAAAAAGCACACCACAACAAAGGCAGCAAAGGATGAGTAATAGGGTATCGAAGAGTCTTGCTATCCAAACAACAACTGGAGGTTTTATAAAAGATCGAAGCATCTAGTTTCTGGTTTCAAGACCGGTACGCATCTTCTTCAAAAAACGAAGGAGGCCTACTTACTGAAGTGCAAGTAATAGAAGATATTTTCAAGCAGTATTTTCAGATTCTGCTTAATTGAGAGAGAGAAAGACAGCTAAGTTAGTATGTACACTGCATTTGCAGAACCTAGGTTCGTTATCATTATTTCTTAAACAGGTTTTGTAATATTGAAATTCATCAGTTTCCGAGTATTGTTTTATCCTTCTTTGGTCGGGCATCTCCATACTACAAATAAATTGGGTCCCAAACGATTTGAATGTCTTCCAAACAAAGTATTCGAAGAGTACAATAGATTTGGTTTTAGTTTTGGTAACAAAACAAAATAACAAAAAAAAATTATTTTAGAAAATTAGGAAATGTCCCCCTAAGAAATATTTGGGTCCCAAACGTTTAAATTGTCGCCACATTCAACTGCTTGCGTCCAAGTTTCAAACAATGCAAAAGATAAGCTTTTAGTTAAAAAGGTATAACAAAATAAATAATGTATCACGAAAAACCGGGAAAAAACCAGCTTCAGCTGTCACCACACTTAACCACTCATTCAAAAGCTAATTTGGTGCACTCTTTAAAGATTGGATACTTCTAGTTTCGACTTCTTTTTGTTTTGTTTTACTATACCACCAAAAACTAATGTGACTGTTTGGGTGCGGCGCCACTTTAAACGTCTGGGACCCTAAAATTCTTGATCAGAACGTGTACTGTTTAAGCTAAAGCCCGACGAAAAAGTAATCCTGCCGGACTTTTGAAATTGAATATCTTAACCATCATACCTTATCATTGCCGTTCTTCTTGGATCTTCGGATATATCTTCCAACCCAAAATTTGATTTGGGCTCTTATATCAATTTTATCAACAATCGATTTACTTTCAACTCTTTGAATTAACTAAATTTGTTTTTTTTTGCAGATTCTTAAAGCAAAACTAGAGAGATGTTTACAAGCCCAAGGAGAGAAAGAAATTGAAAATCTTCAAAAATCGGGAGATGTTGAAGTGAGAGTCTTTATAATCCTTTATAATCCCATATTAAGCACTCATTTCACGGTAATTTGTTTTTTTTTTTTAACAAGGTCGACGAACTTGCAGTACGTCTTGAACAAACTCCCTCTGTCACAGCCGAAGATAAGCCCCAACCAATGCCAATGTGCTACTATAACCTAATATCAGGTCGTGCTACCCGAACATTGGGAACATCTTCCGGATCTCCTGAACAAGGTCCAGCTCCAGGTAAAAAAAATGAAAATCAATAATAAAAATTCTCTTTCAATTGATAAATTGTAACAATTTGCTTTTCAATAAATTCTCTTTTCTTAAGCTGTCACTGACGACGAAAGTGAGGTTCCATCGAGGAACTTCCTTAAGCGACAATCAGTTCTCATTGTTGATACAAAATCCAGACGTAAGGCATACCGTCCCGTTCCACAAAGAAGGAAGTAAATCTACCAGCGCACATATATAGTGTTCTTTGCTTTTTTTGTACTTTATTAACAAATAATAAAATCGAGAGCTTTTCTCTTCAAAGAAAAAAAAAAGTATCAATAACAACCTTCGATTCACTTAGTTTGGATCTTCGTGCCGACCATGACAAAGAAATCTTCATCTAGAAGTAATTTTGTTGGCAATGAATGTAATCTCCCGGCTGGGCTGGGAGCAAAAATCAAAAACATATAAACCAAAACTCGCTTTTGGGAGCACTTCTTCTCTGGCTCCTATGTAGCTGACGGCTAAACTATGTAAGTTACCAAATGTGTCGTTTGGTTGAGTATTTGAACAACAACGTAGAATCGTAGAAGGAATTTCTGACGTCCATCTCCGTCGTTGTCGTCGCGTCGCGTCGGTCGTTCGTTGTGCTACTCTCTTTCCTGACCGAATTCGTTTTGTATGGAAGTGGTGTGGTCTCTCTTGGCTTAGGGATACACTGTAGCATGACAGTGCCGGCTCGTAAGCGATGACAATGGTTCACAATGGGAATGCCAAGTCGACAATGACGACGACGACGACGACGAAGACCACAACAATTGTGGGCGTTGGATTCATATACACAACGCAGGGGGATACTATACCCTGCACTGATGGAAACCCAAAAGCAAGAGGAGGAAGGTAAAAAAAAAAATTAATTCCGAGCCAAGTTCCTTATGGCAATGGAATTGTGTAACTCACTACGCCAAGCGACGATATAGACCAAGAGCATTGGCCAGAACAATATTTTCCAGTTACATGACAAGCGGCACAATGGGTCAACCACTGAACGCAATGGCTGCAACAGCAAGAACAACAATACGAAACAGCCACTACAATGGACATTGGGACAATGGACAATTTCATTGCGCTGCTGCCTGTTTCCTTGTGTCCAGAGTCCAGCAGGCTGAATGCGGTAGTGGCAGCAGCACGAGGCTATGTCATTTTCTCCGGCCAACAACAATGTTTGCGTTGTCCAATAATGTTGCTGTTGAATGGACAAGGGACTGGTGAATCGGTTGACGTGCGTCGGTCGTCGTCTTCGTAGTCGTATAGTCGTTGTCGTTGTTTTGTAATTCCTTTGGGTAGAATCACTAAACTTATAACATGCCTAGTTGCCAGAAATGTTAGCAAGTAGTTAAGAGTGAAGAGAGATTCGAAGAAGGAAGGCAGAAATGCAGTTGCAGTCTTAGATTGACAGCAAGAAGCGTGTTCAATGTCAATTGTGGATTTAGAATTAAAAAAGTCTATATTCTGTACATCACTTGAAAAGGAAATTAAAAATGCATCGTTACTTTGTTGGATTTATTTCTCAAAGAACAAAATTTAAGATTTATTTTAGTAAAAACATTTTTATAATCTTAATCCACCAGTAGAATTGGGTATTGGCACCAGTAGAATTGGGGTTCTGAACAAAAACTCCCGGGGAAAGGGTTCCCCGGAAGTTTAAGGGAAAAGATTCCAAATGAAAATATTCCCGGATTTCCGTCCCGTTTTTGCTTTGCCTTTTGTGTTAAGAATATGGAAAAGCGAAAAGGGAACAAAATTTCCAGCAAACTTTGGATTGTGACTGGGAGCCTTTTTCCCAAAAAGATTTCCACTGGAATTCTTATTCAAAAAAGAGCTGTACAATTTTTTCGACCCAAAGGTCCACCACTCCGCTGAAAATTTTGTATAAATAAAATTTTTTCTATTTTGAAGATAGTCAAAAATCAGCCTTTTTTGGAACGAAATACAGCAAGGCTGATTTTTTACATAACTATAAGTAGTAGGATATTAACAAGGCTTAAGTCCTGATTTACGGGACGCCCGCCATGCCCTTCACGAAATCTGCCATTTTGAAAAACGCGAATTGATTAAAATCTTCTCGTCTCCTCTGAGCAAAAGTTGTAGGAAATATAATTGTCTTTTATTTGCACTTGCATTTGTTTATATGCGAGTTTTTTTTTTTAGGCTAAGATACTTTTATTTTTATTTTTTGTGAATTTTTATTTTTAAACAAAAACTTACGTAGTTTTCTGATAAGAAGTGAAGAGTCAAATACGGATCAACAACAGCAACCATAACTCTAACTTTCTTGAGGACACCTTCAACACACCTGTCTAAATTCAACCTGCACTCAAGAATTATTGTTTTTAAGAAGGCAAACTTTGTGTTTTATCAATTGTGTTCCCTACTCAAGAAAATAACATGACTTAAGGGGCCAACCCATAGAATCCGTCGAGTCCGTTCCGTCAACTAATCCGTTGTCGATGAAGTTAAAAGTTCGGCTACTTTTCCGTCGCGTCCTTTCTTATGGACCGCTTCTCATAAGAGCGTGTGTATTTTATCGAGCTGTCAGGTGAAAACGTCGATATAACGCACGCGACGGATTCTATGGGTTGGCCCCTTAAGTTTTCCTATGTGTTCTACCATCCACAATATAACCATGCAGAAGCCCCAACTCTTCGAAAGGAAAATCCTTAAATATGCAGGTGACTCACCTTTGATTAACAACGACAGAAATACTTCTTTAACAGTTATCATGGCTAGTCGTCAAAAAGTGAGGTGTTAGTCTCCTAAACATTTTGAATGACCGAGTAGTTTTAGAAAATTTTAGAAATGATATTTGGCCACTCCGACAGGCCGTGGAAGAACAACCAAGAACACCAAATCGATACACACCATTTTTGTTTTCGGCGTTAAAGTCACATATGAAAGCAGTCAGTTATTAGGAACAATCTCGGCATAAGTGCGAGATTCATCCGCTTGTGCAGGATGATCATGGACGAATATCACTTCACCGGCAAAGTCGGCCTCCGAAGCCTTTGCTGTCGAGAAAGTTAAGGAAAAATTAATGTTAATGTATTATCATGAAGTCTCTTTAATGTTCAGTCCTATTGTGATCTAACTACGCCCGGAATAAATTTTAAGTGAATTATTTCTGTTCGTCTGGAAACTGAAAAGCTATTATGAGTGTCGCCTGAATGAAATAAATATTTTCCGCTAACTGGGGGTCTATTACTTATTACGAAACGAGCGCCAAGTCAACGATACTAAAGTAAGCGATAGTCACGATAATGAGCGATTATGCAAAACGAGTAAAGCTTTTACAATATTGGCAAAATCGAAAAAAGCATTTAATCGCAACCATCGTTTCGTCTACTTAGGAAATTCAAAAACGAAAACAGAAACCTAACGATAGCTAAATGGGCGTCGTAAGCAAAAACGATTTATCGTTCAAAAGAAATCGATTCTCGTTGTACGCGATTTCAACAATAATAATCGTTTTACAAAATAAGACCTCTGGTTTCTTGTTCGTCTCGAGAATTTAAGTGAAAAGAATTGCTTACAATTGTTTCCATTTCAACCGAAAAAATAATTCAAAATAAAAGGAATTCTCAAAAAACGAAGACCGAAATTCACAACAGGAGAGAAGTGAAATGAAAGTTTTTCAGATGGAATCTTGTTTACGTGAAAATTACAAAAGGGCTGATTGTCTTTTAATCAACTCAGAAGTCAACAACAGAGGCATACCAGTTTTCAGAAGTCCGTTCAACATTAGTGCTTTAAACAAATCTCAATATCCAAATTTTCTGATCCTAAATTTAATATGTCCGGATAGTAGCTAGAAGATATTTGGATATCCGGCACAATCTTGATTTCGAATTTCAAGTCTGCGGTCCAGACATGTTTCGGATTCATGCAATATCCGGATACCTTAAAAGTCAGAATAAATGAAACATAGAACTAGTAAAAGACTTTAATTCATCATTTTGCAAAACAAGCAGAGATATAGACATTGTCAAGATCGGATGAAAACCAAAAATTCAATGATCAAAGGTTTTAGATTAAAAAAAAAAAATTATAACATACAATTATTGATAAAGTTGGTTACGATTCAAAAGTCTTAACAGTTTCCTCAAAACCAAAATATATGCATTTCGTTTTTCTTTTTTTTAATTCAATAAACAATAAGTCAACAAGATGAGGACACAATTACCTAATCTACAGACGAATTATTTTCTGATCTTCCTTTATAAGTGTCGTCTTTAGAAACCAAAAACTAAAACGAAAAAAAAGCAAAATTGTTTCTTATCAAAACTTTATCCTTTCTAGTATATCCTCATTCAAGTGCATTTTTCTTTTCATCTAAATCACCACTAAAATGTCCTTATCTCTACATTGTTTTACCGTTTCTTTGTATAGTTTGTTCCGTTTTTTTTTTGTTTTTGTTAGATTCTTGTTGTCGTTGTGTTCTTAACATTTCATTGTTGCAAAGTTGGCAAAACAGACATTCACCGTGACTTTGCTATAAAAGGGAACCACATAATGGAACTAGAATGAAATTATGAGCTCTTCAAGTAACCGAGAAAGTAGATAATAATTACCACGACTACCAAAACAACAAACCGCCAACGACCAACTCCATCTATCTGTGATTTTGAAGAGGTGTTTTTTTTTTTTCATTTGTTTCCTTTTTCACTTTAAAACGTCGTCGTCGTCGTCGTCGGTCGTCACAAGGATGCACAATGCACATACAGTTATAGCTCAACGCCAAAATGAGGATAGACTTTGTTTTAACTGAGGTCATTTGGAAAGTGTACGAGGAAATAATGGTCTTGAGTTGTGCTGTAATTTTCCACTTCGACTTCCAACTCCAGCTAAAGGTCCTTGATGATGATGCACAATAACTATACTTTTCTTTAGCAATGCAATAACAATAACACTGAAGAAAAGAACTATTATGTATAGAGTTTTAAGCTTAGGGTTAAGCATTTCTTTAAAAAGGGACGCAATAATTGTTTAATCTTGAACTTTGATACTCAAGAAAATCTTAAAGGACATCCAATCGTCTGTTATTAAAACTTTCTTGCACAACTTTCTAGACATTTTCGTCAAAAATTAATGGAAGAGTGCTGATATTTTAATCACAAGTAGATATTGAAAACTTTAGTTCATAAATACTGTTGCATTCCATTTTTTGGTCATTGCCCGAAAGTCTATTCTCTTTTATATACATTGTACATGTACCTAGTCACTTTTTTATGTAGGTTAAGTTAAAAGCCTACAATAAAGAAACATTCGCGATTTTCATTAAACGGTTTGAATGAAACAAACACAACCTGTGTGTTTTATCACGGTGTTTTATGGGTTGGAATTATAGCTATTTCACAGGCTGCCACAACCGATATTCAGATTCCTGCCGTTAGTGGTGCTAAGTCGATGTTTTTGTTCGATTTATTTGAAAAACTGATGCCCGAACTGGGCTCGAACCATCGACCTGGCGTCGATAGCAAATCACATGTCAATGATTGTCAATTACAAATTTGATGATTGATACAATTTGATGATCGAAATCTTATTATTCAATTGATTAAAGGTTTGATACAGTTATCAAACCTTTACTGACTGGTACTACGTTGTTAATTGAAATAAAATTGATAAATATTATTGAAAATCTATTCAACTTTTCAATTAATTAAGTTAAAAAGAACCAAATTGCAATAAGGGTTATTGTGTGGACAGTTTTTAGAAAATACTACTTTTCATTAATTAGTCATTTTTAATGGCCCAGTAATCAAAAAAAATTTAAATCACAATTATCATAAATATTTAGTTTCTAAGCCAATTTTCAACCGATTTTCATAAGAAACTACCTCGTTTCGTTTAAAACTAAATATTATTTTAAAACAGCATGTTGTTTTTAAAAAGTATGCTTTAAATTGATGTCAAAGATGGGTAAATGACAAAAAATAAATTGCACGACTGGATCGCACTTACTTGCTCTTATAGATAAAGTTACTACATATGCTAAGTCTTTTTAATTAAAAATTTGAAAATGCAGTTTTAAAAAAAATTAAAAAGGCAAAGAATTCGATTTTCAAATGACTTAAACTGGTTCTTAAATGAATTTAACATCAAAACGAAGTACGTAATTTGATTTCTTCTATAATGATACGTTAAAAAAAAAATTGAAAATCTTTAGAGCCGTTTTAAAAAAAAAATATTATTTCTATAAAATTTTGCAAGGACTTTTATAAAAAAAAAATTGGTACGCCATTTTTAAGGTATTATTTATCAACATCTAAAAACTAAATTTTGAAACCAAATATTGAGTATAGTTTTCGAAAAATCCAAAAATACAATTTTCGAAATTCGACCATGATTTTTTTTAATCAAAATCGTATTAACCATTTTTGAGAAAAATGAGTTTTTCTAAAACCGGTATTAGGCAGGTACCGTTATTTTTGGTCCCAAAAAAAAATAAAACGTCTGGGGATAGTCTTCAAAAAACACCACATACCTACCAAGTTTAAAGTAAATCGACCCATCCGTTTAGCGAACAAACTCTACAAAACGTGATAGGTCTTCCTCCAACCGCATATATTTTGAGTGTCGCACAGTGTAATTGGTTTATACATAGACCACAAATATAGTGAGGAAATAACAAAATCCAATTGCTTATTTTTTTAATTGTATCTTTTTCAAAAATAGTAAGACGTGTACTGCCAGTTTTTGTTGGACAGAATACAGTATCAGAATAGCTCTAAAATGCAAAGTTTTTCACACATCGAATTTTGAACATCCAAAAAAACACTGTTTTTAATATGTTTTTAGATCATAATTGTTGTTTTTAGAAATTTGTTAGTGAACTTTTTTCATTGAAAATTAGGATTCTTTCAAACTTAATTCGTCAAAAATGTAAAAATTAATATTTAGCTGCAAAAGATTTCTAATGAATGTAATAAATAACAGTTTACATTAAAACCAAGCTCCATAAAAAACTAATTATTTGTGTTAAATATAAAAATGAAAACCAACAAATAGTTTTTTTTTGGCATTTTTCACAATATTTTTGGGGTTATATAAAAAAATTATCTAAACAAATTTTATACTTACATTAACTTTTGTAATAAACCTTCTTAGATTGCAAGAAATCTTACGAAACCACGATTTTCGAAACACATCCCATTTTTTCGCCCACCCACTCCTTTCCCCACAATTTGTTGCTCGGCAATATATATACCCCTTTCATATAATATTTGTCTTAAATTTCCCACCACTTATATCTTGCTAATGACCCACCAGCCATCACCCATAACTTTTGTCCTTTGAAAACTGCATTGGCACTTGTATAATATTACCATGTAATGATTTGAGTTTATGTTGATTAGTAGCGACATTCTACCCTACTTCGACCAGTCGACAGAAATATGTTCCGTCTGCAAAAACAAGTTCCGCGATCACATAGCTCTTAGTTTCAGATTAGTAGTTATCGCAAGCCCCTTCGCCACCCCAAAGTTGCCCTTAATGGAGCAGAAACAGAGACTATTTAGCTTTTTTTAATACCAATTTTGTTCAAATGATTGTTGAATTATTGGAACGCCTCTAAACTACGAAAATCAATTTTTTTGTATGAGCTCTAGAAAATACATTGTTTAAAATTCTTAGTTCTGCCTTAAATTTAAAGCATGTTCATTGTACAGGTTTATTGTACAATATGCAAACAGATGGGCTGTGCAGATTCAAACCAGCCAGAGCCAGTTTTTATTTCACATTGTTTTATCTCGAAACAGATTTACACATTTTACTTTTATTAAAAAACAACATGCATAGCATACACACGCATGCAAGTTTGTGTATTATCCTTGACAACATAAAAGTAATATCAAGATTTTTTTTTTTGTTGTCGTTGAATTTTCGATCGTCATCGTCACTATAGGCACAAAATTGACGTATACCTCTTGAAAATCTATATATTATGTACATCAAGCCATATCCTTGGCTTTTACATCAACTTCCTTGTGTGACAGCCGATATGGATTTCAGCATAATTAAGAGTTCCATGGTATATTTGCAATCGATGATATTTCATGAGCTGCCTCCGCCGTCATTCACTGTCATCATCATTATCCCCACCAGGGATATACGACCAAGGAAAAGTTGGAATTAATTTCCAAAGTAAAACTCTCTGAAACATATAAGTTTGTGTGGATGTGCGTGAAAATTAATTTCAGCTGATACTGACAAAAAAAAAATGTAAGTATGTATGTAATGTAGGTAAAAGAAGGATACTCCTAGTGAGGGTAAAAAAATTGAATTTCGCATCAAAAAGAAACCCCCCAGTATAATCCCTTACTCCTTTGTACAAATGTTTCAATATTTTTTCCTCCTTTATTATTCATAGAGAGGAAAGAGCAAAAAGAATCCTTTAGTTTCTTTAATTCCTTAGCCAGCAGGAGCCAAAACGACTTCCATGAACTCATCATCGGGACTAGGATGTTTTTTTGTTTCCTATCTAGCTCTATGCGGTTCACCTAGTTTTCCACAAAAAGTCAAAGGATGTCAAATTACCCCGGTCAAAGCAAAAAAACACATCCCAATTTCAGACCGCATTAATTTCCAACTTTACTGAGATGAGTTTCAACTTCCTTCGTTTCCAAAGAAACGGAGAACGAAAGAACGAACGAGACCAACCAACCAACCACTTTGCCACATCAAATTTTTGAAAGTACATTTTTCATTTTTTGGTCGGCAGCGGCAGCAGCAGTGGCAGCGGTCATTGAATATTATTATTCAGGATGGTGAAATTGGTGAGCAATGAAAAGATAAAGAGTGTACTTCTTTTCCTTTGAGTTAAAATTCAAGAATATGATGGAAAAATCATTTTAATTTATTGGACTTTCTATGATGCACGACTTGGCAGGGCAGCATGTCCTTGTTCTTGTTCGTGAGTACTTTTGTAACTGCCAATACAATTAGGTTCTTTGAAATGGAAATGTCAATGATAAAAAGTAATTTTCAACATTTATAAGTTAACGAAGTCAAAGTTTAAAGAGAATTTAAAAATAATATTTTACAAAATTTCATTAAATTAAGAAAAAAAAAACAAAAATACAAGTTTTATGTGCCCAGTAGTTTTCTATGTCACTTGTTTGGCACACTACTTTCGAAAAGGTTATAGTTTTTGCATACAATTATTATATTCTTATAGTTTTCAGTTTTTTTTTCGAGAGAAGCGATATCCTGGCAAAATTGAGTTAATTAATTAAGAAAAAAATATAGTGAATATTTTTCAACAGAGAACAGAGGGACGTTTGGAAGTAACAGCTCCAAAATAAGTCATTTATGGATACAACCAGAATAAAGGCCAGATTTGTGGCTTTCAAAAATTGTACTATTTCAAGTGTTTCGTTGTAATTATAAACTTTTATTTTAATTTTAATTCTTACTCTCGAAAATTGCCTCTCCTGCCTAAACGGGAAGAGATAGTCCCATCCTTTTTATCGTTAAAATGCTTATATCTAATGTAGTTCTTTTTCAGGAAACCGTATTTATTTCGCAGTGTAAAAGTTACTTTACTCGAGCGTTTTGTGCCTCCTCGCCCAACTTAATTGTATTGAATCTATTGATTCTTGGTTCCTAGGCCAAATGTAACATTACTTACCAGATTTCAATTGGGTACAATTTTGTAAATAATTCCGAATGTTGACTCTACAACAAAAAAACACCCTTTACCCAAAAAAATTAATGGACTAATTGATTCTTGATGGCTTTTACAAATAAAATTGTAATCCTACATTTCCAATAATTGGATCAAATTAGTTTCTTAGGAGTAATCAGAGAGTTTACTTCTTACTAAAAATATTAATAATTAAATTTATAAATTATTTTCATTTTTATAATTATTTAAAACATTTGCATAATTTATTTAAATATTTGTTTAGCTTTCCAAACAAGTCGTAAAATACCCTATGTTGTGTTCTTATCTTAATTTAAATCTTTTTGTTTGTTTTAACTATTCTAATAAGAAGCGCGAATTGTTGGAAAAGATTTTGTCAGGATCAATGCATATTTGCATGGATTCTATCTCTTCATTAAGCCACCGACTTTTGTTTAACTTGTAAGTCTTTATCAAAATAAATTCTTAATAAATACATTTGTTATAACGTTGTGAACATTTGTGGTTTTATTTACGTTCAAATGTAACATTATTTGCCAGACTTCAATTGGGTACAGTTTTGTAAGACATGCTAAGCAATAATTCAGCATATTGCCTCTAACTCAAAAAACACCCTTCACTCAAAAGAAAATGATAGAATCACTTGATTTGTAGTGTAATTTTATATGCTGTTATTTTAAGGTTATTTGTTCCAATAGCAAATTAAACATTTTTTTAATTTTAACCAGGGTAACATTTATGTGATAGTTTTAATTTCTCTTAAAAGAGCGCCTCTACATTCTAAGTATTTGTATAGACTTTTGTTTGCTACGTTAAATGAAACATTTTTACTAACGGCCAATTTCTTGACAAAGTTTTAACTCTTAAAACTCGGTTTAAGAAAAATTAAAACTCAAATTGTTTTATTATTTTTTTTTCTTAAGAAAAACTGAGACCTAAAAATAATAGTTTTAAACTGATTTTAGAACTTTGTCAAGAAATTGGCCGTAAGTTTCATAAATGTATCGTTTTTAAGTCAGATGCTGTGGAACTATGTTATTGAATATAAAAATGTATATATATTACGAAGAAAGTCTCAATAAATAAAAAAATCATTCAAACATTCATTCATGTTCACACATACCCTTCCCCATTAAAAAAAATATCATTTCACAAAAAAGAATTTCATGACTGTATCAGTTTTTTTTTTAAATGATCTTCGGTTCTACATATTTTGACTGTTGAAGATAAAATTTAAACACCTTTTCTTAAAATAGGCTATAACTTTCTATAGAGAAATTGTGTTTACTTCGTTTGGTGTCATCAAATTCAGATCAAAAAATAACTCAAAGTCATACATATGTGCCATATTTTTATATTGCACCCCTATTTTTCTATTTTATTTTTATTAATTTTAAACTCTCCCCTCTTTGGATGCAACTTTAGACTGAAACTTCAATAAATTTTAAACATTTTCACAACAACTTGTTTATCATGTCAATCTTGTTAATTAAAAATGAAGTTGTAAACTGTTTTATTCAAACCCAAGCGAAATCGGATAATTCATTGAAACTTTTTAGGTAAAAGTACACTACGGCGTATACGTACTTTTTCGTTTAATGTTTTATATTTTATTGCAAAATGATTCCTTTCCTTTTCAATGATAAAATAGTTTGGCTTCATAAAGAAAATGAAGATTAAAAACATTTAACCGTTGGCCTGGAAACCAAATATAAGGAATACAAGTTAAAGGGGATAACTACATAAATACAAAATTATTATTAGTTTGTGTAATTACTCTCGGAATATTCGTTATCGAAGGTAAGATTATAACATCTGCACTCTTGGTGCATCTCAAACTTTATATTATTTACATAAATGTATGTACATTTTCTACTTTTGCTGCTTTATTCTGCTTAACTTGTTTTAATTCATTAAAAACAACTTAGAATTATTTTCCATTGAAATCTCTGGTATTTTAAGAATAACTACACAGATTCAATTGAAGAAAATTATAATTTAAAATCCATAAAAAAGCTTACTCTTCTACAGCTTCTGCCACAGAGTATTAGCATTTCTGCAATCCACCCTTTTAAGATTTCCTTCAAAGAAATCATCTCCCCCAATATTATTTCCCATTCACATTACCTCCGTTATTATTTTTTTTTTTTTTTTTGTTTTGTTACCAGAAGAATGTTAATATCTTTTTCAATACTGGAAAAAAGGGTTTATCCTTTTACAAAACTTTACATTATTATGTACCTACTTTTCCTTCATAGGTGTATAGACATTTGTATGTGTTGTTTTTTTTTAAGAGCATACCCATGATGTGGCAATAACATTCCACCGGTCTTTAAACCTCCCCCAAAATAAACAGATGATACAGTCAGACATGAACACAATCAAAAAATTGTAAAGAGTGTAAATAACCGAGCTCTTTGCTCCCCGTATTTTATCACTCAATCTGGGAAATTTAAAAAAAAAATTTATATTTTGTTCCGAGATTCGAATGGCAGAAAGACCGTCTGTGTAAATTGTAGAAGTCCTTTTGGAAGAAAAAGCTCACACGTCAAAGAGTAAATACTCGTCACTAGTCCCATAACGCATCAGCCTTTGGAAAAAAGAAAACAGAAAATTATAAAATTCCTCTTCTGTTGCAAGTAGGTATAAAGCCCTGCAACGTACCTAGTGACAGTTGAAAAAAAAAATAATAAATATTTAAATACACATAATGAAAAAGAAAAAAATTCCACACACATAAATGAACATTCCATTCATTGAATGAAGTAACAGCCATGAGTTGGAGGCCCCACTTTTTTTAGAGGAGCATTTCCATATCCAAAGTGACGACCGCAAACAGATGGTGTTATTGTGGTGCCGCCATTTTTGATTTTGTTCTGCCAACATTTTGTTTTTTTTTTTTAATTATTTTTTTTTTTTTTTGTTTCTCATGTTTTAATCAACTTTTACTCCCAACACCTACTTGAACGAGGCAACCCAGGAGGAGATTGTAACAAAGACACACACACACACCAGAGACGCAAAAGCCAAGGGTGAGTGTTGGCTTTGTTTCTAAGGGTTAAGCTGCCTCCAATTTCAACCCCAAACCACATCGCCTTAAAAACAGTGAACTTAAAAAAGACGAAAAGTATTCATAAAAATATAGTGAAGAGAGACGGAAGCGGGAGGCATACACGGGCAACACCTGTCCCAGTGACGTCGACGCGACGCGACGGTGACGTTTATGTGGTTACCAAGGTGATTCTCTTCTGGTTCTGGGATCAACGTCAGAAGCTCATGGAACGACAAGGTGTCGCGCTTTATATAAATTTGCATTCAGCAAAATGTTAATTACAGCCACCACCTTTGGGATATGAAATTGAATAGCAACCTAGAAATGTCCCTTTGAGAATTTTTAATTCCAGTAAATGGATTTTAAGTAAAATTTCATGACGAAGTGGGATAACCTTTAAAAGTTTTAAAAGATGGAAACTCTTATTTGGATATGATTCTTTATGCAATAAATGGAACAATTAATGAGAAGTTGTAGGTATGAACATTTTTGGTTTTTAGTTATAGGTATAAACTTTTAATCAAATTTAGGTAACTACACTTTGCTATTGGGTCTATTTCCAATATTCGTAGTTCCAATGTTATCCAACAGAAACAGATCTCTCAGATTTAAGACCTTGTTATGAATTCACTCAAATTTGGAATCCGTGTTGCTTTATTCCGCTATTAAGTCGAAATTCCCATCAACTGAAAAATTTCGTTCATTATAATGATGAACTTTCAAGAATAAATTACACTATACTGAATCCATTGTAATGGAAAATCTCATACAAATTACAATTACTTACGGATTCTTTGATTTTTTTTTTCGGGTTTGTAACAAATCCACGACATGACATAAGTGGTAGTAGATTGAACAAACTCTTCAAAAATTTAACGATTGTATCCACATGCTAGGTGATACCGTTGAACGCTTTTGAATTCGTAACAATCAGGTTTCTGGCTTAAGCGAAGTTGGAACTCTGAGGCCCTAGCACGAGTCGATACAATCGACCATTGGTAGCATCTAATTTGGTGCAATCGAATGTTTTTAATGCAAAACAGACGATTGAACCAAGTTATACGCTGTCAATGCTCGTTTGTATTGACTTAACTCCATTGTTTCAAGTTACGTGCTGGGGGCCCATCTTTTTGTATTTCAGAGACGGCCTACAGAAAAAGGATTTTACATTCCTGACTCTTCTCGACTTTTCTAAGGCTTTTGACACAGTCAATTACTCAATTCTATAAAAAAAAAAGCATAGAGAATTCAAGACATTCGACAAAGTTGGTAATAATTCGGAACATTAAATCTAACATGAAATCTATACCAACGACCAGTGAGGTCCCACAGGGATCCATACTTGGTGCAATTTTATTCTCATTGAACTGGTTGCAGTCATAAAACGCCACGCTTTAGAAACGACAATTGTCGATGCGCATCGAAGAGATCTGTAAAGTTTTATTTTTAATTGGACACGAATTATAGCTTCTAGAGCGTGGCGTTTTTGTTCCATAAAAATGTACGCAGATGATGTACAACTTTTTATAAAAGCAACCCCTTCCTGAAAAAAAAATATTATTACCAGAATGAATGAAGATCTTCAAAACGTTAGCGATTGGGCAATCTCTAATCATGTTTGTTTGAATCCCGATAAGTCAAAAGCTATAGTCATCTACAGTCACGTACTGGATCTAACTACTTTTCCCTGTTTACGACTCGGAAACTCAAATGGAACATGTAAATTGCTCTAGAAATCTCGGCCTTACTTTAATTCGTACTCTAATCTGGAATGACCATATAAACATAACCGTTGGCAAGGTTTATGGCACGCTTCAAGTACTTTACAACCATTTTTTTAACAGGAGGTGGGTCTATGTGTGAAGTTTTATATTTTCTTAAAAAGAGGACAAGATCAGTTTTGAGAGGGTTCACTCTAGGCCCATACCAATCCGCCCAACGCATTACCTTGTATATTCAATATGCATACATATATGGGTGCTTTCAATTTACATTACCCCCATGATAGGTACCAGTACAGTACCTCATTCACTACCAAATTTCAAAGAATAGCGAATAGGATGCTTTGTGGTGGTCAGGTTTGACCAACATTGTTAGTATTTCTTGATATTTGTTCTGCTTGGATTTAAAAAAAAAAAAATATTTAGCTTGGTGGTTTTTCATTTCAACTGAATTGAATGTATCCATGATCAGAGAACGAATGATCGTTAGAAAGTATCCAACTAGTTATTATTTGGCCAATAATATCGGACGCAAGAGTTATGCCTGTCGGTTTGGGGTAACGAATGTTGGTTCATGGCTTACGTTACTTACAATACAATTAGGTCAGTACTTAAAATCGAAATCACACTCACCTGTTGTTAATATTGAAGCGACCCCAGATTGTTTAATGGGCTTGAGTATCACATCCGAGAAATGAGATTGGTTTTCTGCCACTCTGCGTCAGCGATACGTCTCCCCAGGGTATTACCAGGGAAAGGAAAAAGGTGCTCATGGCCTTTTGCAGTCTCGCAACAGCAGTGTCTCGATTGCTTAAATTTGGAAGTATATGCACGTTATTGACTTAACTGGCAAATCAGCCTCTTTCACTGCGATGATAGGGTCTTCCAATTTCATTTAAAAGAACCCTAGTCAGATAGTCTTCCGTATCCATGTCGGATGACCTATTGACGTTGAGAGAAGACTCTGCTGTAGCCAAGGATGTACTGGATGTATTGTCCTTCAAAATTGAAAAGGTATTCCATACTCCATGGTGCTGGACCACAGCTTCATCTTCCTCATTGATGCTGAAATATCGATGAAAAACTGAGGATATGAATATTAAATTTATTTAAATTTCTGCTTGTCATACATAGTGTATAAAATAAATATTAAAACCATAATTGCTAATATTACACGAAATCTCTTTTTTATTTCAATAAAAATCTCAAGTTTTATAATGGCAGTAGCAATTAAATGTATGTTTTTTTAAGTTTTGATTATTTTAATCCCTTAAGAAGGTATAAAACTTATGTTGCAGTGATTCTTTATGTTCATTTCGAACAAGACGATAGTTTTGCAACATAGTCAACAAAAACATTTGATCTGGATCAATAGGTGGTGCTAGGCATGAATCCATACTGAATGTAGACATAAAAGTTTCTACCATCAAATCGTTGTGAGATCCATCTGCGTCAAAAATATCTGTTGTATTTGAATTTGATGATAAATCAAAAGTAGACATATCAGAGATACTTGATTCTGAAGATAAAATCGTATCTGGTAGTGATGTTTCAGGTGATTCAATTACACAAGCTGTTGGGATGCTTAAAATATCAGCTTCAACTGGTGATGGTTTGTTAGGAATATCAGATTCGGTTGTTGAATTGTTGATAATACCTGATTCTGTTGCTGATTGGTTAATAAGCTCAGATACTGTTACTGTTTGGCTTATAATATAAGTTTCTCTTGCTGGTTTGTTAACAATATAAGTTGAAGTCTTTGGCGCCCGAGCAGAAGTTCTTGAAGTTGTTGATATTTTTGAGGTTTTTGCCTTAATGGGTGATTTTTTGGATAGTGCACGCCGACGAGAGTTTCTTGTGCAGATTTGCCTTTCTGCAGGTCTGAAAAGAAATATTTAATGTAAATAAGTTAAAAATAATAAAAAAAAATATATAAAATAACCCGAAAGGCGAAAAGAAAGTGAATTCAATCAAAATCCGATTTTTTAGATATTCGTGCTCCTGTGTATTTGAGCAGTTTCAACCGTTATTGAGAGAATTCCATCCCCACTCCAAAAAAATTGACGGATTTCATATTTCAGCTCAAAAAGTTCCCAAATGGACCTACTACCTTACTACCATATACTGTGTCCTAGCTCCATATTTTTAAATTATTTTATAGAAAAACGAAATTCTAGTAAAATGAACACGGACTGCTCAAAAGCTACTGTAAAAAATGGTGATGTGCTGAAATACATAGTTAGCATAACTTGGTTGGACCCTTGCCTTGGTGTAAAGTTTAGTGAGATGGGCTATTACGCCACCAGGGCTGTGAAAAAGTGAAACGAAAAGCTTTTGCTCATAAAAGCGATTCTAGTTCTGTGAAAAAATGTCTGAAACCTCCATAATTAACAGTTTTCTTTCACGGAAAAAATTAAGAAGTAAATGTGAAGTTGAAAACATGTAAACATATCCTACTACCTGCACTAAATATAGTAATAAAAATTAAATACATGAATCAAATTTAATACTTTATAGCAAATGTGAAAATTATTTATTTGATTCATTTTACAGAACCAGAATCGGACCCAAGGTCTGGGTGTAAGTTGCAGGGAACTGTCTCTTGCAAGAATTGACAAAAATATCTAAGAGTGCACGTGTCATGAAAGAGTAAATCTATTCCTAGTCTTTCAGATTCGGCAGTAAATTGTAGGTACCCTCCATTCCTGCAGAATTGCACGCACACAGGTATGGTTGGGAGTGTTCCCTTGTAAGAGGCTCGTTGAGCCCATAATTCATTCTATGAAAAGGTTCACAGAATATATATCTTATTCTCAAGTTTCTTGCAGGAGCGTAAAACTCAATTAAAGGTAAAATAAAAAGGCAGTTGGTGTTATTATTTAATAATAGTCTAAGAGCAGACAGCTAATTTTGGGAGTGTAGGTACAATCAAAATCTGAGTATGCAGTTTTATAGGTATACGCTTCCTGATTTCAAATTCAAAAGTCTGGCAGGTTTATTTTCCAGCCTTCTGTGGGTTTCGGGGTGTTTAAAAAAGCGAAAAACCCGTATCTGTTCTTAAAAAGTAAAACATATTTCTTCTCTAAAAAACGCAGGTGCGCCGTTTCTAGTATTTTCATGCAGTATGCAGTATTTTCTTTTCCTGACAAATCGTCTTGCAAATCGTTTAAAAGCGGTCTTGAAGTTTGCTATTCAATTCGTTAGCAGCTTGTTCGCAAATAGAAAGTGCTAGCATATTTGTGAGCCAGCGGTTTTATAATATTTACTTCACTTTAGTTAAGGTTTAAAAATAATAGATCTCAGCAATCTCTTATAAATAAAAAACACCACTATGAATGATAAGTTTTTTTCACCTTGTTAGTATTGGAACTAAAAATTTTATCTCTTGAATCCAATCCAATTGTTTGTGAGAATCCATTCTGTTACTAAAAAGATGTCGTCGAAATGTGGATCGCATATAGCTCCAACGATCTCTCAAGCGTTTTCCTGTAATGTAAGGAGAGACACAAATAATTAACATATGTACCTCCATAGAAACATTTTTGATATAAAATTCATAAAAAAAAAGATTCTTTACTTGTTGCAATTTTATCATCCTCGCTCATAGACGGAAAATGTGGAAGCATTTTGGTACAAATGCTTTCCCAGGCATGATAAACAGTCGTTTGTTCACGCCGCAAACTATTATCGTATAAAATTGGATAATTCTTGACTTCACGGACAAGTTGGGAAGAATCTAGCTTGGTTGTTTGTTCGATTTCTTCTAATAAAAATGTTTGTGATAATTGTTTTATAACAGACATCGTTATTTTCTGATTTTTTGAATCTAAACAGATGTTAAATCAGCAATTTTCGAGTTGGTCAAACTTTTAAATTTTATTTAGCAATTTCAGGGAATAAATCAAAGAAAATGGATTTTTAAAACTTCCTTCTAGTATCTGATAGTTTGGATGTATGGGTAAGTATGGTTACCGTTAGCTTAGCATATAAGCATACAAGCAGATACTAGGCATTTCAATGTATGGGTAAGTTTTTGTTTAGACGGGTATAGTTGCGCATGTATCAAGTGCAAAAGAAAAAACAAATAAAAATTGTATGAATGTTTTATTTCCTTTCTCATTTGCACTTCATACATGCGCAAACTAACATGCGCTATGTAATACCCGTCTTACTTTTTGTATGAGATCCATTATTGTGGCCTATTCAAAATTACGTAAGCTTGGGTCCCTGTGACACTTTATTTTAATTTTGTATTTCTTATGTTATAAAAATCTAACTTGGGAAAAAGGAATATATATCGGCGATTTCACCAAGCCCTTTTAAAAATTTAACAGGCTTAAACTTTAAAATGACGGTTAAATATAAAAAATGTCATTGAATGTTTGAACAACAATGTCATTTAAAAGTTTAAAAGACTTTTAAATGTTCGTGAAATCGGCCATTTGTTTTTTACTTTTATAGGAAAAACACCAGTTTTTTTTTTAACGTGGGTGTGGGTTCTATCATAATGTCGCTAAAATACTAAAATTTGACAACTGAAAGCGACACTGTCACTGCTACAAAAAGGTTGTCATGTCGCATGTAGTTTGGTATCGCATATTTAAGGCGATACCAAATCAAAGTCTCGCACAATAATAGAGCAACACGATAACACGATACGACAAAACAGTTTTATTTCCACAACGTCAAATGAAAAAGAAAAAAAACATGACAAAGTGACAAACGCATTTTTCTTTATCCTGCTGCTTTATCGGGTTTGGTGTGGAAACTCTCATAAGACGCTAGGTGAATTAAATAATAAATAAAGTTACAAACTATTTTTCATATGAAAGCCCTTGTTTTCGTGTTACGCTTGGTTTGGGCAAAAGTGAAGGTTCTTTCAAACCAACAACGTGACACCAAAATGCTTCTGTTAAAATGGCACCATTTATCGCGCTTAGTTCTCAATTTTTAGTTACAAAGTGACATAACCGTTTTGGTTTAATATAGCCCTTAAAGGCTTGCCTAAATCAAAGTGATACAGTGCGACAAGAACTATTATATATGAAACGCATTGCTCTTTGTCGCATTTGGTGTGGGTACTTCCATATGGCGCTGTGTAAATAAATTTTACCTCACTGTCGTGTCGCAATGTCGCAGTATAGGTACCCATAACGCAGACTTATTTATTGGCAACCTTTTTCTTATATAAACGCTCTATGGGCAGCATTTTTACCTCGTCACGTTATAGTATCGTTTTGATTTTCGGTAGCCTTCTCGATTTGAAGCCCCATAAAGGATTGCCCAAACCAAAGTATCGCGCAATAGCGTTTCATAAGTAAAATGCTTTGTCGCGTTTAGTATGCAGGTAGGTTACTCTAATATGGACGCGTGTAAATAATTTTGTATCGTCGTGTCACACTATCACGTGACAGTGTTAATTTATAAAAAAAACTCTTAATGCTTTTCTCATAATGTGTAAATAAATTTTGTCTCTGTCGTGTCACACTATCGCACGACAGAGCAACAGTTTAGTTTGGCAAGCCTTTAAGGTTTCCCACGCTAACGCGACACAAAACCGCAACGTTATAAAAGCGATGACCTCATTATATTTCGAGATTCGCGGTTTTACTTATATTATAATTATTAGTAAAAAAAATGAGTTTGGCGATCAAAGTGGTATCACTGTTGATAGTTCACAATAACAAAATCGTTATGCGAAAAATGCAGATGCATACTTACATTTCTAGGAACATGTCGAGATTGCATTGCAATGTATGAGCATTCATACTTGCTTTCCCTTTCTTTCTTCCATTTACAAAGTAAATAAATCTCCATCTTTACGCACACTTATATATACCCTATACATCTAGCTGATTTTTGTTATTAACTGACTTCATTTAAATAACTTCAGGATTCGCAATGCACTGAGTGCAGTTTTATAGTTTTAAGATAAAAAATAAAAGACTCCACAAATTTTTTTTAATGTATCGCCAATTCTACACTTTTATATTTTATTAATTTTTCTTCGGTAATGCTATCTATGCAAGTAAAGATGGAAACCAATTCATTTAACTCAATCGAAAGCTACCGCTATCACATCCATAATTACTCCCCTTTGGCTGTGAAATCTTTTATTTGTGAAATCCAAAAATACCCGATCATATTCTCATCTAAGAAAGGATTAACCTTGCGCAAGGAACTCGTCGAATTTGCATGGACAAGGATTACTGTAGCCTTGCTAGACACGGTCGTTCCAACTCATCAAAAGATTGCTCTTATAAACTTGGAATATTGGAGTAAGTTTTAAAAAAATACAAAGTTTGGCCGAGTTAATGTACAATGATGTTTTATTCTTTATAGACCAAAGCTTTCGTCAGCTCTGGAAATGGATGTTTGATATTTATATTAAAGAACAAACTGAAAACCGCTTAAGAAGTCCCAAGATTATACGTTTTATGAAGTACCAATGGCTTGAGCTTATGAATTTCTTAGATCCTTACATTAAATATATGTAAGTGCCTTCTTCTTTTAATATACATATTTTCATTCAAGGAATTATTTTATATTTAATTTGCAGTGACAACACATTGAACTTTCACGACATTGAGCCTCAATGCCATTCAAACATTCGTTTGGAAGTTCTACCAGCTGAGACAAAAGTCATACACCTAGATCCTGGCAACCACCTAATTCTTTGGCTGAGAAAATTCTCCGAATCTGTAAATGGCCAAAATATGTGCATTTCGGTTTGCATGGAAATTCAAAGATGCTTCTCTCCACCCTTGCCACCGAGCCTTGAAGCTATGTTCAAACAAGACGCCGATATTGATGAGTCGCAACTGCTGAAATATGTAGACAATTTAACTGTGAATTTATATCAACCGCAGCCACAAGTTCGATCTCATCATTCGTCGGTTAATAAAAAAGAAAAGCAAGCAAAAAGGAATGTGCCGCAAGCTGTGCCATTTGAAACGGTGATTGATAAGGATTATTTGTATATGATGTCGTTGTATCCTAAACTTGTCCGATTGGAACCTACCAGAAAATCTAAGGTCAAGAGATTGATGATTCTTGCTTTAATTGAGGCTCTTTAAAACTCTGTAAGAGGGATGTCCTTTTATTTTTTTTTTAAATAAATTATATTTCATACTAATTTGTTTTTGTTGTTGTTGTAAGGAAAAGGTATCTATCTACGTCATGTTTTCCACTAGGCCTTATTATGGGCCTTATCGGGAATCTTCTGGGGAAATTTTTTTCCCCCGGAATTATTTTACAGGGAACAAAAAATGTATGAACTGACGATAGATTTCCCTAGAAATTATGTCCCCGATACCAATAAATTCCGAAGGAAATATCCCTCTGGATTTTTGTTTCCAATTGGTGTAAGAGGGAAAATATTCTCAGGAAAATTTTTATTCACGATAGATTGAAAATAATGTTACATATATTTCGTAGTTTTTGAGAAATATACAGAAAATAGAGTTTGTTTCTCCATTTAGGCCGCTTCCTGGGGGTCTATTTTGTAAAACGACAATCGTTGAAATTACTTTGTTATCGTTTAAATGAAATTATGTAATACGAGAATCGTTTTAGTTTAATGATACTAGTTTTTCAAACAGAAATGTCTCTAAAAATGGTTCCCTTAAATAGCATATATCTTGAGTTCTATCAGATCGTCAAGATAGAGGTGACTTAGGAAAAATGATAGAGCATCATTTTCAGTATTAAAAAATTCAATTGAAGTGTATTGACTCATCTCAGAGCGTTTTTTAACCCCACTAAAACCACAAAAGGCTCAAAAATAAACCTGCCAGACTTTTGAAAATGAATTCAGGACGCTTATACCTATAAAACTGCATACTCAGATTTTGCCAAAATTTGCTGTCGGCCCTTGGTCTATAAAGAAAAAATCTTTGTTTTTTTTTGTTTATTTTGACAACATACATACTTACAACGCCTTTCTCATTTTACATAATCGATCTTTGTTGTGACTATCGTTTACTTTATCGTTGAACTGTGGTTTTGGCTCGTTTCGTAATACGTAATAGGGCCCCTGACATGCCGGTGCGGTATCGTATCGGTACTCGATATTTTCGACTTTACCCAAAGAATACCGATGTAGCCAATATTTTCTCACTTGTCCGAACGTTTTTGGCAATAAATTGTACAAAACCGTTGAAATTTCACTTCCCAAATTTTCTATTAAATAACTTTTTGAAAATTCCGTTCCTAAATTAAAAATAATTATGTTTTTGAACTTCACCACCAAATTCAAATTGTCTAGCCCAAATTTGTTTTATTTTTTGATATTGCATTTAATACAATGAACCGCAACTGTACCGTTTCTTCGTACCGAGGATAGGAATAACAATTTCATACCGTACCGATACTGTGTGAAGGGATCACATCAGCGATCACTTAATTAATTTCCACAAAACAATAAACAGATCATTCAACCTATTTCGATATTTTACTCCTGATTTCCCATCATCCCACCATAGAGAGAGTTTTAGTATCCCAGACGCCCTACAGAGTTACTTGCTTTTGGGTAAAGGTTTACCTGGCTAATCGCCGGACCAGTTTGGTTACTAACCCAAAAAGAACCAAAGCGACACAACCCTTACAACTGCACTAACCAGGAAAGACTCATTTTTCAGTTAGAAATCGATACCAGTCAAGCTAACCGAAACCACACAGCACCGACAAGTCAGGAAGCAGCCTTTGGGTTTTGGATTTTCTAATACTATTCGCTCTGTGTAAATCGATCATTTAATGAAACTTCAAATGACAATCTATGAAATTTTATTTTAGTTCTATATATGTACTTTTAACACTCTTTTTACACTTAATTTGTGAATTCTAAAAAAAATGAGCCTGGGGCTTACTATGTAACTCGACTCTACTTTCGGAACTATTCGCAAAAAAAATTTTGACTATAGATTCCACACAATTCAAGAACTTCAAATCCTCTAAATACAACCCAACGAAGAAGTTGGCATGATCAGAGCTTCTAAATTTTCGTTTGTTGCGGAATTATAGAGACGCGATTTTGGGAATTCGTATCCTTTTTTTTAGAATTGAATTATAAAGTTGGTCCTCAGAAATCCATTTGAAAATCTAACAGTAACGTTCTACATTTTACTTTCACTCGAAATGAAATTGAAACTCTTTTATAATATATGTATAAACGATTGTTGTTGTGATAACCACCTTACATAGAGCATGAAGTGTCGCTTTTGACTATCAACTATCGCACCTTAGCCTATTACAGCCGAGGAAAGTTCCAAAAACTTTGCAATTTAGACATCAAACTGAAAATAACACTTATCAACCGCTGTTTGTTTGGATTGGAAGGCATGTAAGTAGTGAGGCTCTCTCTCAAAGAAGCTGGGAATTTTTGTTTAGAATAGGGCTGGTAGTGCCCTATTCTAAACAAAAATTCCCAGCAAAACATTTTTGGGGGGAAAGGCTCCCAATCGAAATATTCCCGGAATTTCATCCCGTTAGTGCTTGTAATTCGGTTTTCGTGTGATCAGAATAACGTTAAAGTGGAAAGGTATCACAATTGACCGCCACTTTTTGATTGGAAGCATTTCTTCCAAAACCATTTCCCCGGGAGTTAGCATTTATAATAAGGTTGTATATAAAACCTTAATCATCCCAGTTTTGCTGTATATGGCATAGGCATAAACATGGACATGGATACTTTCTGTTCTGTTTCGTATGAAAACCAGCTGGGTTGCTTTGAGACAAAAATTTCATCGAGTGATATTTGGTCCAGTGTGGGTACATCGATGGAGAGTGGAGAAGAAGATACAATGACCAACTTTACGTTCTTTACAGTGATAACAAAGCCAAAAGCTGTAAATACAGCGTTGGAGATATGGATAAGTCTTGTGGAGCGTATGGACATGGAAAAAAAACACACCAGCCCGACGAGTCTTCGCATCCAACGTCCAATCACGACGGACAAAGTGATAGAGGATGGCCTCATTCCATGTGGCCTGATCAAGTGGTGGACAAACTCAATAAACTTGTGGCAACTAGGTAGGGACCGGGCTGGTTAGAGAGGTTTGTTGGTTAAGGTCATGATCCACCCTGAATTATGATCGCCTTCTTAAGAAAGTAACTAATACTTCTTTTTGTTTTTGATTACCATAACGTTCCCCGCCAGTTTCTCTTTCTATTTTTATATCTAAAAGAATCTCGACAAACATTACATCTGCATTGTAGAAAAAGAAAATTTTATTTTATAGTAAATCTAAATTAAAATTAAATCAAAACTCTTATTTCTCTTAAAACTTAACAAAATTACCAGAAACTTAATTAATCAGTTGTTTTTTTTTTATCAAAAATGCTCATTCATCAAGTTCTCCAATGGCTGAATTAAAATATTTCTTTATGAAATCATCATTTGCAGTGTCTTCAGTTAAATATGCCATAAATTGTTCTTCAATAAAACTTGTAACTTGCTCCGGTGTCATATCATTTGATGGTGTTGACGATGAAACTGGTGAACCTGTGACAATATCTTCCGTTGCTGGTATTGCATCCATTGCAGTATCTTTCGTTATTTCTTGTAATATTTCATCAAGTTCCATTTTCGAATTCTCTGTAGTTATATTCTCCACTGTGTGAACACATATTGAAATGTAAAATGTGTCACCAACTAAAGCTTCTTCAAATTGTTTCCAATAAACCATGTATTCGCAATATTCGGTTTGAGATATTTCTTCTGATGACAACACTTGCAAATGAATAAAAGGATCCAAAGCAGTGTCGCAGTGGAACGAATTCTCGCTGCAAAATAAGAAAACATTTACCAATGCTTTTGGTATTTTTTTATCGAGTAAGCGGTTAAACTTATACCTCAGTTGAATGAAAGGTTCCATAAACTTTAGGTACTCTAACCAGGTATATTTGGGATTTTTGCTAAGCCCTATTTGGCCCAAATATCTTCCCACCATGTCGCGCGTTAAGATGTGACGCATCCACATCCACAATCCACGGTAAATTCTCTCTAAAAAAAGATTCTTTTATTTTTTTAAATGTTCAAGACTTACTTTCTAGTTAGTTGGGATGTAAGACGAGCCACGAATCTTGTTAAATAATTGCGATAGTAAAAATATCGAAAAATGGACCTTAGTAGCTTCTAAGGTCTCCGTCTGACATTATCAATTAAGTTTTTACCAACAATTGCAAACTTACCCCAATAAATCCTTTGCGAAGAAGTGAGAATATAGTCAACCCCATTTTCCAAAAGCTCTGTCACAATCATCGTCCACTGCAGATCAGTGTCCTTGGTGTGTCCTTTATAGATAATTGGATACTTTTTGACTTCGAGGACGAACGCTTCAACAGCTGCAAATGAATAATTGTGGATTTGAAAACTATTATTTGGTTTATTTTCCATTGTTATTGATTCGTAGTTTGATTTTTCTTCATAAATTTTAGTATAAATTTGTCATTTGCATGCCTATACAACTGATAACGATTTGGGTTCAGACGTTGATTTTGGTTCCTTGGATTTCAAAAACAAAACAAAAATCAAAACCAAGCAAAGCATGCATGTTTGTTGTTAGCGGTAAATGCTTATAAGCATGTAGGTGTGTGTTCTTATATGTGTGTGAAAGATATATAGTATCCATTCCATTGTGAATTGTTCCTTAAAAAAATTTGAGAGTCTAAAGTATATAGATATGTGAAGACACACACACACACTGAAATTTATGAATCTAAACAAAAATATTGCACAAGTGATCCCACTTATTCATACAAATGATAAACGCTGCAACACAGTAGATTTTGTTTTTCTTCTACAGTGTATTCTCTCTAGCTTTGTGTCTCCATTACGTACATTTTGACTAACATGTTACAAGAAGTTTCTACAGCATAGCAAAAAGTTGCAAGATTTTCAAAAGTATGAGTATGATCATTGAAATTCTAGTTAACCATTGAATTAACTTTCGTTGATAAATTCTTTTTGAAATTGTTAATTCAATTAAATTAAAGCAGTAATTAAACAAAAATATGATGTATCAATTATTTACAAGAATAGATGTAACAAAAATATTAAAAATGGGGCATATCTCTATTTTAGTTTGTTGAATTATTGAAAACAGAAGTCGTAGCATTCGTTCGCCTGAATGTATCATTTATCCTAAATTAAGATGGACTCTGTTTTAAAACTGCAGTAGTGAAAGTAGAAAGTTTTATATAAGATGAATAATAAACTAAAAACTACTTCTTAATTTCAGTTCGTGAAAAAAAAATTAGCAAAAACATCACAACAGCAAAAGACAGTGTTTTATGTTCTACAGAAAATAGGCATTGTCACTGTTATACAGTTCTTCAAATAGAGTCAAGGTTTTGTTTGAATAAACTATACAGTTGTATAAAGAGATCAGTGGCTTTGACCAATACCCATCAAATACTTTACAGAGCTGCGTAGCGTATGCAATAAAATTAAGAGGTGTACGACCACACTAAAGATACTGAAAACAAAATATAACAGATATTAACGGAACCTTAATAACTGCAGCGCCATCATGCAGAAAGACACGAAAGCTTTTAATAAAATGTTTATTGAACTAATTGGAACTTATTAAAGATTGAACATTATTTCTTAACGATACTAGAGGTCTCCACAGCTTTCGAGAACTACATCAGCTTCAGGTATGAATACGATCGTGTAGAAAACTCAATCAAACCTAATAACGATTGATAAGACTATTTACTTATATCTGACCAGAAATGTGAAGATCGACCCAAGTAAGAATTTGGCTCCCATAAGGTTCAACAGAAAGTATTTTCTGGCCTGTGGCACATTATATCGTTCTTTTTTCATAAGGAAGCAAATCTCTACAAAATGCACTTTTTATGACAACCATCAGTAATCTTGGAGGTTTTGTCAATTCCTCGCAAGAGGCAATACCTACCCCAAACCTCGCGTGCTAGCTCATCGCACTAACCATATCATGCCGATGCCGAGGGGTAGGTACTACTGCAAAAAAACCAAAAGCGGGAATGACATAAAATGCCATAAAGCTAGAAAGCAGATGACCGATTTTTTCTATCGGTCCATGATCTGAGACTCGCAGGGCAGTGTGTTCGTATTCATATTAATCGTTACCTAGGCTTGAGTTGATGTCTGTTTCTGACCACAACATCTCCCGCTGTCTTAAATAGTTCGGACGGCAATTCATCTGTTACCCATTTTTAGAATTTTCGAGCAGTATAGCAGCCCTAAATAGACTCGACCACTTGCTTTTCAAGATCCCTATTCTTCCTTTTTAGACGGACTCATAGGTCCGTCATTGGTTGCATGTGAAATGGTAGACACTCTTCATCGAGCCAAGGGTTTCGCTTTCGTTGAATCCTGAAAACCAGCACATCAGAGGCGCCACTTATGATGGCAAGTATGGTAATGATTCCACTGTTTGTTTATAGTTGGTGCTGTTTGTGGGTTTTCCGATAGATTGAGGTATACGCGGTTAGCAGATTCTTGCCAGAGTCTTCCGTGGTTGAATTTTCTCATAATAGGTATCCACTTTTCACTATGCGGCAGCATAGATATCCGTATCCGAACTCTACTAGGTAGTATCAACTCTCAGAGTATGCCATGTTGTTTGGACATCCAGGAACTGAATGAACGCTGGGATTCGAAAGCAACCTGTGGCCAAATCGTCACATACGTAAATGATCGAACGTAAAAGTATTGTTACGAATGTACGAACAAACACACCCACACAAAATGACACATGTAGGTCCTTGGCTATGAAGAATGACTAAAGCTTTAAATGTTTTCAATAAAACTTCGAACTTTCAAACGGAACGAAATGGAATCTGTCTATATCTCTCTATTTGTCTGTGTATATTTGTCTCTTTTACTTAACGAAACTAGAGATCTCTAGAACCATCGAGAAGAAATAAGAGGAGTATAAATACGAGGTTGGAGAAGGAGATCGAGACAGTTTATTTTTGACAGAAATAAAACTGTAACTAAAATTGTAATTTTGAAGAATTAATTCTTGTAAATTGTAAAGAGCAATAGTGAAACAATTTGTTTTTGATAAAAGCGTTCGTTAATCTTAAAGTAAATTAAAGTGTATAGTAAAAATTGGAAATAAGTTTTATTCAAACCCAGAAAAATACTCCAGTAAACTGGGGCACATTCGGCAATTTTTTTTCATTAGCCTATATTTTAGTTGTTTATGCTCTGAACACATAATTTGTTGGCTTAACAGGTAGTTTCAATATTTCTCTTGACTTTAAGGAAGAAAATGTTTTAATTTTACTTACCAAAACTAAAAACGTTTTTAAACACTCAATTCTGTTTAATTAAAGTGCCCCGAGACGGGGCAGATTCGGCTTTCAAGGGGGAACATTCAGCATTGAAAAAAATAAACTTTTAAGAATACGTGACAAAACTGTTTAAAGCTTATTTATATTTCTTTAAAAATACAATTTAAACAAAACAGATATCTTCAATTGAGAACTTTGCAGCAAAAGGAAAGCAGGTACAATTTTGTCGAGTTGTGGCAAAATCGAAAAAAAAATTATTCAAAAAATACATTGGATTGATGTAAAACTAAGTCAGTTCCGTCAAAAAATAATCTACATACAACAAATGTATTTTTAAATAGCATTTCTCCTTTTTGAACACTCTTAAGGTTATCAATTGCCTTTATTATGGTTTCTCGTTTATGATGTGAATCCTGTTTGTTTTCTTTTAAAATTTTAAACAATATCAACCTGCAAAATTTAAAATAATGGAAGCTTTTGAAAATCTGGGGTAGGTACATTCGGCACCTTCTGAATGTGCCCCCATCAAAATGACGAATCTACCCCGATTTCTCAAAATAACATTTTTTTGCACAAATTCATATAACATATTCAAAATTAGTTTTTTCTTGATTAAATTTCACTTCCTTACTTATTGAACTAAAAAATTAGTGAAACCTGAATTTCCTTAAATTCATTTTTAAATATAAAAATCACTTACTTATCCACTTGCCAAAATAACAACGGAGATCTCAAAAACACAAAACAACACTCAACTTTTCTTAGCGCTAAACTACAATCTACAAATGTCAAATTTAGAGTGTGTTTATAACTTCAGTAAAGGATGCGTTCTGTGTTACTTTCATTTCTTAGTTCGGAGCGCATCCAACCGAAAATGGCTTTGACGAATGTGCCCCGATGATGAATGTACCCCAGTTTACCATACTGACGATAGCGGGTCATATTTCTTCTCCATGGATAGGTATGTTCGCAGATTAGAGTGACGACGTTCTTGAATTTACCTTAATACGCTTTTTTAGGAGCAAATGAGTAATATGGTACAGGATTTAAGGTCGATGTGTACTGGGACTTTTACCAATATAAGTTCCATACCTAATAATTATGTAGTCAAAATAATAATGAAGCCATGCGTCGCATGTAATCCTTTTAGCTTTATACTTCATTGAATAAAAAAAGCATCTTGTCAACGCCCTCATAAAGAAGTATAATCTTATGCAATACACAACTGCACACACACTCGCTTCTTCATGTTTTGTTGTGCCTCCCCAATGCATTTACAAGTAATAGCATTTTTAATGACAAATAATTTAGCCCCGCAAAGGCCTCAATCAACAATAATAAGAACCTCCTCTTCCACTTCCTAGGATACTCACGTTTCGTATTTATTTCTATCTACCTGTATAGCAAAAGCGTTATAGCATGCGACACGCACCCTTAAACAAAATGCCCCCTCAAATACCTCTACCCTATCCTGTATAGAGAACCATTTTTAAGCCTAAATAACGGTCCTCTCTATACCTACTATATATTCTATAGTATATCGCGAGGAGGACAACAAAGCTTAACGAGCATTTCGCATCCACAGATTTCATGTAATAAAAAACGCACAGGCACCCCTTTTTCAAGCTATAAAAAGCTGACTTTAAAAGCTAATACCTAGGCCTACCTATAGTCCTAGTAGGTACAGGCCATGGCCCATACAATCAAGACCAAGATGTAGAGGCATAATAGAGGGTTTGTTGGAATGTTTGTACTTCTTTGCTAACATGGTTAAATAATTGCCAACATTTTCTTTCGATTATGGATTAACATTATTTACGTGCTACAGTTTTAATTGAAAGCTTACCTATGCTAGAAGGAACACTACTATAAGGCACAATGTGTAGTAGGCATAATGTATAAAACCTCATTCTCCCCCCCTTTATGTTAATTACTATAGTCAAATGCGTTTATGGCAGAAGAAGGGATGATTTCTTCGTTCGAGGCAATATAAGTATAAAAGACAACAGCAGCTGAGGATATTCGTTTGCTATTGTATGAGTGTGTCATTAAACTTTTAATTTTAAAGGACTTCAAAAGACTCCTGTTCGAGCAGATGACGCCGTTAATTTAAGTTGACTATCACAGAAGCTAGGTATCACTATAGCATGTAAACGGCGCTCGGAGGGGAAGGTTGTATTCTATTTTATTTTAATTCCTAAATTTTATTTGCACTAACATTAACGCTGGCATTGATAATTGAAATTTGAAATGTTTGTGCGTGTTCTTGGGGAGCTTGAAGACAACATCACAGCAAGCAGCAACGCCTGGATTCAACATTAGGGAATGTCATACGACACACAAAAAAAGGTTATGGGCCAATCTTGAATTATATCATGGGGTGCTTTGTCCTTTGTCTGTTTAAGACTGGAGAGTTTTTTTTTTATAGCAAAATATATAAAATTCAAAATTAAAGAATTTAATATTTAGGCCTATCTATACTTGTAAGGTAAGGTAAGGTAGAGGTAGGTATGCAAATATCTACTTGATTTTATGATAACTTTTTATTTTAGGTTTTTATATCTTTTAACATAATGTTTTGGTTTTATATGTTGCAGGCATTAAGAAAAGGTAACGTAGAGACGAAATTTATAGACTTAAATATGTTTTGTAGAGGTTGATGAAAATAAGAGTCACTTTGGAAGAATCACAAAATAGCTCAAAAGTTTAAATGCTGCCTTGTGTACTTATAACTTGGAGCAGTATAGCGAAATGGTTACACCAGCTCAGCTACGTTAACAGTTAATGTTACAAGTTAAACCTTGTGTAAGACTTCCATAAAGCTTCCCACTGAAGCATTTTATCTTAATAGAAGGTATAACATTGTTAGCGGATAGTATAAAGTTGATTAATAAAGTTTAAAAAAAAAATCCTTTCGGGAGCTGCAAGCAGTCTTAACAAAGACACTCGGTAGCCGGGGAGCGGGAACCACTTAGGGGCGCGGGAGCCGCGCAGTAGCCATGAAAATGAAATGAAATGAGAGATTATTTACAAAGATCGGTATTACACGGCCGCATGTTTAGTTGCGCATTTATCTAAACATGCGCCGTGGATACCCGTCAAACTAGCTATTTTTAAGAGCTTTAAAATAACTTTATGAATTTAAAGAGAACATTGACGTTTATTGAGCAAAAATTCAATTTAAAATCAAACGTCATGACGCGCAAAATTTCGTGTTATGACGCGCAAAAACCAGCGTCATTTACGCGCAACAGTGCGCGTCCTAACTGCGTAAAACGAGCGTCATGACACGCAAAAACGCTTGTTATAACGAGCCAACACTAGCGTCACGATATACAAGTAAGTTTTGCTTTTTTTCACTTTTCATGTGAAATATTTTTGTTCGCCCAGAATTAGAAATATTACCTACAGTTAATTTGTAATCAAAAACGTTCGTTAAAGGAAAGTTTTGATTTCTTTTATACACTATGTTTTTGGGAGTGCTGAATCCGAAACTGAGGTTTATGAAAAAAATTTAGTGATGGAACATGGTTAAAAATGTAAAATAAAAAAACCGTAAAATTTTCCATGTTTTTGCAGTTTTTAGGAAATTTTACCCTAAAGTATTAATTTTTGGTTACAACTATTAAAGAATACTGCATTAGCCAAAATTTTGACTACGTAGCCATTATAGTTTCTAAAATACTTTTGAGACAATGTTTATAATTTGCGAGCACACATCGAGATTTTGTTGTTCGAGATTTATTATTACTTTTCTGTACACGTAGTGTAAAGGATAAGTACCTACCTATAGTGGTCGACAGAAACATTTTTTTTTTAGAATTAGTTTATTTCATTATGAAACATCATGAAACGTAATGAAAACACGTTTTCGAGACAATTTTATGTGCGTGTGCCGTTTTTGGCGTGTCGTCGTTGTTGGCGTTGGAAATTTTAAAACACGATAACTTTTGAAAGAATCAAGATAATAAGAATCTGTAAAGGCCAAAATTTGAAGATTACCTAAACTAAGGTTAAGTTTGAAATTCAGCCATTTTGAATAAAACCTTTCTGAACTTTTTAAACCAAAACCTCTATATATGTCATTTTTGCTTGGGGAGTGCTACAAAATTCCATTTTTTTTTAATTGTTCCAGGAATCAGTAGTATGTACTAATTTCCAAAAAATGAAGTATCCAAAAACAGGAGTACTTTTTTCTCAAAAGATTTGGTAAAAATCAATGTTTTACACTTTTTTTGTAACAAAATTCTTGCAAAATATGCATTCATACATGCAGGCAGCTAGTTTCATAAAACAGAGTCAAATAAAACCTTTTCATAACTATCGTTTGCACATTTTACATAGATACTTCCTAGTGTTACCTCGGGATCACACTGACAATAGTTTAAAAAACTTCGTCGACAAATTGCCAAATTCAAAGTAAAAAAACAGCGTAGATTCTAGAAAAGGTATACAAATAATTTTGTTTCCGCTACAGACCTGAACAGTAATGTTATTGCCTATCAATCTATCCATTACGTACATTTGACAGAGTATAAAATCAATCGAATATAAGCAGTTCATGTGATACGCCCATAATGCCGTAGTTACTTTTCGTCTAGCTTTTGTTTTCGAAAAGGAATATTTAGTGCTATCGGTGGCATCGCACTCGAATGAAAAGGACTAAGTATTGGTTTATTTTTATTTGCTTAAGTTTAAGTACATTTTTGACGGTATTTCCTAATATTATTTTGGAAAACTACTCTTCGTCTAAATACTTTCGATTAATACAATTCTTCTTTAACAAGATCTTCTTGTGAGCTTGGCTTGAACCGGAACCCTCTCCGTTTTGTGATAATTAGGTAAGTGCATTTTGAGATTACAAAGTTTAATGGATACCTCAAGTTTGCTTCTCCATAATATAATGTACATCGTGTATATCAATTTTCTTTATCCAACCATAGTTTGACTTTTTGATTTCTATTATATCGTTCTATCTGAAAAACGACTTTCGAGATTTTTTCAAGTTAAAAAAAACAGACCCTTCAAGATTATGAAATTCAAGATTTTGCACGTTCGAGATTTTGGTAATTCTAACGTCATGATTCCATCTGATACCTCTAAAATGTTTAGCACCTATTATTTACATATTGAATTTTGAAATTTGCTGAAAATGTTCGCAACAACGGCCTTACTGATATCTGAAAAGCACCAAAAAACATCACTAGTCCCATCTTTAAAAAAACACCGCCATATTTGATATTGCGTGCTTTACTATATGATCGTAAGTAATTATCCTAAAGATGTCATTCGAGTGACAAAATATGCTGTACCTTAATAGTTGTAACCAAAAACTAATCCTTCAGGGTAAAATTTTCTAAAAACTGCAAAACGTCAAAAGACCATGTTGCGTCACAAAATATTTCTTCAAAAACCTCAGATTCGGATTCAGCATCCCCAAAAACATAATGTATAAAAGAAATCAAAACTACCACAAGAATTTTAGTTAAAAAACAATTCGACTCGATTATATAAGTTTCGCCTGAATGAAATTAACAGTTTTCGCCAAACTGGTTTATTGTTCACCTCAAAATTTGAGTGAACAAAAAAGGCTAAAGTTTTGATCACACGACTTGTGTGTACAGAAATTTGAATATTTTTGTTATGAAAATTAAAAGAAGGTACCATTTGAACCACTATTCGGATGACACCAAATGATATAAAAAACATGTTTTTGTGTCATTTGCTGTCATCCAATTTGTCCTTCAGATGGTTTTGTACATTTTTATGACAAAAAAAACTCACATTTGTAGACCAATTTTAGTGTTAACAAATATCGTGTGAAATTAGTTTGACCATTAATTGTTTGAAAAAATAGAATTCAAAATGAAAGGAATATGTACTCGAAAAGTGATCAACTTTTCACCCGGAATTCATAATAGTGGAAAGTGAAATTGAAGTTTTTCGGGTGGATTCATGTTCACGTGAAACTCACAATATAATGCAACAGCCTATAAGTAAGCCTGCCTCTTAAACTAATTGATCATGAATCACCTTTTCGGAAGCAGAAATCCGGACCACTTTTGCTTTTGTTGGTGTTTTTTTAAGCCACAACATCTTAGCCAACTTCATTGTGTTAAGTTATAAAACGGTGGAAGTTTTTTATACATTATAACGATAACAAGCTATACGTGCTGCCAAAAGCACTTTCTCCAAATAGCTGATTGGTTTGGTATTCAATTTAACATTGAAGAAGTCTGTAGAAGTCTTATTGTTATGTAGATGTACCCATCTACTAATAATTTAAAGAGTATATTAAAATAGCCATAGCAATTATTCTTGGTACTTACCGCTTAATTACGTGTTCTAAATTAGGTGGCAGCTAAACCCTGCCTACGAGACGAGTTCACACTTCAAAACGTTATCATGTTTTCGTTCCACTTTAAATTTATGGGCAGTTTTAAGATTTACTCCACCTAACTGTTTAAATAATAAAGTCAGATAAACTTATCATACCTTGGATAGTTATAGGTTACCTTATAACTTGAAACCTAAAAAAAGGTCGTCTCAAATACTTACACTCTTTTCAGTTATTAAACTGAGAAACTATGAAAGAATTATGACCGTTAAGTCGTAAATTTTATCAGCAATTTGATTTGCTTGAAGTAACAGAAATAAGGTGCGAATTCAATAGGCTCCCATTACTACGTTTTCAGGTTGTCTTTTCATATTTGATGGTTATGACTTACCTATAACTTGTGCACCTCACATTTGTGTGCATTTCACTTATCAGCATCAGTACTAAACTTAATAAGGATGCTTCTTTTCCACGATATGTAAATTATTTATTTTTTTTTGTTTATAATCAAGTAATCAATTGGAAAAACTACTACTTACAGCTGAATAATTAAACTATCCTTCCTTGTTGATATTTTTGTTTTGATTTTTCCCTCCCATTTTAGGTAACATTCTCTGCTTACTGCTGCCTTTAGAGATTAAGACTTCATTAAACAGTCTCTTAACGATTGATGATGTTAACACTTTTATGGGTCGTAAATAAAGTGCGCGTTGATAGCCATGTTTTAACAAAATGTGTATCACGTCCTCAGTGATTAAGTTCCGTTAATACACACTTACTAAGTGGATTGGCCTGAAGTAGCCTTTTAGTTTTATTATATAGTTCGTACAGTTTTTGCCTGCATACATATAAAAAAATAGTCGTTAAGATATAAAACGTAATTTCGGTTATCAAATAAAAAAGGTTGAATAACAAACTCGTTGAGATTGAAATTTTTTTATAGTTTTACTTTGTAAGCTAAAACTTAAAAGTAGTATAAAAAGGTTAAGATTAAAAAAGTGCCGTTTGGTATGCAGTATATGCTAAAACATGGCTGTTATGTACATTTTTAAATTAAAAGGAAATCGCTTATCAAAGAAGTAGAATAATGATTACAAATACCAACAGTTAAATACAATCAGTTAAAAGGGGAATATAAAGTTTGAACAAAAAAAAAAAGATGCACAACTAGGTCGCTCTTTAAGTTAAATTATGCTTACACTTTCCTATATAATATTTTTAAAAGTTAAATTTAATTAAAATTAGTATCTTCTTAAAAATTATAATTTCTTGAAATTTTTTTTTCTTCAAATATATTTTCTGAAGAAACTTTATTTTACAGAGAGATTAAATTGAAGAATGGATTTCTGGACTTATAGGTAGATCATGGTGTAAATGCTGCCCTTATTTTTTAATACTTTGTACTTAAATTGAATCCAGTTAATGTAAGGAAATTTGAGAAGCTCCTGTCCAAATGTGGAAGTTGTAGGAACTCGAGTTTAAGGCGGATGTGTGCTTTGTAGATTGAAGCCAGATCAGAAGGAGCGAAAATTTTTGTGTAACCTATTGTATACCAAGGGTGCTGTCGTTAGCAAACAATTAAGAGAATAAGAAGTTTATACAAATTGGGAAGGGATGACAGAGTATGTTAGACTATTTTTCGTAATTTCTAATCCATCTAATCAAAGAATCTTCAAAACGAAATGCACTCATTCTTTGACTGGAGAGCTTTATGCCAAGTTAATTGTATGCTTTCGAAATATCCAGCGCAATAATTTTACTTTCAGCAAAACGATGTGAAGATCGGTTCCACGTTTCAGGTAGATATAAGCTATCATATATCTGCAGACCTTTTGCTTCAAAAACCGTATTGAAGATCATTAAGAAGTTTGCATTCTTCAAAATATTTCTTTATCTGTTGATTTATTAGAGTTTCATGACTGTAGTACGATAGGGACTGTCGTACGATAGGTCTTCCTTTTAAGGAAGAACAGACATAATAGTCCTATCAATCCTAAATACTGTAATAATATAGACCTTTCTTAGGATTGACTAAAGCGGAAGAAGTGCAATATATTGACGAATTAACATGTAGTTATTTTTCTGGTCTCGACATGATTCCGTCCATATTATTTGTCAAAACAAGTGAGGCCTACATTTCTTCAACACTTAATTTTGTGCATATATTTAATTGTTCACTGTCGACTGGTGTATTTCCCGAATTATGGAAGATTGGAAGTCTTCCTACATTATACCGCTTCATAAAAGTGGAAATAAAAATAATGCAGAAAACTATCGTGGTATTGCAAAACTTTCATGTTTACTAAAACTTTTTGAACATATACGAATTACATTAGAAATTCAATTTGCAAGAATTTTTTTACAACATTTGATGATATTTTTGGAGGGTTTTTGAATAAAAAGTTACACAAAAAGGTATTTTGTCAAAATGGCTGAATTTAGAAATTAACCTAAGTTTTGGTAATCTTCAACTTTTGGCGTTTACAGACTTAAATTATCTTGATTCTAACAAAGGTTATCGTGTTTAAAAATTTCCAAAATTTGACGACAACAACGGCGCACGCATATAAAAATGTCTCGAAAACGAGTTTGCTTTACGTTTTATGATGTTCCGTGATGAAAAAGTCTAATTCAGAGTTTCACTTCGATAGGCTAATTGGAAGCAGGCTAAAGTCGATATTGGGTGTTTCGACCTCCCCCCCTCCTCATTTGTATATAGATATTTTTCGCTAACCCAACCTTAGTTTAAAAGTTATAACGCGAAGATATTTTATTCACCACAAAAATCACAAACAAAATTTTTTTCGTTCCAGTGTAAGAATTGTAGTTTTACACTAAGGTTCGTTTGCCCAAGGTTAGGAGTTAGGAGTTTGCCACAAATTGTGCTGCAAGAAAGTTTGCTGCTCCAAAGAACTGACTTTGGAGTAGAAAATGAAAATGGAATTGATGATTTAGTCTAGTTTTGAATGTTTTGTTTTTTGAGAAAAAGAAATGTATTCAAACTGCTTTGAAAACTAAAATGGAAACTACTAAACCATCTTGAACAAAACTTTTTGGCAACATATAAAAAAGTGACAACAACTTAGTTTGTTTGATAAACTGCAATGTTTTTGTAATTTATCTTCCAAACGGTTGACCGTCTGCATGAATTCCACATCTCATCACACATTCCAAAATTCCAATCATTTATACTATCACTCATACCAAGAATCTGTTCCAAACTCTTGGTCTATACATCCAAGTATTTGCATAGAAAAAAACTCATATTTTATAATCGCAAGCGATGTTGCGTACTAAAATACATGAATTCGTAACAATATTATGCCACTGTGCACCACCTCTGTAAAGCGTAAAAAATAGGTATAAAACACAATCCATTGTGTGGCCATATTGGCCTCATAAAAACATTTGAGTGATGATGTCGTTAAAAAGGACGTGAAATTAAATTTGTTACTACAACCGCGCCACCATCTTCTTCAGCATCACATCTATTGAATTGGCATTGGGTTTGGGATATAAAAAAAATATCGTTCAATTTATATCCTCGAATGCCGTCAAACTCCCCCCGAAAAATTATATAAAAACGATTCACTTTGCCAGCTTACATCAGCTATGTAGGGACACACACAGATAGAGATCATGGAGCAAAAACGAAATTCAAACAAATTTGAACAATTCATCACGTGGAATTCCCAGGACGAAAATAAAATACCCAACAAGAAAGAAATGTTCGCAAAAACGATTTCGTTCTGATTGATTTGATTTATTTAAATGTAACTTTTTCGTAATAAGAGGTGTTAGGTATAGCTGGTCCACGATGAATGGGAACAACTCTTGTATCGATTTTCAGTTCCGGTTCCGGATTAGGACGAGGGATGATGATGAATATTGTGTAATGATTTGTTCAAACTTTTTACAATCTTATTTTTTTTTTGGGTTTCAGTTGTTTTTTTTTGTACAATAATGATGTTTTACTTTATTTATTTTTTGTTTTTCGATTTGTTAGAAAAGATTGGTTTGATATCAAAAAAATTGTTTAGGAGATTTAATCAAATGTATAAGAAACATAACGATTATGGAGATGTCAAACAATACCTAGCCGAAAGATATGATTTGTTGATATAATATATGATATTGGAATATTGAAACATCTTTATCCTGGTGGAAGTAGCTTAAGGGAATTAGACATAAGGTGCCTCCTATAAATCAAGAATAACAAGTTTGCTCGATAGATTTCACCAACTTTGTATTAAAATATCTTTCTTACGTTTGACGAGCGATTATTTCCGTTCGAAATTGTTTATATCAGCCTTATTCAGAATTCAAACTTCCAGGAAAATGTTGCTAAAAGTCCATCTACACTAAAACACATGCCAACAAAGTGAGAAGGGTATCATGTATAATACATAGTGTGGATACAGAAAATAGAATTACGTTCCACATCTCATTTCAATACATGAAATTTTTTAGGATTCGTTCTAAAACCATCACATAAATTGGGCTTTTTACGCATTTGTCTTTGTAGCTTCTCTTTCACACAAAAATATAAAAAAAAAGAAAACGGTAAATCTTGCTAGAAGAATGTAAGCAAACAACGCGTACCATATTCGGTATTTTTGCAAAAAAAGAGTAAATTGTCTTTATATTATTATGTTAATTTTTAGTTGGTAGTCAACTTTTGAGCTACTAACTTTCTTCTAACTAGAGAGCTGCCATTTTTTTTTGCCATCAATTTTTTTTTTTATGTTTGCCTGACGTTTGGGGTAAAAGTACAATCGCAGGACATCGCATTAGAAAATAAGTCTGAGAGAGATAATCGCACGCATTCGAGATGTGTTGCTGTTGCTGAGATTTTGACATTTTCTACAACACAGGTCACAGGCATAGAAAAAAGGGATCCTTAATTTTTTTTTTCGATTTGATATAAAGTCGATCAGAATTGTCTACTTGCCGAACAGACTTGTAAAAACTACTGTCTTTTCGGTATTGCAATTAAGCAACTAGAAAGACTAATTTTTTTAAGTACTTTGACTGTTAAACTACTTTGACTGTTAAACTACAGTTAGCAGTAGCAGTACTACAATATTGAAAGCAATTAATTGACTAAAAGTTAATTAACTGCAGTACTTTTTGACTGACCTTAGTCTTCTAGTGAGTAGAAAGATTGTTGTACTGTGATGTTTAAAAGCTTAGTTAGGCGTACTGCCACACTTCCTTGATACTTTCTTGCAGGAGTATAGAGCTTTGAAAGTATCTTTTAGTTAAAAAAATACAAAAAAAGAACAGTGAAAAAAAACTTGAAGACTTAAACCAGTCAAAAAGTACTGCAGTTAATTAACTCTTAGTCAATAAACTGTTTTCATTAACTGTACAGTCAGTATTTTAATTCTTACTGCTAAATGCTTATTTTGCAGTTAAAGTACTTAGTAGCAGCATGCTACTAACGTGGAGTTAAAATTAAAGTCAATTAACTCTGCGTTTAAATTGACTGCATTACTAATTGATGTCATTGGATTGAAACAAAATTTATAATTTGTTATGGATTTATTGAATTTGAATTGTGTTTTCTTCGAAGGTTTCTTAACAACTGAAAACAATATTTTTTATTATTCGAAAAATAATATTAATTATTTATGATTGATTTTACAGAGAAATTTAAAGTAGTTTTCATATCAAGGTATCAAATTAGTATTCTAACAATTGACTGCAGTCTTTTACAGCTTTGCTGCCGGAGACTATTTTTAATCCGGGTCAAGATAGCCCGACTCACGACAACTCGCTCATCTGAGGAGCGTAAATTAAGAAGTATTATTAATAATTCGTCCCAATAACAAAAATTTACTTTTCTAAAGGCTTGAGTAAACTTATTTTATTCTATTAATTTGATTTCGATATTTTGATGATGGCGCGTAGTAGGGAGTAGATTTTTAAATTTTTTGAAAAATTGTACGAAATCTACTATAATTGTAGCAAAGTTGTATCGCTGCTTATGTCCCTTCTGTCCAAGATCATATTGTTAAATTATCAGCAAAAGAAAAATCTCAAAGATCGAATTTCTTAATCACGTACGGTTTTCGCAGAAATAGGTCCGGTCCAGTGGTTATCTGATGATATATCTCACCGAGTAGTGACCAAATCTTATCGTTTTGGAGAATGTAAGAATATTGTAATTGACATTTTAGAAGCGTTTGATAGTTTGGCATCAAGCTCTCTAATCGAAAATGCGTGCTTTTAACGTAGATGAATCTTTTCTTCATTGAATTAGGAACTACCTTTGGGACCGTTTAATTCATTATACATTTGGATGGATTCAAGCCTGAAACTCGTAAAATAAATTCTGGTGTGCCCCAGGGCTCCGTTCAGTCTGCGACTTTCTTCATCATTTTTATATGAAACTTTTAATGCATTTAATTATTTTGCTGACGATAGCAGTACTTTTAGCTTTTCATATTCGTTTGTAGATTCACACCCTTTTTCGGATGTGGGGAACTTCAACGGCAAAATATGATTGGTTCATTTAATTCTGGGGTTCTATTTTGTAAAAAGATTATCGTTGAAATCACTTTGTTATCGTTCAAATGCGATTACGTACAATACAAATCGTTTTAAATGAAGGTTTTATAATACAAATTCTATATACTACTGAAGTAAATAAATAAAATGATTAAGAATTTTAATCTTGTTGGATATAGTTCACATTAGACTTTTGCTAAAAAGTTTATGTAAGCTGAACTGAATATGAATAAAAATTTGCGTATTGACAAGGTGCCTCACTAACAGTGTCAACTGATGAGTCCTAGTGAGACCCATCTGGACGAAACGCCAAATTTTTGTATGGACTAAAGGCCGTTAAAAAAGCTTTATTAAATCAAGAATCGTTTTAGTTGAGCGATAATCGTTTTTCCTTACGAATACCAAAATAATACTAAAATAACACGCAATAGCTAAGTAGTTGCAATCCTCCCCTTAAAAAATCAACCATAATGATCGCACTTTCAGAAATACTGAATTTTCCCTCGAGCTTATCTTCCGACGTACCAGCAAATACAAAAATTATGTATTCAGCCACTCGACACAAATGTGGAATGCCTTACCCACCTGTTTTTTTTTTCTGCCATGTTAATATCCAGTACTTCAAAACCAATGTGCATCGGTATCTGCTCTCAAATCCCTTCCTATTTTCATAATGCTAGCATATTAAGGGTAATCTAACCCCTTTAGTTCCCGTAAATTATACAAAAAGTGAGGATAACAGCAACAACTCTGAATAACCTTACTCGGATAAGCTTGACTCATAATTAAATCTCTCTAAAGCATTATCGCAACAGAGATTCTTTCTTTACCCGTACTCCACGAATGTGTCATCAAAAGCTATCGTTTTATTTCTTCAATATACTTACTTGATATATATATGTAAAGAGTCTCACACAAACATGTCTAATTTGCTTTTTTCGTTCATGAAGGCATATAAATAAACTACATGAACTTGTATGTAAAATTTTTCGTTTATTTTATGCATTTTTAATAATTTTACAAATTATTATACAAATTATGTTTTTTTTTCTTTTTTAAAATCATTTTTTATTCGCTATATAAATGGCATTTTATTTCGTTATATTCTAATATTAAATAAAAATTATACAGTCTGTAATATTATTATATGATTTACATATACTTATTTATTTTTTTTTTGTTTCATTTTAATATTAAATTTTCAAATTTTTTGAATAACTAGTTTTAATCTTTTTTTTAAAATATTTAATTTAAATTACATTAAGTTTATTATTTTGAATTTTATATAGTACCAAATAATTTTCTCACAATGATCTTAAAATTTAATATTTGTTTTTTTTTTTCATTTTTGTGTGTGTTTTTCTAAATTTATTTTCATGAATTGTTTATGCATTTTGTTTTTAGGTTTTCAATACCAGATACGTATAAATTTCTACAATGAGTTATATGTTTTCTTTTTTTAAATTTTATTTCTATTGCTATTAAAGAATTGTCATCTAAGACAAAGAATTAGTTATTTTTCTTTTTTACTATTATTTACATTTCTTTTTGTTTGTTTGTGTTTTTTTTTCAATTGTTTACAGTTTTCTTAAATATAAAATTAAAACATTAAATTTATTATTACAAATGTTTACATTATTTACATAAAATTGAAATTTTATAATAACTACTCTAAATACATAATTTTATTAGTTAGCTAGATTTATTTTTGTTTTAATATATTTTAAGCTTAATTTAAATGATAAATCATAAAGTTATTTTTAAATACTATGCAACAAATTAATTTCTTTTTTAACAAAAACAATTATTTCTTTCTTGTTATTAAACTTATATTCTATATAGTGAAAGTGAAAAATGCTTTTAGAATTTATTTGAAGAAAAATTGTTAAAATTAATTAAAAAGAAAAAAAAAAAGAAGATTCACGCAAATTATAAATATTAATGACTTAAATAGTTTTTTGTTTTTTACTTTCTTGTTCTTCTTAATTTTATCTCCTATCACAAAACACAAAATTAAAACGTTTATTTCTTTTTTTTTTCTGACGAGTGTAAGTTTGAAGTATTGTTATTTTTTTTTTATTATTTTTTTGTGACAAATAAAAATAATGTTAATAATAAATGAAATATGTTATATCACAGGTACATTATAGTTTTAATGTTCTTAGAAGTAGGATTTTTTTTTGCTTGCTTGATAAAATTTTAAAACAATTGTTTCCTAAAAAAAAAAAAACAAAAAGAAAATATTTAAATATACACTGGGATCTACACTAGGATTTAATTATTTATTTATTTTTTTCTAAATTAAATAAATGGATTAGAATAGTTTTGTTACATTTTAATTAATCGTTGTTTAATGATATTCGATAATACATCTTTTTTGTAGTATTTTCATTTGCAATGACAAGTAATGTAGACAGAGAAAAAAAATTCAGTTAGCCCTAATTTATTTACTCTCCATTATATTTAAAGACACAATTCAAAATGACAAATTTTTAAAATCTCTTTGAAATTATAAAGTTTTCTTATTTTAATAGCGGCTTTTAATTTAATAAAGAATGCATATGTTGGGGCAGTGGCATGGTGTTTTTGTTTGAGTTTTCATTTTTTCCTGCACTTTGCTGAATTCCCGATTTTAAAGTTTGAATGACCTAGTTTTTTTTAAAAATCAAAAATGGCGGTGATATAAAAGTGTTCTTTGTGATTTCCCATACAAATTATCACTTCATAAGACATACTTTCCACCTCATTTGCACGAAATTAGCTCGAATAGAAAACAAACACACCCATCACTTCATTGTGAATAGGACAGAAATTAGTTCAATCCATAAAAGAAGAAAACTTGATATGTGGAACGCAGTTTGTTTTTGCTAAAAAATCATCTCATAAATTTTTGAATGACGTTCTATGTATGGAAGAAACGTCATGTTCTGATTTCAAAACCTATTGGGGGCTATCGTGAGTAAAAAGTTCACTGGTAATGTTTCCTTCATTAAAAATTTGAGAACGTAAATACCGAAGAATTGATTGGTATCGGAAACATTATTTCCAGAGAAATTTATCTGCCATTCCATAAATTTTTTGTTCCCAGGACGCCGAATTCTTTAAAATGGCGTCATGACGATTGGGCAAGTTCAACGCATCGCGTTCCGTGCCAGATTCGTTAGGGGATTTTATAAGGCTTTCAAACCGAACCATAATCTCATTGAAATCTACTATAGTTCCCATACATTTTCAGTTTTCAAAATCTTTTTTGTAATCTAGATCACCACGATATGTCCTACAAAATCTACTTGATTTTGTCAGCGGAGAAATATTTATGTATAACAGATTTTTCTATTTTGTATAACAGTAATATCATCTTTAAGCAGTGAGACCAAGGGAAATGTCTCTAAAAATCTAGTTACTTTGCGGCGTGAATGGTTTAATGAGATTTTGTAATTTTATTGCGAAATATGGTTGGTGTGAAAACGCTATAAAACGGTAAACTTCAATAATATTTTACTTCGTTGTATGAATAAAATACCCTTCTGCTTTTCCCGAATAAATAATTTGACTTTGTTTCAATTGTTATGAGACCTATTTACAATCAAGGAAGGGGTGTGTTCGTTTGGTTTCATTTTAATTTTATCTTAATTTCTTGCATGAGAATTTGTACAGGTACGGGAAATGAGCTCATTTGATAAATTTCAACGATTGCATTTGAAAATCTTCGTTTGGGTCTAAATGCCATCAGTTCTTCTTCTGGAAAGAAGATAAAATCGGTACGATAAAATGAATTCTTCTTCTGCCATACAAATGTCAAAATTAGAAAAACAGATTTGTTCAACTTGTTTTTGCTTGAATACAAGGATCGAATTCTGGTTTTTTCCAGGTTAGCAAACGAAGGCAAATGCCCTAATAGTCCATACAAGAAACTAAGACAATAGGTAGAGGTATTCATGCAATGGCATAAACTCTGAGAATAACAGTAGTAAAATGGTAAATGTGGTAAACGAACTGTCGAAAATTTGATTTCTCATACTAATATTGACAGCCATTTACCATATTTGCCGAGTTTATGTTGTTGAATAAAAATTCACGATATATGTATATATCTTGAATTTTTAGTGTCGATACTCTACTCAAACTGAATTAAAACGTTACAAATAGTAGGCTGGCACCTCTTAAAGTTCGGTAAATGACACTAGACGGAAATCAAACGTATGATATATTACTCTTTCGACTAAATCATTCAGCTGTATTCTAAATAAAAGCTCCCCTACAAATAGTTGTGGAAAATCCAGAAAATTTCGTTAACTTTTCAGGTTTCTGTTGTTTTTAATGAAAACGGGACACAAATCAAGTGAAAATTGTACAAAATTGCGGAAATTATTTGATTGAGCAGTCTTCCAAGAAGTTTTTTTCCTCCAGTTTTCATTCAGAATAGTATGTACTGGTATCAAATTTCATTAGGATGAGTCACAAATTTCAATAATTGCTAGGAAAATCATTATCAGGTATCTGCAATGAGTGGGACATTAAAATATGTAAGGTTTTCTGACAAGAAGGTGAATGTGTGAATGTTACACTGTATGAACTGTCAAAAGTTCAGAAATTTGACTATACTCAACAATAGCCGTTCTTTCGTGAGACTTTTAAGTCCAGACTGGGTAAAAATATATTTTTTATATTAACAAAATGTTTGGTCAACTTAATATTGTGACAAAGCACTCAAAATCTTGCAAAATGGAAGAAATTATGAAAAGTTTTTCCAAGTCAAGAAAACTTTTTTCAATTTGACTAAAATGTTTTTTCTTTTTAATCCACACACTTGTTACAATTAGCTTTTTTTTCTTTTAATTTACAAGTTTAATGTTTTATTTTACAATTACATATTTCCAAATTGTTATAAGAAATTAAAATTAAACCACTAACCGTTTGTGTTAAGTTTTTTTCTTTGTTTTTATGTAATTCATTGCAACTTTATATATTTTTGTATTTACATGAAATTTTATTAGTTATGGTGATTGCTAAAAATGCTTTACACTTTATTTTAGTTCTTTTTTTTTAAGTTTTGCTTTAATGTCTTATTTTTTGCTTTATTTTATTTTTTTTTTCATCTTAATTTTAAGAGTTGTCTCAGTACGTATTTTTTGTGTGAACAGTATTTTGCTTTTTGACTTAGAAAATTTATATTAAAAAAAAAAACTTTCATTCCTCAGTTTTTTTTTTTGTTTCTTAATTTTTCTTAAGGTAAATATTTATTTATGATTATAAAAAAAAGTTTACCCTGTTTTCTGGAATATTTTCAAAAAAAAATTATTGGTTTCTCATTAAAAATGGCAGTTGTCGAAATTTTTTAGTTGGTTAATTTTTTTACTTTATTAATTTTTGTTTATAACTTTTGTTGTTGTTTTGAAATTACATTTAACAAAGTCACAACCAGTGATTGCAATAGTTTTTCAAGAAAATGTTATTTATTATGTTTTTTAGAAGACTCGTTATATTAATGGGCAATAAATCGAAAAGGCTTTGGCGAACTTAAAAAAAAAAAATTGATAGTATTTGTCATTTTGGATAAATCAATAAATTCCTGGTTCGAGGAGCCAAAAATAAAATAGATTAGATCCCCTTCTCAAGATGGATTGTTCGACTTCCGTATAGATTGTATCGCTTAATAACAAAACAGAAGATATTGCGATTCACTGAAGGTACAACACATAAACAGCAATATAGTCTTAAGGACACCCTTAAGGTCCATTATCCATAACCAATTGGCAATAAAAATCAACCCCCAATTCACCGTCAATTCTTTCGGTTCGCTAGACATACTACTACATACCCGTTCTTCCTTCTCAAGACCAAACAAATACAATAAAAACCCAAACACAACCGGAAACAAATGTTAATCGAATATTTTACGCAATTATAGAGTTCGTAAACGCTTCGAATCGCTCATCGTGCGTCGGTCGGTCGTCGTATATAATAAAAGCAATCATAGTCAAACAAAACCAAGAAAATATAGGTCAGAACATTCAAAATTTCAGAATTGTTTCCTTCTATATCCTCTATACTCTTCTCTACCCAAGTGATTTCTCCTCAATTTATCATCGAGATGGAGAAATAAATAATAAAATTTTATTTCATTTCAATTTCGACGAAATATTGCAAAGCTAAGGGATGATGGATGGAGTCCCCCCCTCCCCTTGCCTTAGTGGATGGATGGACGAGGGCTAAACTAGTTTTTTTTTTGTTCCTATTCTGTATGCTTCACTGGTCAACAGCCGCCCTAAAATTTCTCAATATATAGCTTTTTTAGGGGCATGAATGTGTGTTATCTATCTCCTTTTCGAGTTCAAACGTTATATGTTCTCACTTTATTGCCTTGAGTGTTGAGTCATTTTTCATTTGAACAAAGCCAAGCCATATAAAACAGTCGAAGTGGTAAAAGGTATAAAAGATTGCTTCCAAACCATCTAGGTGGAATGGATAGTTTTTTTCTCTTTTCATTGTTGCAATATGACTCTATGGCCACATTCAGAGAGACAAACTCAGGTTGTAAAAAATAAAAAAAAACTATCCAAACCGCGATTTCTTCCAAATCGAAAAAATTCTAGCCTTATAGTCCTGTGAGAAATTTATATGAGTATTTTGACTCCGGGTATAAAGTCAAATATCTATCCTGACTGTCCGTCCTGTGAGTGAATAAAAAAAAAAATCCTGTTGATTTGGCCAATTGGAAGAATTCTTTTGTTTTCTTTTTTTTTTTTTTTTGTATGAAACTTGTTATATCTGATTCGCACGTTATGCCGATTTATCGATTTCATGTCGAAGGATCATAAAAATTAATATGAAAAACTAGGAAAAGGCCATAAAGATGAAATAGACCGGATAGTTGGTAGGTACTACTACAAACTTTATGAGAAAACAAACGTTTTCAACGGATTGAGAAGTTTTTATGTTCAACTGGAGGTAGGTTAGGTTACTATTGAGAAATAAAAAAAAACACAATGCGAACAATTGTGAATGGAGTTGAGTATAGGTTTGTTATTTCTTTTTTACCAAAATGTTTTTGTTGGAAGTTAGTTTTAGAACTCTATTAACTCTGGAAAAAGTTGCAGACACACTTTTAGTGTGTTCAAGCCTTGGCATTTGTAGTTAACATGCTCTTGATTATTCCAAAAATCCAGAAATGTTAGTTTCGCGGTATGATTCCTAGTCAATTGTGTTAAATTGACTGTTTTCTAATAAATGTCATTTTGTTATAATATACTTTTGAAATGCTTAGGACAAAAAGTTTCTCGATACCAACGTACCAGAACTTTTGAAATGCTAAGGACAAAAAATACTGCAGTCAACTGGTAATACAGTAAATTTAGTCAGTTTATTGACTTTAATTTTAACTGCCATTTAGTACTGTTACTTAATACTTTAACTAAAATAAGCATTTAGCAGTCAGTACTAAAATACTGACTGTACAGTTAATGAAAGCAGTTAATTGACTATAAGTTAGTTAGTCTTCTAACCAGTTCTTTTTTTGTATTCTTTTAACTTAAAGATACTTTCAGAGCTCTATATTCCTGCAAGAAAGTGGCATGGGAGTTTGGCAGTACACCTGACTAAACTTTTAAACATGACAATACAAAAACTTTCTACTAACTAGAAGACTAAAACCAGTCAAAAAGTGCTGCAGTTAATTAACTTTTAGTCAATTAACTGCTTTCATTAACTGTACAGTACAGTCAGTATTTTAGTACTGAGTACTGACTTACAGTCAAAGTACTTTTGTAAGTTAAAAGACTTAAGAAACTTAGTCTTTTTAGTCAATTAACTGCAGTACCGAAAAGACAGCAGTTTTTATAACTCTGCAACGGAACATCATAACAAAACAATATATCATTAGATCTGTTTGGTAACTCCAACGCTGTTAAACTTTGTACGACAAGTCGTATTTCGTTTTTCAAAATTCCTGTTTGTTCACCCAAGCAAGTTGCTAGAAAAGAGAGAATTGAGAGAGTCAAAATTTCTCCATTCATTGAAAACCATTATTTTAAAATTTGTGTTCACAAAACCTTCTAATTCTGTTCGATTATATGACTTCTAGCTAGGTAGGCAATTTTAGGCCACGATCCCCTACCTTTGTCTTATTCACAATACGTGAAGTGGTTTCGAGAACTAATTTTTTCCTAGTTAAAATCGTGAATAGGTGCAAAAAGTAACACAAATCAATTATCTTCTAACAATTAAATTTAAGCCACAGAATTCCCTAATTTAAATGAAATTCAAACGCAATCATTCCATTGATGACTTAATGAGTTTTTAATTGATGTTTTCGTGAAGAAAAATATATTTTTTCATTGAAGAAATTACACACAAAAATCCTTAAGCAGGTTCAAATTCAGGTGAAGAAACATAATGACATTTAAATGAGAAACTATCTGGTCTATATAGTGTCTCCCCCCACAATGTTCTTCTTGTCGTACAAAAAAAAAGAAGAAAAACCATTAGACAAGACCTAGACGACTATTAAAAAAAATCGTTTTCTGTTCAAGGAGCACATAGTTTTTTAGATGCATTCCTTTCAATTTTTTATATCAAACCAAAAAAACAAAAAATTAAGAAGGATCTCCATTGCTTCATTGTAGAACGACTATGGGTCCTGCACTTTAAGAACCAAACAAAAACTCATTTAATGTTTTCCTGTTTTTCATCCATCGCCACCGCCGCACTACTCTATAGTCTATACCATACTTTGTCGAGAGGACTTTTTAATGATATTTTCTGAAAATTAAAAATAAAAAAAATATACTTCATAGTATATAGAGCCAAAGAGTAGGTATAGACAAGTCCATTTTCTATATTAACAGCTACACAGAGAAAGACACACGTACGTGCTATTTTGGTTTTTATCTACAAAATTGTAATCCGTATATCTGCGAGTTCTTTGAGAGTAAATTACAACAAAAAAAAAAACTGAAAAAAGAAATCCAAAAAAGAACCATTCAATTGGAATCACAAAGAAAAAGATGGCAAATTACAACAGGGACACGTTCTATTCGTTAAATTCAAACAATGTAAGGATAATCACCATCCATGGAACGACATACAACAACGACAAAAAAAAAAATAAAGAAAGAGAAAATATAAAAATTAAGCTCGTCGTGTCGGAAGCTTGAAAAGGAGTGAACAAATTACACCCTCATCACGCAGTTAAGTGACTACCTATACTATTCCCATTACTACTGATGATGGTTATGGCTATTGATTCAATCATTGCCGGACTGAGGGTATTTTATCAATATCTTCTCCTTAACTTTTCAGTCTCTAAGGTTTCAGAAATTAATAGTTCTGGGAGTCTTTTTGAGACTAAATATGTTGCAAACAGGTCCCAGACTAAGCTAAGTTCTGTGGAACCTCATACTTAATAGTCTCTTCGAGTAACCTTAGTCAATACTGGTTTCAACTTCGTACCTAAAGTTATTTGATCAGTATCAACCGGATCACGTCTAAGGAGATGAAATCCTTTTCGGCACAAACTGGAACGTAAATCGTGCGTAGGACCTCCTCTACTCAATGAGTGGTGTACAAGTATACAGTATCTCTTCTCTATTTCTCAATTCTTCTCTTAGCCCAAGAAAACAGGAACAACCAAGAGATATCCGAGGATTTATTTACCTACGCGCTGTTGCCGTTTGCTTTCGACCTGACAGAAACTGAAAAACCACTCAATGGAAGTTGCAAAAAACCAGACACAATAGGCTACCCACAAAATTTTGTGGTTTCACCGACGCTTCTGTCTTCAGCTATTTGGGGTCCATAAAACTCTTTGATCCTGTGTCACCGGAAATTATGAAAAACGAGATACTAGGCTACCCGAAAATATTTGCGGTTTCACATTTGTTTTGGGGCCATAGAACTCTTTGATCATGGTTCTGTATCGCTGTTCGACAGTCACAGTAAAGCATGGGTCACACCGTGCTGGTCTCTGATTAGTAACCCCTGACTGCCAGCTAAAGTTAAACATTTTTACCCGTGATAGCTCGCAGCTTGTTTGTAAAAGTTGAAGCTGTTTAACTCTGTCAACCGCTGATAACTGGTAGCCGGAAGACGCCAACAGAGATAATATTTTGTCGACACAAAAAGTGATAGCGTGGGTTCATCAGTTAGTGGCTGGCAACCAGTTAGCTGTGGCCTTACCCTACGATAGGGTCCTAAAATAAGACTAGAACCGATGAATGGCATAAATGGAGCACTATGCAGAGCCTAAGTGATTATGACTCTTTGTGAATGATACTTTGATATGAGAACCGAGGTCTTATGCACCAATTCTGTTTTTTCAAGTCTCTTCGAGGGAGTTAAAGAAACCTAGTTTCCAGTTTCAACTATTGGCGTATGCAACGGTCGGAAAATCTATCCTGACAGTTGCTACCATTTTAGACAAATAAATAATCATTTTCACCTCCTCTCTTCTTCTCAATTATGGCTTAACCCCGCAGTTTTCATTTATCCAAAAGTTTCAATAATTAATACCTGCTTGGTTCTTCCCGTCTTATCAGCAGATCGAAGATATTTTGGAGGATAGTTCAAAAATTCCTGGTCAGTCTCACTTTTTTGTCGAGAACGCTTTCTTGCTTTCTTTTTTTAATTTTAGACGATGGAGTCTTAATTGTTGAGTCTGCTTGGCTTAGATCAAACCACGACCCTATTCACCTCAGCTCTGATCATGGCTCTGTTGACCGTTGACCAGAAACCCAGCACGCTGCAGCGTGTCAAGAAGCATTACTTCTTCGAAAGAGTCAGCTACCAAGCTGACTGCCGTTTGGGTTTCAATTGAAAAAAAAAACGAGATATGATCTGATGATACTGATTGGGACCCCAAAATGGAAGAAATCTGAATGAATCTGATAGCTCAAGAGTTTGTGGGAAGAATTTGCATTAGTTCCCTTCTTAAAGCAATCGGCAGATGGTTTGTTGTTCTACCATTCTTCTCTGCAAACTAAGCCTGGGAAATTCTAGACGGAGTAGGCTTCAGTCTGTGAATAAATTAATGGCCGTTTACTTCAGTAGAATTCTAGCATATTCGTAGTACATTGTCAGTCTAGCAGTGTGTCAAAGTTTTGAGTTTTTGAAACCTTTCAACATAGTTTTCCAACAAAAGTTTTACCGTCAATCTTTGACGCCCTTATGCGCCTTGTTCACCTAAATGATCCAACTTTTGAGATGGACCGCTACTTGCCATGTTTATTTCTGGCCAGCCGGTGTATGTTGTTCCTTGTTTCGAATGTCTGGGGTAGACATACACAATCCCGGTGGCACTTTGTCTACCCCCAACTATACTTTAAGCATTTTTTAAACAATTAAGGAGTGTGGGATGGATACTCAAAAAAAAAAAAAAATACTGACAAAAGTAAATACCTACCCAATACCCAACCACCTACACTTTTACCCATCATCATGTTGTCTGCGGAAATTAGTTTGCATGCATTTTTTTGTGACGCAAAAACGGTTTTTTACCCCGAAGGTTAATTTTTTGTTGTTGTTTGAACACAAACGATAAGGGTTAGGAAACAACCCAACAACACTTTGACAGTTAATTGGAAAACAATATAAATACAGAAAAAAAATGAGAAACACACGCATGCAATGCCGCGTGACGCTACTACCAAAGTGTAATTCAACACCCTTGAGGCACCACACACAAGGCACAGGTCAAATTTGAACTTAAAAAAAAAAAATACAACCAAAAAAAATTTTATACCCTCTAGTGGACTAATGAGGTGAACAAATGCATGAAACTGTTGCTAAATGGAGGGTGGATCCGAATTCACAATGGAAGGGTTGAAAAAATGTCCACTAATTGCATAGTGAATTTGGTTACACACAAACACACAATTGCATCAGAAGGGCCAAGAAAAAAAGCGCGCGAAAAAGTTAAATTTGAATGAATGTAATTATTGTTTCGTTATTTTTTTCTGAGTTTTGTTTCTTCTTCTGGAGTTTCGAAAAAAAGGGTTTAAAGAGTTTTCTATTAATAGCAGGAAGACCATCCCTTTTCCGGGTGTTTTTTTTTTTTGAGTTGTAGGTATAACCTTTTATATTTTTTTGTTGGCATAACCGTTTTCTCAATACGAAACACTTCTAATGTTGTTTTTTTTTTATTTTCCTTTGTTGGTGCGCTGCGAAAGTCAAATAGAAGAAACGGAAGAACCTTTGAACAATTCTGTTTTGTTAAAATTGGGATACTTCTTCAAAGTGCTAACGTTTAGTTTTGATTGGTAAACTTCAAAAGGGGTAGACAGAACAAGAAAAAAAGAATATATAATTAAGAGGTTTTGTGTTATATTGGCTCGTGTTTAGATATTGTAATGATCAAAGTCCTTCTTTTTTTAATAAAGAATTTTCTTCTATATCAAATTATATTGGGCAGTCAAGTAAAGAAGGTATTACACTTCTTAATATAAATTTACAGAGTTCAATAGTTCGTGACGAAACAAGATAAACCTAGGGTATCTATCTATTATTAAAAGCTTATGAATAAGAAATGGCGTTTTAACCACCACCTTAATTTCTGAAGAAAATTGGATTTAAATCGCAATAGATTGTTCTAAAAGAGGTTTCTTAGTTTACTTTGAGTTTCATCTGAAATTTAGATGAATTTTTACTTGGAATCATTAGCAAACCATTTATTTGCGGAAATACAGTAAACCACACTTTTTCTAGTTAATGAATTATTCTATTTCAAGAATGAACTTCAAAAAACCCGAAAACAAAATCGATTTCAACTGTGTTCAAAACAAAGAAAACGATTTATAAGCTTCTTAAGGCAAGTTTCCTTGGTGCTTAATAACCCGTGCTGAATTGACCCGTGCTAGCGAATGCTGAAACATAATTTCAATCCGAGTAAATTTGAAGTACTTTTTCAGTGCGGATTAACTTCTTTATTTTAATTTTAACAAATCTATTGAAACTTTAGAAAAACAGTTTCGCTATCGAATAGAAAAATGGCAACAGAATTGAATTAGTATTTCTAATCCAATACTTCTGTCTGTTCCGATAAAGCAATTTGCATAAAATTTATTAACTTGTATCACAAGTCATCTTCCTACAAAATATTCTTCAATAACTGTTTGCCAATAATGTGAATTTCTCTTTCTTCAGTAGTAAAAAGCAAGATGGCAATGCTGGCCAAAGAGCTTTGAAATATTGAAATGAAGAGGGCGGAGAGTCGTATTAAAGAAATATTTTTTTTTGTTTAAAGGTTGTCAGTTTACTTGCGAAGGATACGTCCGTTGATTTTTGTTTTTTTATTTTAATAAAACACGTTTTGCCTACAGAAATCTAAAACAATGAAAATTTCTCAAAATATGTTTTAATTAAGAATTTAATTTATATCTTTACCATCGTGCAGAGTAAGAAAAATATATTTCATTATTCGTATTTTATAAAAAAAAAAGAATGGTAAATCGAGATCACCCCATGTGCAAATCAAAAACGAAATTCCACAATGTTTGCGAACACGCCCCTAAACTGGTTTTGTTTTTTCATTAATTGCACCAGGAAACATCACCATATAGTCACATCCGGACCCTTTAAATAGAGTCAGCACATTCTTAATTCTTATGCTTCTCATAAGAATGCTTTTAATAAGAATCTTATCTATCTTTGAATTCGCAGAATGCAATGCAGCACTTTTAGCTGCAATGCATTCTCGCCCACAACTTGCTGCTTGCTTCTCTTTTAAGATACCTATTGACACCAGTTGTGTTTTGATCGTCAGAAGTTGAAGTTACAATACATAGTTATTACAAATTGAAATAATAAAATATCATTTTAAGAAAAGCAAATAAATACATTTTTTTAAATCAACCACGGCACCCACGATCACTGGCGACGAGGATTAAAAATAAAAAATATAAAGAAGAACAATAAAACCACACTCAAACAACAACAACAAAATTTGTGCCCAAAATCGAAATCCCTATTTGAAGAAGTGACAAAGAATTATTGCAAAGCGATGGATGAGCACAAAAGATGTAATTCAACACGAAATAGGATTGAAAATGCAGGAAATGGTGATTATTATTATTAAATATTATATTTTAACTAAACATAGCTGTGCCAAAAAGAATTGAAGAGAAAGAAAAATAAATAAAATAAAAAAAAAAAGTCTATGCCATCTACCTAGTGTATAATATTTGATGAGCAATTCATTAATGTGTTTTCCCAAAATGAAGTGAAAAAAAAAAAAACAAAACTATAATTTTTTTTTTTGTTACAATTCTTATTTTAGTATTTTATAACGAAATATAAGTGAATTTCATGAAGACCTGATCATAAAATAAATGGTCTATTTGAAAAAGAAGGCGACAAAGTTTCCAATTCAAAATTGTAAGACAAAAAGCAAAACCCTATCTAAATATTGACAGAGATACATAGTGCAAGAAGGAAAAAAATAATATAGCTAGCTAAGCTGTTTTGAATCAAATGACTGCAGTGAATTTTTTTAATTGTCTTTTAGTGTATGTTTTTGTTAATACATATAAACAAAAATTATTCATTATTCAAAATAAAATCATACATTTTTTTTTCTCCACATTATTATAACATTTGTTAAAAAAAAAAAAAAAAAAAAAAAATGGCTAATTCAGTAGAAAATATGAATTTAATTCTTAATTGTATTAAGAACATACAAGACTTTGACGGAACCGACAAAAACCATTTAGTGGACTTTCTACAGCAGGTTGACTATTTAATTCCTACGATTGATAGCTTTGACGACAACAACAAAAAAGTTCTAATAGGTTTCCTTAAAAATAAATGCGTTGGACGCACACGTCCAGTTCTCCAAAGACACGGCTTAATAGAAAGCTGGAAAAGAATCAAAGAAATTTTGCTTGAGAATTTCGGTGAAAAAGAAAATAGTTTCACCTTAATAGACAAATTGAAAATGTGTAGAGTAGACTCTACTATTGAAAAGTATTTTTATGAAATAAACAAAATTACCAGTAGAATACATATTCGTATTCTATCACACGGTGACACAAACTACACAACTGATGAGGTAAACAGGATAGCTCTGAATGTTTTTAGAGAGAATCTTCCAGAGCCTACTAAAACATTAGTTTTTAGTAGAAACCCAAGTACACTAGATGCCGCTTATAAAATAATTTTAGAAGCGCGTCACCAAAGTTATACAGCATATCAATCAAACCATATCAAAAATAATTTAAATTCGAATAAAAATCAATCAACAGGAAATCCATACAGAGGTAGGAGCAATCAAAATTCCTTCGAATTCCAAAGAGGTACTAATACGTTTAGAAACAGAAATAATCAAAACTTTAATGAGAATCAGGAATCAAGTAACACATATAGAAATATTAATAGGAATAATCAAAACTTAAACGAAAACCAAGAATCAGGAAATACTTACAGAAATATAAATAGAAATCATCAAAACCCTTTTGATAATTATGGGTCAGGAAATACGCGTACTAGTAGAAATTATCAGAATTTTAACGTCAACCAGCAAAATGGAAACCCCTTCAGAAATAATTCCAATTCTAACCAATATCAAAGATCTGCTAATAGAAGTAGAAATCAACAAAACAGTGGTGCACGATCCACAGAACCAATGGAATTGGGAAATTTTTTAATGGAGAGCCCAAACACCTTCCCTATATAATAATTAATACTGAAATTAGAAAACTTTACTTTATTGTTGATACAGGCGCAGAAGTCAGTGTCATTAAACCTCAGATATGTCACCCAAAATGGAAAAAACAAGTTCACATACCAGTGAGATCGATCGGAGATAGTTTTGTTTTAAATACAATGTGTTCAATTCCAGTTTTCAAGGAATTCAATGAAAACGAAGATGTTTTTTGCGAGTTTCTAGAACACGATCTCAAAAATAACTACGATGGAATAATAGGTAATAATATTCTTAAAAGATTTAATGCAATTGTAGATTACCCTAAACAGCAGTTAATATTGAATAAAGCAGTGCTTAAGTTGTATTTCGATAAACAAGAAGGAATTTATGACAATCTTGCATATAATAATGAAAATGTAGTAGAAATTAATTTTAATAATGAGGTGGGAATCAATAACAATATAGGTGAATTTATTGAAAGCGAGCATTTAAGTGAACATGAGAAAGGTTTACTTTACAGTGTTTTGAAGAAATTTAAAAGAACATTTTACAATGAAAATGATGATTTATCGTTTACAAATGAAGTAAAGCATCACATACATACAAAACATGAACTACCAGTTTATTCAAAATTATACCGTTATCCGGAAGTACATAGGGATGAGGTCGATAGACAAATTGAAGAAATGCTTAGGCAGGGTATAATTAGGGAATCTAATAGTCCTTTCAATAGTCCAATATGGGTAGTTCCCAAAAAAGAAGACCTTTCAGGTAAAAAACAGTGGCGCATAGTTATCGATTACCGAAAACTTAATGAGATAACAATAGAAGACCGACAGCCTATGCCAAATATCGAAGAGATATTTGATAAATTAGGTCGATGTCAGTACTTTACAACGCTGGATCTCGCTAAGGGATTTCATCAAATTGAAATGCATCATAGCGACATTCATAAGACCGCGTTTTCCACATCCAATGGTCACTACGAATTTCTTCGTATGCCATTTGGATTGCGTAATGCACCTGCCACATTTCAAAGACTGATTAACAATGTATTAAAAGAATATATTGGCAAAATTTGTCTTGTTTACCTGGATGACATTTTGATTTTTTCAACTAGTATTGAAGAACACATGGAATCACTATCCAAAATTTTGAAACGATTAAGAGAGGCTAATCTAAAAATTCAATTGAATAAATGTCAGTTTATGAAAAAAGAAACCGCATTTTTAGGTCACGTGGTTACACCTGACGGCATTAAAACTAATCCTAAAAAAGTTGAAGCTATAGACAAAATACCACTCCCGAGTAATCAGAAAGAAATTAAAAGTTTTCTTGGCATCACAGGTTATTACAGACGGTTTATTAAAGATTACTCTAAAGTTGCTCATCACCTTGTTAAGTACTTGAAAAAGAATACCAAAGTCAATAAAAAAGACAAAAAATTCATAGCTGCGTTTCATAAGCTTAAAGAACTAATTAAAAATGATCCAATTTTAGTACACCCTGACTTCAAAAAGAAGTTCACATTAGTAACAGACGCCAGCAACTATGCGTTAGGGGCAGTCTTAACCCAAGATAATAAGGCTATAAGTTTCGCAAGTCGATCTCTGAATGATCACGAAAAAAAATATAGTACAATAGAGAAAGAGCTTTTGGCCATTGTTTGGGCAACCAAACATTTCAGGCCTTACTTATATGGAAGAAGTTTTGTGGTCAAAACTGATCACAAACCATTAGTTTGGTTAAATTCCTTAAAAGAGCCCAACATGAAATTACAACGTTGGAAAATAAAATTAAATGAGTTTGACTTCATAATAGAGTATATTAAAGGCAAAGAAAATGTAGTAGCCGACGGGCTAAGCAGAATAAACTATGAAAAGATCGACAATGCAGATGAAGTTTTAATAAATCTCAACGAGATCTTTGATGACGAAATTGACACCGTGCACAGTGCAGACACTGACAGTGCCGATTTTATATCTATTACTGAAAAACCACTGAATATTTTTAAATACCAATTCGTATTAAAAAAATCAATAAGGGAATCCACGACAAAAAAAATTATTTTTAAAAAGAAAATACGAACCACGTTGTATATAAATTCTGAAAGCAATTTATTAGAATTGATGAGAAATCAATTACCCGAAAAAGGTTTAATAGTTGTATTTTGTGAGGATAATGAATTGTTTTTGACTTTTCAAAACAATTACGTAAAATATTTTTCAAAAAATAAAAATCTCAAAATAATGAAAACTAGTAAAGTATTGGAAGATTTAACCGATAAAGAAAAATTGTTGAAAATCATTGAATATGAACATTTGAAAAATAATCATAGAGGGATTAACGAAATATTCCTAGAAATGAAAGCTAACTACTATTATCCAAACCTTCAAAAAGAAATTCAAAAATTCATAAATAATTGTAACATATGTAACTCAGCTAAATTTGACAGGATGCCTATAAAACATAAATTTAATATAACAGATACCCCTGCAAGACATAACGATATTGTTCACGTAGATATATGGTTTCCTATGCGAAATGTCATGTATTTGACAACAATTGATAAACTCACCAAATATGCTACGGCTCACCTTTTAGAGGACAGAACATGGATTTCAATTACTAAAGCACTTAAAACCCGAATGCAATATTTGGGAAAACCAAAACTTATCGTTACTGATAATGAACTAGACACAGTTTCAATAAGACAATTTTTAACTTCCAATGACATTCAACTTCATGTCACAACTCCTTATTTGAAAACTGGCAATGCTGACATAGAACGCTTGCATTCAACATTTAATGAACACATAAGACTGTTTAATGCTGATCCTTGCAACGAAGATAGTCTTGATGAAAAAGTTTTTAAAGCGGTTGTTTTATACAACAATACAATTCATACAAGTACAAAAATGAGGCCAATAGACTTTATAAACAATATTATTTCAGAGGAAGAAATTACCTCATTGTCTAAGTTATTACATGCAAATAAAACAAATAAAATAAATAAGTTGAACGAAAACAGAGAAACTGTTACTAATTTTGAAAATGAATTCGTTAGAAATAATAGAATAGGGAAGTCAAATCCTAAGTATATAAATATAAAAAACTATAAACAAGCAGGCAATCATTTGATATCTGACAAACATCCAAAAAAATCTTATAAGAACCAAGTCAAACGTAAAACTAAATTCCAAAATTATCATTACAGACAAAATGATGACGTTGGCAATTCTAATGCTGTTAGTTCCTCTAATCAGCGGACAACGAATTGACATTACCCCAATTCATAATGACAATGGGTATACCATTGTCAGATTCGAAGAAACTAAAATAATTGATCATTACAATAAGTTTTTACACATTGTAAACATATCAAAATATTTAGAAGCGACAGAAGCAATTGAAGCAAGCTTTCAATCCCTTAAAACAAGTAATTCAGTAATGGAAATCGGAATGACAATTATTGAAAAAGAAATAATTTCAATAAAACAAGAACTGTATTGCTTTAGAAACTACATGAAAACTACACGCCAAAAGCGAGGTTTAATAAATATTTGGGGTAACGGTATGAAATTGTTAGCAGGAACTATGGACAGTGAAGACTCTAAGCAAATATATTCGTTTATGGAAAATGTAGAAAAGAATATGAAACAATTAACTGACGAAACGAACAAACAAGTTGAAATAAATAATAATATGATTCAGAATTTTGAAACCATCAGAAAGCACATCATAGAAAACGATGTGAAAATGAATCAATTTTATAAAAACATTTCGACTTTGACAGAAGACATTCTTTTTAAGACGGACAAAAACTCTTTGATCCTACAGCTTTACATGTACTCATGTAATTTAAAAAATGAAATCTCTAAAATTAAAGACAATATTTTGTTATCAAAAATAAATTTACTAGAACACGATATGTTTAATATTGATGAAATGAGAGATTATAACATAACTATTGAAATGTTACCACTTATAAAAACTGCTGTGCTATTAAAAAATAATCTTATAATATTCGTTGTATCAATTCCGATATTTTGCAAAGAAAAATTTTATAATTCAGCCATTATACCTATTCCAAACCTAGATTCAATGGAAATTGAATTTGATATAACATTTGTAATCATAAATGAGATGAAAATTTACCTCTCAAATACAGAAAATCTTTTAAAAAATAATTTAATTCCATTTCCGAACAAATGTATAAGAAATCTTTTAAATGAAAATAATGTTTGTAACTATAAAAGTAATAAAGAGACTTCAATAACAAAAATTAACGAACACACCATTGTAACTAAAAACCTGGGAGTCATTGAAATTGATCAAGACTGCATTGATCAAAAAATTGTCATTAAAAATCACAATATTATTAGTATTGAAAACTGTACAGTAAAATTAAAAGAATTCGAAATAAGTGTAAAACAGAAAACTTATTATGAAACTTTTGTAATACCGCATTTTATAACCAATACAAGTAAAATATTTAGTAACTTTACATTATCTGATTTAAATTTAAGGAATATTGAAAACAGAAAATATATAAAATATGTTGAAAATAACCACAAGGTAACTTCAAGTTTAACTTTTGTATTAATTATGTTAATTATAATTACAATTTTATTATATTTTAAATGTAAATCTAAAGGAAAAGCAAGCAATACTATTGAATTAAAAATTAATCCTTGTTCAACGGAGACCGTTGAATCTATGGGGGGAGGAGTCACATCCGGACCCTTTAAATAGAGTCAGCACATTCTTAATTCTTATGCTTCTCATAAGAATGCTTTTAATAAGAATCTTATCTATCTTTGAATTCGCAGAATGCAATGCAGCACTTTTAGCTGCAATGCATTCTCGCCCACAACTTGCTGCTTGCTTCTCTTTTAAGATACCTATTGACACCAGTTGTGTTTTGATCGTCAGAAGTTGAAGTTACAATACATAGTTATTACAAATTGAAATAATAAAATATCATTTTAAGAAAAGCAAATAAATACATTTTTTTAAATCAACCACGGCACCCACGATCACTATATGGTTCGTTCAGATTTCTACCGATTTATAAAACATGTGTTTTGAGCATAAAGACTAGACTTTATTAAATTTTTGAGCTCGTTTTTATGAATTGAATTGGATATTTTTTGTTCGATTTTTAATTTAAATAGCTTGTAGAAAGTGTTTTTAGTATTTAGAGTTTTTCAGAAAGTTTTGATATAAATTCTTCGTTAAAGTTGAAAATTGTGAAAAAATGCAAAAATTGTAAATACTTTTGCTTTTTTCTGTTATGTCTTGAACATATAATTAATGAATATAATATAATAATAGATAATTTATCTTCCGAAAAACAGTAAACATGCCATTGCAATTTCCAAAAAATATGCCATTTTATTATGTTCAACTCTACAAAACGTCCTGGGTCCCCACAACATTTTTGTTCTGAAATTTAACAACATTAGTGATGTTATGAAAACTTTGATTTCTAGGTCATAAAAAACTTTGACTCTTGTTTCATTTGTAGTTTTGATGTTTGAAGACATTCAGATGAGTATTTCAGTGAAAAATTCAAAACTGAAATTAAATCTTTAACATTTACGTGCAAAGATTTTCTACGATTTTTGACTAAGAACAACTCTACAGTAGTGTGTCATTTAATTTATTTAAACTTTCCATCTTTTTCCATATTTCCACCTTGCATCGTTTGTTTGCGTAAATTAAGCGTGGTCCCGAAGTTCGTTCGCTAGTCTTATCAGTTAAAAAAAAAAGAATCGAAGCTATGACCACATTTTTTCGAAAAGACAGAACATTTGGCCACTTTTCCTATAGTTACACTTTTGTGGAAACTACAAGTTTACAATTTTCCACGAATTGGTAGGTATTATTTCCGAGAACTTTGGTAACCATTACTCTTTCTTCTCAAAGTCTCCGATATGGTTTTAAGAAAGGAAGAAATCTTAAAAATGTGGTATTTTCGCAAAACCCAACCAGAATTATTGACCACCAGTTGTGTACCTGTCCAGTGAAGCAGGTCAAGGGTACAAAAATAACAAACGATCCGATTTTACTGAGTAAGAACTTTGTGTAAAGATCAGCACATAAATTATTACGTCGGAGGTAAATATTTTTGTAGACCAGTAAGTTCTGTTATAAATCATAACCGGTCTGTCCCAAAACTTAAAGAATTGCTTTCGTTTTTCACTAAGACACTTTAAGACTATAAAAGACTTTATAGACTTTATGCAAAAAAAAAACCAAAGACTTCATTGTACAGATTATCCAACAAAATAAAAACCCTTATAAATGTTTAAATCCTGTCCAACGAGTTCTTTTATTCAGCTGATCCCATAAAATGTATACTGTCCTTCTCATAAATTCATCTTAACAACAAACTTGACTGTCGACGACAACCTAAAGCGTAAGGACATGTCCAAATTTTGTTACATTTTAAACCTTAAAGACTTGAATCTATTATTTAAAGAGAAAAACAAAGCATTTTCCCTCAACTAAATAATTTACATGGACCTAATTTATGACTCCCTTATAAATGGGTTTCTTCAAAATTGCTCTTATCACATGATATAAATTCGTTTAAGGTACTTTTTGCAACAAAAGAAGGGAAAATAAAAAAAACCCCTTCCTTCACCTGTTGTGTGTGTTCGGTGTTCGTGTGGTTTTGGGTTTTGACAACCAAAACAATCAACTCGTTTACCTCAAAAACACTATTTTACTCAAAAACAAAAGCCCATACTGCCTGCCACCTTATTCATAAATTAAAAAAACAAAAAAAAAAAAAAATGAAAACCAGTTTTTCTGTTATCCACAAACGTTATCAAGTTAAAAAATTGTTTACAAAGCTACTAAAACTTTCACGATAATATTTGCCATCAACATGATGATGATGGTGCGGGAAAGGCTACACAATGCTAACGGTGTAAAAGGGTCTTCTGTGTAAGGTTTGATCAACAAAATGTGAATTTGTCACGCGAATTTCAAGAATTCGTCGTTGAACGTTGAACGTCCATGTTTCATTCACTGTCGGCCATGGTAGTTCCGTTTTCCGTAGGTACCGTTCTGGGTTATGTGGTGCGATGGTTAAAATGAGGAACCGCTCATTTTGAATTCACTTAATATACTCAACTCGAAGTATAAAGAGGGAATACAAAAAAAAAAAAAAAGTAGAACAATAAAGTTCCGCAGGATAAAAGGGTTTTGCGCCAAATAAATTATGTATTTAAATTCAAAAAACAAAGTTAGCTTAGTTCTGGGAAAGAAGGAAGAAGTTTTATATTATTTTATGTTCGCCAAAGCATTTTTTAACCATTCAGTGATTGTGTGTGCCCAATGCCCATAGTTGAATGGCGGTTATTTATCATTTTGAAAGCGGAAATGAAGAAATTATTACTCTCTGATTGTGTTTTTTTTGATATTTTTTTCTTTTTTTAATTTTTTATCTTTGTCGTTATATCGTTTTCTCTCTTTCTTTCTTTTTTTTCTCATCAAAGAACCTTATGCCTATAGAAATTTATGCTTACCCTATACACAATTAAGTCTCATTTTGGGGGGGAAGGGGGATTGGTTGTTATGGCAGTTGCATGCTTAATTTTTAAGGACCTACTTTGCCATAGCTAGTTGCTGCTGCTGTTGCTGTGTTGTTGTTGGCAGCTGCTGCTGCTGCGGCGGTGGTGGTCCGGGTTCACCAGCCTCGGCATACAGACAGGAACCCTCACTGCATGAACAGGTGTCACCCTCTCTGGAACTACTGCAACAATCACTGCAGTTTCGATGCTCTACATCCGTTGTATCGTACGAACATTGTTTCAACATTCGATCTCGTTCTGATTCCTCGTTTTCGGGGAATGCCGCCTGGCACCGGTTCATCATGTAGACTTTGCCGGGATTATTCTCCTGGCTGCTGTCAGAGCGCATTGTGTCATTTTGATGATCCCGATGATTCGACGATGAATGATGACTGTGATGGCTGGTGTGACTGTGAGTCATGGGCTGGGAGTGTTGGGAGTGATGTGATGAATGCATCAGATGATGACCATTGTGATGGGAGTGTCGGTCGTTTCGTGATGTTGAATGATCGGAACACTCGGAGGAACATGTATAGATGGGCGGTTGGTGGGGATTTGAATTGTTGTTGTGCAGGGGCTGATACCATTCGGTGGAGGATGGCGGTGGCAGGGGTTGGCCTGGGGATGAGAGGGCATCACAGCTGTTGCAGGATCTGGGGAATATAAATATAAATTTAAATAAAAGGTTAACAGGAAATGAAATAGAGTGTCATTTTGTTAAGGACTTCACGGAAGTTTTCATTCTAGGCTCCATGAGAAATTCACAAAGAAACCCCAAGAAATAAATGAAATAATTTCCCAAGAAAAGTTTGGAGTCAGGTAGTTTTTTCATACGAAACACTTTCTAAAATTGAGGATATACTTCATCTGTTTTTGGAACTTATTTGCATTGGAAGAATTACAGCAGCAAACACATGTAACTTAAATGATAGCATACTGAGTGGCGCTGGAGAGATTTTCCAAACGACCTGCGCTATTATAGAAATGTGGTCCACAAGTTGTACTAGAAGGTAAAAAGACCATCGAGAGGGTAAGGACCCCGTTTTGCTTTTGACATATAAATACGACAAAGGTAACATTATACTGGAATCTTAGTCGTTTTTAAGGATTTGGAAAATCATTTCTGAAGCTGTATTACGAGGATAACAGCACGCAGCCAGATAGACTACACTACTTAACGTAGACCAATACTTCTGTCCCTCCTACCGGAATGAAGTGAAAGAAAAAAATATCATAGCTGAAGTCCGATCAACCTATTTGAGCTGAAACTGTTCAAATCAGTAAGCAATTATCCGGTTTCAGAATAACGGATCAACTCATTTGCGAAATCATTTCGGGGAAAATTTAGTCCCCAAATGTCTTATTTCAGAACTGTTTGACGATTCACTGAACTGCTCCAATTATTGAACTAAGAGCCTTCTAAACATCGTGTTTGAGATCCTGTGTGCCCTATAATGGGAATATAATAGTAAAACAAACGGATAGATCTATAATAGTGTGCGTTTAGAAAAATCCAGAAAAATTCAGAATCTACCATTACAATTCGGGAAGATCTTGGAGGTCATTAAATATATACCTATCAGCTCTTTATTGACCCAAAAGACGTGAATGACGTAGTCCATAGAGTAGATAGTTTTGGCATGCTTGTCAAGCTTGCCTCCTTGCGCAGGGTCAAAGTCGGTGAGGATATCACCATGCCATGGGATGCCATGGGATCTCTTAGCTTTTAAAAAGCTAAGGTCTTTTACTTAGGCTGTGCTATAAACACAGACAAGAATAACAGCGCTTTAATTAAACGAAAAATTGCTCTTATAATTCACTGCTTCTTTGGGCTAAGAAGAAAATGGAGTAGCAAAGATCTGACTCGAGGAACCGAAGTGTTTTCATGTAAGACGCCTGCTGTATGGTGCAAAGTCATGAATTATTTCAAGGGTCAATGAGAACAATTAAGATTTTTGTAATCGAAGCATTTGACGGGTAGGTTTTGACCCCGTTCGATAAAAAAATCAGCCACCATTCTACTCCAGGGGAAATGGTCTTCGATAGAAGATGAATCAATACATCTGTATTCAGTTGGAAATGGAACGAATACTGAAGATGCGAAATATGTACGTGTTGGAGTGTATCCACAGAATTTTTTTCGTAATATTCCAGGAATTTTGTTCCAGTTTTGATTGTAATTTCTTCCTCTGGTATTAAGAATAACGGAAAAGTAAAAAGGGATCAACTTTCTCAGCCATTCTTCGAAATTCCGCGGGATTTTTTCATTTCCAATAGGGGTGTTAATCTTAGTCTTTCTCTTTAATTCCGCCTCTCTTACCATTGTAGCATATTTCAAGCGGAAATTCTTTTGCTATTAGTAGCAGTGTCTTGGCTTAGAGGAAACTAGGATATTCGCATTTTCTTAAACTCTATGATAACCAAAGATTGTTGATCACCTTTTATGGAGATCTTTGTACCGGGGTACCGGGGTACCGGGGTAAACACAACTCCCCATAATTGGTACAGAAATGTCTATCTAGCTTGAGAGTGCAGATATAGGTACTCCTTCATTGGTGAGCTCGGGCCTACAACACAAAACTACAAGTACTTGTATTACAAGTAAAATTATATTGAGGAGTTTCACTTATAATACAAGTACTTGTAGTTTTTTGTTAAAGTCTCTAGGACATCAACGCAGATAAGCGACCAAGAGTACAATGACCGGCTGGGTCGCTTGTGGAGCCCATGCACGGTAATGCTTCCATTCGGAAAGTTTTCGACTTCATCCCGGATATACGCCACAGTAGATTAACCCGGTGGTGGCGCACGCAAGTAGAAGGGGACAACCATCAAATCAACTAGCGTAATTGCAGGCGTTTGAGTATGGATACAGCTGGCCACTGGCTGGAAAAGTTTGTAGGTTGAGGCCCAATTCAAGAAGGTTGTTAATCGGAGTTACAGATACAAATTAACGGCTGACGGTGATCAAAAAGTTGCGACACTTCTTCCAGTTGCTTGGTTTGCGTTCTCTTTCTTTAAAATATAAGTCAATCACTTTTTCTCTGCAACCAATCAGTCACTTTGAAGGGATTCGCCGTTCTCCAAAATGCCAAAAAAAAAACCACGAAGTAAAACAAGGCTGCGTTTATACAAAATAAGGTAATTTTTTAAAAGTTTTGAGTACTTCAGGTTTCTATTGCTTCAATGCTTGTTAACTGATCTAAAAAAAATCCTCTATATTTTATGTCGAATACGAAGAGATCGTTTCAAGGATCAGGATCTCATCGAATAAACCACGAAAGGATTAGAAACCAACCCGTGTCGTTATTCTAGAGGAATGGAGGGGAACTTAGATTTTTTACGGTCCCCGAACGGCTAAGATGAAATGTACTTTTTATGACAGTAAGATAACGCAAGGAGGCTTTGTTAATTCCTCGCAAGAGGCAGTACCTACCTCTAAAAAAAATAAGGTGGTACAGAGAGAGAGATTAAAAATAAGCGATTGGTGTGATAATAAGGAGCATCTTTGGGACGAAAATCAACAAGAACGAACTTTTTTACTAACTAATTAGTTGGAGTCAGTAAAAATGTCAGAAAAAATGTTCACAATAATCACTTATTTTCTCTCTCTCTTCTCTCGTCGAATAACTTCATTAACTTTTTTTCTTTAAATTGTGTAATAAATTACCTACATTTATTTGCAATCTACTTACCTTCCATTGGAGCACCTTGAATTTTGTGTCCCCGTTGGCTGATAATCTGAGACAGCATGTCGCGGTGGTGGATAATGGATATGTATATTCCTCGTGGGCATCCCAGCCGGAACTTGACCCGGTGGGTAATATGGTGGCAAGGGTGGTGGATGTTGTCCCGTTGGTGTAATCTGATATCGGCTCTGCCCACCTGGATGACCAACTACTCCAACACAAGGCAGAGGATTATTATAATAGTTCTCTTGACGATTTACCCCAGCACTGCTAGCACCAGGTCCACAATGTTGATTTTGTGGCGCCACACCCCATGTTGAGAATCCACCAGAGGAACTACTGTGAATTGATGAATTGAGAGCACTGTTTTGGTGAACAAAAAAATCAAAACAAAATAAAAATAAAATCAAAAAAAAAATCAAAAAAAAACACAAACAATTCGTTTTGGAATATTTTTCTTACCTTTGATGTGTGGACATTCCTGATCCACCAGATTTTGAACTCTTTCTACTCGATTGTGGACTACCAGGTTGATAGCAAATGTTTTGCGGTATTGGTGGTGGATGATCCGGTGGTGGCAGAGAAAATTCTAAAAAACAAAAAACGAAAAAACACAAAACAATTTCCTGTGTTAGTTTGAAAAGAAATCTACTTTGTGGTCTGGCTTGTATATCCTGAAAACATGAACATCAGAAATAAAAAAAAAAGACAAACTCTAACTAACTAACCATTGGCTTATCCTAAATCCCATTGCGTTCATTGGTAAGCAAAGTTTGAATAGTAACCAAAGTACTTAAGCAAATCCCCAAATGAAAACAACAACAAGAAAAAAAGGAAAAACCTAATTTGAAAAACATAGTAATTCTCCATTGATTTTACTTTGGAGTACTCTCTGTGGAATTTTAAATTTTATTCCAAAGTGGTTTGGTAATGCATTTTTTTAAGCTATAAGAGATTTTCTATAGTTTTAGTTGTGGGTTAAATTGAATAATACAAATTTTGGAGTAAGAAACATTCTACATAATGTATGTGGTCCATATTAGTGGGTTTTGATGTGATTGAAATTGTATTTAAATAAATAAAATTAAAAAACAAATTATAATTTTTAAACTAAAATTTGGTATCAAACTAAAGCTTAGATCACACGACATGTATATACAGAAAAATTTGTGTATTTTTGCAATATCATCTGAACCATTATTCGGATGACACCAAATCATATAAAAATCGTGTTTATAATGTCATTTTCTGTAATCCAATTTGTGGTTCACATAGTTTTGTGCATATTTATGTAAAAAATACACAAATTTTTTACACAAATGTTGGTGTTTACACAAATCGTGTGATACTAGTTTCATATACATTTTTTATAATTTAAGTTTCCAAAGTTGTATCAAATTTTGAGGACAGTTTTATTTTTTTTTTTAATTTTTTACAAGCAGACGACAAAAGTCCGAAGATGGAATATCTACAATTTCTTAGCAGAGGAACTTTAATTATAAAAAGTTTTGTAAAAGTTTGATAAAAATTTTCAATTTGTTTAATAAATTATTCAAAAGGTTTAAAATTTTTTTTAAAGGCCATTTTTGAAAAGCGTTGTTTCTTCTTGTTAAAAGTATTGGAGCATCATAATTGTTCATATTCTACACCCCCCCCCCCCCTCCCCTACTACTTGTTTTTAAGCTAGTATACGAATTCGTTGTTGTGTTTGTGTTTGATCATTCGTACGGTCATGACATCTTTTGTTAAGTTTCTGAAAATGAAATCTCTCTTTACCCAAAACATCACAAAAATAGTTTTTTGTCGAAGTTCAAAATTCTATACCTAAGAAACTTTGCACGATAGAGCTATTTTTATACCAGATTCGAGTTCAGAAACTCATATGGCCAATTTCTTGACAAAGTTCTAAAATCAAATTAAAACTATTATTTTTAGCTCTCTCTTTTTCTGAAGAAAAAAAAAATAAAAAATGAAACAATTTGAGTTTTAATTTATTTTAAACCGAGTTTTAAGAGCTAGAACTTTGTCAAGATATTAGCCGATAAGCTCGAAAAAGTTTAATTTTGTTTCTATGACAACTAGGCGCTGACTGATATTACTGTCATTTACAAAAAAATCAATCGATTTTTTATCTGTTTTTGACAATGTTTTCGACAATAACTGTGTGGCAATTCCACGTAAAAATCAACCAAAATTGAAAAAAAAAATATTGCTTTTGGGTGTAATAGTACTTAAGTATGATAGCAACACTATTATATCTAAGTATTCATAAAAGCAATTTTTTTATTTTTTTCAATACAGTCGTTTTAAAAATGGCTTCGAGAGCATCAAAAGAGAGTGAATTTTAGGGGGGATTTTATTTTAATTTTACCAAGTTAGTATTTTGAATTATTATTATCATTTGGTACATTATGCTTAGTTAAGTATCGACTAACTGGTACGCAGTCCGTTATTAATGTAAGCATAACGGTATTAAGAAATATTCAATTGAAAACACTACAATGTCCAGTTGTAGTGTAGCTCACATAATAAATAGATTTGTTTCTCTAACTTTAGCAAGAGTTCTACTTCAGCCTGAAAAAATTAATTTTGCTATTTAAGCGAACTAATTACATGATGCCAACCTCAAAAATTAGCTATCTCAATTAATAATTCCAAAATCGCATTAAACATTGTTGTAGTGTAGCTCACGTAGAAGAGCCGGTCACTAAAAACATATTCAGTCACGGCCTGTAATGGTTTTTTGTGCTTTTTTCCTGGATATTAGTAAAACATTTACAAGAAGAAAGCAAATCCAGATACCTAGAGAAACTAAAATTGATTAAATTATTTGTGGAATTTGAGGGAAGAACTGAATTTAACACCGACATTTAATAAAACTAACAACATCAATTCATTCACCTCAATCTTAATGGAAAACATCCGGTACACCTGATAAAATCAAAGACTTGTCTGTCAGAGAAGGCGTTAGTCGCTAAAGTCGTACCATCAAACAAGCAAAAATCTTTTACATTTATCAAGTGAACGAGCATTTATTTTGCCTTTTTATTTACGTAAAACTTGAAGCATATCAATTGATACTTTTTGTCTTGTTTCTTTATCTGTTTTAACTTTACCTCTGTTGATGTTTTAGACATTTTATTCCATTCCCAGTCTGATTCTTAAGTGTAATAAAAACTATTATTAATTTTCTTAAAGACTAATTGTAATTTAAAAATGATAAGAATTATTCAGTAGGTACTAGAAGAAAATTTAAAGTATTTTTCATAAAAATAGCAGTTTTTTAGTTCCTATGTACTGTTCTGTAGTTTAAGTTTTTAGTTTTTCTTTGAAATAACAATATGATTCTGCAATCGAAAGTGACGGTAGTGTAGCTCACGTTTCGGCTTACGAGCTAAATTATAAGTGAAACAAAACTTTTCAAACAAAAGTTTTTTATTTGACCATTTTACATTAATCTGTTTCATGTAATTTGGCTGCAGATAAAATTTAAAATTATACTCCAGGTAAAGAGGAAGATTTTTGAGGTTAAAAAACGCCTTTGCAGCAAACTTCTAACATCCCCAAAATCTGAAATTAGGGGCAAAAAACGGGTTTTTCGACTGTCATTCATTGTAACAAATCTAGCTTCGTAAAATTTGTACCTATTTTAGAATTTTTACTTGCTTATGGGTACCATATATCATTCGTACAAAAAAAAAAGTTGAGATAACAATCAAACATGACATTACGATGATAGAGAATGATAAAAAAGTGGGTCCGACAATTCTGTCTGTCTGTCTGTATGTATCAGAGACCACAGCCTAATCGGATGGGTCGATTTACTTCAAACTTGGTATGTGGCGTTTTTTGGAGACTATCCCCAGACGTTTTTTGATTTTTTTTCTTGGTACCTGTCATATACCGGTTTTAGAAAAACTCATTTTTCTCAAAAACGGTGCCTACGATTATGATTAAAAAAATCATGGTCATTTCTTTGGGTAAGGTTTATCTCTAAATGAGAACCATTTTTTTCAAAAACCGTTATTAACGGTACCTGCCAAAGAACCGTTTTTTTAATTCTGATTTTCTCCTTAATGACTCAATCAAATTTAACCATTTTTTTTACATGTTTCAAATTGCCGTTATAATATTTAGTTAAAAAAATTTCGAAAATTATTTTTTTGGATTTTTTTAATAAAGTTTAATTTTTTTTTTTTTGAAAAATCATTTTTTCGAAAACTATTCAATATTATTTTTTCAAATTTTAGTTTTTAGATGTTGATAAATAATATCTTAAAAATTGCGTACCAGTTTTTTTTATAAAAGTCCTTGCTAAATTTTATATGGAAAAAATAGTTTTTTTTTTTAAAAAACGGCTCTAACGATTTTCAATTTTTTTTTTCCAAAAATGAATCATTATAGAAGAAATGAAATTGCATACTTTGTTTTGAGGGTAAATTTATTTAAGAAGCTGGTTTAGTCATTTGAAAATCGAATTTTATGCTTTTTTAATTGTTTTTCTTTTTAACTTAGTATTTACAAATTTTTAATTAAAAATACTTAGCATAAATAGTAACTTTATCTTCAAGAGCAAGTACGTGCGACCCAGTTTTTACTCTTTTGGAAAGTAGACACTTAGACCTTTTCAACAATGTAAAAAACATGTTGTTTGGTTTGAACCAAATTTTTCCGGTACCTAAACGTTCTAATTTCTGTATCTGGTTTGAAACCGTTAATTTTTTTTATTCTTTGCCAATTTTCAACCGACTTTTTTTTTTTTTAATATTATTCTGTTTAGTTTGCAAATAAATATTCTATTCGAAGATATTTTAAAAACAGCATGTTGTTGTAGAAACATATGCTTTAAATTGATGTCGAAGTTGCGTAAATGACTAAAATAAATGGAATTTTTGAAGTTGTTGAGCTCATACAGTCTAGGTGGTTTAACCACACCAAATCTTTGTTAAAAAGGTTTAAGTGTCTGCTTTCCAAAACAGTATCTTAATCTAAAATGGTTTAAAATTTGACGAATCTAGATTTCTTGTAATGATTTAAAGAAAAAAAAACCGTTTTTTGTTTCTTGCTCCAGGTTTTGGGGGTGTTACTGAATTTTTACATACTGTTTTGTAATCAGTGCAACAAGCTTCTACAAAACGTGATAGGTCTCCGCCCGCATTTATTTTTTTTTACCCTGTTTTTGTCACAGTGTAATTTTATGTAAAAAATATAATTATTACCTAAAATTGTAAAAAAGTTTTTCGGCGCGTAGTTTTCGAAAAATTCTTAATTCTCCATTTAATGACACTTGTTTGTCGATGGAAGCCATCGGTTACAAGCTGTTGCGACATTTTAAACGAAAAAGAAAAATCCTTTGTCGATTATCCTTAATACCCACAAAACTAATTTTAAAGACACAATTTCTTTAAATGGTTTTACTGGTTTCCAGCTTTAACATCACTTAGTTTTAGCGAATCTACCTATCAAACAACAAAAACAATAACAAAAATACAAAACATTGGCATATCTCCAAATAAAGAGACAAAAATTAAGATGACTCCCAGCACAAAGAACATAAAATTGTCCTCTGAAACGTACACAGATTTCTTCTACTTCTTCTTTTCAAATTTGATGATAATCCTTTTTTTTTTTGAAAAAAAAAAACACAAACCTACCTGGTGGATACTGATGATAGTTATGCTTGTTTTGTGCCGCATAACATTGCGGTGGAGCCGCATCCGAATGCGGACTATGTGTTCCCGAATCCTGGTCATTGCTCGATGATGACGTCTTTAAACAAGTCTCCGTAGACGATGTTCCAATGATCATTGTTGTCGCATACGGCGTTGGATTCTCAGGACTCTGCATAAACAAAAAAAATACATAAAAGAGAATCGAAAAACAAAAAAAACCACACATAAAAATTATTTCCAGCAAAACGAACAAACATAGAAAACGGAGAGAGGACCAAGAGAAAATCACAGATCCCACCAGTACCATTAATGGTGCAGAGGCACAGAACCAGTGAAATCTAGAGATTCTTCCGCTCAACTTACCTTGCGACAGTTGTAGAATGTACTCATGTTACGCGTATCCACTTCAGCATAATCCGTTCCACCGTCCGACGTATAGTTCGACTGGCTGTTCGGATTCGATAGCAATTTGGTTTCACTCAAACCGGAATCCTTATCGGTGTCGGCACTGCGCCAACCCCTATCAATCCACAAGCTGTCCTTGCCATTGATATTCAGGGCAGTGATTTCGTTGGCACTAACAACTGCAGAAATATACAAACAAAACAAATAAAAAAAAAAAGAAAAGAAAATGGAAGAACCAGGGAATTTAGAAGAGAATTTCAAAGGGGAATCACAATAAAAAAAGGAATTCGAATTCTTCTTACCACTCAAGTGGCCCAATTCCTTTGTCAACTGATGACGGCGCTTGAAGAAGAGCATTGCAGCTGCCGCCGAGATGAGTATGGCTACCAGCATTGTGATCACAAGTGCCATGAACCAGGTCTCGTGGACGACATTCGTCGACTTCCGGTGGGTGGTGGCGGCTATATCATCAAGTGGATCCATTCCATGTCCGTCTATGCCGCCACCAATACCACCACCACCAACACCACTGGGACCAGTGATGCCGTTCATTGAGCCACTCGGATGTGCACGTGGTGGCGAGATTAGATGGGCCGGGTCCATCACCAAGGATTTCTGCAAATCAAACGAATTATACATATTTTGTGAGGCTTTTGTTTCGAGTTAAGTCCTTCTTCATCGAGAGGAAGCAAAGGGAACACTTACTGGCTGAGAGTATGGTCCCTCGCCGGCTTTTGTGTATGCGACCACGCGGACGTTGTAAGTGGCACCAGTTGTGAGGCTGTTCAACATGACTGATGTAGTGGTGGCGTTCAGTGTCATATTCGCCAGAACTTTTGCTGTATTTCCTGCCGTTACCTACAAACACATAGAAGGGTTGGGTTTTTTTATTTTTAATTGCAGTTATTTTCAGAAATTTTTAATGAGTGGGTGGTATTTCGGGCGTGTAAACTGACCCCTAACACACTGAGGTAAATGTGGTTTATTTGGTGAATATTCAAAAAGAAAATAAAAAAACTTTGAAGTACGTACCTGAATTTTGTAGCCGAGCAGAATGCCGTTGTGATGTTGCGGTGGTGGCGGTGACCAACGTACCCAACCAGCTGTTAGGTTCAACATCCCGGTAAGGACGGAATCCGGTGGAGCGGATGGCACTGCAAACAAGAGTTGTTCGGAAGCACATCATTAAATTGTTGAAATTGTTTTTTTTTTTTCGAAATATTTTGCTAAGCGAAATTGTTTTTTATGAAAATGGAACGGTTGGGACATGGATTTTGGATATCGATTTGAAACTGGGAAGGAAGTGTATAGGAATATCGTAATGTATTTTGGGTCTATCATCAACATCATCTGTTGGCAGAGTGGTGGCTCATTGTATTTAGTTTTTTTTGTGTTTTTGTTTTTTTTTTTTGCAGATGGGAGGAAGTGCGATAACCTATAACAACTTATTTTCTATTGAATTTCCATGTTTGTGGCATTTTGTTGAGGTTGGAAATAATATTAATGAAAAAGTTTTCAAGCTTCAGTGGGTACGAGTGTAAAGGGAATGTAATTTGAATGGTTTTTATGTGGAAAGAGTGGAGGAATTTGGTTTTGAAATAATGTAATGTCGTTTGGTGAAACTAGAGGATTTATACATATAATTTTCCGTAACTTAAATATGTAATTTTACTTAAATATGTAATTTTATCCACTTTTTCAAACCAAATAATGGAAAGCAAATAGTTAGTATTTGTATTTGAATTTTTGGGGGAGTTATTAAAATATTAAATGATATGCACTGCTGGACAAAATTAGCGGAACGCAGACAAAAAGTGTTAAGAAAATTTATCGCCAAAAGTCTATGGGGAGCTTAAAAGTCCAAACATCCGTTTCATTCTAATATTGACCAGGCCTTGAAGCAAAATTGAAAGCAAACAATTCAATGAAAATCAATTTCCTTGCAAAAATTTCACTATTTTGAATGAGATTTTTCTTTAAATGAAATGGAATTCAACAAATTACAAAACCTCATCCAAAAACTGCAATTAAATTGGAAAAAAACCCAAAAGTTTTCACCTTTTGTCTGTGATAGTAAATGTAAATATTGACCCTAGTTAATAATTAACTATTCAGAAGTTAGCCTACGAGCTTTTAAAGCATTATGGGAAAAATGAGTATAGATTCAACAGAATTAAAATGTATTTCAAAGGAAAGCGTAGATTTTACTAGAACAGGGCTATGGGCAAGTTTTATACTTTTTTGAAAACTTAAGGGTTTTCCAATAAGAGTAGTTATTTTGAATAGTCCGCTATTTCGGTAGCTGTCACTTTTGAAGCTGTCATTTTTTGACATTTGACAAGTAGAAACTACGCTATTAATAAAAATGGAACGATACACGCTTCAACAATGCATTGAAATTATTAAAATTCACTATAAAAATGGTGAAAATTTGGCAGAGACGGTTCGTAAAACTAAAACATTTTTGGGTCGTCGTGAAGCACCTTGTCGGACCGCAATACAGAAATTGGTGGACAAATTCGAGCTGTTGGGACAAGTTAGTGATGTGAAGAATAAAACCCGTGCACGTCGCTCAAGAACAACTGAGAATATTGCTGTTGTAGCCCAAAGTGTTGAAGAAAACCCAGGTTTGTCCATTCCTCGTCGTTCTTTGGAATTAGACATTCCACAAACGTCGTTACACCGTATTTTGCATAAAGACTTGGGTCTTAAGGCTTATAAAGTTCAGTTAACACAAGAACTCAAGCCGGCTGATCATCAACAACGTCGTGTCTTTGCTGATTGGGTCCTTGAAATGCATGAAAATGAACCGGAATTTCATCGAAAAATCATCTTGACTGATGAGGCTCATTTCCACCTCGGAGGCTACGTCAACAAGCAAAACTGTCGCATCTGGGGCTCGGAAAACCCAAGAGTTATTGTTGAAAAGCCTCTCCATCCTCAACGCGTGACTGTTTGGTGCTGTTTATGGTCCCGCGGGGTCATTGGACCTTACTTTTTCGAAAATGAGGCTGGATCAACAGTTACGGTCAATGGATTGCGCTATCGAGAGATGATTAATGATTTTTTATGGCCTGAATTGGATGGTATTGATCTGGACAACGTTTACTTTCAACAAGACGGCGCTACGTGCCACACAAGCAATGAAACCATCGATCTTTTACGGGAAAAGTTTCCGGACCGTGTTATCTCTCGAAGAGGTGATCACAATTGGCCACCGAGATCTTGTGATTTAACACCTTGCGACTTCTTCCTTTGGGGCCACGTGAAAGATAAGGTCTACGCCAACAGCCCAGCGTCGATTCAAGACCTCAAAGATGAAATTCGTGAGGCTATCGAGGACATAGGGCAGCCACTTTGCGATTTGGTTATGGAAAATTTCATGAAAAGGATATGGTCCTGTAAGCGTGGTCTTGGCGGCCATTTGGCTGATGTTGTGTTCCATTATTAACGGCATACCTTCCTCTTTATAATGAAATAAACATCCGATCATTTATCTCCAAAAATGCCATTTTTCTTTGAATATCAAAATAACACCTTGGAAAATTCTTTACTTAATATTTTGAGAGACTCAGAAATTGATTTAATTTAAAGAGGCGTATTTCGGAAACTATTATGAATATGTATACAATTTTGGTCTAAAATTTTGGAAAATTCAGTTTTCTCTAACACGTACATAGTTTGGTTCATAGTTGTAACCAAAAACTAATACCTCAGGAAAAATTTGAAAACTGAAAATTTTGTTTGCAGTCAACACTTCAAATTCGGATTCAGCACTTCAAAAAACAATAAGTATGAAAGAATTCAAAACTACTCTAAAACAAACCTTTTTGATCACAAATTTACTGTATTAAAAGGTTTTTTTAATTATTTTTCTGTGCCCTGCCATGAAATTTAAAGCTTCAGTTTATAATTTCCCACTGTAACTGTGAAATTTAATTTTTCGTTTTCTATGATTGACTTTATTTTGATATTTCAAAACATTAAATATCGATTTTATTCAAACATTCTTGTTTTTCAAATGTTTATTTTTTTTTCATTGAAAATCACATGAAACACCCTCTGAAATTGGCCAGAATAATTTATAAAAACAAAACTATCTTTTTCCCGTTATAAGGAAAATTGTGTTTAATTCTCTTAAACGGTACTATTTTTGGTTTATTCTCTAAATATAATTAATGCGGCAAGATTTGCGTTATTTAAACTTGACAAACTAGTTTTTCTAACTAGCTCTGCTTATATTGCATTAATAACAATAAAAAAACTAATCAGAAGAAAAACGCAAATGAAATTTGTTTCTAAGAAAACTTTTATAAAGTCTCTCTAATAGAACTTAATAAATTTGAAAAACAACTGTGTTTTTGAACAATTTTAAAAGCGTTGTAGGTACTTGCTTTTTGAACAAACTGTTAAATAAGTACCACCATAATAAACACAAATACATACACAATATACATATTTATATATCCACTGATTTACTAATTTAAGGTAGTACAAAAATCCATCAAAACCTTAGGGACATCGATAAATACCCAGGAGCTCAATTAATACTATTTACATACAAAAAAGAAACTGTTTCAAATATTAACTCCTAAATCCAGCCAAAGAGATATTTCAATCAACTTGTTATATAAAAAAAAAGTAATTAGATTGGGAACATGTTAATTACTTTAAGCATAGGGAATTTCATTAAATCAAATGCATTTGGTCAATCCTTCATTTTCATTAAAATTACATCGTCATCAGCAAATAATACAAACATAAAAAAAAATAAAAAAAAATAAGTAAAACTCACCATCCTCGTATGTCTGCACCAGTTTTGAATTACTAGGTTGTCCCTCTAGACTTTGATAGAACGGTGCCAGGAAAAACTCATACTTGGTGTACTTCTTTAGATTACCAACAACATGCGATTCAATCGATGGATTCAGCACAGTCATGATGTTGTATTTCTGCGAACTGCCACTAATGTCACGAAATCGTACATACAGACCCTGTGGCATCATAACGAATGTTAATTAATTTTACAATTCTCTGTGCGATGGTGGTGGTCTCAATTTTCATCCAATTTGCCGGAAGCTTAAATTCACAAAACCACCATCACCACCACCACCACGAACCAATACTAAAGCAACCAAAGCAAACCATCATTATTGTGCAACACAAAACTTACCTCAACATATTTTTCCGTCACACTGACGTGCATTACCCAGTCAAGGCGGACCGCCGATGAATTAATCGCAGCCGCATCGATGAGCTCTACCACCTGCAATCATAGAAAATAAACAAACAATCAAAAAAAAAATTCAAATAAGGGGCAAAATGGAGAAAGGATGCTTGCGCGATGCGCTGCATCAATGTCTAAATACATATGCACACACAGAGTACACACAGAGAGATACTCGGTTAGCCAAGCTAAATATTGGTCTACAGCACAGTTGCCACTAGGATATTATGTTGTTTGCCACAGAATCTGGGTTAATAATGTACACATCAATGCCAGTGTGATACAGGATGGTGCAAAAAAAAAAACCAATGCACCAAGATAGTAAGTCAATTTGGTGAGCATGGCTACTTAAGAAATAGTTTGATACTTGTTCCTGCATACAAATTGATATTTCTATTTGTGATTTAAACTTCAAGGCTAAAATATTGAAGTTTTGTTTATATCAAAATCCCACAAATATAACATTCCAAGAACATAACATCAAAAAACAGCAAATTTTTGTACCCCATAATACAAAAAAAGAACAACCATAATGTTAAGATTTGATGAAAATCCTGAAATTGTAGATACCCTCAAAAACAAATCCCTCCAATCCCTAAATCCAAGAGAAAAACCCGAATTCTAGAAACTTAAAATCCTAAAAACAAACTTACAATTGTAAAAACTCAAAGTCTTAAACCTAACCTCAGAAAAAGATATTCTCTGCTGATAATCCCTTTTTGGGTTTCGGGATTTTGGGTTTTCTGAATTTCGGGATTGAGCATTTTCATTTTTTGAGGATTTTTGTTTTTATGATTTTGGAATAATAGATTTTCGTGAACACGGATTTTTTATTTTCGTTATGATTTCCGAAATTTTGGTGTTTTCTTTGACTGATAATAATAAAATAAGAGGAGCAATTATGTCAAAAACTAAATTCTGGACAAATCAAAATCTCCTACATAGGTAGGTACTTAAAGTTTTTCAAAAACATAAGATCACAAAAAACACAAGAAATCCCTAATCCCAAAATTCGTAAAATAATTCTAATATAAGAATCTGAAATATCAGTCCAAAGCCTAAAAAAAATTATTTCAAAAACCCAAATTCAGAAGTTAATGCCAAATCAATATCCCTAAAACTCATGTTAATTCGGGATTTAATGTTTTCGGTACATAGAGTTTTATGAATTTTAGAATAATGGGGTTTTGAGCTTTTGAATGTTTGGGGATTTGAATATTTCTTAAAATTTGGAAATGGAGTTTTCTGGGATTTTTGGTTTTTGGATATTGGCATCGATTTTCAACAGGAAGGTATAAGTATTCTAAAACTACAAAACACCTATTCCTGACACCATAATATAAGGTCAAAAACAAGAAAACCCATAATCTTAATTCCTAATCCCAATATTCTAAAAAAAAATCCTGAAATCTTAATATCAAATCGAAATTGACATCCATGAGATCCGAAAACTTAAAACCAACAAAATCCGGCAAACCCAATTTCAAAATCAAAGGCACCATTCCAAAATCCCAAAAATGCAAAAAACAAATACGTCCCATAATCCCAAAATTCTAAATGGATTTGTGGGTTTCGGGATTTCGGATTATCTGCATTTTGGGATTGTTTTTGAGGTTTTTGAGATTCTGTTTTAGAGATTTTGGATTTTTTGGGTTTGAAGGTTTTCGGAATTTCGAATAATCGGTTTTAAAGATTGGGAGCTTTCGGGTTTTGTGTTTCTTCGGGATTTTTGGTTTTTTGGATTTATATTTTTTTTTTTTATTATTTTTGATTTTCTTCATTTTTTGATTTTAGGTCTTTTGATTTTTTTTGGCAGATGACTGTAGCAAAGCATTATCGATTTATTAGAAATTTTGTCCACTGCACTGTTAAAAAGTTACCTCACAGCAGGACATTTAGTTCATTATTATTTGTTTTTTTTTCTTCGTGAGTATAATAGAACAAACACATTTACACACACACACACACCAAATAGGACGACGACGGACGAGTGCAATTACAAATTGATTGGAGATTTTAAGTTGCTTCACTATCACTATAGTGCCCCCTTTCCCCCACCAAAACCAACACCGACCCGATCTCACCACAGCTTGCTCCAGGCATAAATAGAAATGAATAATTCATAGCCAACCAAAGTAGCAAGAGGCAGTCTAGAAGTGGCATGCTTTTGCTTTGCTGGTAGCAGCGCAATATTGTGGAAGAAGATTACGCGCTCCCTTTGAAAACCCATCACCCAGCTTCACTGAATCGAGTCACAGAGTCAGAGAGGCAGTCAAGTAGTAAATTGTTTTCAGCAACTAATTATTCAATAGTCGCCTTTAAACTTCTTTCTTTTATTCGCTCTTGTCACAATATCTTCTACTCATAAAATAGTTTATTGCCCCACCACGCAATGCATCGTCCAGCGAATTCATCTAATTTTGTAATTTATTCAAAGTGAAAAGTTTAGTTTTTGTCTTGAAGATGATTTATGTGGCGCAAACTATTCGAGAAACTTGAAATGTTTCTATTCGCACAATTATTTTGAAGAAAAATAAAAGCGAAGAAGATATGAGTGGCGATGTGAATCAGAATATTTGAGAAAAAAGTTACCCGAATAGCAATGTATGTTCTCAACAATCTTGAAGTTTATAGGCTATTTTAATTCAGGTATCCGTTTGATGTGAATCAATATGAAAATTCGATTGTCAAAACAACGACTTTTTGAGCTTAAGCTTAATCGTGTATAGTAAAGACTTTTGAGTACCTATAACGATTTTTTTAATTGTTCAATGGCTCAGATTTATACAATAAAATCGACCCTATTGAATAATTTTTTTAGTGGGGGTTCATTTCTACAAACGGAATCGAATGCAAGCTGGGATTTTTTCAAAGTTCAAGACGATAAGAAATTACTACCCACTGATTACAAATATCAGTTTTGGTGCATTTTTTTAATATATACATTAGTCCAGCACACCCAAATTGTATTAAAGATCTTAGAAATAATCTTGGGATATTAAATCTCAACATTCAATATCTCAAAATCCTAAAAGCCAAAATTTTAAATGGTTAGAATGCCGATTAATGAAGAAAAACCCCAAAATGTAAACATTTCAAATGACAAAATTTCGAATACAAATTCCTGAATTGCAATAATCCTCAATGCCAACATCTCCAATGACTATAAAGTTTCAATTGCCAAAATCTCGAATGAACAAATTATGAAATTGGCAATGTTTCGCATTCTGAATGCTAAAACCCCATATCATATCTTTAATAGCTAGGTTCCCGAATCGCTTTATTAAAAAGTGCCAAAATCCAGAATGCCAAAATCTTTGACCTTAAAATCTAAATTGCTAAAACCCTGAATGCCAAAATCAACTTTTATGACCTTGAATGCGCCGCAATTCAATATGCCAAAATCTTAAATGGCTGAGATTTCGAAATCCTGAACTTATAAATTTCAGAATTCATCCTGAAAGCCTCTATTCTTGAGTGACTTAGTTCCCAAATAGCTTAAAATACAAGTTTTACAAAATGCACCATGCCAAAATCTCACAAATAACAAAATAATTACAGTTCGGGTTAGTAAAATATTAATATTACATAGTAAATATTTTTGTTCCTATTAAAGATTAACACACAGTTGCGCTATTTGGAGTCAACTAAGCCGCGTTTACGTCACATTTAGTTTTCTATTTTATCAACAGTAGTTCGGAAACAAAATGGAGTCCTGGGGACACCAGCATTTATTTTGGGATTTTTTTGAATTGAATCCGTCCAGTGCTATTCTATTGAATGTATCAAAATGTTGTTTTTTACTCAAGCGAAAAAATATTTATCAACAGCGAATGAATACACACTAGACAAATGCTTCTTTTCATCCACTGGGAGAGAGAGCAGCAGATTTTGGGCAGATAATAAAAAACGTATGCACTATGCAGTGGTTTTTTTATCAGTTTTGACGAATACCTCACAAAATATTGGCCTGGATACTATTTGAGTAAGCTAGAATTGCCTAACGCAGAAGAAACATTCCTGATAAGTTTATTGCTGTTATAAAAGCAACTTACGATGGAGAAGCTGAAATCGTGGGGCTAAAAATTAACACGGCAAAAACAAAAATGATCAGCCTCGCAAGTAACTATTTCGTTCAAGTCAATATTTCTGGACAACTGGTAGAGAATGTAGAAGACTTGGGAGTTTTTTCTCTGCGGAACCGAACAAGAAGTCAACAGCCGTACTAAAAATGCTGTCCAAAATATAAAGACCAAGCCAAGACTGTTCCGCTCCAATGTTGAATTCGTGCTTCTTTATGGCTGTAGCACGTGAAAAATCTTAACTCTTAATACCACTCACACAGGCTGGTAGAGTATCAGGTCAGCCCAGAAGCACACGGCGCAGGACAGTCAAAATGGAATCTGCACAGCTGGGGAAGAGTTGAAGAGAATTCCGGTATATTTTCAGAAACCGTACACGATGGCGCGTAGGAGTAGTGGAGGCCCTATGCTCCTTAAGTGGATCACAACGAAATTAAAATAGGTCTGAGGACATAAGTAAGTAAGTAAGAACGCAAGTTTGTGTTTGTCAAAATCTTTAAATTTTTTTTCGTTGAGGATGAAGGAATTTACTAAGGGCCTCAAGAACCAGGGGCGTCACGAATCTTTTTACTCTTCTCATTTAAAACCATAAAGCTCGTTTTAGCACTATGTCGCTCCTAAACGCACCAAAACAGATTTATAGGTTAATAAATCTGTTTTGGTGCGTTAAGGCTAAGCTGCTTGAATTTAGGATCCAACTTCAGCTTGGGCTTCGTGTTAAATACAAGATGTTTAACATATTTTTCGGTTATCTGTTCACCAGGCTCATCATTGAGTAGTGTTCAAAAATGTTTCTTCCATCTACATTACTGATTTGTACTAATAACCAAGACCAACCACTTGGTTTTTCTTCAGTGCTTTGATCTCGAAAGTGATCTTATCTCTGCTAGGGATACAAACAAGTACTCAGGCATTTATGACCTCAGATTATTGATAATACAATCCCTTGGAATGTTAAAGATGTTTTTTGTTATGCAGCTCGAAAGTGAGCTTATTTCTCGCCAAATCTCATAATTGTTCATTACCAAGGATATTAAAATGTACATTAAAAATCAGAAACTGTTATCATCTCTACAGTCAAAATCCCGCCCAGGTCATAGCTGTGTTACAGCACTCGTGAAAGTTTCTGATGTAGTTTCTGAGAAGGATTTAATGATTGATTTTTCTAAGTCATTTGATGGTGTCAATCATATTCTGCTGTGTAATAAACTATGTGACTTGTTCAATTTCTGAAACTCGGCTAACAAACTGTTGTATTCGTATCTATCTAATCGGTCTCAAGCTGTTTCTTTTAACACTAAGTGCTAATCATTTCTTTTCACTAATGCAGCAGTTGCTCAAGGCTCAATCCTCGGTCCTCTTCTATTTTCTTTGTTCATTACGGTTGGCATCTTACTAAATAAAGGTTAACATATTATATGCTGATGACGTTCAGATGTATATAAGATTTCCATACAAAATTATTGAAGAGGCTGTTAGAAAAATTAATGATGACCTAAAACTTGTCGACTGGTCCTTAAAAAATAATTTGATGATAAATCCAACTAAAACCAAAACAATGCCGTTTTGGAGACGCCATATATTTATTTATTTTCCAGAGTTCAGACTTATTCTCACTTAAAAAACAAATGTTAGTCTGGAATACAATAGCCAGAAATGATCATAAATTCGTCACTGCCTAAGGCCAAGCCATAGTGCTCTTTTTCGATAGCATAATGACTTCCAATTCCAAAGAATTCGTACTTCCAAATGCTTCGCCCTTATTTACTCATTAAAACCTTTTGATCACTATAAAACACGTTTCTATAACGAACCGTCTTTTTGGTCCGATTTCTGGTAGTAGGTAGAATTTTGGAAGTAGGTATCGTACTAAAGTTTTCTAAAAGTTAAAACTCTTTAAAATTTTTGTGGTTACTTTCAATTACCCAAAATTAAGTTTAGAAAGAAAGTTGCTTTCAAACAAATACAAAAAAAACTAATGTCAAGACGTAACACATTTTGTAAAAGTTAAGGGTCCCATCAAGTTTAAGTTTTCAATTTGAAAGTTTATATAGTTTCCTTTTCATTTATGCTAATGGAATCCAACAAAACGGTATTGGCCGAATAAACTACATTATAAGAAAAAAAAAAAAAAAGTCGCTGCCTCTATTTAACTTTTGATCTTTTTTTTAAATATTTAATTCAATTGCCGCTTTCTCTCTCTTGTAACAAAAAAAATGATTTTTTTTTTATTCTCCTTCCTTCTTTGTTAACCAACCAATCCAAAGCAATAATATCCTTTTTTTCAAATGTATTTTCTTTTTCTCATTAATATTTTGAACATTTAATTTTTTCCAACATTGTTTTTTTCTCACTTCAACTGTAGGTATATCTTTTGTCTCCTTTTTTTTTCTATTTCTTTCAAAAAAAAAAAAAAACTTTATATTATTTTCATGGAAGTTGAAATAAAAAAAATGATAATAAAAGTTTACATTTTTGCTATTCAAAAAGGATATTCAATTTGAAACTTTTTCCTTATCTCACATCGATGTTGGAAAGTTAAAAAATTTACATAATACTTTCGGGTCGAAATGGCTTTTCACTAGAAATTCGCTTTATAACAGTGCCAGAGAAACACTTAAATGAAAGGACAAGGTTGCTATTTTTCTTTTTCTATCGGTAGATATCAGTTTTATTTTATTTCTTTTCTTTTTTTTTCAAAAAAACATTTAAAACGTTTTATTTTTAATTAAAAAAAATTGATATTTCAACATTTCCAATTATCTAGATCTAAAAGAAGAAGACCTTCTTTCTTTTTTGCATTTCTTCAGGCTAAAGTCTTATCGGCTTAGTTTATATTGTGGTCCTTGAAATACTTAGAATTCACTTCGTTATGCTCTTAGTTGTTCCAGAAGGAACAAATCCTTTCTCTCTCTCTCCAATTACTATATAAAATCCTTTGAACAACCCATCCACCAAAGCAATCCTCTTATACACGAATGAATAAGGTTCTTTTAAAGTATATTTTCAGTTCCTTGCTCGTTATCCTAATCGCCTTCAAGACACTCAGTTCAATATTCACTTTCTATTTATTTACAAGTACATCTTCCAGCAGCTGCAATCTTTGAAAAAACATCTTCAAAGACATCGCAGTTTGTTGTATTTTTTTGATGTTGTTCAGCAAATCCTTTGGAATATCAACTTGTATGTTCGCTTCAGCAGATTTTCTTCGTTAACTATCTAAAGTGAAACGAAATCAATTCACTTCTAAGCTCACTTTTAAGTGAATATCCGCTGCACTTGATGCATTTGAAGACAACAAAAAAAGTTCATGTACTTACAATATAGTGCTGTGCAGAAATTTTGTAACTTATTTGAAAGGTTTGGAGGGGTTTTAGTTCCGAGACTTAAGCTTTTTAAAAATTTCGGAATTTTAAAAACTTTAGTTAAAGTGGCTTTTGTCTTCCAGAAAGTTTCGTTAGAACTACACCGCATTACTCCCTGAATTGAACGTTTTATTCAAAGAATTTGTTGTTTTTTTCACAGTACTATACATTATTTCCTTTCAAAGGCAATTTTATTTGGTAAATTTTCTAAACATCAAATAAAATCGGATGTTACTGATTTTCTCTGTACAATTTGAATATTTCTTTTATATACAGTTTTTTTTATAAACGAGTTCGAGCATATATATTCCACTTGAATGATAATAAATTTGAAATTTTTTGCATCATTTGACACACAAGGAAATTGTCTTCTCTAAATTTAAGCTTCTTTATTGACTTGACTAACTTTTTTTTATGTTTCTTTTGTTTTGTTCTTTTTTTTTTTTGTATTTTTATGTTGATTTTTTGTTGCCAAAAAAAATCTAAACAACATTTCTCAATAACAGTGAGTCCTTTACTTTATTTTTTTTTTAACAATATTTGATATTTTTACACAAGTATAAGTAGGAGGTATCTATGGAGCTAAAAGATTATTATTTTTCTATGGGGAGGTATATACGAAGATGAAGAATAAAATCCTGCGAGATTGAAAGGTATTTTCAATACATTCACACACATAGGGAAGCAGACAGTCTGTGGAATGGGAAGAGGGTCTTATATGAATGGTGGTGCTTACTCCCACGTATACTGTTTTCATCATCCATTTGACTGATTTAAATTTTAAGATTTTGAAGTTCTTTTTTTTTTATTATTGACGTTGTTGTTTGTTGTTGTTGTTTTATATTGGAATCTTTAATCAATTCGATGGAACTTTAGATAGACAAGGCACTTGAGGAATTCATCATCATAATATTTATTGACAGTGGTTTTGAAATGTGAAACAACGCTTTTTTATAATATTTATGTTAATTTATGTATATTAAGAATTTTGTGAACTTATATTGTAATTGACGTACCGTTACTGTTATTTTGTGGGAATTATACAGAATTTACAATTATGTGGTTAAAAAAATATGGATATTTGGAATTTTAACAATTATTATTCTTTTTGTATTTTTGCACTTCTACTTTCTTTACAGAAAAATTAAACAGTACTTTAAAGTAGGTATTAATAAGTACTTTAGGAATTGAATAAGAACCGACCATAATTTGAAACAATATTTACCTAAATGAAAGTATTTAATTATTTCTTCATTTGTTAGTAGTTTTTTGGAAGTTACAAGTACAAGTACTAGTAACGGTACATGCATTTAGATTTTTTAGTGCAAAAACCAAAGAATTATTGTTTCTGTACTGAAAATAATTGAAGTTCCAAGTAAAAGTACTCGTATTTGTGTATTTGTACGCTTAAGGTTAACAAAATTGCACTCATTTATAGAGTATAGAGTAAGTGTTAATATACAGGGTGTCCCACAGTCACCGCGCGCCGCAGACAAAAACTATGGGTTTCTGAGGTAATTTTAAGCCGAAGAACTCATGAGGCAATAATCTCGTTTTCGCTCTGTTTTCGAGTTATAGCGGTTTTTTATGATTTTGGCTCTATTTTCTTTTTACTGGGCATATCTTTGCCAGGTCCTATTTGTAAGATTTTTCTTTCATTCAATCAAAAATTTATAAATGTTTTAGTTTGTGTGAATAATGGTTTGCCCGCAATTTTTTTATCAAACACAAATAATAATACAGTACGTTCTCGATTAACGCAACTCTCGATTCACGCAACTCCTCGATTTTCGCAACAGCTGAATTTTTAACATTGTTGACGCAGTAATCGCAACTCTTCCCCCAAAATTGACTCGATAAGTGCAACTTTTGTTCTTATAATCATATCTCTATTTACTCTATTTACTCAGGTTCTTGACTATGTTTTTTTTTGTCTTGTATTTTGTTTTGTTTCTTATTATTTATGTAATAATATAACAAATACATTTCACACTGAAAAAAAGAAATTTCGATTTTTAAGTGGTTGGTATTGTGAAAAATGTTTTTTTGTTCCAACTTTTGAAACTGGCTTAGGGTAACAAAAATCAAAGTTGAGATCTCTTCAGTTTAGTTTGTTTATTTGTAGGAAAGTCAAAAAATGACAAAATGTGCAATAAATAAAAGAAATTTGGATTTTTTAGTGGTTGCTGTTATGGATATAGCTTTCTTGATTGTATTTTTAAACGGTGCGTTGGTTAACAAAAAATAATATTTGGCTATGCTAAGATTTTCTTGGGCAAACGAGCCATAAATTTTGAATTACAATTCTTTCACTTTAAAACACATTATATTTTTTGTTATCAAAAACAAAATTTTGTTGTTGTTACTCCAGAAATAAAGGTGGACTCACGAAAAGCAACAATGATATCTTTATCTGATATCAAGAGATATCCTTGGGCAATCAATCAAACCACATCATCAAACTAATAAATTGGTAAACTGCAACAAAAATCGTGCCTTATTTTGTTTTTGAGGTGAATAAAAATTGGTTCCGTTGTAACTTCGGAAATAAGAGTGAACTAACGAATTACACCATTGGGCTATTCTAGGATTATCGTGGGCAAAAGAAAAAGTTGTGAATATTATTACTGAAAAAAAAAAAAACTTAAATTTAGTATTTTCTAAAATGAAAAGTGTGTCTTCACCTAACTTTTGAACTAGGGGCGGGCAATCGAAAATAAATACTGGGCTATCCTGTGCTAACCTTAGGCAAACGAACCTTAGTGTAAAACTATCAATTTTTACATTAAAACGTTGGGCTGACGAAAAAAAGGCGACCTATCCTGGGCTAACGATGGTCAATCGAACTATAGACTTTTTTTATTGGGGTCTTCACTTCACATAGCTGGAAAATTTGGCTTGATTTTTAAAACTTGTTTTTTCATTGTGATTTCTTTTTTTTTTTTTGATTTTGGCGTTTTTGGGGTCTGAACTCATAAAGGTATTTGATAATATTTTAGACAAATATTACAGTAACTATGTACATCAGACCTTGCGTTTAATTCAGTCGTTCTGATTTTTTGCTGAGTTGTTTATGATATTAAGACGATGTTAGATTACATTTTTGGACTTCGAGCGCCGAACGCAACATTAGTAAAAATGTAGAAAAAAAGCATATTTTTGCGCTTTTTGCAATAAAGGGCTATTACCAACTGTTTCACCCTTACAAAATTAATCCTAGTACCATTTCTGTGGATTTAACTGTTTCCAAGGAACAGCTTTTCAAAATATAGCAATAAAAAATGTATAACAGAAAGAATACTGATCTAAATCTCGTTATTTCCAGTTTTCTCGAAAAATTGAATTTAACATCATAAACAACTCAGCCTAAAATCAGAACTACAGAATTTGACACAAGGTTACTGGATTATAAAGGCAGATGCTATTTTGTATTTATATTATGCCCCGCAAAAATCATCGATGAAGTGCTGACAGTACTGGATGCCAATTCAGTAAATATAAGCCCCCCAATGGAAATTCTCGAACTTTTTTCTTTATATGCGCTGCTAAATCTATTACATTATGTTAAATTTGAAGGTTTTAGACTGGCACACCATGGTGGAAAGTTCTCTTTAGTTAAACTAATAACGCAAGTGGCACAACTTAATATTTCGAGTTACCTGTACTCCAAAATTCCTTTAAGTTTAAGTTTATTATTATTAATTTTAATGGTATACATTAAGACAATGTCTTTTGTAGTACAGCAATATGGAACAGAGAATAATCATTAAAATAATATAAAATAAAATAATAAAAAGAATCATTAATTATTATTATTATTAACAAAAATAAATTCGAATAATGTAATAGAGGAGAAAGAGAAAAAAGTAAGAGAAGATTTTTTTGTTTTCATTGTAATGCATAAAAATTTAAAAGTACAGATTTTATTTTGCTGGAGCTTGATAATCGTTTTATGTTTTGAGGCAAGGAGTTCCAAATTTTAACTGCATTTATAAAAAATAGCCGAGATGAGGTCGGGTAGTTGTATCTATGGCTTACAATTTTGAGAGTTCTAACAGAGCGCGTAAAAAGAAGTTTGGAGTATAGGTAGTTAGGCGTTTTTGTATTTATTATTTTAAACAAAAATAAACAGTTTTTAATGATTCTGTGCTGTTCAAAAGTGCAACCTAAAACATTTCTCGCCATTAAGGAAATTCTGTCATATCTACGCACTTGATAGATGTATCTGACAGCATCATTAAAAGCCACTTGTAACTTGTGCTTTGAGAGTGAATCAAGATCACTATATACTACCTCAGCGTAGTTAATTATGGGCATGATAAGCATTAGAACGAGTCTTTTTCGGGTTTCAAAAGGAGTAAAACTGGCGGAAATCAATAATTTACGAAGACAACCATAGATTCTTCCTACCACCACGTTAATGTGATTGTAACAGGAGAATTGACGATTTATAACAAAACCAAGACTTGTTACTGTTTCAACCAGTTCTATCTTTGAATCTGATAGGAAAATGTCAGATATAGAAACAAGTTCAAGGGTCCTATTGGAAATTGGAATTGCCTTGCATTTAGTTGGATTTAAAATAAGGCCATTCCGCCCAGCCCATTTGTTAATTGAAGATAGATCAATATTCAAATTTGCAACAAGCTCACCTAATTCACTAAAGGGTTTCGAATAATAAAGTTGAACGTCGTCAGCATAGAGGTGAATTGATGCATAGTTGCAGACAGATGGTAAGTCATTAATATAGAGGCAGAAAAGAATGGGACCCAGGATTGAGCCCTGAGGAACACCTTGAACCATTGACATAAAGTCAGAACAATTATTTCCAACCACAACTCTTTGGACCCTATCGTTTAGAAAACTGGCAATGAGTCTCAAAGCCCTGTCGCCAAAACCAAAACTTAAAACAGTTGCCTCATCAGTTATAGATATTGTTGTACTTTTTTAATATGCAAAAGATTTATTCTTTCTTTGTTTACCCATCACTCTTATAAAAATTACAGTTTTTATTTACTGTGAATTTTAATACTATAAGCGAATTTGAAAGGGGTCCAAAGTGACTTCAGTTGGTTCCTATACGGGTGTAGTAGCAGAGTTTCTAGAAAACTTGTCTTGGTTCTTCTGTGCCTTTTGATGTTTGTATGGTATAAACTAATAATAACATAATATAAAATTCTTTTGATTTTTCTGTTGATTTATTGCCTTAACGCCTTTTTTTTTTGCTTATTTTGTGTTTTTTCTTTCGAATGATACATTTTGTTCAGTCATTTATAGGTTATTATTAGTTGAAAGCATTGTTAAAAGAGCGATAGAAATTTCTTTATCAATATAAACTTGTTTACCGGTCACTGTGACGTATGTGGAACTTTTTTTTCCTTTGATAAGAAAATGAATATTTCGTTTACTTTTGCTGATAACTCTTTGACCTTTTAAAGTAAATAATTTGTCTAGCGAAATTGAACACATGGTATGTAGTTGATAACATCTAAAAGCAATGACAGGGCTTTTATTATTTTTTTATTTAGACTTTATAGACACATAGACTTTTTTTGGAAATTATTTAACAATTTCAAAAAGATGAGTGGCACCTCCTCCGTGAATGTTCCATTTTACTGAATGGAAAAGCTTTACACTGACAATATGTTTCACTTATTAAATATTTCAGTGCTTCGCTTTATGTTTCCGGATTTGCATGTAATTATATTTTAAATGAAATCATAAAAGTGCCATTATAACCTTTTAAGCATTAAAATTGTGTACACTTTCCTGAAGTGCGTAGATTTCTTCCATATTACTTCATAATATAAAAAAAAAAAATTAAAAATTACTGTTTTGTCGCATTCGAAACTTTCAAAGGAACACCATCATACATATTACTTCGAAGTAGGTACCTAAACTTTCATACTCCAGTGTTGCTCTTTTATCTGATGCGTGTAAAGAAATTTCATTTTTAATATCTTAGAATAACCATTTCATCATACTCTCAGTCAGATATACAAAACTCACCGGCTTGCTATTTATTTTTACACGAAATGGAAATTTATCTATGAAAAAATAAAAGAAAAGTGTAAAGTAGGGAGACGTATAGAAGAAGAAGACAACAAAAATAAAAAAATAAGAGGGAATACAAAAACGCAAAGGACATAGTAAAAATCCTTATTTTATGAAAATGAAAATATGCCATTGGGATAGGGGTAGATAGTCCACCCCTTTCCTTCAAAGTATATTTGAAACCATATACAGGCCGTTGAATAAGCTGACGATGGCAACCGAAGAGTCAACAAGCATTCATTCGTATCGTAAACCAGTTGCGCGTTACTCTTCTTTCGTCGATCGTAGATTACCCCCAAGACGAACAACATACAGGAATCAGAAATGAAGGCAAACAACCCCTCTGACTGACAGAATTATGCATGTTCGACGAGTAGGAGTAGCTAGCTTTGGATTTCGTGTTTCCTTTTATATGGATATTCTCCAACAACAGCTCCCTTGAACCTCATCCATGTCTGCTTTTTATGTTTTTTTTTTGCTTTTATTCCTCCCCCTATCCTTCCTTCCAATAGAAGTTTCTCATTCATTTGCAACCTTTTGACTTTGTCAGGAAGCACAGATATACACGAACTGTCAAGAAGTCATAACAATTTTCCTTTTTGATGACTTCAGACTGTCGCCGTGTCGTCATCGTTGTAATGTGTTGCCACGTCAGTGTGGCCTTTCCAAGGAGCAAGCAGCAACAATCCCCCAATGGTTCTAAGAATATGGATGGATAAAGGCTGCTGATGGAAGGGGCGGGGGGGATAGTGATAGTCACAAGTTGCAAGTTGTTGTCTATTTGTGGAGCAGGGGTCGAGTTGTGAACATGTATAGATGATTTTTCAAGGCATCGCAGTTCTTTGTCAGTGAGGGTAAACAGGAGTTTTTATCCTGATGGAAAATATCGATCGACGCCACAACGGGAATTCTAGTCTCAGCAGCAGCCCCTTAGAAGGGGATTTGTGTGAGCGACGATGAATTTCCTGCGTAGAGAAGGGAGGATTTTATTTTCTTTTGTAATTTCCCCTGTAGGTGCTTTGTTTTGTCAAGAAAATAAATATTCTGATGAAAGTGAAAATGTTTTATTTGAAATTTTGTACATTTTCACTTCTTATTAAGTTCATAGGGAAGTTTTTTTTAAAAAAAGAAGATTGTACTGCTCGTAGAGAAGAAGTGTATTGTTAAAAATGTATCTATTTCCATTGTGACTTGAATTGTTTCAATTAAATTTTATTTAAAATGATGAAAAGAAAAGGAAGGATATGAGACAACGATGATGATGGAATTTGATGTTGTCAATATTGATGTTGTTCGTTTATGAGAGGCAAACTAAGTAATTGAAAACGATTTTTTGTTTTATTTTTTGTTTGTCTTTGTAGTAAAGAAAAAAGATTCTATAAGATACAATTATTCGTTGAATGGATTTTTTATTTCCTGAACGATTTAAAAAACAAAAAAGACTAAGTTGTTGGGTCACTGTGAGCCTGCGCTGGCTATCTGCAACATAACAGGATACAAAAAGCTGCAACTGAAGGCTATTACAGAGAATAAGTTGCCATTTATACTGAAAAATCAATTTTTATGATTTAACAACAACCGTAACTGGAATCAGAACATATCGACTTGGAAACTTCTGAGTTCTCAAAGAGACTTGTTTCTTCATAACCACACAGATTACGTCACATCGGCAGTTTGCTTGAATACATTTTCATTTTTGGTGGACTACCTTTTCTAATGGTATTGTTCCGCAAACACTCCAAAAGTTTTGCATGAAATGTCATTAATTAACGAAAATCTTGCCGTTTTTACTTCAAGGTGGTACTGAAACATCAAAGCTGATTGGTTATGTAAGCACATTCAAATGTTTGGGCGTTATTTCCTATCAGGCAATAGCTTACTCCAATCATATGTGAATTGTTCAAATTTTAGTAATGTTTGATATTAAAAATAGCATAAAATTTACTTTACTAAAAGAACGAAGCGTTTACATAAAACTCTTAAATAAGGTTGGGTTAAACACGAAAAACCAAAAAAACAAAAATCACTGATGCAGTGATTGAACTTGCAATCCCCCCCCCCCCACATTTTTTCGAAGAAAGGCTTTTTATTGCGCCACGAAATAAAAAACTTTCGTTTAGCATAAACACCACAAGCATTGACCATTTTGAAAAGGTTCTTCGCAAAACTATTGTTTGCGGCAAACAACAGAGTTTGCTAGTAAACGAAAAGAGCTTTTGTTAGAATTTCCAGAAGCACTTCTGGTATGAAAGTATATGGCTGTGATACTTCCCAATTTTCAAGTTAGTGCCTTCAGTAAATTTATTTCATGGTCGGCCCGAAGAATATTTTGATGAACTTCGAAACCAAGTTGACTGATTTTTGTCAATCTGCTAGACGTTGTAAAAACAACCATCTAGCCGGAAAAGATATTGTGATTTGTTTTTGCTAGTATGTACTACCATTAAGATAGAACGCTGTTTTTTGTAGCTGTTTGCTCAGAGACTGCGGTAAGGACAATATATCACTGAAACACAATACTATAATATTACGAATTGTACTGCATAAAGTTGTTGCCAGTGAAATAGCTTTGCATTGTCTCTGGAGTGTTCCAGTCGCAACACTTTGAAATCTTATTGCAAGCCTCCACAATCTTTGTTAGGTTAACAGAAAATTGGAAAACACCTTCATGTCACACTTGTGGTTGATTTATCATTTATCACTTAATGCTTAATTTAAAGCCCTCACTACCAAGCATTTTGAAGGTACGTGAAAAAGATTTATTTAGATTGTGGCTAAAGCCGTATGCCATACTCCCTTTCAAGCAATTTTGACAGCACCTTATACTTGTGACAGATGATCACTTTCTATCGTTCCAACCACTTCTTCATCTGGGATACGACAGTTTATCAATTGATTTTACCAGTTAAACAAAAAAGTTCTGTCCAATTCTTTAGATTTTGCTCAAACCTTTAACAAGGTTTGGCATGAGGATCTTGAGCACAAATTGCAAATGGATTTACCCAGGCAGGACTACGAAAAACTTAAACCGTATATCTGAAACCGGTTCCTAAGAGTACGGTACGCCCAAGAATATTCCAAATTAAAGAAAATAGAAGCCGGTGTTCCATAAGGAGGTGTATTACGACCTTCCATGTGTTTACAGTACAAAAGGTATTTTCCAGTATTTTCTATCCCTACTATTGCAGATCATACTGCAATACTAGTGGAACACATTAAATGCGCCTTTAAGACAGCGGAAAGACAGCAATCGACAGAGTAAAAGATGGGCGAACAAATATCGTAGATATTTGAGAAAGAAATATCAGCTGTCTATCTTTCTTAGATTGGTTGTTTTCCATGAAATTTTCCAAATGCGTTATCAAATTTGATAATTTCAAACTGATTTGCATAAAAATAGCTATGAGTACGCACTAACATAACCTTTCGTCTATTTTGAATAGGTCACAAATTGGTTTTGCTGTGAAGCAAACAAAAACATCAACGCAGATAGAAAAAATTCTAAGTGTAAAAAAGTCAGATATAGAAAAAAAGAAATGATCGATTGAAAGAAATTAAATAATTTCATAGTGAAATTTTGAATCCAGTCAAAACAGGCTTTTGTGCTCAGCTCAAAGGTGTCCGAAACTTACTTACTTAAGTTTTTAAAAATACTTCCGATAAAGAAATAAAAAAGCTGCATCGAGTAATATAGACTGATAGCCAGGAGCAGATTACTTGCGCGGTAACCGATTTTTATTAATAGTGTAATTAGGCCCAGTCATATAGCGATGAAGGAAACCGTTAGTCTGCCTGCATATGCATATCACACTTTTTAGCGGGTTCTCTCCAAAGTAACATAAGTAGGTCTAACTTGAACTCTGTGTGGTTATTTAATAGACAAAAAGAATGTGTTGTTCGTAGCAGCAGTAAGGCTACACGATAAAAATATTGGTTTAGTAATATACTGGGGAGGTCTATACTTGAAAGTGGTTTGCTCTAGAAATTTGATAGAGATGATGATAAAAAGGGTAGTTTTTAGCCTTATTTGAGCTAATATTACCAGGAATTATATTTTTGTGTTTTCTCTTAAACGATTGGAGCTCCCTCTGTTACAGTCATTACTTTAAGTTCTAATCATAACTTTATCCAACTAAATCTCTTAATAAACAGTAAAAATAAATTTAATTGAAGCGACCATCAGATGAGAACATGTCCTCACCAATACATTATCAACTCAACTGATAAATATCTAAATCCTGGTATGTTGTGTCATAAATTTAATTAAACACCTCTTGCAACATATTATAAAATATGAATTTCTCATTACCACAATCCCACATTCGTACATAGTACAATCGCCACTATGGCTTCCTGGCATCTTCTATATGTATGGATGTAAGGAAAGGGACCATCATCATCATTCAAAGTTGCCACCAGCTTATTACAACTTCCATACAACTAAAGACAAACGTACCTTGCAACAACCATCAGCCCACGGTTGATGCGATGCGATGGTGGAAGTTTAATAGTGTGTAGCCCTATCTAGCGTTCTAGCATCCATTCCCAACTGACTCTCGGGTATCGTGTATCATAAAAACCACACTTACCCACATTACACGTCATGTTTTTGACACCATTCGATGCCAGGAAACAGAGTAGGTATTCGTTGTAAAGCAAACTACGCTATGCTATGCAACAAACACCATGCTCCTGGCTCAAATGTCGGATGTAAACAAAAAAATTAAAAAAAAAAAAAATGTATTTTTGTCTCAAGTTATCGTTGGCAGGCATCGCGCACCTTCATTTATTTAAATTAATTCACCGCAGAGTTGTAAACGAGCGAGACTTTCAGTTCACTGAATCATCGTGGCGGATGCAAACTGCCGAGATGCAAGTTGCAAACCAACCATGCAACAACATGACTATATGTCAGTGTAGTAACCTAGGCCTTAAAATGAAGGTGGTACCTATGCCTAATAGTAGATAGCTACACCAACAAGATCCTTCTTTCTGTCTATGGTGGAAGCTGGGTTTATGCTCATATTGTGTTGCACAAATTATACAAACCACGCAGATCTTTCGTTCGATGTATCCATCAACACACGGATCTCTTGAGTGCACCTTTTTAAAGTATCTACAAGTCTAATGATTATCTTCGATTTGAGGTTTTACTCAATGTGTAGGTATCTTTTTTCTTTTGCAATTGATGGTGAAAATTAGATGTCAGTTGAATTAGCAGGAAGTTAACACCAGCGACTCCGTATTCGGTGCAGATTGGCTGGCGCTTAACTTCGTTTATGGTTGCCACTCAGTAAGAAATTGGGTAACCGCAAACTTAAATAAAATAAAGTCTGGCTCGATTAGCTCGCGGAGACCCGGTAAGAATAGATGGGACCTGGGGCCTACAGTTTTTTGTCGAAGGGCTAAAGTGAGATGCATTTTTCACTACAAGAGTTCTCTTCAAGGCTTGTTTTTTCCTCGCAAAAGGAAATACTCTTGAAGAAAAACAAAGTGAGATAGGCTAGGACCTGGGAGGTAATCCCATATCTACTAAACTTTTAGTTAAGAGTACCTAGGTACTTGACCGTTAATGGGGGGAGCATTTGTAATAACGCAAAATTCACTTCCAACAGGCAGTAGCTCCCGAAAGTTAATTTGGTTGCTTCTTCTTGAATCTTGAATTTACCATCTCATTGCTCTAGGTATACCGATATACCGAAAAAGTACCCAATAAAGTGTGCCTTTCTTACTTACGTAAAGTTTTCTTGATCTTTCCACAATTTCCCGAGTAGTGTTGTAAAAATTGCAGTCTTTTCGGTACTGCAGTTATTTGACGAAAAAGACTAAATTTGTTAAGTCTTATAACTTACAAAATTACTTTGACTTTTAAACTGCATTCAGTACTAAAATACTGACTGTACCTACAGTTAATAAAAGCAGTTATTTGATTAACAACAGTACCGCTTGGCTGGTTTTAGTCACATAAAAATGCAAAAAAGTTTATTATAAAACACTTGAACCAGTCAAAAAGTACTGCAGTTAATTAACTTCTAGACAAGTAACTGCTTTAATTAATTCTACAGTCATTATTTTATTTTTTACTAACGGCTGACTGCTTATTTTGAAGTTTAATTACTTAGTACAGTACTAATCAGCAGTTAAAATTAAAGTAATTTCACTGAGACTGAATTGACTGCATTACCACATAAGTGCAGTCTTTTACAGCCCTGTTCCCAATCATATTTCGAGCTATGCGCAATTTAATTTCTCAGGATATTTTATTTCGAGAAATATATTTGATTGGTCTTTACAATTCCAATTTTGATGGGGAGTTTTCTTGCCTTGGATAATTAAATAAGTTGTTTGGAATCTCTTCAAAAGTCTAACTCCCTTAGTGCATCATCGATGATCTTCAGAAGTCTCACTGTTCTGCTGATTTATTCGCCCATTTGCAGTGGTCACAGCTCGACTTGCATTTAAGTAGGATTTTTCTTCTGCGAGGTTTGAAAGTCACAGTCCCACCACTACTGACCAGAGTCAGTGAGAGTTGAGAGTGAAGATAAAATGGAAGCAGAGCTATTAGTCACAGTTCTTCCAGCTATTGAAACGAATAGGTTCCACAAACTTCGTCTCTCCCGCTGAAAGTGACGTATTATAGCTTGTTAGTCGTATCACTTATCACAATCTGCTCTGCTTGGACCTTTTCAGCCATTTCCAAGACTGACTGTACCTTCTTTTACAATAGCATTAATACTTTTTCTTTTAGTTTTTAATGAATTTGAGCTTCCTGCCATTCATGTCGTACAACATGACGAAAATTCTTGGAGTTTTTCTCACAAACTTATCTTTTTGTCCAGAATTCTATTCGTTTTTCCTTACCTTTGCGTATGTCGTTCTTAGGCACAACATTTCCCTGATCCGTTTGACAATAGTGGTGGCAGTAAGGTAGTAAGGACCGGCCTTACAAAGGGACTTTAGTTACAGCTTCAGGTATGGTGTCAAGAATTTACATTTTATGGAATAAAAAAAAACTTTTTGCAAGGACTTCAGTACAAAATATGTTTAACTTTGCTTTCCCAGCTCCGCTAGCGTTTTACAGGCATAAGTATGAGCTATAAGCAGAATAATAATAAACTAAATTAATGCAGGGTGATCGAACACCAAACATTAATCGGACAAAAATATTCAAATCGTAGCCATTGACCGCGAGGCAGTTATCAAAGCTATTGAAGGCCATTCAAAAAAGGTCAGAAATAGTTAATGAGTACAATGTTGGTTCTTGGCCATAGTTAAATTCAAGACAACAACTCACGGTACTGTCATTTCAATAAACCACTAGCGAATGCCTCGCGACTTCAAATCCTTAAGCAGGGCAACCAGGTTACGAAAGTAGCTTCTCAGAATATGGTATGCCACCAAGCAGTCACATTCTTATGGGTGCTTTCCTTGAGAAATCCGTAAAATCGGGCCGTTTAGTCAATTGTTGGCTTTGTGTGAAATGGGCCTACGAATGTGTTCCCAGTAAAAGGCTAACCGGGTCGTTTAACCAGTCCCCAGCTTCACGTGAAATGGGCCTAAAGACCACAAAGAGCGTTCCGTGCATTTCCTATTTCCATATTTTCATTGGTCAATTCACCCGAGTAGATCTATCATTCTTGGATTCAGTAAAGACAAGACTGCTTGGTTGTCGAGGCATCTGGTTGCCTCTTGATTAACAGGGCATTTATAGCCCAGGCTAATTCGTTTCCTATGTGACCAGACACAAGTCGTCTTTAATGGACAAATCTATTTCAAGAGAACTTTTGGAGTCTTAAAAAAAGAACACCCAAATTGGCAACAATGAAATAATTTTTTAAACTCAATTAGAGCAGGACAAATATAACAATGACATTGTTCTTCAAAGCAAAAGAAAATCTAAATTTAATATCTGCACTCAGGTGTTCCCGAAACATGTCCGATGCACATGCATATGTGCTGACATCACCAAGCTTGCAATCATGATTTACTTCAAATGATTTTCATGGCCAGCTACCCTTTGGAAAGCCAGTGCCAAGCCAAGGCAAGCAAGTCATCATCAAGTCAGTCCTGTTCTGGCCCAGCCATGCATGCGGTACTCAATCATCGTATATATGCAAAGCGATCTCTATATGAGAATTTATTGCCCGTTGATGTGTCGTATGCACTGAGCCATTATTTATTGCTCTCCAAAGGAAGACGACGACGACGATGATGACGACGTCGTCGGTCGTCGTCAGTCGATGTATGAATAGTAGAAGGAGTAGAAGCTTGAAATAGGTATAAGGTACATTTATAGCATGACTAGTAGACCACAAGGCAGGATATGTCTGTCGGGGTATTCTCGACAAGTAGACGCTTCACGCGACCTAAAATGCTCGACTCCAAAACTCCTTCCATTTATACCTTCCAGTCTCAGTCATCATAGTGTTACGAGAAATTTTGCATGAATTCATTTCCATTCTTGGCTTCTTTTGTGTATCAGGACGAACAAACCTTCAACGAAGACGGCAACGGACACTCGGGCCCGGACGGAAGAATGGAATACATACATAGTTTGATATATCCTTGTTCGGACCAACCCGACCGACCGTCCGACCGACCGGTGTGAATGTGTGTCTTACATGATATCGTAAGTTTTGAGGGCGATTTTTATTACTCCCATTATGTTGATGAGATTGTTATGGAAATTAGGTGATTTGACCGAAAACGGTGGTAATGTGTGGTGAAGTAGGGGCATAGTACAGTGTGTATAGTTTTGAATAGCTGATATATATACATTTTTAGCTGGATGATGTGTGGCCCCGTAAGGTGCAATTCGATTTTAATAATAAAATGCTTTGTCGGAACAGAAGGGGTTTATGAATATGTTATACGCCTTTTGTGAATCAAATAGGGATGAGTAATCGCACCAAACTTAAGGCTATAAAACGGGATAAAAAAGTTCCTTAAATACATTATTCAAATTGTTTAGTTTTTTTCATATTTTTAGTCTGGAAAGAAAAATGTATGGTAGGTTAAAAATTTAACCATTTATTGAATACATTTTACTTTTAATATTTTTTGTTTTGTTAGCCATGGTCGCATATTTGCATTTGAATTATAGTTTAAAAATCTTTCGGGCATAAAACTGAGCAAATAAGTAACGAAACCATGAAGAAACATTGACTATTGATCGGTGAACCAGACAAATGAGAAGAAATGTTATCGAAGTTATACAGGTGGGAGCCAAAGTTTAAGTTAGGTTCACCTGTTGGCTTCTCTAGCACGGTACCAACATACCCAGCAGTAGTAAATTCAAGGCAACGAATATGTCGATGATTCCTTGGTCTACTAGTCTATGCGTTTCAAAAAGATGTTTATAAAGGGTGATTTTTTAAGAGGTTTAGAACTTAAAAAAAAAAAAAAACACACAAAATTCGAAAAAATTAATGAAATATTTATTTGAATCGATAGTTTGAACCTTGCAATTTAATGTTTAAAGATAATTTCATGCAACCATGGCACCGTCTTGTTGAAACCACATATCATGCAAGTCAAGAACTTCCATTTCGGGCAAAAAAAAGTTTGTTATCATCACTCGGTAGTGTTCACCATTGACAGTAACGCTGCGATTCGCATCATCTTTGAAGAAATATGGCCCAATAATGCCGCCGGCCAATAAACCGTACCAAACAGTGGTTTTTTCGGGATGCATTGGTAGCTGTTGCAATGCTTCTGGCTGATCTTCACTCCAAATGCGGCAATTTTGCTAATTTACGTACCCATTCAACCAAAAATGAGCCTCATCGCTGAACACAATTTTTCGATAAAAAAGCGGATCCTCGGCCAGCTTTCCAAGAGCCCATTCACCGAAAATTCGGCGTTGTGGTAGGTCGGCTGGCTTCAGTTCTTGCACCAGCTGTATTTTAAAAGGCTTTACGCCCAAATCCTTCCGCAAAATTTTCCACGTAGTGCTGTAACAAAGGCCTAACTGCTGGGAACGGCGGGCGCCGAATCGACATTTCGCGGTCTTCTGTCACACTAGCTGATACGGCCGCAATATTTTCTTCACTACGCACAGTACGTAAACGTGTTGGTGGTTTAATGTCCAACAAAGTAAATTTGGTGCGAAATTTGGTCACAATCTTCCGAATAGACTGCTCAGAAGGTCGAGAATGCCGACCATAAAATGGAAGCAGCGCGTGATGAACATTTCGAACCGAGCACGAATTTGATAGTAAAATTCAATAATTTGCAAGCGCTGTTCATTTGTAAGACGATCCATGGTTAAATTGCAAACCAAACTGAAGCTGTTTGACAGTGACACAAGGTACTAAACACACGTCAGCTGTCAAAACCAGTGTTGCCAAAACCAAACCAGCTAAAAAATCACCCGTTATATCAAAAATTACAGGCTAATGTTCTTAACTCCTGAAAATGTGAGGTTTGTTGTATATTTTTTTACAAAATAGCTGCAAAATGAATATTTAACAAAAAGCCTATTTTATGTAGGCTTGACAAAGCAGTAAGCGCAGGAAGGCCCACTGAAACAGCTGCAAGAATTTGCAATTGTCCAACCATATCCCAGTCCAGACTCCAAGCATTTGGTGTTCCGTTCTTGGACGACCTTAGACAACGCAACGGCATTTTAATCAAGCACAGTGGCGCTTTCTATGAGTTTCAGCCACAAAATTCATTTCGGTGGCCATTTCTTGACGAAAATTGAGGAAATTTGGTACACTTAGAGATTTAATGGCAACAATTAAGAAATAATATAAAATAACAATGTTCAATAAAACTGAGTATAATTTTTTCTGTATCCCTAAAATGTACATATCTATTGGATTTTGGGCTGTTGAATTTGAATCTTAAGTCAGAAATAATCTTTGATTTCACGTTTTCGAGATAATTTTACACAAAATTCCTTATCTCAAAAACGTGACATCATAGATTTTAATAAAATAAATAAATTTTTGGCACGACTAGGACTAGCTCACTAAGAACTAAAGTCAATCACTGACATTCTCAGCCATTTCCTGTGTGCGTGCAGCTAGTCAGCAGAATTGGAGGGACCTACAATTTTCAACCAGTTCTGAACGGCTTGTCATTTGTATGACAACCAGTACCTACTCTTGGAGGTTTTGTCAATTCCACGAAAGAGGCAGTGATCCCCTGAAAAAATTTAAAAAGGAATATGCAAGGAATTGAACTCAGACCTCCCATAGTTAATCGCACTAACTATTGCGGACTATGCACTAAAGCACATGAGAACGACAAATAAATTAGAGAATGAACGAACAATTGAGATTTGATAATATTAAAAAGTTATTTTTTTAGCTAAAATTATACCAAATGGTAAGAAACTAACTTATTTTAAATTTAAGACACTACAATTTTCATTTTAATTGTTAAAATTAACGCCTAACATATATTTGTTGAAAAGTGTTAAAAAAAAGCCTAACCGAAGTTCGAAAAATTTCAGTAAATGAGCGTATAGGAATTTGGAGAATCTGGGATATTGAAATGATTACCGAAAGTTTCCGAACAGCTGTATAAAAAATTTCGGTAAAACCTTCTTTAGTGCACAGTCTGCAATAGTTGAGGAAACTAAACAATATTTCGGGCTACCAACAAATGTAACTATATGTTTCGATTATTTTGTTTCATTTCTATACTTTTTTCAAGTAAGATTAAGTTTCTTGTCCCAAAGAGAAGCACTACAGCAAAACTGATTTGTTATAGTGTTAAGGTCACGTGCGTTAGGTTGACGTTTTCAACTGACAGCTCGATAAAATACACACGTTCTTATGAGAAGCGACCCAAACGAACGGACGCAACGGAAAAAGTAGCCGAACTTTTAACTTCATCGACAACGGATTCGTTGATGGAACGGACAACTGTTACCGAAACAGTTGGGAACACTGGTACATTTCATCTGAAACTGGCAAATTGCATCCGAAACTGGTAAATCACAATCACGATCCCTTATCATTAGAATGGAGTCTCACTCGGGACTCAGGCTTCTTAGTATCGATGCCAAAATGAAATTGTTGTTATTCGATTGCATAAGGTCTACTTACATTACTTTCGTTGAAACTGGATGTGAGCTGTAAGATTGTAAAGAGCAATTTGTAATAGCCTTGTGCACCAGTTGCTACTTCGGTTGCCTTGCATTGTGCTTAGAGGGTCGTGAGAAGAGAAGAGTATGATAAACTTGAGTTTAAAAACTACTATGAATACGATCCACAGTATATTTTAAGGTTCAAGAATGGTCAACTCGTTTTATTATGTAGTCAGAGACATACAAATTATTAAGTTTTGTAAATGAAAACAAAGTTGCGCATACTCCACAGTGACCGCGTTTATGTTAAAACTGAATAATTCTTTATTCTCTTACCAAATAATGAAATGAGTTAACTATTTTTTGACATACGACCACCAAAAACAATTGGTCATTTTAAATTTAACAGCTTGGGCTCTTAAATTAAAAAAAAAATGTCAACAAAAAGTAAGTAAGTAAGAAAGTAAGTCTTATTCTAGCGATTTTGTTCTAATTTTTTCCGTTTTAGTTCGATTTAAAAAGCTGACTTTGTTTCATCAAAAAAACTTATTGCATCCAACGATTATTAAAAAACAATGAATAATTTTTTTCTTAATTTATTCATCACATGAGTCAATCTTTTTGAAAACTAAAAGTTGGCTTAAACTTTAAACTATGGACAAGTTTTGTTTCTGAGTCATGACTATTAAATGTCATTATTTTGAATTGCAAAGCAGTTTTGTTTAGAATTAACAAACTCTAAGCCTAAATTATTGCCCAAAGGATTGCTAAATTGAGTTCAAACTGAACTTTGACAGTCTGTTTACTAATTTTTGAATTCAATTGTTCTGTAACTTGCGGGCTTCTGGCATTCAGCGGTGGCGGTAGCATTCAGAGTCTCATTTTTTTTTATTAATGTTAATGCCAAACCTTTCGGTTACGCCACTTAAACATTGTTACTTAACTTGAAGTCGTTTTTAAACAGAAGTTGCAATGTTGCATTCATAAATCAATAAGACAAGATTTTTGCTCACAAAAAAAAAACAAAAAAAAAACTAAACAGGCCCAACACAAATATTTTCTCTCTTTTACAATTTTATTTAGTTTTTTTTGTTGGTTTTGTTTGTTTTCTGCATCACGATCTCCCAATTTACCAAGAAAAATACTCAAAACAAAATTGCCCAACCACCATCACAATGAAATATTGTTTTTACTAGCGAAAATAGTGACAAAAATAAAAATAATAATAATAAAGGAGCAAATCGAGTACTCACCTTTCCACTTAATACATCTCTAGCAGCTGACAATTCTCCTGGTGGCACCACACCCGAATCTGTGCCCAGAGTTTTTGCTACATTCGACAGCCCAGATGGCACTGATAGACCGTGTGAATTTTCAGCACGAACAAGAAATACATACGAGGTACCCGGCTTCAATCCTGATATCTGTTTTTTTTTGGTGAAAAAAATAGAAAAAATTAAATAAAAACAACAAAAGTTGGAATTGAAAAAAAAAATATATTTTTCTCGAATTCCAATTCAAAAAAAAAAAGGAAAAGAAAAAAAAAATACTAAACAAAACAAGGACCTTTTGCCTCAGAATGTGCACAAAATAAATGCATCTAATAGATGCAAAAAAATTTATTATGTGCATATCTAAATATTTTTATGCATTAAATTATGCCCCGAGGCAGAGGTATTGCTGTCAGGTCATGCGGAAAGTAAGTTGTATTCTAAATGAAAAAAACTTAGATACCAATGAAACTATAAACTAAACAAAAATAATATAAAATGAAATGAAAAATATACAAAAAAAACTGTCTACAGTGGGTTGCACAATGAATTTTTAGTTTATTTCAGTTTTAAATTACATAAACAATAGACTTTGTATGCTAATACTGAAAATGCTTTGAAAAATTAATATTTTTTTTTTTTTTTTGTACTAAATGTAATATTGAAAGTTTCATCACCCCAATACCTTCAGTCTCTCCTCAACTAGAACAGTCGCATAGAACAGCTGCGCTGTGTCGCAATAAATATATAATATTTCAATATCACTGCTTTTTTTTAAACAAATTTCCTGGATTCTAATTGAACGGACGGAATATTGTTTTAGACAATAAATTAAAATTTTACTCGCTAAATTTGTGTATGGGAAATTCATGGTGTCTTTTTTTTTTGTGTGTCTAAAGCTTAGCTCGCTTCCAACCGATTTTAATAAAAATAGAGAAAACTTTGGAGGAAATCATGATCTTTAAAAATGCATCAGAAAATGTATACAAACGTAACGGTTTTAATTTAAAGAAAAAAATAATTAAATCAATTTTCAATATAATATTTTAACGATTTGTTTTTATTTTTTTTTCCATTTTTCTCGAAAAGTAATAAGCGTACAGTAAAAATGTATGTAACCAATTTTGTAGAAAACCAATTTTTCTATCAAACTGTAGCATAAGCTTTGTCTGTATAGCTTAATTGAAAATGCTGAAATTTTACTTAAAATTTGATCTTCAATTGTTGAGTTTTATGTTTTATCTGAGTTTATTTGCTAAGACATCAATCTTTTTCAAAAAATACAGATAATTTTAGAATTTTAGCAATTGAAGGGAACATTTTTAATAAAAGGAACCCAGACAACAAACAGATATTCAAAGCTGAAGCAGTTTCAATTCAATTTATCTCAGAAACTATAAGCTGTATAGCAAAAGTTTATACTACAGTTTGATAGAAAAATTTGGTTTTCTACAAAATTTGTCATTTTTACTGAAAACTTATAAAAAATGAAAAAAACTGAAAATAAATCGATAAAATATATTGAAAATTGATTTAAATATTTTGTGAAGTTTAGTTAAGTTAAGTTTTCATACTTTTTTTTAATGCATTTTTATAAATCGAGATTTCCTCTAAAGTTTCCTTTTTATTCATTTAAATCGGTTGGAAGGATGGAAAAAATTGAAAATCATTTAGCGAGTTCTAAATATTGAAATAAAAAGCTAAAATTTGGTGAGAAATTTTATTTGAATGTTTAAAATAATATTCCACCTGTTCAAGAGGAATCCAAAAAATTTCTTTAAAAAAAGCAGTCTAATATCATAATTCTGATAAAACTAAAAATTAAAAATATTTACTGGAGACTGATCACATCACTAAGCTCAATTATACTAATATCAGCGAGATTTTAGTTTGTTTTGCAAATAATTGTTTACAACTTTCGAAATAAATGACGTAGAGAAATTAAATTAGTACTAAGTAAAAGTTAATTCTCTTGTCTATAAAATAAGTAGTAATAAATGTATTCTATTACTTTTACTATGTTTCTTAAAATTTACGTTAATATAGCAGTTTTCGTAAAGTTCAACTGTTTACTTTTGAAAAGTAATAAAATACTTTTGTTACTATTTTAAAGACCAAAAAAGTACTTTTCATTTACAATAGCAGGGTCAGACCCTCTCAATACTAACCCCGAAATCGTCATCTCAGTATTGGAGTGATCTAAACGACAAAAACTTAGTTGGAGAAAAATACATTTGAAGTTTTTATTTGGAATATTTAAAAAATCTTCAGTCGAACAACTTTCAAAAACAAATTCATAAAATAGTGACTAATGATTTCTACTAACATTTTAATTTTTGTTTTGGTTAATTTTTAATCTTTAATCGAAAAATTATTTTTATATATGTGGAAATTATGAAAATATCGTTTAGATCACTCTAACACTGAGGTGACGAAATGTCAATCAAACAGCTGACGAAAGATCATATTAGTCTCGAAGAAATTAAATTAAATGTTGACCCAGCCTAGAGATTGTTCAAATCTGTATTAATCACTGGTTAATTGAAGATCAAGCGACAAAGGGCCTTATTGCGAGTGTCTATTCGAAGTGCAATTGAAGTCGAATAGAAACAAATCTATTCAATCGGTATTTCGACTTTCGGTTGCTGTAGACACTTTTTCATTTCAAGTTTTTTTCAAATTCGTTTATTATTTGACATTTGAATCAAATTTCCAATTAATTAAAGTCTTTCTTTTTTATTTAGCAATACAAGCTTAATAGAACTGGAAAAAGTCGACTATACTTTTTGCGAACAGACAATCGCAATGAGGCTCAAAAGCTTCTGTCGTAGTTGTAGGAAATCATCAGGTAAAGTTAACAATCGTTCAATTTTACCTTCTCTTCTTCTTTCCTGACTAAATCTGAAGAGAACTAGGCAGAACTTGAGAAAAACACTTTTTGACGACCTCAATTAACTACAAGAAAATTTTCAAGCGTTACCCTTGGAGGCTTTGTTAATTCCTCGCTAGAGGCTGTGAATCAAATCCTGCCCTCCGGCGGGTTGATAGTTCATCGCTCTAACCAACAAGCTAAGGGGTACTACACGTAAGTTTTGGTATTCTAATATTTTTAGGAACAGAACCGACTGTATTAAGGGCTGTTTGACTTACTATTATGAAGCATATATTAAGAGTTTTTACGTTTTTATTTTCTTTCAGCCAAGATATGTCTTTGAAAGTCAGGCTAGGCCATTGAGAGATGTGAGACTAGTATGTCGAAATAGCAGCTGTATCTTGCTTATCACGATGAGTTACTTTATATAAGACCGTCCACTACCCTTTTTCTGCCAACCTGAAAGGGAGCATAGGTCTGATGACTTCTGTGTAAACCCTGTGGATATTATATGAAGGAATTTGTGCCTTAGCCAAAATCGATAGTAACAGTTGAGGTGTGTCAACATCTATTTAAACTTGCAACCCCCTGTAGAGATTGTGTTAATATTTTTTTAAATTAAACCTACAAATACAACGACTATACCAAAACTAAAACACAAAAAAGTTACGCAAATGTTTCGTAAGAAATAAAATAACACAACTTACCGTTATTGTTTGATCAGGAATACGATGAGCGGCAACAACCCAGCCTGTTTGAAGATCCGAACTAAAATACTCCACCGTGTAGCTGCGCCTCCCGAAAGGCCAAAAAGCATCCATCCAAGAAGGAAAAAAATAGAAGAAAAAAAAAAAAACAAAAAATAGAAGAAAATCTTATTCTCAGATACAATTCGCATTCAATATAACCTATATATGTACAAATGATAAAGTATAATGACCATGAACACAATGCTAAGAGCCTTAAGGAGCTAAAAAAAATATATTCGCAAGAGATGTTCACAATACATAGTCCGAAAGCGATTTCGAACTCTGAAGAAGCATCAGAGTGCGGTAGCTTAGGCAGCAGCAGTAGCAGCGCCAACGCACGGTCCAGTGCACATTCCGAATGAAATAACCCTAAAGGCGAAAAAAGAAACTCTTTTATCGAGAGGGGAATGGGAGGGGGGGGGGCGAGCTAAGAGAATCTATTATACGAAGATACTTTTGCGGTCTTTGATTAAGAGGCTGCTGCTGCTGCTTCACCACCATTCCATAATAGAGTATTATATACCGCAGACCTTTGGGACCAAAATCTCATGAGCCTTCCTGGAGATGGTCAAATACTATATCCGTATGGGTCTCTTCTGGCATCAGAAATGTAATCAAACTCTTTTGCAAGGTCCCCCGTGTGTGTAGAGAAGGCATTTGCATAATGAACGTAAGTCGACGAATTGATTAGGATGGGTTCACCTGGGGACTACGATGTGTTTCACAAGAAAACAAAACTAAGATATGCAAAAATCGTGTTATCGATAACCGATATTAATACCTAACTCTTAAATACATCTCCTAGGGATAGACCTTTTATTGAATGTTGGAGGGACTACTAGTGTTGTTTGTTAGGGTTCCAACATAGTTCCCTAAGAGAGCACATTGTCATTTTGACATTTTGTATATGTACAGCGGTGACTTTTCGTAGCCTCCGAGTTTGGCGGAAGCAAAATCAACCCTTTCTGTTTTAGATTGAATCACTTCAGGCCCTTCGTTTTCTACTGATTGTCCCTTACTCTCTTGGAAACCCTCTCCGCAGTGAAAACAGAATCATAAATCTCAGCTTTATTCCCACTGTATAAGAGTTTAGGTGATGAATTATTCGTGACAGAACAGGGAGGGCCGTAAGTCACTGCTAATAACTATACGGTCAGTGATAGGACCTTTATTTCCACTGAATTGGAAGTCTTCTACAGTGCTGAGAGGTAAATTACACCAGCCAGCAGTAGTAGATCTATAAGTTGAAGTCCTCCTAGAGATCCCGTAAAAGGTTATTTGACAGAAAGTGCAACAGAAATGGAAGCAGGGCTTTTATTATCAGCTCTTATCCCACTGTAATGAGGTTTCTATATTGTCTTGTGAAGTGGGACCCAACTATTTTGGTCAAGAAAGCTGCCAACGAACCCATGTTAAGTTGTTTGAGAGAAAGTAATTAAAAAGTGGAAACAGAGCCATAAGTATATGCTTCGAAGGAAATAGGATATTTACAACGTGATGCAGCTGGAAGGCCTGTAAGTCCAAGTTTCTTCACCTCTGGCACCGTAAAAGGTTATTTGACATTCCAATTTACACTGAAATATGGCATATTTTGTGCTTAAGGCCAGATTAGTCTTGTCTTCAGTGGCAAGGGAATAAGTAACTGCCATTTACCACAGAGCCCGTGTTAGGTTTTTGATTACAATCGGTAACGAATGCAGACAAAGAATCGTAAGTCACACATCTATTTCCACAAAATTGGGGACTTTATACTGTGTGCTCTGGTGCAGATTACTCCGGCCAGCAGAGGGATATATTTTAGGTCGCAGTTTTTTGACCACAGTGCCAGAAAACATTAGAGAAGTGGAGTGGAACCAGAGGCCTAAGTCAGATGTCTACTTTCTACTTCCACTGAAATGATTTTCTCTAAAACGCTCAGGGGCAGGTTGCTCGGACAAAGTACACTGTACTCTTCAATATTTCTGCTACTTTTTCAGAACAATGACCGCTTAGCAGTTCTTCGTCTGATTTTTCACTGTACTCTTCAGTCTTCCTGTTTTTCTTTAGAACTTAGTTCTTCGTCTGATTTTTACTGTACTCTTCAATATTCCTGCTACTTCTTCAGATAATGATCTTGAATGTTTCTGCTACTTCTTTAGAATTATGTCCGTAGTCTGATCTTCCACTATGCTTTTCAATATATCTGCTACATCTTCAGGATTGTGGCCGCTTAGTAGTTGTGATCTGATTTTCTACAGTGCTCTTTAAGGCAGAACGATAAGTCACATCCACACAGCACGTGATGGGATTTCGCATGAAGATGGCAAAAAAGAGGCAGAGCCGTAAGCCACATATCTGGTTTAAGTCGTCGGCAACAGAAATAGAAGCAGAGCCTTGAGTCATAGGTCTAATTTTTTTTAAAAAAGCATCTCTTCCTAGCTTGGGAGAAGGTAACCCAGATCTGAAAGATTTATTAAAGGTTTTTGCTTGGGCAACAGAAACAGAGATCGGAATTACTTCCAATGAATTGGGTGTTCCTTAAACTTCTCGAAGGGGGGAAAACTCTGGATATCAGCGGGAAAGCCGATAAGACGCATACGTTTGACTATCAAGCAAGTCTTTCTGGAGCCTCTGAGCCCTTGAGAGATTGTGTTGTAGTGCTTGAAATAAAATTAGAAGCAGAATGGCAAGTCACAATCCTACTTTTACTGATGAGGCTAGGTTACCAATGTCAGCAAAAGTTTGAAGACTCTTGATCTCGATCAGATAGGTCGTTAGAGGTTGTTTGATATGAGAGGCAACATAACCGAAGACAGAGCCGTTTTTTCACTGAAAAATGGAAGTTCTGCCCGTTCCCAGGGAAAATTGCTTAGACTAGTGGTAGAGCGTCCTATGTCAAAGCTCAACTATCACTAGTGATGAGTGTCACGACCGAGACCATGAGAGAATAGCTGTTATCAGAAGGAAAATTGAATAAAATGGTTTGGAAGCTGATACAAATCTTTGACTTCCAACTTTTTCCCACCAAGAACTTGGTAAGCCTCCTCTTGTAAGACACACTGTTAACCAATTCATGTGCCATGAATCTATTGACTTCTTCGAATGGAATTTCAAATGCGAATTAAGTTACCAAGCAGAAGTCGCATAGTGCGGCTATGTACGCTTCTGAAGAAAAGTCTCTCTGCTGGAATTTCTGAACAACTCATTTATACAAACTGTTTGGTGATTTTGTGCACATAATGTCACAAGTCCATATTTAGCTGACCATCTGTTCTTTCTATCTCTCTCTCTCTCTCTCTCTGTCTCGAAATACTATACACAAAATCATTTGGCAAAGAAATATCTTCCGCAGTTGTTGTAACAGGTACCAACAACAATCTTGTATTGAGCCACTTAAAAAAAAAATGTTCCCGTACAGAATATTGGTTAATTGAACATGAATGTTTTGCTAACTACGTCCTTTTATACATAAGCAAACGAGCAAATAAAATCCCCAAACAACTTACCCGATTATAGGACTGGTAGCTCCGGGCTTCTCTTGACTTCGTGTCCAGCGCAGTGTAATGCTCTTTTGCGTAACATTAAGCACTTTTGGTGTACCAGGCGGTGCTGGATATGTACTTGGATCCGGCGATCGATGCAGAACTGATGAGCTGATTTTTTCAACCTGAAACAGAAAAGGCATATAAAAAACAATGGACGACATATGTTAGTCAATTGATTAATGACTCAAAGTCACTTTTATCTATATAGAGAGAGGCCTTCATATATGTACTATTCTTTAGTGTCCTATCTACATATTTTTCAGAACAAACCGCACCACATCGCATCGTCAGTCTTTACCGAAGGACCCCAAAAAGTTATAAATTACTCAAGCAAAATTGACATAAATTGACGTGGATGCAAGAAAAAAGATTGAGTGACAATCCCATAGTCCCGGGGAGTACCTTCCTACCATCCCGAAGAGTTCCAACGACAAAAATAATGATGGGCGCACGGCATTAAAGGCCAATTTACTCGATCAAAATATTTTTTTTTACATTTTTAAAACGGCAACATCAGGCAGGCTCAAGGGGACACACAGAAAAGGGATGCAAACACTTTTGATGCTGATGGGAGAGGAAATTGCGTCCAAAAGTTACCATGGTTAAAAGGGGTAATTATAGCCATTTGGAACATCACATGTGGAATAATGTGTGCTCTGGAGTTTTTGGACAACGACAGAACATACACAGGACAGGATGAGGATGAGGAGGATGTGGATGTGGGCCAAGCCATTTTTATATGAATTTACAGCCTTCACACAGCCGTGACCAATTAGCGGGAATTTATATTCGAAAAATTTGAATTTTAAATTTTTTTTGCCCTGCTTCGTTGGTTGGTCGGTACAAAAAATGATGATGAGACGGTTGAAGGATGCGAATGTGATTCATTGGATGGGCATATTATTCCATCGAACATGCATACATATATTGTGAATGTGTGTAGGTTTGTCTTTAGTTTCTATGGCAATTTCATTGAGGGACTTTGTGAATATAAATCTAAGAGTATACGCAAAAAAAAGGGCTTAATGGGGCTTGAAGTTTTATACTAAAAGTGAAAAAGATATTAAGAATTGTTTTTTTTTTTTTGTTTGAATTTATCCATTAGCGTATTAATATTTTGAATTAGAGTCCTTTTCAATGAGAACAAACTCGTTTTGATACCTATTAGTGAGAAGCTTATATATTGGATTTTTTTTTTATGAATTATGGTTTAACTTTTAAAAGTCCCGCCGCGCCCATGGAAACTATGAATGCATAATTTAGAACTGGAATTGATAGATTTGTGAAAGTTTTTTTGTTTTAAATTGGCAATATACGTTAAAGGATTTATCATAAAAGTGATTTATAGCCCATTCAAATGAATACTGAAAATAGAACGTTCTATTAGATTGGACTTAGAAACAAATAATTTATATCAGAAGTTATCGGGTTCTTGTTTTGATTTTCGTACATTTTTGTTTGTTTGATAAAAATTAAGGTTTCAACTTTTTCCTTGAGAATAAACAAAACAAAAGATTTTCAGGGCTTTGATGCATAGGAAGGTACCAACTGTTGGCCAAACAATGGAACGGAAAGTGGAGTTATTTTCAAAACTTCTATTATTGAATTCGTGCAGCATAGGTAATCTACTAAAAGAACCCAGTAAGAAAACTTCAAGTTAATATTGCAATCAGGGACTTCATTTTGAACAATTTAAAGCTAGTTTTCAAATTAAAATAAATACAACATTTTATAAACTTAGTTTTCCACTCGATATTCCGGCAGGATTCAGGATTGCCATATGTTAGAAAGTAGGTCTTGTCGATCTCTAGCTGTGAAATAGATAGGACGTTAAGACGACTTTCACAGTTTATTATAAAAATTAAATATATCGTGTGTGCGAAGTAAAAAATAATTCAACTCTCTTTGAAGTGCTCGGTAGCGCAATCGGTAGTGGCGTCGACCCACAGTGTGGAAGGACCCAGGTTCGAGCCCCAGCCGGGCCACTCAAAATATTTCAATATTTTTTTTGAAGCTTTCGTCCACAATCAAGAAGTGCAAGACTTTATTGATTGGGAAAACAAACTCATGGCAGAAAAAAAAATAGCGGGGGCGTCGAAAGATGTCCCAGCAACAACAAACCCACCAACGGAAACATCAGGTGATAAGACAAAAAAAAGAAAAAAAAAGTCTGCTGATGCCACGAATGAGGCAAAGCGTCTCTCAACTACCGCTCCAGGACAGCTGCCAGCTGGAGGGGAGGAGATGGCGCGGACATCATTAAAGACAACGGCGGCGGATAAAAGGCAAAAGGAGACCTCAAAAACCGATGAGGAAATAAATTATATGTCCGAGGAGGGAGAAGGGCATTACATATCGGGTGACAGCAACCTGATTGCTGATTTAGAAACACCAGGGGCGTCATCCGACGAAGAAGAAGTGGAGGAGCAAACTCTCCGAAACAAAATAAACGAGTTTGAAGAAAAAATGGAAGCCCTAAAACGAGAAGTAGCTCCCCTTCTACTGCTAATGAGAGAAAAGCAGGAGGCGCGCAGAGCTAAGGAAAAAAAAGAGCTTCTCGATAAACAAGTTGCTGCAGCATCGCAAAAACAACAAAAAGAAAAGCAACAAGAGCAGAAGAAAGCACAGAAAACTCAGCAAGACCAACAGCTGGAACCACAGCGGCAACAATTACCTCAGTCACAGCAAGCAACACAATCAAATAAGCCACAGCAAAACAACACAAAAAATCAGGAGCGGAGTCAGCAGCAGCAGGCCCAGGAGCAGCGTGGGAAACACCAGCAGCAGCCACAGCCGTCAAAGATTAAAAAAGAGAAAGTGCCACCCATTAATGTTTACAAGATGGAGCTACAGGACACCATAAAACTGTGTAAGTCGGCCATAGGCGATAATTTTATTATTAAAAGACTCAATAATGCTAGACACGCTATCCACTGCTTCACAGTGGATGATCATAAAAAAATAAAAATTTTATTGAAAGAGGCAACGACTGAGTTCTTCAGTTTTACCCCGAAAATAGAAAAAGTGCAAACGGTTCTTCTGAAGGGCATAGATTCCTGCACGGAACCCCAGGTGCTCTTAGATGAGCTCCGCCGAAAAGCGCACGATGATCTTGAGTTCATCAGTGCCAAGCCATTCCAAACGGTTCTGTCCAGACGGGAGAAGCGTAAGCTGCCAATATTCCTAATACAGCTTTCGCCCAACAGCAAACTGGAGAGTCTAAGGAGTATCTCCGTCCTTGACTACCAGGTTGTCACATGGGACAAATTAAAAAGACGCGACGACATGCTTCAATGCATGCGTTGCCAAAGGTTCGGCCATGCCGCAGCCAATTGCGAAATGCAGTCGCGCTGTGTCAAGTGTGGAGAGAACCACAATAAGGGAGAGTGCAAACTCGGTTTAGAACGGGTAGAAGACAAAACCCAGCTTAAATGTGCCGTATGCGGAAGCGACGGGCACCCCGCTAACTATCGGGGCTGTCCGAAGTTTCAGCAGATGAAGCAACAAAAAATAGCGAAGCAGACTGTCGAAGAAAAACGTCCAACAGGGCGTGCTCCTACAGCAACTATCGTCAACCCCCAAATTTCCTACGCCCAAATGGCGTCAGGAATGGGAAGTACGAGACAGCCTCTACCAAAGGTAGCCAAACAGGCCCCCGTGCCTAAGGCACCCGCGGCAGAGGCGGATATTTTGACCTTGTTGCTGAGCATTCAAGGCCAGTTAACAGGGCTTCAAAGCCAGATAAGGGAGCAGACAGAAAGGGTGGACCATATCTACTCTCTTCTGCCTAGCTTAGCGCAACTTAGATCATAATGGGCGCGCTGTCGGAGAGGCCCTTTAGGATCCTTGCTGTGAATGTAAATTCACTGATTAGGATGGAACGCAGAGCTAATCTATTCCAGTTGTTGAAAGACCTATGTCCTGATGTGTTGATGGCTAGCGAAACCAAGCTAAACCAGAAGCATAAACTGACAAATAATAATTACAATATCGTAAGAAGAGACCGGCCTGACTCCACTCAAGGGGGAGGCGTCGCAATCTTCGTTCGAAAAGGCATTAGTTATAAAGTAATATACAATAGTGAAGTGCGAAAATTTCGGTCGCTTGAGGCTTGCATTATATGCATCCCTCTCCAACAAGGGAAGCGGGTGTATGTAGTGTCGGCCTACGCGGCAGAAGCACCTCAGCCAACCGACTTTACGTCAGAGCTCGAGAAACTTTTCCAGGTCCTACGACTGAATTCGGATGAAAACTACTTCATTATGGCCGGTGATTTGAACGCCAAACACCAAGATTGGGGAAATCAAATACAAAATTCTAGAGGTAGCCATCTTTATAATTGGATGGGTCAGTACAATATTGAATATAGGATCGATATGCTGGCTACAGATAGGCCATCGTTTCCAAGAAGCGGTTCCTATCTGGATTTATTGCTAATCGACTCAAGACTGACAATAACAGACACTGTAGGTACACACGCAAGAAACTGCTTACGGACGATCGAGTACGACAGCGACCACTGCGGACTAGCCGCCGTAATACAGCTTCCGAACGATCTTGTGGAGTTGGAGGAGTATGTCCAAGTGCACTCTTACAACTACAGTAAGATGCGCTGGCCACGCTTCACCAACGCCTTATCAGCTGAACTATGTTCCAATAACATATTCCCACCGAATGACCGGAATCTTTCCAACGCTGAGATCGACGAATACCTCCAACAAATGGACGACACAATCGAACGAACAATGAACAGTACGATACCGAAATACAAAGAACGTGACCATAACAACCTTTACCGGAACGCGACTATAGACGCACTTCACAGAGAAAAAAGCGGATTACTGACGAGACTCAAACTTTTGTACCGACGATTTACGGACACACGTGATCTGGAAATTAGGACACTGAAGTCGTCAATAAAAAATATCAACCAATTGATCAAAGAAAATTATAGGTTGTCTATTAATTTGTACTGGGACAAGAAAATTCGGGCTGTTAATTCTAGCGACCCGAGTATGTTCCCGCAAATTAATAAGATTTTTAGAAAAAATGATCAAAATGACCTTCCGTGTCTTAAGCTTCAGAGAACGACAGAAAACAGAGACGTACTTCTGATCGCTGGCATAGATCCGGATGAGGCCGCCTTGGACGACGACCTCTTTATAATCGAAGATCCGCAAGAGAAAGTGGAGGCGGTGGGTGCTGCTTTCCAGCAAGTGTACAAGGTGAATGCAAGCATTCGCCCGAATCATGACCTGGAAAGCAGGGCCCTTCTTCACCACTTCTGTCTTCGTAATGATATTACGCAATGGCGATCGGAGAACCTTGGTTTTACCGGGTTTAATGAAGATCACTTGGCAAACGCCATCATCGCCGAGCCAAATGGGGATAACTCCCTGCTAGTTACGAAGGTGGAGCTCCAGCTCATCTTCGATTCATTAAAGAAAAAGAAGTCAGCAGGAGTCGATGGTATATCCAATATTGTACTACGACATTTACCGAAGGAAGCAATTGACATTTATACTACACTGTTTAACAACGCGCTGAATAATGCATATTATCCAGTGCGGTGGAAGACAGCTGTGGTACATCCTCTCCCGAAAAAGGGTAAGGATAACTCCAATCCGGCGAATCTCCGGTCGATAAGTCTTCTTCCGAGTATCAGCAAAGTATTTGAAAAGGTTATCAATAGGGCTCTGTCCAAGTGGGCGGAGGACAACAATATAATACCAGATAATCAGTTCGGGTTTAAGGCAGGGCATGACACAATTCATGCCGCGTCTAAGCTCGTTTCAGATGTCCAATGGAACAAATCTAAAAAGCAATGCACGGGTGCTTGTTTAGTTGACTTGGAGAAAGCTTTCGACACCGTATGGTTAGAGGGTCTCTATCTAAAGCTTACCATACTGGGCATAAGAAAACCACTATTGTATATTCTTTATGACATGCTTAATGGTAGAACGTTTGTTGTCAAAAGTGGCAATGTAACTTCTACCGCAACTTTTGATATAAAAAATGGTCTTCAGCAGGGAGCGGTGAACTCGCCGATTTTATTCAGCATTTACACCAGCGATCTGATAGGTAGTCTAACTCAGGCAATTGCGTATGCCGATGATCTAATCGCGTACAGATCAGGTCCAAAAGTTGAGGTCATCAGAATTCTCCTGCAGCGTGACTTCGACAAGATTCAACAATATTGTGATGACTGGAAGTTAAAAATCAACTATCAGAAATCAGAAACAATTCTGTTTAGGACCCCTTTGGCTAAGGCCTCAAGGGATACGAGAAAGAACTGGCGCAAGCTGGTGATCGTAGGCCCATATGGACAACCAAAGTGTAGTAAAGTACCTTGGCATCTGGCTGGATCAGTATTTATATTTCAATAGACATATAGATGCTGCTCTGGCCAGGGCTAGGGGAGCTTTTGCCCTGACGAAACGGTTGTTTTATAGCAGCCGGCTTGACAACAGAGTGAAGGTGATTTGCTACATGGCCCTAATCAGGCCGATGATTGCCTATGGTTGCCCGGTATGGTTCAACGTTGCCCCATCTCAAATGGAAAAGATTCGGGTGTTTGAGAGGCAGTGCCTTAGACGCTGCCTTGGATTACACAGAACACCAGAGTCGGAGTACACACACTATTATTCCAACCAGGTCTTATACAACGGGGCCAATATAAACAGAATTGATAATTTTTTGTTGAAGCTGATTCGGGGTCACATTGCAGGAGCGATGTCCTCGGCTAATAGCTTGATCTTTGGGGCTTACTACCCTAATAATGAATTCTTCGAGAGTGTTCGTTTAAGCGGCTTCATCCCGCCCGAGGCATTCCTTTATTTTGATAGTGGGGGGCTTACACAGGATAGATTGGCAGTTCCGCTAATCTACCACGTCGCGCGAAGAGCCGAGGATAGGCGGCTCCTGTATGACCGAGACGTCGCCGCACAAGGCGGAGCAGAGCGTCTTCGGTTCAGTAGGACTGTGTCCGAACGGGACCGAAAAGATAGGGTGAAACAGGAGAACCAGTTTTGGTGGTTAAATTTAAACTTAAACTTATAAATTACAGTTGACTTAAAGTTTATGTCTTGGCCGACTTACATAGTTTTAGGTATTTAGATTTAAGTAGGGACAGTTACGGTGGCACCAAAAAAAAAAAAAAAAAAAAAAAAAAAAAAAAAAAAAAAAAAAAAAAAACTGCTTGCTGTGGCTGTTCTAGTTGTTAAGTAGTTTTAAGTAGATTTAATTAGTTTTAATTAGTTTTAATTAGTTTTAATTAGTTTTAAGTTTTATATAAAAAAAAAAAAAAAATGATATGACACCAAGTTTTTTGTAACACCATTTCTTGGTTAAAAAATAAAAAACCATTGAAATATTTTAATTAAAATAGTTTTAAGGCCGAAAGGCATTAGTAATAAGATAATGGAGTGATTTAGAGCGTCCGTAAAGGGCCAGTAAGTTAGTTATTAGTTATTGATAAGTAGGCTAGTTTTATGAATTTTTGTCTAGCTGTAAGATAGTTTAAGATTGAATTGAATAAAAATGAATTTAAAAAAAAAAAAAAAAAAAAAAAAAAAAGGTCTTGTTTTAATAAAAAAAACTATGGATTTGTTTTAATAAACTACACACACAAATTTAGTTAGTATCATTTGAAAAGTATAAGTATGGGGTTGCCTTGCCAAAAATGGGTAAATGATAGGGTTTCGAAGATTTTTATCTTTATTTGGTTTTATTTTTAGTTTAGTTCATTTAGAACCAGTTTTTCAATAGTCAGTTAAACAGATAATTAGTACATATTTACTAGATAGAGAAAAAAAGGAATTCTTGCATCAGAAGAGGGGACCTGTCCCCCTTTTGATGCTAAGTCCTCAAATCTATTTTTCAAAAGTCAGATGTTTCGTATTCTTTGGAATAATTAAGTTAGTGTGTTTAATGGATGTGTTCAGGACAGATAAAAACAAAAAAATATAAGAAAAGTATATGTTTTTCTGTTCCATGAGATAAAACCTTGCCACAAAATGTTCTTCCATCTGTCACTTTGTGTTCCATAATGTTTTTCAGTAGTTTTACAGTTTAGGACAACATATTCTTCCTCTATTTGTGAGGTACATTAAGTTCGTGAAATGTGTCAAATGTCAGCCCAAAAATACAAATATAAGTAATATTTGAATTTTTTTTAGAGATTTTTATTGAAAATAAAAAAAAGTATGAGAGAATCTGAAGAAAATGCTAATTGATATTGATACGAATGAAAAATTATTACAAAAACATAATTTTTGTATTAAAATTTGCACAGTTGATTGCCAAAGTCAGATTTATAAAATACGAAGATGGTCTTTTGAATTCTTTTTTGTTCTCCAGTTTTCTCACCCACTTGTGCTTTTCTGCTCTAGATTTTCTTCAATAAACACAACTGTTATTTCAATAGCCGAATAAATTTAACTGCTCATTTCAGAGCTCTTTAAAGAAATATTTCTAATAATAAATTTTCAAATGTCGGCACAAATTATCTGTCATACCTGTTTACAGATTCGACAGCTTTACAACAAATAACAATCAAAACTTTCTATGAAAATGACTTTTGATTTCAAAAGTTTGTAATTTAGATTTTCAATTTCAGCAATTCTATAGAATAAATAACTGAATGCATGAAAAAATTGGATATTACTATCTGATTGTTTAAGAATCTGATAAATTTGTACCTCACTTAACTGTTTGTTTATCTAATGATTTTAAAAATCGGCTCTATGTGAATAGTTTTTGAAAACTTAAAAACTAAGTTTCGAAAAATTGAATTAAATTTTTAGGTACATCAGTTTAAAGCCAAAGTACACACTTTAAATTTTTTTTGTATTGTAATAATTCACTGGTCTGCAAAAATGAAGTTTTTTCTTCATTTTTTGAAAACATTTAAAATTTTACTCTTCTGAATTTAAATCTTGCTTAAAAAAAAAATCTGATATTTACTTGCAATACAATATCGCCAAAAATTGGTGAAGGCATAAGTTTTATTAAAAAAAAATTTTAGCGAAAAAATGTTCAGTTTTTGGATTTGCATCGAAAACAATAAAAAAACAATTTTTTGGAAGTTTTTCGATGAAGTCTCTCGAGATTGTGATATTTATTTTTTGGCCAATACAGCACCCCAACAAACATAAAGTTTGCAATTGAAATTAATGATTACAGAACTTTTCACTTCTTAATTCGCTTTGATCGGAGAAGGTACACAGAATATTTTGGACAAATCATATATTATCTTACTTTGCAATATCTTCCTGCGGAAAACGAACTTAAAAAAGATTTTAAAAGAAATATGAAATACAGTTTTTTTCACATATCATTAATAGTTTTAACATAAAGTATTTAGCTGCGTTAAATAATTGGCTGAGCATTGGTTTGACGTAAGCGCCAAAATTTAATTTTTGGGCTTCGTAAGCAATAAGATGTTTTTTAGAGGGCGTTTTTTTCAATATGGCATCCATATTAGTCTAGGTATCTGTTTCTGTTGCTGAGATATTAAAAATGGTTTTGACGTTTATCCATCAAAGTTAACCATTTTAAGCGTCAAATTTTGGCACATCCGTAAAATTTTTGATAAGATTTACGAGCTCAAAGTGATGGGCATTTAGGGTGCGACCTATACTGGTAATTCCCTATTGCTGACCTTGGAAACTTATAGATACTAAATGTTTTTTTGGTTATTAGAATATCTAAAATTCCACATCTTCAAAAACCTAAGCCAGTGTTCAGTATTGAAGGAATCAAAAACGAAGTGGGGAAGTTCGTTGTTTAGGTATTTGTGTATTGAATAATTTTGAATTGTTTTTTTTTATTTTAATAAAAAAAAACAGTTATAGTTGATTTTTGTAACAAGTGTTATCAGTTCTTCATTTTATGTATAGACTAAAATATGTATTTGAAAAAAAAAATAACGCGGTAAAAATTTTATTCACAAAAAAACAAACAACAATGAATTTTTTTTTTAATCTCATCAATTTTTAATAATGGCTTTTTGTGTAGAAAAAAAATCATTCAGAACCAATATCTTTAGTGATTCTTCAGATATTAGATTTTTTCCTGAAGTAATTTGCTTTAAAAAAAAAGTTTAATAGTGTCTTACCACTCATAATAATGGTATTTTTTTTAGGATACAATATCAATATCATAGCCTATTCCCAAGATGTTCATTATTAAACAATTAGCCCGAAATCGATATAATTTTCTTGTTTAAAGATATTTAAGGCGAAAGTCATTTTACAATTTTTCTTTTTTTAAATTGCAGTAGTAGCAAAAAAGTATCATAAATTTATTTAAAACCCCTTTGTGCATTTTTTTGGTTTTAAAATGTAAATTAAAATCTATCGGAAGATGATATATCGACATATAGTGACCGAACGATGCGACGCACGGATTCTTATTCGAGAGACTTCAAAACGTGGATACATTATCAAATCACACCAATCACAATAACTTTCAATGGAAAGTTAATAATAAACTAAACATTTATTATTTGTAAAAAACTTGATACATCCCTCTTATTTAAAAGGAAAAAAACTGTATTTTTTTCAGACAGAAAGGAGTGATCCATAAAATCAAATCAAATATCCCTTCATAAGGAAGGGCATTTATTCTCACCAGATCCTTAGCAATATCCAGATTCATTGACTTCAATCGCAATAATACCTTTCAAAAGAAAAACAACCGACTTCCAATTTGAAACATAAGTCAAACCTACGAAATATCCCAAAAAAGTGTTTGAGAGAAATTCGGCCACAACTTACTCAGAGATAAGTTTTGAAAATTAACCTTCCCAAGTTATCAAATTTGCACATTCATGCTTAGCGGAAATGATATTGAAAAGGGTGTTTAAGTCATTTCAACTTGAAATGTAGGACGTCTTTAAGTTTTTTTTTATATTAAAATTGAAGAAAATAGTTATTGAAAAGTGATTAATTTTCTTAAATAATCATGAAAATATGTTTGAGCTTTGAATATTAACGCAACACTGTTTCCCCTATAAAAGTTATAAGTTTTTTAGTAGTTCATGAATCATATAATTTCGTACCAACCTACACCAACCAAAATACCGCACATCGAGGAAGGCATAAATATATTTTTACAACTTTTTTGAACTCTTTAAGACTATTTCGAAGAATTTGTTGCAAGAAGACCCTCTTCAACGTTTACAAAAGCAATATAATATGAAAAATAACTGCGTGTTAAATTGCCTATAAAAATAAGCCAAACAAAATGCATCAACCGTCTACTGTGGCTGACTGTGACTGGTGAACTTCTACTTCATTGCCAGATCAAATTAGATTTCACGACCATCATCGTCAGTCAGCAACCATCAGAGATACAAGAGAGAGAGAGCACTGAAAAACCACACAATAATTTGAGAAGCGATGCATCTTCGTCGGGGAATTTTAACGACTTTCAACGCGCGTTTTTATATGCGTGCCAATTCCAAAAATAGTAGTTGACAGTTGTTGCATTGACTTTGTCTCTCTAAAAGTGAATGGCATCTTTCATTTTTTTGTTTTGTTTTGGAAGAGAGAAATTGTATCTGAGCAATTTTGCAACTTGCAACACTATCGTGCTAATTATAAGCAAACAAATAAATGATGTGTTTATATGAAGATAAAGTTTTGCATCTCATAAAAAATAATAATATCCGCGTGCGCTCACCAAACTACATAAGTTGGAGGAAAACAACAATCGCCTCTACTTAAAAACAAGACAAGACAAGGCGAGGGTTATCGCCAAGACGCTAAAGTGCATGTTTGCGCGTATATGTATAGGATGCGTAGACAAATCTAGCTAAATGACTTTGTGGTCATAAAATCGCTCATAAGCACTCCGGGTTAATTTGTATCTTTGATTTGGTAACAAAATGTTGCAAGATTGTTGGGCGCCATTTAAACTTTCGATTCTACATATGGACAGCAATCGGTTTGTGTGATTAGAGTTTAGCAGACGGCTTCAGGTTTTTCCCTCAAAAATGCAGCAGGGGTGGATTATTTTTCGAACCTGGAGTTCCCAGGGATATTAAAAATCGATCATATTTATGGATATTTAACAATCTTACTCTGAACTAGTTGAGAAGGTTTTAGGTATTAATGATGGGATATTTGCTTAGGAATAATTTAGCTAGGAGTTACCTACAGTGGCCAATAACACAAAACTACAATTACTTGTATTACAAGAGAAATTGCTCAATTTTGTATAAAAAACTTGTAAGAATTCACTTGTAATACAAGAACTTGTAGTTTTGTGTTATAGGTCCCAGTTCGTTGAAATTAAATCCACCCCTGATAAAATGCCATGTCCTGAGTTAAAAATCCAACGCCTACGCGCGTGCGCGCATGATGGTATGTAGGTGCTGCAAGTGCCAATTTGTGTTTGTCATAAAGCACACACCGAGCACTTAAAACGCACTGCGCCGTAAACGCTCTGCGAACGTTATGACCTGCAAAAAAACAGAAACGCGCATATGGTAGGTACCTTATAGCCACTTTGTGAACCGCACCGGTTGGTGAGGCGGTGCAATAACTTCGAATGCAAATTAAACCACCATATAAACTATCTATGGGTAGGTGTAATCATAGTTTATGTCCCGGGGGCGTTGAGATATGTCCGCAGGCGGTATTTGCGGTTATCATTGGAGGATTTTTCTGTTGCGGGATTCCGCAGTTTCGTTGATGTGGTGCATGCGTTCATAAATTGAAAAGGCGCATTTCACTCTATGAGATGCAATAAAAATGCAAATTTAAATATTTTTTCTTTCTTAACATAAACCGAATGAAAAAATGCAATAAATCAGCGAAACTTTGTAGGATTCACATGAATTTTTAAAAAAAGAGTTGTGGGTTCAAGTTTTACATTTATGGTAGGATTTTGTTTGATAAAGACAATGTTCAGTTGGTAGGATCAGGACTGTTTTAATGCCCTTAAGTCCTAGATCCTTGAGGAAGACTTAAACTTTAATCAACAATAAATTGGTATCGCCGAGAATACTATCCTCTAAAGCAGGTCTAAATAGAGTTCCCAAAAATCTCATATAGGCTTTTTTTTAAAGGAATTTGAAGAGGGGGACCAAAACACTCAGTGAAAATTATGCTGGATTTACAAAAATTCATAAAAACAATTCGATTTCATTAGAATGAAGATTACAAAAGACCAGATGCATATCATGGATGAAAGAATGTTTTTTTTTGTCCACCAAACTGACCTTACATTCGTATTTTTCGGGTCCTACCAATATCTTGGGAAATTTCGGTTATTGGCATAGATAGTTTTTTTAAGTGTCAAATTGAGGAATTAGGAATAACACATATACACTTATGCAGGACAAAAATATCAAATCAAAATCCGTCAATTTGACACATAAACATGTCTACGGCAATTACTGAAATTTCTCAAGACATAGCTAAGACCTAAAAAAGATTTGAACGGACGTTAGAAGAAGAATTTAATTGAAAAAACTGCCTCACGTCAACACATTGCTTCGCAAACGGTGAAAAATATTTTTTCGGTTTTTTCTAGTTTTCTGAAACATTCTGACTTCTGATTCGAGTTCAGAACATTGAAAACATTTACTCATTGACTCATTTCAAAACTAGATTTAGGTATGCCAAAACAAGTTTTAAATTCCAAATTTTCCACAAATCGATATTGTTCACAGGCGTTCTGACATCTAAAACTCGAATTCTTAAAACTAGTTTCGGATAAAACTTGAAAGAATCGTGGAATACCGTGGAATATAACAGTTTTTTCTGTTATACTCCGCAGTATTCCACGATTATTTCTGTGCTATTAAAGGTTTTTTTTTTATCATCGCGTAATGTTTGGGAAAGTAGAATGTGGAGTTTAAAGAACGCACTTAGTTCAGGAGGAAATCGCGAATAATATCGCATAGAAAAGCGTGAAAAGTCTCGGAAAAATATGCGAAACACCGCTGTTAAAAGTGTAAAATAGCAGAAAAAGTACCGTGATACTGGTGAAAGAGTGCGGAATACTATGAAAGTCATATAAGTCATCGGAAGTCATGAAAAAGCGCTCAGTACCGCAGGAAAAAACAGTGTGAAAATTCGGTGAAAAAAACTTGAAAAGTGAAAAATATGCAAAATTACTTGGATTACCGGTAATAAAAGATCGGGAAGAAAACCATGGAAAGTTATGCAAAATCCGCAGTCACAAGAACAGCAATTCACCAATCACAAAAAACACAATTTTTAATCTACAAATTATAAATAAAAAAAAAAAACAAATGTGGACAAACTAACAACACGTTTAATTTTCAATAAAAACATAAAAACCGAGAAAAAATTAAAAAAGCTGCTAATTTGTTTCTTGATCTAGTTTTGATTGGTTCAACAATATAACCAGTATTAGCGAAAAACTAGATTTATATCGAGTTTTTAGAAATGTGAATAATATGGCCTTTAGAGACGAATTTTGTTGAACTGTGTTATAAATTTTCTTAAGGATTGAATGTAATTAAAATTATGTAGTATTAGAAGTAAACATATTATGCCCTTATATATTAGTTAAGTTTACTAAAGTGACCGGTAGTGTAAGTCACGCCGTGTCATGAAGTGTAAGTCACGAACTATTATTTTCCTAAATATTAGTTAAGTTTACTAAAGTGGTGGCAGTTTCAATTTTGTTTTGTCATGTAGGTAGTGTAGGTCACGAATTATCTTTCTAGTAAATAAAGATTCTAAGAACAAAAGTGATTCATTTTGCCATTTACCAATTTCCAATTCCAAAATATGTATATATTCATCGTAAAGTAAAATCAAAACAATTTTTTTTTTTTTTTTTGGATTTTTGAAAAAAGTGAATTTTTCTCCAATAAATTATATGAAAGGGAACAAATACGTAAATCACCTATAGATTAGGGGCTACCAATATTTTTTTTTATGTTTATATAAAAAACAATTGAAGTAATCAAAGAAGGAAAATGGAATACTTCACTCTCAGAAAACAAAAAATCCCGAAACTCAAAATCTAGAATATCCAGAATTCCGAAAATTTGAAATCGAGAATCAAAAAACCCAAAATCCCGAAAACTCAGAATTTTGTTAAATATATTTTCCAGTTACAGAATTTTGAACTTTCGGGATTTTGGGTTTTCAGAAATCTGGATATTCTGGCTTTAGATTTTTCTGGTTTCTAGGCTTTCGGGACTATGGACTTTTGGGATTCTGTATTTTCGGAATTCTGGGTTTACGAGATTTGGGTTTTCCATATTTTTAATTTCGGTTTTCTGTCAGTCTCCCATTCATACTAGATCCTCCACATTTTAGATTTTAGGAATATACTTTGTGTGTTTTAATAATCTTTATTTACTAGAAATATAATTCGTGACCTACACTACCTTCATGACAAAACAAAATTGACACTGCCAATCTTTAGTAAACTTAACTAATAAAAACAGTTCTTGTCTTGTGAAAATTGTCACTTTTCTCGTATTGTCATTCGGAATATTTATGTATATTTAGTTATTTCCCCTTATTTCTATTTGTTTTCATATTATTTACTATTTTAAAGAGATGATTTGTATTCAAATTTTTATTAAAACCGACAAGCTTTACAATAACGATGCCTGAAAACTGCCACTCAAGTGAGATAAAAATTGTCCTAAGGTTTTTGAAACAATGTCGACAAAGTACCTACTTGAACATATTCTACTCATACATTCTACTGGTACTTAAAATGTTGAACAAAATTCCACTCAGGTATCATTTTGAAATGGTATGCCATATTTTAATTAAAAACAAAACAAACAAATTATTACCAAAGCTATAAAAAAAAAATAATAATAAACTGATGTATGAAGTACGTTTTCACTTTTGAAACAATTCTCATTATTAATCCAACTCTTTGTGGAAAAATACAACAAGCCAAATGAAATTGTACTTTTGCTACACTATATGGAGGATGCCTTGAAGTGTTTATTAAGTCCTTAACATGGCAATAAAAATGTATACCTACACTCTATACACTATAAATGAAAAGGACGAAACAATAAAAATTTCGAATCCCTTTTTGGGTTATTGTGAAATGTGAATAAGTGTATCCAACAAAAATGTACTTTTCAGTGACTAGACTAGACTGATGGCATGCGAATTTTTAATATCCCATCATTATCAGTTCGGGTTTTAACGTTCTGTTGAAAGACAGAGAACTAAAAAATAAATAAAAAGAAGAAAAAAACATTTTCAAGGATAGGTTTATGAGTTCCCGGTGACTCGACTTTGACAAAAATGACACTACACGCAAGGATATGCCTAGAATAACTAACAAAGTAACGAGAACTTAACACGTTACGAGCCAACCAAGTGTTTTAGTGCCTTTTACTGCCTCACAAAACACGAAAGCTCACATTTCGTGAAAACTTCTCTACTAAAAAGGACGAAATTTCTTTGCGTTTTTGAAAAAAAAGACCTTACCACTTTAATGACACAATCGAATGAAATTTCGATTTTAAAAAAGTACTCACCGTTAAAGTAGCTGACCACGATGTTTCCCCACTCTCAGACGAAGCGGTACATGTGTACAATCCTGTATCTGTTTGTTGAAGGTCTGCAACAACAAAATAAAACAAAAAAAAAAAAAGAGATATAAAATGTAAATCGTTAACACTTGTATGGAGATTTAATTGACATAGTATCAATTACAAAGGACATCACAAAAGGATGTCACAGGAGACTCGTTAAAACAAAAAAATAAAAACACACACAAAACAAAAACTGAAACAAAAACAACGAAAACTCACCATCAATCCTTAGCGATCCACCCTGGACAATCATGAAACGGTGTCCACTCTGTAATGGTACACCATCTTTGTACCACTTGACTCGTGGCATTGGAGTTCCTGTCGCTCGACATGGTAACATAGCAACACTACCCTTCGGCAGTGTTTGGTTGGACGGGCCTATTTGAATAATGGGCGGCGGAGTATCATCCACGGACGTCACCTGGGTTTGGTATATGCAAAATTTTATTCGTTCATTAGCATAAATGAATTTTCATATATATCCCAACTGAATGGGATTGGGAATGACTATAAATGTGACTATATGAGGATATATGATGAGACCGAGACAACTCCAATGACGAAGGATATCCTATTTCCCATTCATAGAGAGAGAGAGAGAGTAGTGAGCTCAGTGATCTCTCCATCGTACACCGGCTTTGGTTGTTTTTTTTTTTTGTGTCGGTTGGTCTCGATTCTCGGTGTATAAATGAATTCATTTCCATGTCATGGCAGGCAAACAGATTCATCGAGAAATGAATTTATTTATCTCACACATACCTACAAGTCGGGTATCTACACTCAGAGAAAATATTTTATGAAAGTTAAAAATGGAGGAATTTTTTGTGGATTTGCATTAAACTAAACGTTGTACACTTGAACATGTTTATCGATGGTTTTTGAAAGTCTCGACTGTGTCGTGCGGAACTATAATTTTAGCATTTCCTGTGTGCGTTTTTTTAGTCGGCGAAAGAACCTACACTTTTTTTGCTGAAACCGTAGGCCTTGGTAAGACATACTTGTTTTTGAGGGCTTACGCCCTTGCAAGATACAGTGCCATTCCAACTAAAAGAAACAGCGGCAATAGTTGGATCCTCAGATGTCGAGCGTGAAATATTAAAGCGCTTATTATTTAGTAAAGGAGTTTCTGGGAACCTTAACAAGTTTATGCCACAAGCATCACCCAGAGAATGAGCTTATTTGTCATATAAATACGTTGAAAATAATTAACTCAGTAACTAAGTAACTATAAATACAAACAATACGTATCACACCTATTCTTCCGCAGTAATCAGCAATCTTTTCTTCTTCAGCTGCTGTGTAGCTCCTTTGTTCTTCTTCATGTTCTTCCTATTCACGTTACCTGGATGACCACCACCGAAGGGAATTTGTAGGAATTTGTGAGTCCAGGCACAAAACGAATGATGGGAAGTTAACAAATTACTTGGGCACAGTTATTACTTTGACGGATGAAGATACAAGCATTGGATTTGGCTTATCCCAATTTGAAAACTTGGTTCAGAAGACCAAACACGTAATCAAGCGTGATCCATTGAGATTACCTATACGCACCAATCTTTGTTTTCTCTTGCAATGTAAGGAGCTAGCAGATATTAGCTAGATTCTCCAAACTTCACGTTCGTTAAGGATACCATACTCGCCAATGATCTTCAATTTCTGATTCAAACGTGCCTTTTTATAAAGGCTATGACGACAAGGGTTCACATTTGTCTTCCAGAAGGCGGACGGGATTCGTCGGTTTACCACGTTGAACCTCTTCTTCTTTTTCTTTCGAAATGGATAATTTACAAATTTTTATAAAATAAATAATGTCAGGCCACTAAGGACAGAAAATCTGAGGAATTTGTATATATTTGAATTTGTTTCAGCTTTTTAATTCTATTAAAAAGCAAAAACTCTGCGCCATACAGAAGGACTGGGGAAAAAAAGATGATCGTCTTCCAAATAGTAAGTTTAGAAACCATTTGTTTTGCAGAACCGAAGTAGAAGCAGCAGTTCTTTGTCAAATTGTTACTTAGGGGCCATTTCTGTGGTTGATATATTCTCCGGGGTAGCGCAAATTCTAAACTCAAAAATTCTGCTAACAACCGTGAAATATTTTTTGGTAAATTGTTTAAAAACTTGGTTCGGTTTCCTGTTTTTCAATAGCTCTGATGTGAGTGTATCCAAGTAGTTGTATAGATTATGACAAGACAAGGTCAAAACCCTATGCATGCTTCGAATGTTTCAGAATAGCTGTATCATAAATGCGGATTGCACTGTATTATTGATTAATATGTAACGCTTTCGTAAAGTCCTGAATTACTCTCTATCGCCGAAAAGAGTGTTTGAAGACTTTGGTCTCCTCCAGGACTTGCCTAAGTGTTAAGATTTGGTTTGTGGGTGCTCAATCTGGCAGTGGAGAACACATACTGGTTGGGTAGGATATTGAATTCAACATTAAGCAGGTCTTCCAAGATCGACATTTTTGAACGAGTTCGGTATCTTTTCTATGCAAACCAGTGGAACTCGATCTTCATTGACTTGAAGTTGGTTCTATTTTTGTTGTATCTCTTTTCTTAGGTACTGCCAAATGACCATCTTCTTAAAATGATAATGAAGATATCTAACTAATCCGTAGGCTTGAGTATAACTAGCTAACCTTTGCTGTTTCCTTCTAAAACCGGAATGAAATCTCTCAGAAACAACAAAGGTAATCGAGTTACTCGTACGGAAGTTATTGGCAGTAATTTTATTGGCGAAACATTTTTGAAGTTGATGTAAGATGTCCGCCTCGGTACTCATGGGTCTTCAAACCACCCGTAAAAGCATTACGAACTTCAAGTTACCATGGGTGCTAGGACTGACTACGGATAGGTTCCGTAGCATACAGCTTTCGTTGAGGAGGCAACGAAACTATTTTATAGTCTCCAGACTCGAAGAAAAAGGCGTACGCACATATTAAGTTTAAGTTTTGGTATGAAGGCCGAGCGATCGCTTAACGCCATGAAGTGAAGATCCATTTCAAACGGCAGAACAACATGGTAAAAATGCGGTTTTGGCCTATTGTCCTTTAAGGTCTGGTCCCCATTTTCACTTATTGTACCTTTCCTACAACTATTTTATTTTAACAAGTTAGGGAGGCTATTCCGAAATATTACTTAAATTCTCTCAAAGTTCTTCATTGAATATTTTCTCTGAGTGTACAAAACACAGAGACGTAGACACACACTTACAGATACATACAAAATTTTATGCTCATATATAATAATATTCTATAGCTGTTACCTGTAAGAACGCACGAATTGTCGTGGAATCGACAACACTAAATGCCGAACACACATAATAGCCGGCATCGTCCTTTTGTACGCCATTTATTTGCAATGTACCCTCATTGGAGACATGCAAGTGGCCATAGGAATTGTTTGGAAACATTAGCATGGATGAGCCTTCTTTTGTCCAGAAAACGGATGGCGGTGGATTACCATCGGCGACACACTGAAAACGTGCCACACCATTCAGACCGATTTTCTTGTCCTGTGGTTTTAACACGAACTTTGGTGCAGCTAAACAACGAAAATAAAAAAAGCAAAAGAAATATAGACAAAATATGTACATTTGTATGTTTTTCTTATGAGTTTTTTTGAGGTTTTCAAGAATATCACAAAAAATGAGAGAGAAAAAAAAAAAACATCACCTACCATGAACAATGAGTTCGGCTCGTGCACTGATTTGTCCGACGCTATTTTGTGCTTCGCAGATGTAAATGCCCTCGTCGCCAATTGTTAAATTTGTTATTTCTAGACTAAGGTCCTCCTGAAGGATGCGGGCTCTATTTCATTTATGAAGAATGAGAGGGAAGTTTGGAAACACGTTTTTAATTTATGGATCTTTTTTTTTTCTTGGTGGAATGAAGGAATACATTTTAGAGAACATACCTTGCTGTTGGGATGTTGCCGTCATCTTTTTTCCAAAGAATTTTTGGTTGTGGATCACCACCAACGAGACATTGGAAACGAACAGTTTGTCCAGATAGCATTGTGCTATCTTGGGGTTCCTTTTTAAAGTATGGTTTCACTGAAAAGAAATTAAAGTTATGAAATTTAATATTCAATTTTGGTAGTGAGAAAACTTAAAATTGTCTGTTTTAGAGAATCAATAAATATTAAGAGAAAAAAAATATTATGAAAGAATCAAGTGGAAAGCATAGTTCGTTCAAGGTGAAGAGACATTAAGGAAAAAAAACTCTAAGACCACCAATTCAATTTCTTTAGTAAAAAGAATTAACAGAAGAGGAACTAAGTTCCAACCTTGAGGAACAACGAATAAAGATAGAAAATATGTAATTAGAAATGGCTAGAAATGGCAGATTTGTTGCCATCAGCTGAAAATGGGTGTTCGTCCATTGTGAAAGGTTTTTGAGGGCAGCAAACGAGAGAGGGGAAAGAGGGGGGACCACGGAGGCAATTTTCCTTTCGTTTAGGTGGCAAATCCCCAAGTGGAGTCAACGATGGCGTCTACAGTTGCAAGCCGATAAGAAGTGGTTTTATCTGGATCTCGCTCCCAGAGCTAACTAAAACCTGATTCTTTAGGATGAGCTTTGTGCGTTGGGGTAACTTCCTTACCACAAAAAAAAACGACCTGTTCCGAAACACCAAGAAGCTTCAGATACTGATGAGATTAATGTAGACGGAACCCAGCAACGAATTTCTAATCTGTACGTGGAATCAACTGGTCCTGTGGAGAAAATGGAAAGGCTTAGGTCGTTGTTACGTAAACAGCTATCCAGGAGGTCCAATGGGACGGTGAGGGCATGCATAGGATAAAGCAGCAAGCTAAGAGAGCACAAAAAGCTGGTGGTCGAATCTATTGAGGGCTTTACCGGCAGAAGGGATAAAAAAAAATCTTCCAAACGGTATGAAAATATAACCACGGGTACAGAATCCTACCGGAATAATAGAGGGAATATGGTAGTGATCAGTGCTGAAGATCTGGAAGAGACATTTTTTTTAGAGTTCTGATTGGGTTTAAAATTTCTTTTACCCTGCTTAAATGAAACAAATGCTTAACTTATATCGCAGCCGAGATCAGACGGATTGTCAGTTGATGTTTCATCGGGCTAAGAAGACATTTATTAAAGCCCTCTCTCTTTTTTACTCATCTGTATGGGGCAGAAAATTGTGGCTATTAAAAGATTCGAATAAAAATTTTGCTTGAATGCTTTGAGAGAAAAAAATACTTGATCCAAGGAGTATGGAGAAGAAGATTCAAAACACAACGAGCTTTACGAGCCGTACGTTGATTTAGTCAAGAAGCTGAAAATACAGCGGCTGGGACACGTCGAGTATATTGACACCAACGCACTAAACTGACGAGTCTTCGAAATTAACCCTGATAGCGTACGTTGCAGAGGAAGACAACAGATGGCGCACTTGGCATGCATATCCGGATGCAACAAAGGGCTACACGCTCTTGAATGAATAAAAAACGTCACAACCACCGCTTTCTTTTTCCTACTTTGTGCCGAAATCTATAACAATATTTTTTCTACTCATAAGATTAACAGTCAGTCATATCGGAAAACAGCATTAATTAACCAAAGTGAATCAAAGTAAGACACCAACTAATATGGATAAATGCAGTTTAGAGTACTTAGAGCGTGTCACCAGGGGCCGTAAATAAACCTACTAATGCATCAGTGCTATTTCTTACCGCGCTGCATGCCACCAGGGGTCGTAAATAAATCTGCAGTCGACTACAGATTTTGGCCGCGGTACTTGGTACTACCAGGGGCCTGCTGGTCCACCAGAGCTATAGTCTGCTACTGCGTGCCATCAAGCGTCGTAAAGTACCTGATCTCAATATTTCAGACATCATCGACGGAGTAATCCGTCGTGAGTCATAAGCTGACCCCACCTTCATAGATAAGACCAGATTAAACGGAATATTTCGGTTGAGGCCGTAGTCCATCCTGGATTGTAAGCACCACATGAAGTAAAGTAAGTAACGGCCCTATAAGCCTTTAAATGTATAACATCTGGACCCACAAATAATGGAACGCACTCAAAGAATGCAACAATGCTAACTTCCAAAGAAAAAAAAATCGGTACACTCGGTCGTATACGTACTTTTTTTTATTGGAAAATACAAGAACGGGAAGAAACTAAAGATCCAATTACTTCGCATTAACTCTGGTTGTTTAAACGAAACACATTAAACTAGAAGATTATAGCTTTATCAAGGCGCCTCAACAACTATACTAATCAAAATTTATTATTTATGCACGGCATGCAACGCAATTTAGAATTGAAAAATAATAAATATTGTCGACTCTTTCAATTATCGCTTGTTCCAATTTAATTAAAATTTGTATTAACTTTCCTAATCTACCTCACCCAATTTATTCTTAATTTTTGTAGACCAACTTGCCAAGCAAGCTAGAGTAAGAACACATCACCACACACTCAACCACACACACAGTTTTGTTAATTTCAGCGAGAAAATGCACTTCAAGTTGGTTGTGTCTTCTCTTAAAAACCGATCCACCGCGCCGATACCATAATTCCATTCGAATTAATTCCAATTACTATCACCAAAGCATCTATCTCCAACCAATATATAGTTTGGGTTTGATAGAAATCCGCAAATAGAAAGTCCTACACGCCGAACACGAAAATTTTCATTCCGAAGAATTGCTGCAGCATCCTCTGCTAATCTGCATAAAATCCCCATAACACCAAAGCCTGCCTGCAGTCTTTTATAACTCAGTATCATGTTCCGGATCTCTTCATCGCGTTGTCGTCGTTGTCGTCGTCTATAGGTTGTCTTTGAAAGTTTCCATTTTCTATAAAATATAGTTTGGGCAGGACCTCACCGAGCAACTTTATATACGTTCGTTGTCGCGTTGTGTCGCGTCGCCACCATATAGCCTCGAATTGTCAAATATCTTGATAATCGCGAGCATTCTAAATTCTCAGCATGAGATGGCGCGCGCAGTGCGGTGGTCGGCGGTGGCAGGTTGCTGGCTGCTAGCTACTAGCTGGGTAGGTGCATCCTCATGAGTGCGCTTAGAAACTATAATTGAATTGATGTTGCATCTCCTGAGATACTTGAACTGGCATCGATGTGGAAGGAGCATTCATTTGAGGCAGCACGAAGCACAAATTGAAAGTATCTCTCTTGCATTCCAGGAGATGATTTAATTACTTTTCCCACCGAATTCGATTTGTTCGATGTGGCACACGGAACAGCTCACGGAATGATGATGAAGACAACGACCACGGACGACCGACCGACGACGACAACGACTAAGGTGGCATAGCATGACGCTTGCTGGGTTGTTGTGAGGAATCAAATGTCATGGTGATGGTTTCCTGTGCATACCATGTGTGCGCGCCTGTTTTCCATCACTCGCACTGGACAGACTTGACAGATAGACACAAGAGAGATGCAAATTGAAAGCAACAAAAAAATAAAAAATTGGAGTATAAACTCCTTCGTCTATTTACACTCGACCTGGTAGAGCACTTTGCATTTTGTTTGGTTTTGAACACAAAATTGGTAAAAAGTGTGTACACAGCCGGAACCAGTCTCCCACACACACAATTTTGATTCGACAACAAGCCCACCAAAACTTTAACTTTAATGGCGGCTTGCAAAAAGGTGAATTATGCCAGTTGAAGTATAAACCTTTGACTAGTTTTTTAACTTTATGGTTCAAACTTTCGTCTTCAAAAGTTCATTTTTATTGGACTTTCGTAATTCGGTGTGGTGCAGAATTGACCTCTTGTTCTGTATGCAGAAGAAGACATGTGAACAAAAGTTTCGCAGAAGGATATTGAAGTAGCATTAAAAGCGAAGAAATAGAAAGATGCGTTAAACAGTAATGGAGTTTGGAGGTTAAAATAGGCTTCGGGTGGTGAAAAAAAGTTTCTCAAGGTAATAAAGCGAAACCCGTAACTTGAAAGAGTAATAGTTTAGAAAACATTGGAATTGGAAACGCTAGCGGCGGGCGATACGCATTTGGAAGAACCAGTTGCGCAATCAACAACATCGAACCATTGACCAAGTAGACAACCAATTATTTTCATCGGACCTTCACATATGATGTAGGAATAAAATTGGTTGCATCGAATATTAGGCCTAAGCTTTTGGAGGTAACAGCCTTGCTGCCAAGAAGTTGAATTCAGTAGGCTATTACTTTGTTAACACAGCATTGGTTAGTACAACCTCATTTGCAAAAGATGATGAAGAAAACATGTTGTTGCTTCAGATTATTGAAATTGCATTATGTCTTTCAAACTTTTGACGCAAGACAAGTCCTGTACCACACTTCTCAGTAATTCGCAATATTAAATAGCTCAACTGTCAAGTAATTTCAACCAACAGCAACAGAACACCAAGAGGGATACATAAACTCAACAAGAAAAGGTTAGATATTTAAAAACAAAAACAAATAAGGCACATCGACAACAAAAGATTTTTGGTTTTCAAATAGAAACAGACCTACTTGAATACACTAGAATAGTGGACAGTCAAAAATTTAAACTAGGACGTCGAAGCATAGATACCAGCACTTTTTTAACCAATTTTCTTGTGCTCATAGACGGCTGCTAAGGAAACTTCAAGCACATGTCGAACCTGACACTTCAGTAAAAAAAACATTTTGTTCCGAAACAGAAGAGACTGCAAACTATAAAAAATAAGTCATTTGAAAGAAACCAATAATGCAAGTTACCAAAACCCGAAGCATTTTCAAGAGAAACCGAAGTTTAACCATTTGCAAGTTACTATGAAGGAAATTTTACTGCTTGTTTAAGGATTCTGGGCATCTTTTCTCCAAAAAATTCAGCAAAAGGTGGAAGAAGTAAAATGACTGTCGAGTGATGACTGTAAACTTGAGCTGTTTAGTCCGGAGTAGAGAGATGACATAAAGAGCATTTCAATTTGAATTTATTGGAGTCTGTTATTTCGTTCTTGAAAAGTTACGTTAAACAACTTTATTACTAATTGCTGGTTTCCCCAGAAGTCGACAAAAAGCAGAGATTGCTGTCATTTCGAAAGAAGGGAAAAAAGCTTGGTTTTCAACAACAGGGTCTACATCTTTATGCAACATCATCAAAAAATATTGAACGCAGTGATATTCAGGAAGATCAAGAGGTTCTACAGTGAAGATGGTATCAGCCTAGTACCCAGACATGATGTTTGATTTTCGGGGAAAGACAATTGAGACAACTTCATCAACTTCTTAAATTTCATTACCAAAGAGCCAAATAGTTAATCACCTCTTTATCAATGAAAGCTAACGGATAAATATTTTTGGGAAAATAAGAAAACATATCCCTGGAAATTTTCTTCACGATATGACGGAATATGACACCATTTGATGTTTTCTGGATCTCAAGAAAGCATTCGCTTACTAAGAGTATCAGAACTGGAGTCACCCAATGCTATAAGCTTAAACCGTTTTCATACATCTCTATGATATTTATTTAATTTATCGCAGCTCAATGCGATCTTACTAGTCGTCTGAAAAGTGGAGACTGATATCAATAGGCACTTCGACTTCGAAAGAAGTACAAGTCTCGAAAGAATATCAACAGATTAGGACTTAATTGATTAAGAAGACCCTTTACAGGTAGAGGTAGTCGTACCAAATCCAAACGCAGAAACAGAGTAAAGTACCTGACTTAATCGATTGCAACTGTTATCGAAAGAAGAATCGAAATAAGCTTGTAATGAAGCATTACAAATTGGTATCTCTCCGTCATCGCTAGTGGTAAGGTGTGTTAAAAGTAAAACTATTATGAACTGCCAATAAAAGCTGTATGGTTGCCGTCAAAACCCGTTTGGTTGCAATTGAAAGCCGTTTGATACCCAGCGAAAGCTGTTTGATTTCCAGGTTCACCACCTAGAAGCTAAGAATCTTAGAAGCTAAGATTCGAATACCGTTCTATAAACCAGAAATCCGATCCCAGAAATCTATATACAGTTCAAGAAACGAGAACCTGGAATCCAGATTGCACCTTATAAAGTGAAGACCTGTAAAACAGATGTTTCGTACTTCCTTTAGTAAGAACTTGGGGTTCCGACGAGCAAAGCCTCTTGGAATATTTTTGTTTTTCACATTTTTCCTTTAGACAACATCTTCATTGGGTCCTAACAATAGTACGAGTACTAGTCCTGAAGATTGATTTACATTTGTCCATTTAACTCTCAGGAAGCTAGAGTGGTGCTCAAGGCATTTTAGTCTCAAATGGAAACCCATCTTTTGAACAAGTACCGGTACTAGTATTGAGGACTCTGTGCAGAAATTTTCTATTAATGATTTTGCAAATAATTTTTTTTAAGATTTTTCTGTAACTAAAAATTTTTCTGAGACTAAAAAATTAATGTGTTATCCCCGAAATGGTCTATCAGATAAATGGTAAAGCTATGAAAAACAATAACGCACTGAAGAAGTGTAAATTATATTTCAGCCTATAACTGCCTATTTTTGAGTCCACTTTTTTACTTTTTAAGTATTTTAGAACTCAGGTAAAATTCCCCTACACCGTGAATGTCATGCATCCATGGATGTTGAGAATGGGCGACATGAAGGATCCCCAATTAAAATTTCATTTTCGAATGCACTTTGCAGTTGTTTTATGCTGTTTTTGGTTTGGTGGGGGCTCCTGAATAAGTTTCTGGATCAGTTAGTGCGGGTTTTTCCATGTTTGTTTAGATAAATTGCCGTCCTATATGTTGGAGAGGATAGGTGCAGTGTATATGTCTCTGTGTAGGATTTTTTTAGTTTGTTGTTGTTTTTATGTACAACATCAGAGAGGGAGTGGTAGGCGCCGTTTGATGATTGAAAGCGACACGGGATATATTTCATTTACGAGATGTTTTCCATTTAATTTCAGTTTTTCTTTTTTATTTCTCCAACACAGACGAGGGGGAAATTGTATTTTTTTGGTTCGTTAATTAACGTTGATTAGTTCTCAGTTTTGTTTATTATTGATGTCGAATCTCGAATGGATAAGGAGTGCTCTTGGGTTTTTTTTTTTTATTAAGGATTGAACTTTTTTGTGTGTAATTGAGGTGAGATGGACTAATAAACAAGTTCACTTTGAGTACCTAAGTCATGTCGTGGCTATTGAAAGAGATGATAAATGTTTATTTAGGTTAGTTTATGTGATTTTGAATGAAAGATGCAAAACGTTTGATGAACTTCAGTCAATCGATTTTGTGTTTTATGAAGTGACAGGAGCACAGGAGGTGTATAAATTTGTTGACAGAAGAATGGTTAATAGTACCTAAGATTCTATTTGTCTATTATTTTTTTAATTTTAGATTTACAGGATTTTAAAATACTGACAGAATTTTAGAATTCCCAAGCAATACGAAGATGAAATTGACACAGTTTGAAGACGGTAATTTCCAATAGCGTGTTTCAAAAAAAAATGACAGTTCTTTTTGAAAGAGACGACATAGGCTATAACGTTGTGGTTACAAACTGAATAGCCTTGCTAAACTCAAGACTGGCACAGATAAGTGCTCCTTTGGGTCAAGATTGTATAAAAGTAAGTTCATCCGCTGCCGGTTGTGATCTCGACGGGTACTATTCGTGACTGGTCTATAGACTTGAAGCAATCCCATAAACTCGCTTGAGCTTAGAGCCATCTCGGCAAATAACTGATCAGCCGCAAGTCTATGTTAAAGCAATAAAGGTCTACAGAGGGAACCTTTGTGGAACCTACAAAAATTAAAAGTGCATAATACCTTCAACGCGAAATAAATTCTGTGCTTCGTTGACGTACTAAAGGAGAAGATCAGTGTTGATGCCATTGACATGAAGCAAGGTAGAATAATAGACGACGGTCTTCAATAAGCTATAGGGTCTTACTAAACTCTAGTGTTGGAGAATCCGGAGAAACATATAGCCTTTTGAAGACGCAGGGTGGCACCCAGGAGCATGCCAAGCTCCTCGCCTTTTATAGTGTTGGCCCCTCAGCAATTGAAGGAAGACATCACACCGGGTTCTTCAACCACAGGGGTAAGCTTTCTAAAAACCAAATCGTCATCTGAAATAAATGCTTCCCACCGTGCGTCGCGTCGACCTACTTTCGGACATGGATACTGAAGACACAACACCCCAGGTTCTGATTTCTGTTTTTTTCTTCTGCGTGGAACTGGGAAGCTTATATGAAGTGTATTAGAACTGAAGATGCTAAAGGCTCAAAACTTGGACGATTTCTGTAAAGCTTACCTCTAACTAACCGTCTAAAGGTGAATGGGGAACAACCGCTGAGCTCAAGACGCACTCTATATCCTTGTCCATAACGACATCTGTTGGAAAAGGTGTAGCCTATATGGTTCGAGTCGACCAACTCACTCAAATCGGAACTTTTACGGACCTTAAAACAGGAAGACTAGGCAACCGATAGTGGAAAAAATACTACAGAAACCAGTGACTCTACGAAAAAGCTAAAATCGTTCCACTGGAAGAGTAGGCTATACTATCGGCAAAGAAAGTTGTTGGAAGCATTGCCAAGCACCCTACTGATGAGAAGGATGGTCATCCAGACAGACATCCTAAGTCGAGGTACTAAACCGCAAATGGAAATTCTAATCGATTCAAAAACAAATATTAAATCGGTAGTCTCTACTCATTAAAATTAATTCTAAGTCTCTACTCATGAAAATTAATTTTAAGAATCACATTTATTTTCTCTGAATGCAAAGATGAGTAGCGCCTTCATAAAGTGGATGAAATATTGTATTCAATTTTATAATATTCAATAAAGACTCACCCTGTACAATTAATTTGGCATAATTTGACTCCTTAGTTCCAACTAGATTCTGAGCTATACACTTGTAGTTGCCCTCGTCAATTGGTTCGACATTGCTTATCAATAAATTGCCACCATCCACTATGCGAATACGTGATGTGGTTCCATAAGACTTGCCCCTCAAGTCATCCAGTGGCACTCCATCCTATATACAATATTACATATTGGTGGTTTTGGTTATTGTTGGTTTGGTCCCCCAACACATCATCATCCGCAACAAGAATATAGTGTTTGTGTGTGGGGTAGTTCCCCAGTTGTCGATTATGATTATGATGATGATGATGAAGACGAAAATGTGATGTTGGAAGATGTGGTGATGATCCATAGCGGCAAAGCAGCAAAGCAGGCGTTTTATGTTTCCAATATAATAGGTGTTAAGAGGACGTGCCAATTCAGCCAGACGATGATGATGGGTGAAAATAGAGACAAATAGAAATGAGAGGAAGAGAAAAAAAATGATATTTAATAAGAATAATAATAACCGTAATAATTTAAAAGGTTCTTTTTTCTTATGTAGTAGTAAGGTAGTGCTTGATGGGAGAGTTAAACAGAAATCTATTCAAAGGAAGAACAAAAAAAAAAAAAAACGTGCTATGGTTTCTAAAAATTCATTATTGTTGGGTGATTTCTGAAATGAAGTTCTATAAACACTTAAGCTTTACCGAAGAAAAATTACTGTTGAGTAGTCTACTTATTTTGGGGGAATAGATGGTTTAAAGAAGGGTGTTCACTTTTCATCATGAATGTTTCTAGTAGATTTCTATAAGCCCTTGCCATTAACGTAACGTTTCTACGATTGATGTTTTTATCAAAATTTTAGAAAAATCTGCAAGTCTCTGGGCTTTAATGACATTAGGTTCCGGCCTAGAATTCTTCAGAAGAAACCTGCTCATCTCGAGACATTGAACTGACAGAAATCTCAGGTTCTCAGGTCCCTCAACACTGACCAGCTCAGTCAAAAATAAAAGGTAACTGAGATGGACAAAAAAAAAAAAAAAAAATTGCCCAAAAATGGTTGTGCATTGAAATTTGGAACCTTTGTCATAATTTTGCGTTAACTATTAAGTCTTTTGATCAACCAAGCATTTCTCAAGCCTCATGGTATGTTCATCATTCCAAAATTGCGAAACTATGTCTGGATGACTTCATCCAGTGACCTTATCAATCATAAAGCTGTCGTTTTTAGTTCTCATTCATAAGCTACTTGAAACTGAATACTGTTCACATCTCTCTAACTTTATGAGCCACAGTTTGCACAGAAGAAGACCACATAATATCGACCTGGGGTGTTCCTCTATCTAAAAAAATGTACAGATTGATACAAGAGGACTGCTCCCTATAACTAAATAAATTTAATTTTGTGGCACGACTAACTCACGAAGTATAAAGGCTTAGTGACTATACTCGCAATTTTTTGCCGGTTCCGAACGGCTAGCTGAGATGCACTTTTCTTGACAAGCAGTACTCTTAAGGGTATTTTCAATTTCTCACAAGAGGCAGTACCCCATAAAAAAATCGAGGCATAGGCTGGGAATCGAACCCAAGCCACCTGTGTGATGGTCCATTTGCAATAACAGTTTCGCCAAGGGGTACGCCTACTATTTCACCCTATAGGATACCTCTAATATAAGTGTTCAAAAACCACTCAAATGTTTTAGTGCGAATGATGTTAGATAATCCACGTATTAAGCCTTCGACTGCCAAATTTCGAAATGAAAAGTACCGGAACTTTTCTCCATCTTTGGTGAATTATTAATGTATAGTCATCTTTTTAAAATATTTTTCAACCATAGAACTGATATATCTTGCAGTTTCTGTATCATAATTGCTAATATGCCGTCAATGCCTGAAGGCTTAGAAGGAGAGAAGGTATTGATATCTGACGCTGTATTGAATCTAATGGTTACCGTGCTCTAGAGGAACTGAGAATACGCTAAGAGTGTTGGGAATCCGCTTGGTTGCTGTTCTCGCAGCCCGGAAAATGTGTAGTCATCAGCAGTTCCAGAGACTGTGAGGCACATTGTCCAGGATTCGTAAGGTTTTTTTTTCGAACGAAGGATTACACAGCTATATGATTTTGAGTGAAAGGAAGGAGTGACCGAAACTGAAATTTCAAAGTGAAGGCTTCATTTCCATTTTATAAATGCAGAACTTTTTCCAAATACTAATAAATTATGATAACTTTTTTTGAAATTTCTGCAAAGTAAGGAAATATTAATCTAAATCCATAAATCTTTGCCATATGAACACATAAAAACACTCACGAGTCATGTAAACTAAAAAGTAAATGATAAGGTGTGACAAATAATACCTCATTCAAATTTCTATTTGAATACAAATCTTTTGATATCTGACCCTAACCCACCATTTCTGCTATCTGTGTGGTCGTCTCTATCAAAATAAACTTTACATATTTAAATATCTTCTTTATCACAAAAAAAAAAACAAAAGCCTTACCTTTCTATTAAAACCAACAAAAGAAATTTTTCTTCAAAAACTAAACTCTAACTCTGACACTGCCACTCAACCCAAAAAACTTACCTGATGATGATGATGATATCATTCAAACAATAAAAGCCCATAATATAAAAGAAAACTCCCACTATACAAGTCTAAATAACAATTTTCACTAAAACCACACACCATTATAAGCGTAATTGTTGGAAATTACCATTTCAAAACATTATTTTCAAAATCTCGTCTAAAAAAAAAAAACCCACAAACACACTGCACTGTGCAAAGAGCAAACAATACAAAAAACAAAAAAACAATACAGAAACCGAATAAACAAAACATTTTTCAAGTAAACAAAAACTCAAAGTCAAACAATCCGTAAGAACATGGTTAAGGCCCTCATAAAAGCTTCTTTACCGCTGCCACCATTTTATTACAAAAAAAAAATTAAAAAAAATACAAAACCATGAGAAATACTCCTACACACACACTATACCGTCCTAGATTGAAAAACCAAGTAGTAGATATTAAAACCAAACCGAACCGTCCAACAAGTCTCCAACTGGCAGCATAAATAATTCATGACGAACCCAACCAGCCAGAGAGCTCGCACACAGCATAAAGTGGAATGCACTTAAGTCATAGTAAGTCTCAAAAGGTATCCATCAGATACACACAGTCAGGCAGCCATGTCTCAACTCTCAGCCCTCCTCATTCAGATCCATCAGTATAGAACTGGAAGCAAGAAGTCCGCCTCTACAAGTTGTAAGATAAACACTAACCACCCGCCCGCAAATATTTTCTTTAATACACGTGGATAAGAGTGGTGAGGTGACTTGGTGAGCTTTTGGATTTGAGGCCAAGATCCCTACATATTCTTTGTGACTTTTGTCCTAGCTAGGTTACTTCTGATGTATCTGTGTGTGTGTTTGTTTGTAAGAGAAAAACAGGTGAATACCATAGCCACAACATCGAGTGGCATTCAGGGAATGTAGATATACCGTTCCAACTGAAACATACCTATTCAGAAGGCAGATTTGTTTGTTTGCTGTATTCCCTATTCCCTTTGTGTCGCAGGACTTGAAAGATGTATAATGAATGGGGAAGACCCTATCCCTGTCTATACCAATGATTCCACCGACTTACCTTCATCCAGATGAGTGAGGGCTCTGGAATTCCTTTTGGTGGTCCACATTCCAAGAGGGCCGTCTCGCCTTTAGCAACCCGCGTATCCTTTGGCTGAACTCGGAAGTCATCACGCAAAACTGCAAAAAAAAAGAGAAAGGAACATTTAAAAACAAGGACCATTACATTTTTTTGTTCTTTTAATTTAAATTCTCTTAGAATGTATTTATTTTTTTGTTTAATAACTGTCTTGGGGACTGCTGTGACTTTGTAGAAGACAACAATGTTGCTGGCATATAAAACCAAACCGCCCTTATTAGAGTCAACTTACCATTTCTGGCACGCGCGTGAAACGTGCGTCTGGTCTTTTAGTTAGTTTTTTTTTTTTTCGTTTAAGCGCATTTAAGCTAGTGACAGAACAAACACAGGCTTCGCATTCTTATTGCGGAAATGTCCGCACACAGGGTATCCAAACATATACCGTACAGTACATACCTGTACCGGAGAAGTTGCGAACTTGGAGCTCCTCGATTTGGAAGAATCGTGCCCAAGAACATCCGCAAATTGATGTGCGTGGACTAAACAAAGATTCTGAGTTTCTTTCTTTTACCAAAGAGAGAGAGACAGACAGACCACTTAGTGGAATACGAATATTATTATTTGCAAGGATCACAAGAAGTTAACATAGACATAAGGAAATTATGTTAATATTTGGATCATTAGGATGGAGAAAATAGCTCTGGTGTTGTACGAGTATTGTAATTTATTTTATTGCTTGCATTTCCTTTGTTTTGTTGTTGTTGTTTTTTTTTTGTTGTGCCAACTAACTACTAAAACCCACAGAAACACACAACGCATAAATGGTTTTCTTTCCTAATTGAAAAACTTTGTATGCAAGCTGTGAGGAATTCATATTAAGTTGGGAACTTGATTTTTATGTAGGTTTTTTTTTTTTTTATACCAACAGGGACTTGTAGCAGTTGTAATCAGGTAAATTAAAATATACGGGTTTTATGAATGGATATAATGTTTTTTGGTTTGCGCAAGGCTTTTGATTGGCAGTAAAAGTCATGTTCTTAATTTTAGTTGGGTTTAAGTTATGGTTTAGTGGGTAGAATATGTTATGAAGAGGTCAGTTCTTTTGCATATGGGAACTTATTAGTGGAGGGAAGGAGAGTAAAGTTGGCTTCCTGTTTTCTTTGAGATATTAAAAGTGAAAGTTAATAGCAAAAGCATGCAAACCGTGTTTTGCTAAAGTCTTGTGAAATTTCTTCACACAGCGGACAGGTAGAGGTCCTAAAATTGTGCGTCAATTTGATAGTAATTTTGACCTTGAAATGATCACTTAGTGAAAAAAATCGTTACCAAATGAAAGAATTACTCCCCACCTTCTTAAAAAAGTGCACATCAAAGTTTTAGCTCAACTCCTTCATGGTCAAAACGCATTGTGGATCTTGTGGAACGTATTTCTGTCAGCTATTTCTAAATGTACGAAATTTCGAAAATCTTATTAAAAGGGAATTTTTTGAGGTTTTAGAAGTTATTTTTCGAACTGCATTTGAGAGACTTCATCAAAAATTTGCAGAAATTTAAAATTCACTTTTTTGTACAGCAACAAATTCAAGCTTAGGGCTCAGTTGCTTTTTTTGTACATTTGAAAGGTGAAATCTACGAGAAACAATTTCAAGTGTCGGGTAGCATATGAGCAAAAAAATTAGCGCATTTTCTTAGATTTTTGAAATTGTTGAGTACATGTACCTGAAGCAGAATTCGAAATTGAAGATTCAATGAGAAATACCCTGGCAGTAACCACATATGCATATCGTCTTCGAACAAGCAATAGATTAAACTAAACCAGACCAAAACCGAGCACAAGCCCCGAAATGGTGTGTAAAAAAAACTCAACGAAGAGTTTTTCGTTGCAGTGATCGAAGACGGGATAGGGGCAGTCAGCTATTCTTTAAATAATATGTACAGCATGTGTCACAGCATACAGGCTGCGAATCCAGTCTACTGGTAAGCAGTTCCAACACAGGATAAATGAAGCAGATCACGCTTTCCGACACACTTCGATATGGCTTTAGCATTAGAACTAGAAATACCAACTTTTAACGGCAAAGTACTTGAAGAAACTCCAGAAAAAGAAAGCTCTCGGCTCCGGCAGAATACTAGTAGAAATCATAAAGCTGACAGGCAGAACATGCCCAATCCCTGGGCCTAGAAGGAGCTTTTCTTAAGAGCTGAAAGACGCAGCGATTAGTGTTGGTCAGCCAATGTAAGGCCATAATAGATACGACGACTGAAGAAGCAAGAAATGATACTCCCATGGCACAACAAGAAAAATTTGTTTCAAGAATGATAGTTTTTTTGGCAACTCTAGGTATTTCGAAAACAAAATCAAAGAATTTGATTGTAACTTATTGATGGTAAGTAAAAAAGATTACAGGTTACCTCCTACAAATCATCAGCAACTACCTTAAGGACCCAGAGTTTATCTACAATCCCAAAGATGTTCAGAAAAAGAAGATCAACTCTGGAGACTAGGACCTAAGCTCTGCAACATATCATACATGGCATACTCTGTATAGACATGCCGGACGGAAGACAGTTTTCTTTTTGGGTATGCTGACTACATTGCGGCTGTCATAATAGCGATAGATACAGAAATTATACAGTGGTAGCTTAACCGCAGATCAGGCGTCGCGTCCGAGCTTAGCAACGGAAAATAGGAAATAATTCTACTAACCAGAAAGAGAATTTTTACCATCATCAATTTCCAGATTGGCCCCGAATGAATCAGTAGCAGTTAAGCCAGCAAATATTTGGGACTTGCACCAAAAGTGATAACGTCCCTAGGCAGGCTACTCAAAAATACAGTTGGACATTCGGCAAGCAAGTTAAAAATACTGATGGTGACAACGCACTCCATTTTTATTTAAGGCAGCGAGAGCTGGACCGATGCACTAGGAGAAGAAAAGTATCGAAAGCAGATGGCAGCAGTACAGAACTTCTACCGCACGGTGTCGGAGCCCGCTCGTAGTTGCAGTAGTAACACCAACAGATCTTCTGGCAGTGGAACGCAAGTATGTAAAGGTGAGAGAACGGAAACTGAAACTGATGCGGCAATTGCGGAAGGAAAATTGCTTACACAAGAGAAGTGGCAAGAACGGTGGGAGTCTGAAGTAGAGGGCGTTGGAAGGCGAGTCTCATCGCAGACGTTGCTGAGTGGGTTAGCCCAAAACACGGCGAAGCGAACTATTATGTCAAGCAGTTTCTTCCCGAAAACGGGCACTTCAACGCCTTCATGTACAAGATAGGCAAAGCAATAAGTCCCACATGCCAGAATACAAAAAAAAAATTGTTTTTGGAGCGACTAGCACACGAAGAACTAAGGCCTTTACTCTGTCCAATAAAGATTGTCAGTACACATCTTATGAGAAAGCTTTTTTTCAAGGTTTCTACATGCGATAGGCTTATGTAATACGATGCAACCAAGCTGTTTGGAACCGGCAGAAAATTATAGTTCCCCTCCATTCCTGTTCCGATACTGCCAGAAAGTATCGAGACTAGAATTCAGATATCACCTACCACACCACCTTTGAGTGTGACAGATGGGAAACTCTTCGCCAGAACGTGAAAAAATACATCGGCGAATTAAATCACAAGAACATCGTACCGAAGATGATGAAGAACCATTAGTAGTAACAGCAAATAAGTGAGTAACTGGCCAAGATACTTAAAACCAAGAGAGGAGAAGAGCCAGTTCAGGAAGACATATAAACCGTCACTTAAACAGGAGCCCCCCCCCCCCTCTCCCCGCTTGAAATAATACGACAGTGGTCTTAAAGGTGGTTGACCATTGAGACACTTTTAGAGGTTTAATTAAATGGGATATGTTGGGTTGCACATGTTTGATCAAACATTCCATACATTTCTTACCAATCATATTTAAAAAACAGGTTCGATCTCATCTATGTTCACAAGTTTTACTTCTTCCACTATTAATTCAACCAATGTTAATGGAAGAAAAACTATTCAACACACAATAATAATAATTACCAAAGTTTTCCCATGTCAAACATTGAATTCAATTCCCAAAACCATGAAACTTTTCCAATTAATACTTATATCTTAAGCCGTTTGACAATTTGTCACAAAATATATACCTACAAGCAAATAAAATCCAAAACAATCATTAAACATAGAACTAATTTACCTACATAAACAACATTTGAGGCAAGTATTTCCTGCAGCTGATTTCGTCAAAATATCAATACTCTCACTCCGTACTCGGCTTAAATTCCCCATCCAATCATTATCCTATCGGTAAATATAACCCTGGCGTTTAGTATTATAATCAAGCAAAAACAAACATAAAGTACATGTTTTCCCATCGCACGAAAACACATCCTAAGGACATCGAAATTATTATTTTTGGCCCTTTTCATCGTCCCCAAAGTCATTTATGAATGCAGACATTGTTTAGCGTGTTGCTATACAAAGTTGATGGTTGTTAACGATTTTAGATCCTTTTAGGTTTTAAGTTTTCTTCAAAAGCGTTACCAGAATAATCAATCGACTACTTTTTAACCCTCCTTCTTGTTTTCCTTTGAGAAAATCGAAGTAATAAAAAAAAAATAAACAGGATGTTTTGTTTTCTTTGAAATTTTCCTTCAAAAAATGATAGAGGTGACCATCCTGTTAATGTTGCCATAAAACAGAAAACCGTTCTGCACGACACATTGTTGAATTTTAATTTAATGGTTGAATGAGTTGAGTACCGTACCGATGGATAGATACTTAGATACTTTTGTAAGATACTTCGTGTCCACTTTGAGATTTATTGCGTGATTTTCTTCTTTTTTTTATTTTTTTTTTTACGACACAAAGATGAATGGCCAATCTATAAAGTGGAGGAAATTTTAAATAAACATCACTTCAGCGTGCAAGAGATTAAGTGATGAGAAATACTAACAGAATTTAGTATGCCTGTGCCATCATCAACGTATCTTCAAGATGCGTCATCTTCAAATCAATGATGATTCTGTGCTTCTGCTAATGCTGCTGTTGCAGCAGAAGCAAACATTGAGTGGGTGTGCTTCACGAGTTTATTTATCTACCGTCTTCTTCTCTATTTGAAATGGGAAATGACTACCCACAGTTGAGAGGGGGGCGGATGCAGGACGAAATCATTTTTAGTTCTCGTTAAATAGCTTTAGGAGTACCCTCTACCATACCAATAGGCAAACAGACGAAACAAAAAAAAGACAAACAAACAATCTCACCTAAATAACATCGCACCTGCCAACCCCATATTCAGATACAAGTCGGGCCCCCCACACAAATCTATTAAGCCTGCTTTTGGTAGTCTTTTATGGTAGTTTTCGTCCGTCACTTCGTCTACCTCCATAGCCTTTAGGTGCAACAAAATGCATTCGAATGTGAAAATTAAACACAAACATTTGAGTTCTGACATTCTGAGTGTGTATGTGCACAAACGGCAAATAAAGAATATATCACACATTGCTATTAGCAAGTGTGATGGTGTTATAGATGTATCTTCAATCTTTACCCCTCGAGGGTGCCGCTCTTTCACTTTAAATTGAATTCCAACGTTTGAAACAAAAAAAGAAGAATTGCCATCCATTATAATGTGAATTGAAAATTGCCAAGACATTTTCTTGGAACGCATTTACAGTTTCGATGAATGCGTTTTTTGATAAAAATTGTTTATGACAGTGTTGATGCAGGGCCCTGGAGGGGTCAAAAAGAGAGCAACCAATGTCACACTCGCCCCCAAAACAGACAGTCTGCAATATTAACACATTCACTCTTGGCTCCGTATGGTGGGTATGTGTTTTTTATTTTGTAATTTTTTTTGTCCTGCAAACAGAATGAACGACCACTAACAGTGGGGCAGAATGTGTTGATATTTGGATTAAATTGAAATTTTTATTTTTTTAATCTCAATTGAAAAATAAAAAACGCTTATTTTACAGCTGCCGTCAAGGTCAACTGGGGTGCCTTTGAGTCAGTCCTGTTTTTTTACATTAAACTCCATTGTACCAGGTATTAGTAGTATAGTTCAGCAAAAAATCAAGAACTGTGATTTCGGAAATGTGAATACGAAATCATAATCACTTTCTGTGCACGAATCCTAAACGTGATAATCCTAGATGTGATTTTTTCACACAAATGACAAAGGGAAAATGAATTGTTGTGATTTTTCGAAGACACAGATCATTCATGCAAAAATCAAAGACTATCAAGTAAAAGAAAAAGCGAATAAAAAAGAAGAAAAGATATCGATTTGTGTGATAAAATCACTGATGGCCCCTTAAAAATCATTTGTTTCTACGCTAAAATCACGGTTTGCTCGCTCAAATCAGGGATAGGTATGGCAAATCACGAGTTTCTCGGTCAACTCAACCAACTGCCTCGATTTAACACATATCTTTCTAGTAAACTAGGGCTCACCCTAATAAAATCACAGATCTATCTGGTTAAATCAAAGGTTTCTTCGGTTATTAAATCATGAATATTTTTCAGTAAAATCACGGGGTTTCCTGGTAAATTCACAAGTCACTCAAGTTTAATCAGGGTAATTCCAGTGTATCAAGTCTTAATAGTAAAATAAATTGTTTGGGGGCTTAAATCACGACGCACATAGATAAAATCACGGCTTGGCCTATTAAAATTACCGATGATCTGTAAAGTTATGTTTTCTTCCGGAGTTACCCAGTTAAATTACCCACCATCAGCTATTGATGGTATTGTTCTGCTAAGACCACAAATGGGTGTGATTAAAACACAACCCTCTTTCGGTAAAATCTCGGGATAAATCAATAAAATTACAATTAATAACCTCATTGCTACGTAATTGTCACAGTGAATACAAAAAAATCACAGTCACAGTTATGCCTATGTTGCAAAATCAAGTCTAACCTCATTTGTAAGTAGTTTGAGTACCTACCACTTGACATAATGGTTAGTTACGGTATTGAAAAAAGGACAAAATGTACTATGTTACAGTTGACTCCACTAAAATATAAACTTGGGAGATGTTTCTTTTTTTTAATTTCTTTCCACTTTTTTTAAACAACTGCCCCACTGTATTATGATGAAATAAAAATATGAAACTGAGCAAACAAATAATCAAACAGATGAGATACTTATTGGTATTGCACATTTTTTTTTATTTTTTTATTTTTACATCATCCTGGTGTTGTTATTGTCACAGAGTAAGAGTAGTTATGATGGTGATTTCAGTTTGTTGTTGTTGTTTGTTTAACATATTTTCATTGTGTATAGTGTTGTCAACAAATGTCGCATTATATTATATATTTTTTTTTATTATTTTTATGAATCAAAGGATTTTCTTTTTTTTTTGTTGTTTTATGTTTTCGAAGAATTTTGAGTTCGTGTCAAAGAAGATTAACGATGTGTTATTCATCTGTTAAAGAATTGATACTATCTGTGTCTGGTCAAGTTGTCTCTTCCTTTCTTTTATTTTTCAATAAAAATAAGATATTGATTGAATTGTGACTAATTTTGTAAGGATTTTAGCAAAAAAGTTATACCGACAAAATTTGAGATGTTCTTCTTGCATACAAATAGCGAACATTTTTGGAGACTTCGAATACCTATGTTTTCGTTCCACAAGAGGTGGTTTGCAACGCAGATACCGAGTATATGAAAAACTGATCAGTTTCTTCGATGAAAGTACTATAAATGGATAGTGACAAGGGTGATAAGCTTTGATGTATTACGAGTAAATTCCAAGCGATTTCTTATTCGTATTTGAACAATGCTGTGGAGATCAGTGTTTTTTTTAATTTATAATATTTTTCCGTTCAAGTTCCGAAAAACATAAGTATTCGTTCTTAAAACGATATCAAAAGCTGAGAGTACTATCAACAGCACAAGTGTTGTAGTGTTTCAGAAAGCAGAAAATAAATAAAAATGAGGAAGAGAGTCGGAGGACAGAATGGAACCCTGTGGCACATAAGCGTTTATTTACTTGAAGCCGTCAAATTTCTTTCATATGCTTTTGAGATATCAAGTGCAATAATAATACAAAACCATGGTAAAATGTACTATAGATGTAGCAAATTTTATTACTGCTTGTAGTAAAATTTACAACATTTGTACTAAATTTTACTACAAAATTATAGTTAAATTTACTACATATATCGTAAATTTCACAACAAAAGCGTAGTAAAATTAAGCTCATCAGCAGCAAATTGTACTACTTAATGTTTTACACCCTGGTAGTAAAATTCCTACATCTGTAGTAAGTTTCATTACCAAACTGTTGTAAAATTTACTATATCCGTATAGTTTATTTCACTACATTCGTAGTTAATTTAACTACTATGTACTACAACATAGTTAAATGCACAACGTCTGTAAAAAGTTTCATTACCACAACGTAGTAAAATGCAGAACATCTGTTGTAAATTTTACAACATCAATTTTTTTTAAAACCACTATATTTGAAACAAATTTCGTTATAGCTTTATTGGATCTTACTTCATCCATAGTGATATTAACTTCATCTGTTTAGTAAATTTCATTGTTTTAAATAGCGAATCAGTTAAGATTTTAACTTGCATCGGGTATTGTTCGGCCAATAAAGCCAAGAAAAAAAGATTTACGAAGAATAACTCGATGACGACTTCTCCATTCATTGAATGGAGAGAGCATTTTTATTTTCTTCAAAAATGTTGGTTAAAAAACGAATTTTTCAAAATCTGTTTTTCTATTTTAAAACGTTTTTTTTTTATTTTTAAATTGCTCCTCCTGCCTAAAAGTATGATTTTGCTCATGTTGTGGGCTACTCTAGTTTCTCGTCACATGATTATCACTCTGTTTTTAGGTAAGTACCACTGATTTTTTGGTTATCACAGATGACTCTAGTACAAGTTCAGGATTGTTTCGTAAATTAATGCAGATTGCTTCGGTAAGTATCAATAATTGTTCTGGTAAATATCAGGAATAACTCTAATATATATCACAGAATAATGCGAAAAGTATCATTGATCTAGGAAGTATCACTTATTGCTCCAGTAAGTATCACGAGTGGCTTTATAATATATGAAGCCCGTGAATATTACGGGTTTCCCAGCTAAGTATCACGGATTTTTCGATAAGTGTCAGTCAGAACTTCGTTGTATAGGTATCACAGATTGCTTGGATAAGTATCATGGAATTTTCGGTACTTAATCCAAATATTTAGTATCATTGCTTTGGGAGCACACATTTCTCCAGTAAATATCACGGGTAGCTTCAGTAGGTAAGTATCACGAATAATTACGTTGAATATAAACAGCTTGCACTGGTACTTATCAAGGATATAGCCCGGCAGTATTATGATTACTTATTAGAGTTATAAGAATCACGGATTTTTCAATAAGTATTAGTGATATCTTTGGTTTATATCACAGATTACTCCAATAATCACAGATTATCACGGTTATAAATCTCTGTAACCGTATGTGAACTGTAATCTTGTGTTCGGTTCTTTTTACGAATCCTAAACTTTCTCATCACAAGTAAAAATGGGACAAATTACCGAAAAATATTATTCCATTCAAATAATGTAACTATTTTATGGAAAATCAACAAAAAAACATTACTAACGAGCAAAAATGCATTCAATAAGATGTGTTCTCCACATGAAACTTTTAGTATCAAAAACAAAAACATATCAACCATCAATTCCTCATACAAAATGGAAATTCTTGAATTAGCATACAAAGCTGCCTGCTGGTGCCACATACACTAATGACAGAGCAGACGAATATACGTACCAAACCCTTCCATCAACAATGACTCACATCATATATCCATTGCAAAACTGAATGACATCCCATAATATTCCATAAATCACCGCTCAGCGCCATTGAACTTAATACCCCAAGCAAATAATATTCATTAAGCAAATGACAACACTCTCACCAGCCTACATAAAAATCTTGGTTGTGTTTGTAGTATTCGCGCGAGCAACACTTTGTCTTTCTCTTTCCACGCCTAATTAATTAATAAATCCATAAAACAGTTAAAATAAAACAACCACCACCACCCCTGGAAGAAGACAAACAAATTAGTACCAATCAGCAGCCCAAAAAACCAGCGTAAAACAACAGTTTTTGCAAATAATTAAAATTAATTATTTTTACAAAATTTCCTCCTTTTTGTTTCAAGACCATAAAAGTAATAAAGAAACTCCAAGTAAAACAAATAAATAATCCAAAGAGTTAATGAAATCAAAACCCATGTATAGCTTTACAGGCATCCGTCCACAAATTGCACATCATCATCAGCTGCAGCTCTGAAGTCTGAACTCTAAAGATGAAGAATCCGAAGCAGCAGAAACATTCCAAAGTATCAAAGAGTGTATAAAAGTTTTGCAAAAGTATCTCTCTTGCGCTGTCTGCTAGAAGGGGTGGTGATGGGTGATGGTGGCGTCAGTTCTTCATCCTCATCATCATCTGGTGAAACAAAAATGAGATCTCTGGAGGACTGACACAATCTGGTGTATTAAATGTGTGGACCGCCCGCGGTGGCATCAATCAACAGCAATTTAATTCAACAAAACGTTGAGCCCCAATGATTCTCGGTCTCAAACTGAGGCATTCCCGGAGTATATAGTAAAGAGCCAAAGTATCTTTCAGATGTATCCGTTCCATGGCATGGCATGGCACACTGAAACTCTTGCACTGGCACTGGCATATCCGATATTGAGATACTTTTGTTTTATGATGCTGAGATATGTTCTGTCGAACTGTCGGACATCTCATGCCAGGGATCACGGTCGGTGGTGGTGGTGAACTCTTTCTTCGTCCAAGTCGTCTTCTCGGCTAATGGGCAACAACTTAGCCAGCAGCCGGTGCGGTGGTGGAGGTGGTGGGTTGCAACTGTCAGTCATGTTGTTTTGAATATTCGCTTGCATTCGTTTCGACACAGTTGGCAGCAATTTATTTCAATTTGTGAAAATCTGACGATGATTTTCATTCATTTGTGTGCCACAACGACCGGAATGACGACAACGATGACGACGACGAGGGACGGCTAAAAGATTCAGATACAGGTCAGTTGAATAAAAAATTTATGTAACTAGGTATCCACCGGCGGCGCAGAAAAAAAAGAAGAAGTAGAAGAAGAAGGAAGCAATGCTAACACCGCATATGGCTGGGAAGTGCAACCTCTACCGGTCGGTGTTCCATTTGCAGAGATGATGATCACAAAAAAGAGTGGATTTAGGGCATAAGTCGGATGGGTCTTCTTCCCATCTACCACGAAATAGGAAGGCAACTCCTCTCATCCAGATGCAAGTAACTGATAGTAAAGTGTATCTATATGGCTGGAAGCTTTTAACTGATAGATAGATGGGGGGTGTTGCTATTCTTGCAAATTCTCTCTGCTTTATTCTTTAACTCAACCTAACTGATGGTTGCTTGCATCTAAAAGATGTTGCGCTGATAAAATATGTTTTTTTTCCTGCTCCTTTATTCAGTTCCTTCAGTTCTTGTTCAAATTTTTTTGTTGTTACTTTCTATCTTCTGTCGTTAGATACATTTTATGTAGAAAAAAAAGGGAAGAATTCCTCTCTTCCCGGAGAATTGCATAAAATTTAATGCAATTTTATGGGAAGAATTTCATTTTTGGCTCGAAGAGAAATAATTCATTTGATATTGAGTTGCAAATCATGTTTGTGGTATGGTTTTCAATTTGAAATTTTAATATGGACGAGAAGAAGAATTTAAGATGAACAAATATAGTTTTTTTTATCAGTTAGGAGAGAGAAAGAAAAAAGGTATTTTTGCAGTGGAAAAAATTCAATTTGATTTGTGGAAATAGTTAGAAGATAAGTTTGGTTCTATGAATAAAATATTAGGACAAGGGGTCTTGAAGTTCAATTATAATTAAAATATTCTGTATTCAAGCATTGATACTATAAATTTCTATGATATTGCTGACATATTGGTTAGTTTCTTTCGATTCTTTTGTAACCGTAGAACGATCATCCTTGGTGAAATTGAAGTTTTAGAGTGTTGCTATTATTTAACATGCAGCGAAGATGTGTACTCTTCAACGCATTGCCAACTGATAAGATGGTCTCGAAAGAATTTTTCAACAGTAGTATCACTAGTCTCAGTCAGATCAAACTACCTGAAAATGGAAACTTAAAATGGTCTCTTCTAACACCTTCAGAGGTGAGGCCCACTAACATTTCAGCAAATGAAACAAGGACGACAAACTTCAGATTGACGATTAGCTTGCAAAGAACCAGGACCTTGTAATTGAGAAGTTAAACTAATCCAGAAAGAGCGTAATTTTGTAGAAATTTGTTACACATGTTTCACTTGATCAGCCATTGATAAAAGAGGTCGTTACGTCGGATTGCAGGATGACGACGGCATCAGAAACGAAGTTTTGTGGTTCAGCTTAGTGAGCTATCAATCAGCTGCGTTTTTGCCATGCTGAAGGCAAAATGTCGTGATTTTCTCCAATATAATCAAGATATCTAGTTAAAATCGGCAAGACGCCCTCAATAGATTAGACGGTAGATGAAGAATTCTCTCGATGAAATCAATTGTGCCGTCAGGTAGAACTACTTGGTGAATACCGTATATGGACTACTTTCACGTAATCAGATTTTAGGCTTATAAGGATTGGTGAATGTGGCCTCTTGTCATTGGCGCCATTAAAGAACCAGAAACTCCAGGTTGATTGTTCCTTCTACTGGGACAACTGTCCGACGTAGGAGTACTTTTGATAGTTCCGATAGTTCCCATCCAATAAAACTTGGGAAACGAATTCAATATTTGTAAAGTCAAGAAACAACTAGTGGAGAACTGCCAGTGGAGAACTAATCAAGGCAGCATTCTACGCACTTCTCGAGAAGTTCTTGGCGACTTTAACATTAAGATAAGAAAGGAGCGGGTACCTGTGGTTCGATGGTCAGGGAACAAGAGCATGAACGATAAAAATTCCGAAAACTGAAATTCTTAGACTGATTGACTTTGTGCCGCGGGGTCATATTTCATCATACCCACACGTTAATACTCGTATTAACAAGGGACCTAGATGGTATCCACATCAACTAGTTGTTGATTTATCCACTATCTTGTATATTTAAACATTCCAAGATGCATGACTTAGGTCACTAGAAGTTGCTCTAATGCAGATATCCATGGTTCTGTCGCGAAGAACGAATATCATGAGAAAATTCAATGTCGATAAACAGCCAGACTTTTAGAACTTCTGCTGAACGCGTCTTCCACAATCTCTCGAAAAATCCATCAACAGCACAAACTATAGAAGAACAGTGGAATCATTGTCAACTTGCCAACCTTTGCCTCTGATTTGTTGGTTTTCAGAAGACACCCAAAACGAAACCCCTGGTTTGATGAAGAGTTCCGCCAAGCACATGTCAAGGACCAGACTTATGAGTTGATTCTAGAGGCAAGTACACAAACTGGTGAGAGAGAAGCCTGCATAGCCTATGTGCAAAAAACAACAGAAGAATAATGACTTCGTAGAAGAAAGTGAAAGCACGAAAAGCAAGCCGTCAAGTATATAAAGAGTTGACATAGCAAAATTAATGTTCGAAAGATCTATCAAATGATTGCGATGTACAAAGAAAACAACTCAGAACAGAAATCTTTCTTGATCCGTATGTGAATATGGTAGGAGATACACAGTCCGTGCTGAAGATCTTTTAAGGAACACTTTTCCAAACTCCTAAAAGGCGAAGACACTATTTTGTAGAACAACTTATTAATCTTTGACGATGATGGTCAAAATTTTCGTCTGCCCGTTTTAGAAGAAGTAAGGGAAGATGTAGAAGGCTTCTCGGCGGAACTTTTTTAGGGCAGAAGGATCATAAAAGAACTTATTTGTTGAATAAGATCGGAGGAAAGTATTGCCGTAGAATAGAAACTCAACAAAGTGTACTTTATTCACAAAATGAAGATGATCTGAACTGCACCAATCACAAATTCAATAGCGCGAATAAAGCTTTGTCGGTAATTTAGTGTAAGCGAGCGCTTAGAAATTTCTGCCAACGAGCTGATAATTTGAGTGTGATTTTTGCTAGGAAAGGCAATCGACAATAAAATTTACAAATTTTCACACTTTAATAGATTCTTGGAAGAAAAGGGTACCAGACCGATAAACATAACCGTCTCATTATCCATTTTAAAGTTGTTTATGATAGCGCAATAGGAACGAACTATACAGCGCCATGTCCTGGTATCCCTAACAAACTCGTCCACATGTGCAGGATGAAAATAAATATCTGGATGTTACAATCCCATTGATTAAAAAATGTTTAAGACGGGCACAGGGTCAAAATATTCGAAAATGTTGTTGACCTGGGATCCACTTTTACTTAAAACAATGACATCAAAACGAAAAATCACCCTTGCCAACAGCTATTTCTTCCAACTAAAGATGCATTTTAAGTCCTTTCTCAAAAAACTAAACACACCCCTTATGAGACCTTAGAACCTTCAGTTCTGCGTTTTCGAACAGTGGCTTGAAATTGTCAAGATTGGAAGCAAACCACCTGGGTTGTCTTTAAGGAAAACTAAGGTTCTTCGAGTGACGATTGTCCATCGGTTAAGATTTAAAAAAAAAATTAAGCAATGATTTCTACGGGCCTTGCAGTGATATTGACCTCATCAGAACTCTGAAAACACAGCGACTAAGATGTCTAGAACACGTGGAGGGTATGGAAATTGGCTAAGCAGCACGTTTAGTCTATAATTCTAAGCCCAATTGACTAACCAATAAATGAAGATCAAACCTTAGGTGTCGCACACAAGTGGCGAATGACCTCAAAAAACTTGATGTTCCAAACTAAAGAAACAATAGCTACATACCGAAGTGGGTGGAGAAACTAGTTGGTTGAGGATGTGATCCATCCCGGACAGTGAGCGACGCGTCGAAATAAGTAATAAAGTACACTGCATATTGATGTGTAAAATAAGCTGAACTGAAGCTATTATTAGTACCCAATTAAATATCTCCCTTAAAAATGAATCGCACTCTTTTCAAACTCCAATTAACACCATAATCATACAATGGTCAAGATCTATACCTACCTTTCTGCATTCAATTCTCCCCCCTCAAGGACTTAAACAGATTGAAACTGTAAATCACCCTTATTTTCGAGTTTTTTTTTTTATAACTCCTAGGCAGCAATTACAAAGCAATTTTTCTGTCATCTCATCAAAAAGGTTGTTTTCCTTGAACGGATCACAACACCAACATCATCGGTGTTCCCTTTTAACCCGATAACTTATGCAAATTATCTACCTGGGGGCTCAGATCACAGGAATATCTGTTAAAACATGCTTTCAATACGTTATTCAAGTTGTATGTTTTCGAGGCTTTCAACAGTTTAAATATAATAACAGACAATATTCACCACCGAATGATGTGAATCTCACGGTCTGTATTTATTTTTTTGTTTTTTTATAATTCCATATCCGCCTTGAAGGCATTAACCCTTTTTTTTTTGTTGGATTTAGGTTGGGGTATGTTATTATAAACGCCTTCGTTGTTGTTGTTGTTGTATTTGAAAACATTAATAATTCCTCCTTAGCAGTTAGGGAACACCACAATTATGTACCTACGCACTTTTATGTTCAACAATTAGCTGCAAGTACACATATTTGGATATTCATAAGCCTTTCGCAGTATAATGGAAATTTCCGGTCTGGCCATGTTCCATCAATGACACACCATCCGAAACCGAATCACACTCTCTTTTTTCTTCCATCAGCATAATTTTTTGGTGACGCCTCTGCAATGTAATTGTGGTGTCGAATTATCCAAAACTGCCGTCTTCCATTGCTCCGTTGATGGTTTAAAGCCATTCTTAGCACGTACCACGTGTCGTTTAACATAATAAGTGCATGTTGGCGCGAGCATGCATCTGATGTGGAACACAAAACGACCGTAAATGAACCTTCATTGCAATATATCTTCGTTTTAAGTCTCATGAGAGTAGATATAGTCGCCTTAAATGTTGTTCATCTATAGAGGACCTCGTATACCGATACAGAGGCCGAGACTAAAGCCAAACCATAAGTCAAGTTACCTACTTTCGATTTTATTGAGGAGAGTACCAGCAGCTGAAGCAATATAATAGCATCACCAATGTTGGTGTTAGGGAGCTGGTGGCAGTCATTTTTATATGATTCAATGAAGAAGCAGCAGATTTTTACTTAGGTAAGAATGTGGCAAATCCAAAAATTTTGGTATGTACTTAAGTCAATTTCAAGGGTCTTAGGATTTAGTTCAATATTAAGGAAATTTTATTAATTCTTGGTCTAAAAATAAAATGAAAAAATTACGATTGATGTGTATCATTTTTTAAAATGCAGGGTCCTAACTTAAAAATATTATCTTTTGAAGAAAACAACCGTTTCTTTCACAATAAATAGTTCAAAAAATGTCCGTAAAAAAAGTTTCAATACTTTAAGTTTCAGAGTTTAACACGTAGTGCATAGGATAAGTACAGCACTTAGCACAATTTTTTTTTCAGGATTAGTCTATTTCATCACGAAACACCATGAAACGTATAGAAAACACGTTTTCGAGACATTTTTATGTGCGTGTGCCGTTGTCGTTTGCGTCGGTGTCTGTATCGGTGTCGGCGTCGTTGGCGTTGGAAATTTGAAACAAGATAACTTTTGATAGAATCAAGATAATTGGAATCTGTAAACTCTAAAAGTTGAGGATTACCTAAACTTAGGTTAAGTTCGAACTCAGCTGTTTTGATTTTTTATACAAAAACCTTCAAAAAATGTCACTTTTGTATAGGGAGTACTACAAATTTGCATTTTTTTTATTTTTCCAATGAACAGTGGTACTGATTTTGAAAATAATTAAGTTACCCAAAAACCAGAATTCTTAATTATGAAAAGTTTTGGCAAAAATCAATGTTTACTACTTTTTTGTAAACAAAAGTACGAAAAAGATTGGGATTACTAATGTAATTCATATGTTTTTATGTTTTTGGTCAGCAAAAAATGTGGTTTCAGAAAAAAGTGTAGAAATCCGTGTAGAAATCAAGAAACTAAAAACATTATCTGATTGGGCGCATTTTTATAAACATTTGTTGAACTGCAATACTGAAGGAAATAATTTTAGGTTTGTTATTATGTAAGTCATATTAGCCAATACAGTTTTCTTTAAAAGTTAAAAAACTGTAAGCAGGATATAGGTAGAACTACAATAGACGGATATTTATGTACGCGGTCGTACACAGCCGAGCGAATACAAGCAATTCAATGTAGTTACGTGCCCATAATACAGTTTTGCAACGTTTCGTTAAATTTTCGATAAGTTTTGCTTGGGAGAGGAAGAGCGCTCATCAACCATTGCGATTGTTGTTGTACAAAGCAAAATTTACGTTCATTATGGTTAACGTGTGTGTTTGGCGCTTCGAAAAGCTTAATTTCGTTCGTTTTTGATAATTGCTTCCGTACAAGTCCGTTTATTACAGTTCTACCTTAAAGACGGTATGAAAATTTAGGATAAAAGATATATACCTATGAAAGGAGAATCATAAATTGCCACCCAACAGATTGGGGGAAAGGGTGGTGGATGGGCGAAACAATGGGGTGGATTTCTAAAATCTTGTTTTTTACAATTTCTATCAAAAGTAGACCTCCTTTCGAAAATAGTTTAATACACGAGCTGTAGAGCTAGCTTATATGCCAATAGGTTATACAATTTTTTTTGTTTAACATTGTGTTTTTGACGAATTAATCTTGAAAAAAGTAGCCAAATGTTCAATCAAAGAAGTTGAAGACGAACTGCTGCAGTTCGGACCGACTAAATAAGTTTTATACGGACAGACTAAATGATTCCTCCTTGGGCCAACAACTAGCGGGCCACCTTTCTTAAAAACTGAAAATCAGCTTTTAAAGAAAACCAATTTTATATGCAGTGCTAAATCTTGGACGAAAATCGACGAGAGAAAATAACTTAAAGCTGGCATCAAATTAACTCGAGTAGCAGAGATTTACGAGTAAGAATCTACTCTTCGTATGAAAATGAAAAAAAATCTACGACAGCGTTCAACGTGAAAAGAAAGAAGAAATACATAAACGCATGCGTATAAGTTCGCTAAGAAGCTCACAATAGTAAAACTTAAAAAAAAAAACATCATGTGAAAGATGTAGAAGCATTTCTGTATAGCCAAATCGGAGAGGGACCAGCTCAGATCTTCACTTTTATCGACCACTTTACCATGTTGGTGGATCATTATTGAAACGAAGCAAACGGCATTCATTTGTCTACCTCGAGTTTTTGCTCTCCACCAAAAATAATTGTTTGTCCATCCTCCATTAACGAGAAATTTGGGACTTTGAAATTTTCGGCTAAATTTAATTTTTTGACAATCGACCATTTTTGGTGGGTGCTAAGAACTCGAGGTGGACAAACGAATGCCGTTAAGACGAATGCAGTTAAGGTTTGGGGATGTAAGACGATTTTCCACTTTTTCAGACTTCCTAAAAAAAGAATGTTGAGTAATTTTGGAACTGAGGGTGTACAAACGAAAATTTTCGGTGGACAAACGATTAAAACCATTTCCAGTCAAAAATATTGAGTTCGCGGTTCTGACTTTGCGGAGCTACATTTCCAGAAATATTGATTGATATTGTTAAAAGAACGACCGCTGGTGCTGGATGCAAATACCACGTTTTGAATATTGGTAAGTTGTTTGATAAGTTTGAAGTCAGGCATGGCTGCATACTATCTCCAATACTATTTTTTTGATACGCGATATGTTGCACAAAGCCCTAATAATCGGAATTCGAGGAATTCAATGGACTCTGTTTAGACAGCTTACAACTCCTTGACTAAGCGAAAGATACATGTAATTATTCTCTGACTAGATCATGAATCCCCAATAACAAAAAAGGTGGAGAAAGTATTTTACCAAAAATCAGAATATCGGAGATTTTTTCTGAATTGCAATGCTTGAGTGTCTAAACTATAGCAATTCATTTAAATTCTTGAACAAAATTGCCACCAGCTCCCTACCAATCGGTACATCATTTGAAACCTGCATAAATGCTTAAAGTGCGACCTTCAATCGCCATCATCATCGCCACGCTGACTGAGGCACGATTTTTATGGCAATAGCAGCCTGATGCAAACAAACGACCGACAACGAAGAACAACAACAAAAATGGATCTCTGTTGATTCATCTGGCAAATAAATGTATCTGTTTAAATTGATACTTTGTTTGTTTTTTTTTTTTTTTTTTTCTTGAACCTCTCCTGTGTGGTGTGGATTGTTGTCGCGCCAAAGTAGTCGGTTGATTTTCTTTCAACTTAAAGACCTACTACTCTACTACCTCTATGAACAACATCTTGTCTATAAGTATAAATGTTTATTCTTTGATCCATTGGATGCATTGAGATCATTGGAGTATCATGGTCTTGGGATTTCCTTTCTGGCAATTGGCAATGTGGCGCTAATTAATTTACGACTTTTTAATTGAAGTTTTAAAAGGAACAAATAAAAAATAAAAACGTTAAATCAAATAAATGAAAGAAAAGATAATAAAAGTTAAAGATACTTTATTCAGATGTGCAATTTAGAATTTTAGTACCTTCATTTACATTTTACAATAAAATGGGTCGTAAAAACGAAATACTATTAATGATATGGGTATTGTTAAAAAGATAAGAAACATACGGAATAAGATGATGGTATATGAAGAACTACCAATTGCATTATCGTTAGTAAAGTTGTAATATACATAACTGACAAGGCGAACTAAATAATTCCCATCATGTCCATTTTGAGGATTTCAAAAGATTTTCAAATAAATGCAATCCTAGGCATGTGATACTTATGCACTTCTGAAACCCCAAAAAGGAGTAGAAGAAAACGGAGGCTTTTTCTTGTACATTTTGTTTCTGAACGGACGCTTCACAAGTGAAGATTTTTAAATACAGTTGTGCAGTCGGGACAAGAAATACTTACAGAAATGTCAATTAAATGATATTGTTGGCGCCAAAAGTTATTCAAGGTCTAAATGGACCACTTTGCGATTAGTCGAATGAGTTTTAGAAGTAGTCTGCTGGAAGTCAGGAACAGAAAAGGCGCAGACAGAAAGGCTCGGGACAAACATATGATGGTAGCTATCGTAGATTACGCACAGCTGCAATTCGGACTTCAGAGATCCCATGAAGGACTCCACAGTGCGCCAACAACTAAGAGACCGTCTTTCCCAAGGACTGAGAATAATCAGCAGCACTGAACGTATCTCTATCGAGAACCAATGGTGTGCCTTCAAAAATGTTTTCATAACCGGTGCTGAGAGAATAGTCGATCAGGCACAAGGAAGAAATACTGTTTGATTCTCCACAGAAATCTGGGCAAATATCGAAGAAAGAAATCGACTTTCAGCTCACATCGCAGCTATTCGATTAGCAGAGAAAAATGAGTAAGACTCTACGCATCGCATGAAGATCAGAGAAGTTTACCGTAGCGTGCGACGCGACAGGGGAACTACATCAACCGCATTAACTGAAGAAGGATAAGAGGCCACAAATCGGTGCGACAACAGAACTGTTAATAGAATCACTAAAGGCCAAACAGCGCGCGTTCGGTCGGTCACGCTTTGACAGATAAAGTTGAAACAATGGAATCTTATGGGATATTTCGAAATGCGGCGTTTCGGACGCATTAGATCGTATATTTTGGTTTGTATCGTAAATGCGTTTCACAAACAAAAGTAGAGCTCAAAGCAAAATCTGGTGAAAGATCTAGATAGTTCTCTGTTCCATTCGGATGAAGACAAGCTCAGAAGGTGGAAAAAATACTTCACTTTTTGTACTTCGGTGTTAAACTGTGTGTTCGCCAGCAATGCGCAATCGATACCTTTCGTCCGAAGCAACAAATGCCCGAATTTGCACCACACCTTCCAGTAGAGAAGAGATCGTTCCCGCAATTAAAACATTGAAGAACAACAAGCCGATAGGACTGGATGGTATTCCTGCAGAACTCTTACAAACAGCAACAAAGACATCAAGTGGGGCATTGGATCTACTTAAAACTTTAGGTCTTCCCAGTGGAAAAAATACTATTCCTGTTAGTGATAAGTCATGTGCTGTGCGGAACGGAAAGGGAGGAATCCGATGGACTTTCACATCCCAACGAAAACACTACTACTTGGAAGACACATGCTTACTCTCTCATTGGATCAGGGATCTCCATCAAATTCAAACAAGGGAAGTAATTCATCCGTTCAAATCCATATTTCTGCAGAACCGGTTGAGTAAATAGAAGACTTTCAATATCTTAGGTGTTTTATTTCTACGAAAGACATCGACGATGCTTCTTAAGCACTTGGCAAATCTTATCTACTGTCACAAGAAAGCTGCAAGCGTGAAGAAATGAAGAACTTCATAGGGGAACGGGTTAAGAATCTATAGACAGTCCAATACACAGTGGCAGTGAATACGCTTCAAAAATTCCAGCAATGCAGTGGAACCTACTCACACCGGCCGGTAGAGGATTTGATCAGACGAGAAACACATGGCGCAAGACAGTCGAAAGGGAATCTTCACAGCTGGCGAAGAGTGAAATAGAGATAAAGCATTTTCCCAGAAACCATACACGACATGATGCGTAGGAGTAGAAAAGGCCCTAGTACCTATTTGGAAATGACAAGAGACTCAATAAGGTCTAACGACCTAAGTAAGTATTCACAGTTTACGAAAACGATTGACTTTGAGAACTGACCTTCCCAAATTCCAATTTGTACATTATGCTTCTGACATGAGGGGGATAATAAAATATTCAAAATTTCAAGCTGAATATTTTATTTTGAAGCAATAAAGAAAGTAGGGGCAGTCTTTTTTTTCCAATACCACAGTGACCCCTCCAGGATCCTAAACAAAGTTTAAAACCATACAATTAAGCACGCTCTAGGCGTTACTACGACCTAAAACAAAATAAAAACTCAAATTAGATTTTATCAGTGGATGGTGGTTAAATTTTTAAAGATTTAAAGTCGTTAAAAAACTTTTAAAGAAATTCCTTCAACCGAATCCAATAAAATTCGCTCAGCCTTCAAACGAAATTTCAAACCAACGAATACTTTTTCCAAGTTTTGTCTTTTCATGTTTTTTTTTGTGGCCTTCAAGAAGTGTCTCCCATACCATTTCTTTAAGAAATTTTATTCTTTTTTCTATATCTTTGTTTGACATAAAATTCTTTGACAACTTGCCACCCAAGTCTACCACCCAATAAAAAAAACACCAATACAACTTCTGTTGCGTATCTTCTTCATCTTCTTTAGAGAAAAAAATAAAATAAAATAAAAAGTTAAAACAAATTCCTTACTTAACATTCCTCTCGTAAATTGAACTCGTAAATCCTCCCGTCTTATCCCTGCCCGACTTAAAGATACACCACATATATGCAAATTGCAGAAGCCGCTACCACTTACGTTTTATATATGTGTTTAGTGCTCGTACTTAGATATATTATTTTGCCTTATCTTCCGTACTAATTGCCCGAAAGTCTGTGTGAAGACACCATACCACACCGTCATTGAACCGACCCGCTGCTGCTGCCGCCGCCGCCAACGATGAAGAAGAAGACGACGACGATGATGACGAGATCCATATGAGAATCCCTTTCAAGGATTTCATATGTTCTGGAGTTGAAGATTGGAGTTGGAGTAGGTATATGTTTCTGTCAGCATTCGAACTTTTGCAGAACAAATTACTCTCACAGTCGTCGTGTCGTCTTTTTGGCGAAGCATCATCACACTTGAAATCTCCAAAGCCGTAATGTATTTGAAGATACTCCTACTCCAGACCTAATGCGGCGGCTAATTTTCACCTATTAAATGTATCTATATAAATGATACTGTAGGATGGATGTGTCGGTCGGTGGGACTCTTCTAGAGTTCACTTCCTTGGAATTATTTTATGGCCACCATCCGAATCGGCTATAGAGGATTCTAAAAATATAAAACCCAATCGAGATCGAGTGTGGTTTTTGTTGTTGTTGGTTCGGCAGCAGCGGTGGTAATGGAAGAATTTGGCATTCGCACATTTATACGACGACCAAACGACTTTACAAATGACGGAAAGTAATTCCATTGGGAGTCATCAAACCGTCCGAAATGCCACCGCAATGAGACACAAGAGCACATCTAGCAGAGATATCATATAGGTACTCTGCTGATGGTATTTACGCTACACTGCCAATTGGATGCTGGAATATATGGATTCACTATACTTCTGCAGTCGTACCGGCAATCACCCGAAAATCCAATCTTATGGTTATTTTTAAGTCTGTCCAAGTTGGTATTACGTATGTGTATGCTGTTGCTATAGGGCAGTGAAAAGACGATATGATCTCTCTAATGGCACAAAGTCGGGTGATGGTCGGCGGAGGCGGCAACGGTGATGTAAGGAGAAAGAAACTGAAAGCCACAGATGAAGTAGACATTGCAATTGCATTCCCCAAGTTGTATTACATACAGCAAATGCGTGTGGCAGACGACAATTTTGGGGATTCGAAATTCATCTACAGTGCTGTGCTAATGATTTTGGTTAAAATCTAATAGTCCTTTTGGGTGGTTATGATTAGAGAAGAATTTCGTGGGACTATTTCGCGATGCCTTCTCAACAATTTTTGTTGAAAAAATTCAAGTTTAGTCAAGTTGAGAGATGGTTAAAAGTAAATCACGTCTTTTTGGACCCATTTTTTGTATTTTTCTGTGCGTATTCGATTAGTCAAATCACAAATCTGGGAAAAAAATCGAACCAAACTAGAAAAATTCACGGTCGATACTGGAAATGAATTTGAACACACGGGAAGTAAAAGCGAACTGAGCACATCAACAGGGTCAATTCTAAAAATCAGGAGCCAAACCCAGACGTGTGAACACAGAAATTATCAGCCAACTTGCCCGATATACCGGATAAAGTTGACAAATCAGACAAATGAACGGCAAAATAAATAACGACAATGTAGAACCACGGTGATTTCAGTAAACCAACAACAAATCAGCAAAACACAAACCCGGCGAAACAATAAGAGAAATTAACGGAGACAGTTTACATCAAGAAGCCTACCTAGGAAATCAGAAGTCGAACCCCCAAAAATAACGTAAGAATTCAAGCAAACCAACTGTCGAATCCGAAATGAACGAATCCGCCGAGGCAACCCGAGGAACCCGGAAAACAATGAAATTCTGTAATCAACGGCCGGGTTAAAATAACCAACAGGAGAACCTGTACAATTGTTTACTGGATTCAGCAAACAAACAGGTGGACTCAGAAATCTAAAACGAACGCAGGAGTGGAAGCTATAGGGGCCAACATATAGAATCCGTCGCGTCCCTCGATGAAGTTAAAAGTTCGGCAACTTCTTCTTCCCTCGCGTCCGTTTTTATAGGTTACTCTTCATAAAAACGTGCTTTTTATCGAGCTCTCAGTTGAAAACGTCGACAATACGCACGCGACGGATTCTATGGGTTGGCCTCTTAACACCTGTTGATGCAGGAAAAAATGGACAAATCAAACAAATCAAGGGATTAGTCTTGAAAATTAATGTCATCAATCACGGTGAGTGAGCGTTGAGCTTAGTAAATCAACGCCAAAATACGAAGTTGGGATCCGGCAATTTCCATCAACAGCTAACCCAGTCCTCAAGAGTCTTGCTGGGAATACGGCAGTTCAATGGAGAACCCAGCATAAAAACGTGTGAGCTTGTAAACTAGCAAATTTGGTTAATAAACGGTGAACCCAGTAAATCAAGAATCCTTCCAAAACAACGAAAGAACCTTACGGAATCCCACCAGCAGTTATACCTTGGCTTTACTCTTGAAGAATACCTAGAGTTTTACGGCTGAGCGCCCGTTTTGCGCCTTGAATTACGTCACCCAAACATGTCAAAGTTTCCTCGGTACCCCCCTCTCCCCCAAGTCTGAGCTTTAGTAATGTCTTATCTTTATGATAATTCAAAGAGTTAAGGATTGTGCCTTTGTCCAAAGGAAACTTCTTGTAAGGTTACTTTTTTCAGCGCATATAGTATATCGACGACACTAAGAGTGACCTGAGGGTATCGCTAAAAAAACAAGCTTGGTTCGTAATAGCTACACTCTAGTTGCTTTTTCATGGGGATCAGTTCCGCTAAGATACTTCCAGTAATTTTCTTTGGGTAAAAATGATTCGGCTGCTCTTTGTTTTTGGGAAGGTCTATTTCGAGCAACCGTTTTTCTTAATCATGAAGCTGACAACATACTGAAGCTGCGAAAAGACCTGGGAGGCGAGAGTGTTTTTAAGCTTACTGTGGCAACAAAATAGTGGTAAGAGCTTTCGTAAGAAAACATATATTTGTATTTTCTCCTAGCCTCAAGTCTCGCATATCAACTCTATTAGCAGCCTCAGTATGCTTTCAGCCTAACGGCGCCATTCCCTGCACAGGAAATTTGAAGATCATTGTTACTCGTAAACTGCTGTACTGCGACTTTTTCTGAATGGCTTCAGGGCACCTACTTAAAACTTTTCCAGAACAGTTAGCTAGCAAAAAAAAAGAGATGTCCATTTTCTATCGTCTGTGCCATTTCGGTCATAATTTGGGAATAGGTTCAAAGTGAGGTAAGGCAGTTTCGGGGTTACTGTGATTTTCATCGTTTACGATTGGGAAACGGCTCAGAACAAGCGGGTTTTCATCGTTTTGTACCTTTTGTGGCATTGGAAAGAGGTTCAAACAACAGGTTCAAATGAGAATGAGGAAAATTCAACTATTCGGTAAACAAACCAGGCCCTTAGTCCATTTCGCATTCAAAAACATCTCATTTGGTACAAATTTGAAACCCATCACTGTACTGTCTACTCTAAATGCAATGTATCGTGCGTCGTCGTTCCATTTCACTGACTGTGTCGAAATTGTATGTCGGGCATTCTGTCACATACACATGCGGCCTCATGCCTCATCCTCATCACAATCGAGAAAAGGATTTGCTTTGCTGAAAAATATTTTGTAATTTTGAAACAAAAAAAAATGAAAACATACACTTTCCCTATAAATATTCTCGTATTCCATTTCTGACTGAATCAATTGCAGTCAGAATTTTCTGACACATGTCAGATAAATCTATTTTGGTAAAGCTGACAGCAAGTGACACAAGGTGACAGTTGTTGAAATGCTTCGATTGAGAGTGTGCTCGCACTTCGCGTCGTGTCGCACCAAAGGGATGAATTAGGATACATTGCTCACTTGTTCGAGAAAGATTTGAGATCAGCTGCAGGAAGTGGTGCTCGCATTTCAAAAAAAAAAAACAATCTGTTCCCAGTTGGTGGCGGTGGTGGGGTGATAACAACAACTATGACGGAAGACGTGCATATGGTATTCTCCACGCCACTGCCGCCATCCACCGCGCTGAAGCGCGTTAAATGTGAACGAAAGAAATGTTTAATGCCACAGCGAAACATTCAATTTACTGGCATGACAGAGCATAGCAATTTCGCAAATAGCCTCCGTGCATAGATTTTATTTCAAAAAGAAAAAAAAGGGAAACAACATATCTTCTCTTTGCGAAAGTATCAACGGTTTTTTTTTGCTGTTGTTTGGGAACCTATCTTTGTATCTCTTTGGGTTGTTCAAAGTTTCATTCCATGCAAAATATTGGGTGGATAGAATTTCATCGCATGCATCCGCCCGCGCAAAACAACTGCTGGCAACTGCTGGTTGTGTGTAAAGAAATATTCTGCAGAAGGAGGTGGATTCCTGTGATGCATTTTGCTCGGAGCTCCAGCATCATCACTAAGAAGACATAGAGAGACCGTTCGGCCTCATAGATTTCAAGCCTTTCAAACTGTCTTATTAGAGGTTGTTCGAATGCCATTAATTTCATCCCTAAGGGACTACTGGTGTCTATGATGCGATGGGATGGATGTTATGTTTTTTGTGTACAAGTTTCTTGTAACAATGTGTCGGTGATGTTGCTCTGGAATCTGACAAGTTAGTTGCACGGAATGGAAACATGATTTTTTTTGTTGTTGTTCCTTTCGGTGTTGTTGTTGTTGTTGTTGTTGCATCCAACGGCTTTGTAATATTTGAATTCCGTTGGTTTGGTGAAGCGAATGGGAGAATGCGATATTGTATCTTTTTTTTTTGTTGCTTCGATGCAATGCGGTGAGTGGAAAAATATAGAATAGTTTTTTTTTTTTGAGAGAGAGAGCATAACTTGAGTACCAACGTCTATGGCATGTTACAAGTCATCGGTAACGAAATGCATCCAAACATAAACTATACACTCCTCTTTTGAGAAAATGAAATAATTTGCCAGTGGCACTATTTTGGAAGAAGGATTATTATCATAGCACGAGGATTTCAGTATAATAGACGGTTGCCATAGTGTTACACGGTGAACATGGGGTGGATGATGGTTTCGTCTTCGAAACAGGAGATTTACAGTTCGCGGAAGTTCAATTTGCTTTGGGATAGAACATGACAAAAAAAAAAAAAAAAAAATACCTAAGTCAGGTATTATGGAAATTCATTTCATGCAAAAATGTGTGGCAAAATTTAAAGTTTTTTTCATATAAATTCAGTTAAAGAAAAAAAAAATCTGGCAAACCTCCCGAAAAAATCCAGAGGAAAGACAGTTCCCATCTTCGATTACGTCATTTGGATGAGAATTTGAATCGTGCCGCACACATGATAAGCCTAAATATCAATCCACTAAAGTGACATACATACATATAAAAACAGGCAGTGAGTCAGTGTGAAAATAAGATTGTCTAAATAGAATCAGTTTAAATAGAGTTTTTAAGGGTTGAAAATTCTAAAACACTAGCGGTTGGAAAAGGTTTAACCCTACTTGTATCAGTGATTTCCACCACACGAAAATGATTTCTTCGATGTAAATCATGTCCAAATGGGGATAGTATCATCCTATAGACAAAATAAAATTACTCCGTGGTCACTCCCTATCGCCTGGTGTAAAAAATTGTATCGCAAAGACTGCCAGAACTTTTGCTGACCGCATTATCTCCCATCAGAATTTCCGTTTCTGACAAAGAATAGCGGGAAAACCAAGAATGAAGACTATGGGGCAAAACAGGTGCCTAAAGATAGCTGCCGCACAGTGGGCCAACTTTGTAAAATTCGTTGCAATAATCATATTTTGCGTGTGCTTAAAATTTTATGAACTTTTTCAGAGTTTTGGTGTAAAAATCTAAAAACCTAGTTTAACAAATAATTTGTTTTTTTATTAGAGCTCTTAAAAAGGAATATTTTTATTACAATTATGATCAATTTTTTTCCAATATTGCAAAATTTGAAGATATTCTGCAATTTTGACTCAATTTTTTGACTTTGAGTGGAATTACAGAATTTGCCATAAAAGTCCATGGACTAAACTCAACTGAAATTTAATTCTTGACCACATATTTCTAAAATATTAATCAAGAAAATCAGCTGCCACTTTTTGCCAATTTCAGTTTCAGAGAAGTTTTTAGTAAAGAATGTTTATAATTCATTTATGGCTGAATCATTAATATTTCGTCGAAATTGCCCACCCATTTTTTTACTTGCGATATGGGTACCATATAAAAAGTTATGCATTCGTACAAGAAAAAAAAGTTGAGATAACAATCAAACATGACATTACGATGATAGAGAATGAGAAAAAAGTGGATCCGACAATTCTGTCTGTCTGTTTGTCTGTCAGTATGTGTTAGTATGTATCAGAGACTACAGTCTAAACGAATGGGTCGATTTACTTCAAACTTGGTATGTGGAGTTTTTTGGAGACTATCCCCAGACGTTTTTTGAATTTTTTTTTTACAAAAAATAACGTTACCTGCCATATACCGGTTTTAGAAAAACTAATTTTTCTCAAAAGCGGTTCCTACGATTTTGATTAAAAAAATCATGGTAACTTTTTTTGATAAGGACTATCTTTAAATGAAAACCATTTTTTTCTAAAACCGTTATTAACGGTACCTGCCATAAAACCGTTTTTTTTAAATTCTGATTTTCTCTTTCATGACTCAATCAATCTCAACCATTTTTTTTATGTGAAAGGTTTTAAGTTGCCGTCATAATGTTTGTAAGAAAAAAATTTCGAAAATTATTTTTTAAAAATAATTTGAAATTTTTTTTTCGAAAACTATTCAATATTTTTTTTTCAAAATTTAGTTTTTAGATGTTGATAAATAATATCTTAAAACTGGCGTACCAATTTTTTTTATAAAAGTCCTTGCAAAATTTTATATTTAAAAAAATATTTTTTTTTTTTAAAAACGGCTCTAACGATTTTTAAATTTTTTTTGTCTAAAAATGTATCATTATAGAAGAAATCAAATTGCATACTTGGTTTTCAGATTAAATTCATTTAAGAAGCTGTTTAAGTCATTTGAAAATCGAATTTTATGCTTTTTTAATTTTTTTCTAAGAGAGCATTTAAAAATTTTTAATTAAAAAAGGCTTAGCATAAATAGTAACTTTATCTACAATAGCAAGTATGTGCGACCCAGCCGTGCATTTCATTAAACACAGTTTGACAATATTTTTGTATGCAAAATTATTTTTTTTAAAACGGCTCTAACGATTTTAAAAATTTGGTTTCTTAAAACTCATCTTTTTGAAATAAATAAAATGGCATAATTAGTTTTGAGCTCAAAAGAATTTGTTGTTTATTTCTTTAGTATTGTTTCAGTCATTTTAGTAATGCATTTTATGTTTTTTTATAATTAAACCTCAATTTTTTTTTGACACGAAACCAATACTTGCCCTATAGAGCAAGTAAAAAATGCATTTTCACTCAACCCAAAACAAAAATTTTTTGATGACGTCACTCAAATGCAGTTGAATCAATATGTTCTGCAGCCTTTCCACCAATCTATTTTTGGGGAATTTATTTGTCCCTTTTCCCATATCATTTATTCTAAATTTTACAAACACTCATATTAATTCTATTGACTTCTGCTCTCTAAAGTTTTTAGAAGATTGTCATTAGCCTATAATATGTGTGTTCTTAATGAAGTGTTGATTGCGTAAGATTTCGATTCAATTGGGAGGTAAAAGAATCTTTCATTTTTGTTTTCAATTCCGGCTAAGGAAATAAAACATGACAGTTAAGTCAACTTTCGAGAAAAAGTAAGCGACATCTTTTCCTATGTATATATTTTCAAAATCTTCAATACTTTTCGCATGCAACTATTCGACCTAGGATTTCACTTTAATATCCATTAAAAACTGATCCAATTGCATGCCACTAAAATTGTTACATGAAAGGATATGCGGGTATAGATGAGACATGGACCGAATGCTGTATTAACGAAGATCCCTAGTTTTATTAATTAAATAAGTAAGATAATTCCGTTTCCTTATATTGTTAATGTTTTTTTATTTATTTCTAAACAGAAATTAAATTTTGGCAATCCAATTTATCATTGAAATTTGTAATAGACAAAGCTGCCAATATTTTTTGGGGCAAACAACCAAAAAAAAAAAAGGAAAAATAAAATCAGTCTTTTTGTTGTTTACACACAACATTATCCATTTTGGCGACGTCTAAAGTCATATTTGTCTAACCGACTTATAGACACAAAAAAATCCCAACATCGTCATTTTTAACTACAAACAACAACAATAACATTTTTTTTTGAACTCACCTGCAATTTGCAACGTGGCATTACGACTAACGGCTTTGCCAACAAGATTTTTCGCTACACACCAATAGACACCGCCATCTTGTTCCTTTTTACTGTGTACCGTTCTGTAAAAGAATAAGGCTCCATTCTCCAGAAGGACACGATGTGATTTTTTTTCGTTCGTCTTAACAGGTTCGCCATCCTGGATTTTTTTATTTGTTTTTTTTTTTCATTTTTTTGTTTGAAAAAAAAAAAAACAAAGATGATGTTGATGATGATGATTTTAGAGTGTGTCCACGAACAGGTAGGTTATATTCCAGGTTGTTCCAATATTGTTTTGTGTGATATAAAACATCATCAGGACCCCACAGAACAAGACGTCAGAAAAAAAATAGAAGAAAAAAACAAAGAAAAAAAAACGTTATAGTGAAAAAAAAAATAATAAAATTAACGAAGTGGAGGAAAAGATTTATTAGAGTTAATTTTTCTTCTCGACAGGATTTTTTTCATTTCTGTTGCTTCAAGGAGAACAAAAAAAAACAAATTTGGGAAAGGAAAGGAGAAGTAGGCGTGAGGTGAAGTGGGTGTTTTTGTGGTATCCACCAGACTCAATTGTAGTTCTTCCTTCTCCGTTTTTCTTTTTTAGATATTTTTTATTGGATAGAAAAAGTTGTCCTTTCTATGGCATCAAAGTCAGGTTTTACCAAGTCTGTGTTTTAGCAATTGGAACTTTTATTCTTCAACCCCCTTCTCCCCTTTTTTATTCTTTTACAGAGTAGATATATATTCTATAGGTGGATGAAAAGCTGAAAATACAATTTTCCGGTTCATCGGTTTACTGTTCACTTATTTTGTTGAGTTTTTTGTTGTTGTTGTTGTTTTAAATCATTTTATTTGAACATTCTCGTTCGATAGATGTTTTAGCACGACCCTTTTGCCGAACGTGCCATACCTTCCGACACATCCCTTCAGAGTGGTATATTGGTCTCCTATTCAATACTAGATGATGATGATGACCTTTTTAGGGGGGAAATGAATAAAGGATATGCGGAGGGAATGGTCTACCTTATATGTAGAGTTGATGGAACTAAAACAGAAAAAAAAAACACACACAAATTCAAAAAGGGGATTGTAATAATTTACCTTAAACCATTCGATTGTCGGTTCGGGTTTGCCCTCAACTTTGCAATTCAGTGTGGCCGGATCACTTTTTTTCACTACTAAATCACTTGGATGTTCGGTTATACGTGGTGAACGGTATTGAGCTAAAATTGGAAGAAGAAAAAAAAAAAAAACATTGAAAATAAATTTAAGTGTTGTGCATAGAAAGTTGATTTTTTTTTTTTGCAAAATAGAAAATGGAAAAAAAATTAACTCTAAAAGTTATACAGAAGACAATTTCAATTAACATAAGTCACTCTCTCTGTGAATGTGTACGAATAAAAGATTACTAAATTGGAAGGCAAGTGAAATAATAAAGAACATGTCTTGAGAGGGAAATTTAGTAACAAAAAAAGGAAGTAAGGTTGAGAATTATTTTGATAGAAGGAAGGACTTTTAAGGATATTTTCCTTTTATTTATAGGTAAGTACAAGGTAAAACTGATTAAAAGGGATTTAAGATGGAGGATAACTTTTTTTTAGTGAATGTTGAATAGATAAAAGGCGTACAAAATTGCAATGGTACTTTGGAAAGTTAGGAGAATTTATGGTTGACAGGATCTTGAGATATAAACTTGTAATAAACAAAAAGGACTTTGAAGAGGGTTTGATTTTATGTTCTTTTTTTTTTAGTATACACATAGACACTTACATTTTTGCTTTCATTAGCATATGGAAACGGAATCAGAAGTGGGAAAAATAACTTTTATAGCAACTTACATTTTTTTCTGTATTGAAACAAGATTTATGTTCAAAGGTCATTGTATTTTTTGTATAGAGTTCATTTGCTCATAACCTATAAGTAACACCTGGCACAGAAATTCCAACTGCATATGAGTGACTTCGTCAAAAAAGTAGTTTTGGATTTTCGGGTTGAAGGAGTTGGATTAGAAATTTGAAATGCACCTTTTTGAAGAGCAACAAAATAAAGATTTAAGCTCTGTTAGTTTTTTTTTACAAGAATCTTTCCTTGATAAAGTTAATTTTTGTTCCTTTAATCTTAAAAATGCATTTTCAATATAAGATCGCAACATGTAGCAAATAATTAGCAACAAACTTCTGCTTGCTTATTTTTTTTTTAAATTTTGAGTTTTAATGGGTTTTAATAAAATGGCGGTGCTATGTTTACTACGTGAAGTTAGCACCGGACATAGGTTTAAGAGCAACAAATTCCTAAATACTTAATATGCTTAGAGATAGCTGAGATTTATACGTTCCAGAAGACCCACAATGCATTTTGGTCATGAAGGAGTTGGGCTAAAAATGTGTACTTTTTTAAAAAGGCGTAGTGTATCCCTTAAATTAAGTGCCGATCTTTTCACTATATGATCATTTTTTAACAACTAAGTTTTATTTTATGAAACTGTTGAAGTACATTTCAAATTCAAAACGTTATGCAACAAATTCGAGATTGTGTTTAGCAATTATCAGCAAATTACTTCATACTTGCATTTTTGAAATTTCTAATTTTAGATGGTTGCTCACTTCACGTCAGAGTTCCTAAAACTGCAGTCTTTTCGGTACTATGCAGTTAATTGACTATAAAGACTTAATTTTTTAAGTATTTTAACTTACACAAGTGCTTTGACTCGTAAACTACAGTCAGCAGTCAGTACTAAAATACTGACTGAACAGTTAATGAAAACAGTAAAATGACTAAAAGTAAATTAATTGCAGTAATTTTGACTGGTTTTGGTCTTCTAGTCAGTAGAAAGTTTTTGTACCACTTGAAGACTAATTCCAGTCAAAAAGTACTGCAGCTTATTAACTTTTAGTCAATTAATTGCAGCTATTAACTTTCCATTCAGTATTTTAGTTGTTACTGCTAACTGCTTATTTTGCAGTACGAACTTGGGCTTGAGGATAAGTATGAGCAATTAGTTCAAGAATGCGGCAGAAAATTAGTAACAAATTCATGCATACTTAAATTGTTAAATATCTGTTCTGGCGGTAAAAACTTTGAGCACTTATAAAAACGAATGTAGGGCCTTATTGCGAGTGTCTATTCGCTAAAAGTCCAGTTGACTTCTTCCAATTCTATTGATCTTCAAATTGTGATATAAAAAAGAAAGACTCAAATTAATAGGAAATTTGATTCAAATGTCAAAAAATAAACGATTTTGAAAAAAACACTGTCTCCAGAACGGTCTTGTTTTTTTTTTTCGGAAGAAGAAAATCAACAACGGGTTCTGTACTTCCGCCGGATTGTTCTTTAATTTACTACCACCCATTCTCATTTTAGCCATAGGGTTATAAAGGTTCCGGACCCAGGGCCCCTGGCTTAGGGGGGTCCCCAAAATGCTTGCTCAAAACCAATACTTCACATTTAAATAAAAATCTATGATTTCAGTTTACCAAACGTTTACGTAATAATTGTCAGAAAGATAATTATTACTAGAAAAAAAACTTTTAAGGTCTTGAAACCCTTTTCCTTAAAAAAACAGCCACTAACATATCACAACATGGAATGCAGGTTAAATCAATTGCGACCTGTTAAAAACTACAAGTATTTTAGAAAAAAATATATTTTTCGAAAGGGCCCAAAACTTTTCCAGGCCCGGGAGCCTCTACATGGCCTAAGATGTCCCTGCTCCCACCCAAAGCAAAACGATCATGGTCATGAATGAGATTTGGATTCCTAGGGCAACCAACGAGCGCCAAGTCCTCTCAATCTTCTTCATATTACTGAGTTATAGCATTTGCTTTATGTACTGGGTGGTATACTAAAACGCTTGTACCGCTTGAGAAACAAGGTAGTGTTTCTGTTTAGCAGGAATCGGATTGCCAGTATAAATTAACTGCACCATTAGTGCAAGTTTCGTCCTTAGTTTGTTCTGACTGATATTCAAAAAATTGGCTTGACCACTACAAAAAAGGACCGCTCGTCGAGCGACAAATCTGGACTTTTCCCTACAAACTATACGGAGCGATTTGTAACAGTCTCCGAAAATTGGCTCAAGTTTAACCAATGTTATACCTGTTTGCCATCAGCTTTTTTTACCCCCGAATTATCACCTTCCATATAAAATGATGATTTCAGCTTCAAAACAACTCAATTCCACTGATGCATACATCAGGCTTCCCTCGTTGAGTTTCTCGCTAAAAAATTCTTGTGTGCTACATATTTTTGAGATGGGCAAACCGTGTTAGGGTTGCTGTCCAATATCTTTGCATCGTTTTTTTTTTTCATTAATAATAATATTACCTAATTAATTACATTTTTCAAAATTGCAACAACTTTTCGTTTGTTCGACAGTAATTTTGCGACTTCAATTCGATTGCAGCAAACTCGTTTGTGTAAACAATTTATGCTATAAACTGAATAGAAGAAAAAGTTCAGCGCTACACCGGCGTTTGTTTTCAAAGCAACAAGCTATTGCGCTACGAACTAGATTACTTTGATGTAGAATAAAATGCATATGATAACCACAAACATTGTCATTTGCTGTAAATGAATTGTGTATTTAAACCAAAACTGAAGTTCTTTTGCACTACTACAAACTACTTTCTGGAGAGGTTCTTCACTAACTAATTCATTCGTTTGCTGCAAACAATAAAACTTTGTAGCAAACGAAAAAGTGTTAAGATGTAGGAAGTATTTTCGTTTGCCGCAATCAACTCATAAAAATGAACTCCAAACGAATGGGTGGTTGTTTTGCTTTTAAATTTAAAAAAAACTGCAGGGATTGTAATAACTTTCCAGCTAATGATTTTCATGTAATTTAAAGGATATTCATTTGCCGCAAACGAAAAAAAAATATGTTATTTCTCTGAGTGTACAATGTACCTGCATTCCACGTGCACTCAAGGAAACTTTTATTCTTTCTTTTATTTGTGGGGGTAAGGTAGTCGTCAACAGTATAAGTTTGATTCACAGAACTGAGCAAGACTTTGAGACCTTTTGGGAAACTGGTTCTTCACCGTCATATCTTATGTTTTCCTTCTACTTTCTGAGTAGGTAACTTAGACGTAACAGTTCCTTGAAGTGAAGTTGGCATGGTTTTAAAAACCTAAGATACCTAGCGCAAATAGCAGAATGCACGCTCTTAATTCCCATAATTCGTCCATCGGTTAATCTTTCCACTTGAAGGGGATAAGACTTGATTAATTCTATAGTTTTGGAAGTCATTTAAAACGATTTTTATTTTGCCAAATGCTTTCCTCGATTTGACTCTTCAATTCTAATAAAAAAGAAGATCGTCCTTCAGTTCCATTATATCCAATAAACAAGCTTAAGTTGATGATGCTGTTTTCTATTTTGTTGCCTTCCCTCTAAGGTACCTTTTTTTGGTTTTGAAATGTCATTAATTAATCACTGACAATCCAAATTTGTTCCATTGGCTTTGCTTTTTTGTATCTATGCACATCTTTATAAATATATTTCACTCGTACCTCAATCTATGTATATATTCATTTATATCCGAGCGAGATATACTATTTTCAAATGTGTCACTTTAAATGGGAGTGAAAATGGCAATTTGTAAATTTTCCTCTCCCATTGACAGTTGAAAGATTGAAATACAACATTTTTGTCTGTGAAAATCCGATTATTTTAGGGATACACGACACGAGAATACCTGTCAGTGTTTTCGAGAGGTGAACAAAATATACTCTTGTTGTGGGTAAATCTATCAGTATCAGGGGGAAAGCAAATTTAGGGACCAAGACAAAATGACATTTGTAGTCATTTGTCGAGTCGTGTCGTCGTTGATGACGAATGTTTTGAACACACCGATAACATGTGACTTAAAAAAAAATTCCATTAAAATTGGATATAAAAATAGAATTTAAGAGGAAACATTATAGAATAGCATTAGAAGATACCTACTTTCTTTGAAAATTTTATATTTGTTTTTAATGAAAAACTTGTTTCCTTTTCAATTTGATATCAATAAAGATTGATACCAATTCAAGTAAAATAAAAAAAAAAAAAAAAAAGGATTCCTTGAAGTTTTTCAAAGTCAAAATCCATCATCAAGCTACACAATTATTTTTTTCCATGATACACTTTGTATTTGTTATTTTGTAGATAAAAGATATAAAAGAAAATTAACCTTCCTGCAAAAGAAGATATAAACGTGATTTTTATTTCATTTTTTATTGATTTGAATGTGAAATTAAATCTTCATCTTGAGGGAATTTCCATAAGAAACGAAAGAAAAAAAGAAAAATAGAGCTGATTTGACTGGAATTTTGTTTTTGCTCTATAATATCCTTTTAAGATACTCGACTCGACAGAGATAGATCTTTTTTTGCTCTCAAGGACCCCAATGTATATAATATACTTTTTTTTTTCTATGTAGGTACTCGTAGGTATTTATATATCATCTCTTCTTGCTCACTCATGGCATTCTATTATAACAAAGTGTTTCATTTTTAAACAAAATGACGTGCAATTTTATTATTTTTTTTGTTTTTTTTTTCTATCATCATGAAAATCCTTTCCTTTTTTTTCGGTACCCTTCCTTTTGTCTTGATAATATGGGAATATAGGAGATGGGGTTTTTGGGGTTGAAGTTGAAGGATGTGTGTCTTGAGATTTATATTTTTTTTTCTTCTTTATTTATGATTGGGAGTGCCTTCATTTTAACAATCCGTTGCTTGTCTTTTTATAATAGACAAAAATATAAAAAAAAACTCTAGAAAGGTTTATGTTGTTTAATGGTTGGCAGGAGAGGGTGAAAGTAGGTACCTACGTTATAACAAATTAGATTGAAATTGTTTTCTTGGAAATTGAGACATTAAAATTGAGACGTGATATATGAAGGAATATGATTTTTGAGATTCTAACGAGGTCGAAAATGGGATTTATTGATCGATAAATTATGAATAAAAAAGAAAACTAATTTCCGATTTAATATATTTTATTTGTCAGTCTTTTTTTTTTCTTTCAGAGGAAATAATAATGTTAACAAAAAATAACAGAAAAAAAATTAGAATACCCTACTTTTTTTCTGTAAATAAAAATAAGGACATATTTGAAAATAAGCAAATGACCAAATTGTATCAAAATAAAATTCCACATACGAAACGATGATATCGAAATCAAAAGTTTGGTAGGATTGTCTTGTCACCAGAAGTGAGGGTGGGGGGTTGAAAACGGTAGTTTTTTAGATTTTTAATTCGGTTTAATTGAGGGCCCTAGACATTAAAAATGTTGCTGCTCTCAGCCAAACGTATCGAAAAAGTGGTAAAAAATCAGTTTTTGCTTTATGTCCTCGACAATTAAAGTTTCCCCGCAGAAACATCAAAATCCAAAACAAAAGTGCAAAATTGATTGATAAATTTAATTTTTTTTAAGTGGTGTCCGTTAAGGATGGTCAAAATTAGAAACGGTAATAGGCCATCTCTTGACCTTTCAGAATTTGGTTTCCGAAAAGTGTATTTTAACCGACTTCAAAAAAGGAGTATTTAAGGTTTTTTTTTTTTGGTCAGAACTTTCGACTGGGAGGATCGATTTTGATGATTCTTTTTGTATTTTAAGGCTACAAAGTGGTTTCCATGGATTTCATTTGAATTTGGATCAGTTTTGATAAGGCAATCCATGAGATAATCTTAAAAGTTTTAAATTTGAAGTCGGTTGTTTTTCTTTTGAAAGCTATTATCAAAACAAAGAACTGACTTTAATCAACTGAAATATTGTAGTGATGCACTTTGATGAAAGAAAATATGTAAATACTATAATGAACCATGTAATTTTAAATTTTTTTCTTCATGGCATACTGAAACTGAAATATTCGCAAAAAAACGAAAAAAAATGCAATTTTTTGGTAAGTACAGACATCTGTACTGCAAATTTTCGTTTAAGCATTTCAAATGAATACTTTTCGATCCATGAAAACAAAACTGATAGTGTCCCTGAGCTCAAAGTCAAATGACGGTTTGACTGGAGTAAAAAAAAGAAAAAAAAAAATGCAGACTCGCGGAAAAAAATGTGTAAAGTTGAGGAAAAACGTGAAAATTCGCGCAAAAAGTGTGGGATACCCGGAAAAAAAATTGGAGAGGTCACAAATGAATGCGAGTGTTCCTCCCTTTTTTTTTAACAGTATTCTTCTCATTTCCCATGGTCCATTTTGTTTTACTTCACATGTTATTTTCCACAATATTCCGCGATCATTTAGCAGTCCTCCTCGCTTTTTACCGAGGAAGTCCGTAGTAAATATATATTTCAACTTAACGCCGCGACTTTTCATGATTTTTAAGGTGACTTTCTTCGCTATTTTCCACGGTTTTTTACGCTTTTTTTTGCGATTCTAAGTGCTTTGTTTTATTTCTTCCCATGCAGTTTTCTGCGATATTCCTCGATATTTCATCTTTTTACCCTTTTTTTCCTTTTTTCTGAGCTATTTTATGCTTTTTACCTTGGCAACAAATATGTACTTCCTTATGCTATTTCCTGCGGTATTGTTCACCAATATTTTCATTTTTTTTCAATGGTTTACGAACATAGTAATGCCGCTTTTCACGCTTTTTTTGCGACTTACCATGCTTTTTTCCGCGGCATTATTTGCTTGTACTAACCCTTTTGGAAGACAGGGCACCTCGCCCTAACGCCAGCAATTGCTGCAACTACGCTGATCGACAACATCACAATGAACCAAAGCGACTGAACAACATATAGGCTTCTCATAGGGGCAGCAACGAACGGAGACTGGGCACCTTGCCCTTACACCAGCAATTGCAGCCCCTGAAGTGCGAAACAGAACAGAACAGGTTGTACGACACAGGTTTTACCATACATAGGTTTCAGCAATTGGTAATCACAATCCCTAGGGTATCACAATGGATCTACATTGATCTAACAAGATCAACTGTCAGCCCTTTTACCTAACCTTAACCCTTTTCTCCATGCTATATTCACCAGTAATTTCACGCTTTTTTACACGATATTCAGCGAAATTTTCCGTGACTTTTTACTCTTTATTCTGCGAGTTTCCACGCAATTATTAACCTTTGTTCAGCGGTATTTTACACTATTTAACTTCTATGCTATTTTCCGCGACATACTGCGATCGTTCGCCAGTATTTTCCGATTTTTTTTAAGGTTTCGAGCGCATTTTACAGCAACTTTTCACGCTTTTTTCCGCGGGATTATATGTTTTTTTTTCCGGTGGTACTAAACCCAATTTTTAAGACTTTCCATACTATTTGCCGTGGTATTCCACGAACTTTCACTAGTATTTCGCGATCTTTCACCAGTATTCCGCTCCTTTTTCGGTGGTATTAAACGCTTTTTCCCACGGTACATGGCACATTTTTTATAGTTTTCCATGTTATTTTCCGCAGTATTTTTCTATGATTTACATTTTTTTTTCTGTTGTATTTCGAGGTATGCCACTATTCTTTCTGCGGTATTAAACGTTTCTATCGGTGCTACTATTATAACCATCATCAAACAAATTCTATCCTCTATTTTGGCCATTTAATTATATTTTCGGTAAGCCTAACTCCAAGAATGCAGAACTTCATCGAAAACTTGCATACAACTTGACAACATCACTACCTATTCCAATTTTGTTAACTCAGAAACCTTTACGGAGCTTTATAAATTTCTTTTATTATCAGAATGACGGTTTTTAAATCTATTGAGTGCAAACAATTGAGCAATAGAATTGTATAAACATAGACATAAGATAGATTAGAACTTTTAAATGTCTAAACGGACCGTTATGTAGTCAGCACACATCTTAGTTCCCCTGTATTTCTGTAGAATCAGCGCATTATCTATAAAGCTACGTTTCCAGCTACAAGTTTGTCTAAGAACAAACAAACCTTTTGGCTACTTTAGGAGGTGCTTCGCACTAACCTACTGATCTACTGACAGTTACGCAAGTGATGATTGACTTTTGCTAGAAATATTTCATTAAAAAGTAGATTTACGCTTGAAAATAGAATCATTTTTGTTATTTTAAAACTTACAAATAAGTCTATTTTGATCCTGACACAATTGTTTAGACCGTTATATCATTTTATATTGCAACCATCTCACTTTAAATAATGATGCAATCAAATCGCTCTCTTCAAGACGCAGTTTTTGGTATATCACACTACTACTACTACTACTCTACTACTCTTCCTTGAAATTATAGCCAAGTTTTGACAGTTAATGTCACAGATATTTTTTGTAAACTTTTTTTTCTGAAACTTTCTTAATAAGGAGTTTTTACTGTATTCGAATTTTCTTCTAATTTTTGTCCTAAGATACTTTGTCAAAGCAAAACTAATTTATAACACCTCAACTCCACACCTACCTGTGTGACAAATCTGTTACTTGAGAAGGGGGGGGGGGGGGGATTTAGAAATAGACACCTCCAACAGAGCGAAAGTTTGAGAAAATTCAATTTAAGGCTTGATGAACAAGAGTCTGGCAATGAATAAGTAACCTCTGTCAATTTACTATGCATGATTACACTTTAGCACATCCCCACTCACGTATATTTTACTCATTGGTACGTACAAGTGAACATAATATATCCTTCTTTGGGAAAATATTATGTAAATCAAATAGGCGAGCAGCGTATTACTTCCTCTTCCTTTTTCTCTCGAAACTTGTCGCACACACATTGCAATTTGATGCAACATAATATCCCTAAGCAAGTTAGGAGAAGCACCAGCAGGATTGCGATGCATTTCGACTTTGGTTTCACTGCCATCGCTATGCGTCGCGTCGTCGTCGTCATCGTCGTCGTTCGAAATTGTCGTTGTCGCTCTTCGACGATAATTTGCTATGGGAAGTTATAAAGCTTTTGATGTACTGCAACAAATAGCTTGTCACACACATTATATTCCTCGCTATTAAGGAAACATGGTTGAACCCTGCCTCTGGATGGAGTACCCAGTGTATCACCATTCACCACTAAAAACACTGAGTTGAGCAGAGAGAGAGAGGATATATGAATGAATATATTAGCCTAAGCGATAGTCCTCCGTCGTCGTCGTCGTCGTTGTCGTTGTTCCCAGACTGAAACGCAAACAACATGACATTTAAGCAAGTCGCTTAACAAGCGCAGCAGCTATATGGAGTTATAGAGCCTCTGTAATTACAGACCACGCACGCATACCAAATGAGACTCACCTCAAATTTTATTTTAAGTACAAAGTGCCTAAGTATCTATTCTATCTATCTATAGATGCAAAAGTATCTATCTTTTGTGATGCTATACAACATGCATTTAAACATGTACACCGATATGTAGAGGTACACTGAGTGAAGTACACATAAAAGTAAGGATGTGCCTAACGTCAACTAATCGAGTTGGCGATGCGATGGGTGGTTAACATGTCTGGCATTAGAGTTTAGAGAAAAGAGGATGTGCGTGTGACATCAGTGTACTTATCCTTCCCTATCACATGGCTAATTGAAGACTTTTACAGCAGTCTATTGTCTGGCAATTTGGTTAGATATAGAGAATTCCCTTCCCCTCCCCTCCCCTCCCCTCCCCTCCCCTCCCCTCCCATCAAACAACCCCACCAAAATTTACTGAATAAGCAAATTGAGTTATTCGAATATCGTTTTGGCTATACGACCTACGTATTGACGTTTAACCTTTGTGATTCCCTCGCTTCGGCAATAATCTCCTTAAAATGAATAAATTTGCAACTTGTTAAGGTTTGGGTCCTATAATAATAATTTTTGATTGATTTGGGTGAATGATGGTGGATGGATTCTATTTAATTCTCAGCTTAAATTATGGGTTTTGGTAAAAGATTAATGAGTTTATTGGGGAAACAAATAATTGACATGCCCTTTATAATTTTCAAAATGGTAATTTTAAAAAGGTCAAATGTTGCCTGTCCATGATGGTATAGCCCTTAATCAGTCTTAGAATTGACCTTTCGAATTTAATTTTGAAAATAACCTTCAGATATAAAGTTTTCAATCAGCAAAAGTAAGTATAAAAACAACAACAACAATACTTTGATTTAACTAAATTATAAGTGAGGAGTGAGCATTCCAAACAGACCCCGAAAATAGGAATATAAGACCAGGTAACATATAAGAAACAAATGGAAGGGACCCCCAAAGAGATAGTTGATACCACAATGCAACTTGTTCGACAGGTATACCTTAATGACCCTGAAGAACTTTGTCAACGAAAGCAGAAATCCTGTCTTCTGGTGGTCGGATGTAATTGCCAAACTCAGAAGTAGCTTGCATCTAAGTAAGAAAGTCACCAGAAAATGAAAAATATGAGACGAACACCTAGAGATTGATCTTTAACAGTTCAAAAACAAGAGTCACTCAGCAACAAGCGAAATTGAGAAAAGTTCCTTGAAGCTCAGAAGAACACAATTGCACTTATCCTTAAAAAAATGATGCGCATTGTGGATCTACTATTCCCAACTCACCCCGCACTAGATTATCTGATAGAAGCATTTCAGGACCACTGAAGAAGAGTTTAAGATCGCCACAAATGCTCTGCAAAATAAAAAGACTATTGATTTGGCGGTTTACCAGTAGAAGGAGAAGTACAACAGGTACCTAACTGAAGGAACTTTTCCCAATCGCTGGAAAAAAAACAACGCCCAACTGCTACAGGCCGCTTTACATGGTAGACCCCACATTAAAATTGAGAATAGAGAAGTAACTGCAACCGTAACTCATAGCCACGATATAATGAAGAGGGGACCTGTCTGAAAGACGGTCTTTCGACAATAGAAGCTGTAAAAGAATTAGTTAGAGCCGCTGAAACCCCTCAGCGCTGAAATCATTCCACCATGAAAATAGTGGTTCTGGCTCCACTGTACTTCTGCAACGTTTTTTTTATTATGCCAGGATGGACAGGTATATTGGCCGTATTGGAAAGAAAGTTTCAAGCATCTTCTGTGTACTGTAAATTGTATCTCAGAGAATTCAAATTTATTTACCAAAAAACAGGAGGATCGAGAAGGAAAGATATCACATCAGAAGCAGCCATCCAGCCATCAGCCAGGGATCCATCCTTTGACCAGATGTCTGGAATATCGTCTGCGTGGAGCTAGATATATCTGAGGATTCCTATATAGTTGGGTGATGTGGTCGTTGTGATAAAAGAAAGAGACACTGAAAGAAGATAGTGGAACACGAGTTGTCTCTGGCTACTGAGAAAACCAAAACCGTGCTGCGAGCTGTTCTAGCATCAATAGACCTCCTGAAAGCACAACAAAAGTACGCACACGTATAAAACGCGGAAATTGGCTTGGCAGTGGAGATTGCGGAAGCAAAAACACTGATACAACGGAAGTGGCAGAAACAATGGGAGTCTAAACGCAAAGGCCATTCTGCTTTGAGGCCCATCGGAAATGGAAAATACGGCCGAAGTTAACTATACAGACACTCAGTTCTTCATCGAACACCGTTACTTCAGCACCTCCTTGCATATGACACGAAAAACAAGAAGCCCCTTGTGAGAGTATAGAGATACGACATTAGATGACGCCTACCAAACTTTCTTCGAATGCAGTAAATGGGAATATTTTTGTTATCAGGGAATGCAGGGCTATATTGGTTACCCACAAGTCTAAAAACGTTTAAAAAACGCTTTTTTTTAAATCTCTACCGTCGGTATATATCTAATCAGTGAGGTTGTGGCGTTGGTTATCTATAAATTTTAAGTGGTTACCCCTTACTAAGTATTTTCAGAAAAATGGTACTTTTGATGCACTTTTTCTCGACAACGCAGGCAGACTAACGTATTCGTCATCACAATGACCAGAACTACTTGTACCATTGTTTTTGGATCGGTTATCAGGGAAAAACCACAAACGAGCGACATTCTCAGTTACTCTTTTGATAAAGAGACTTGCACATCGAGTTTTCTGCGCGACAAATATGCTTTAAGCTGTATGGTTCTAAAAGGAAGCTTGAACTAAAGCTAGCGGCCCTGGAACTAAAGTAGAGGGCATGGCAGGTGGTTACGCGAACGACTACTCTTATCTCACGCAGGTATCTACCAGGGAAGGCTTAGACCACCAGTCTTTAGTAACCCTATTCATAAGTGATCACAGTTCTTATTTCATTGGTAAGAACTACACTTTATCATTCCGCAAACAATTTAGGTTACAGGGTTTATGATAACAAAATGGCGCTAGTTGGACTTTTTGAGCAGGTGCTCTAGATGCCGCCATTGCTTTCTTCCTGCCTTCTTGATTCAATGTTGTTGCTGATGATAGTTTCCAAGATTGGTGGTAAATGTTGATGTTCATGAAAGGATTAAGTCCAGGTTTGATAGATTGTAGTTTCTTCTGGAGTTCTATTTGGTTGTGTACTTCAAAGAGTTCAAAACAGTTGATTGATTTCTTAATATTCGTCTCAAACTATTTAGTTTAGTGCGTTACTAATTCTGTAATAGGTTGTTTGAATTTTTGTTTTCCTCTTTGCCACTATCTACGACTATAAAGACTCTTTACGTACTTGAAAAGGTGCCTTAGAGTGATTTCTTATCCTTGGACGTCTTAAGCTGTTTTTGGTAGACTATCTAGAGATCAGGTGACTTTTCGAAGTTCTTTTGAAGTCTTTCAACATCTGACTTTCTATTTTATTGTGAGTCCATTTCTAGGAGTACCATGATGTAAGCTATGATTGATTAATAGTTGAGAACTGATATGAAACAATATGCCTCATGTTCTACTTTAGCAAGGAATGAAGAAAGATTCTAACATTTATGCATGGTGTTCTGGGAAAGATTGGTTTAGTTTTAAAAAAAAACTACCACAGACTGTTCATCAGATCGCTATATTGATTTCTATCTGGAAACAGTATTAAGGTGCATACCTACTATCAAATCTTCAAGAAAAAGAAAAAAACACACTTAGAAAAGATAAGTGCCATTTTATTCAAAAAAAAAGTTCTACAAATGTCCTTTAACGATTTGAAACAAAAAAGTTGTATATTTCTTTTGAACCTTCTTACTTACTTCGTGCAATAATTTCAAGCCTCAACACATGTGTATGTTTGGCACATAATTCCACTTTAGGATCAAAACTTTTAAACAATTCTCACCCACTCAGAGATATGCCTGAAGCTATGTTAAACTTTTAAAGTAAAAAAACAAAAAAAATCCAATTTCTTTCAATTAAATCATGCCTCTTTCATTTTTTTTGCTAAAACTGAAAAAATTCTTATCCCATGATTGTAAGACTTCACTGAAAAAAAACTAAGTTTTTTCGTTCTCACTTAAATACATACATGCATCATTTTCAGTCCCAAACCTCTACATAATCGAATCAATTCTACCGAGTAAGACCCAATGAAGAAAAAAAAATCTCTAATCACAACTCTAGAAAAACCCTAAAAATAGAAAAGACAAAAATAAAAAAAAATTAAGCTTTAAGTGTCCAACTTTTCAGAATCCTTAAAAAAAAAAATTAAAAAAAACTTCTCATCCCTATAAAACCGGATGCGACTTAAGGCAAAAATATTTTCTAGCAAAAAAAAAATCTATAAAAATAAAAAGATACCATCGGTGGAATTTAGCTTATGAAATGATACGAAAATAAGATTCTCTAGAAAAGAACCGAACACACATCCACCAAAGAACACACGCACACTCGCACGCGTGTATATCACATCCCCAAGGTATTTCAAGAATGGAATCTGGACTATTTTGTGTGTTATGGAAATGGCAGCTTGTGCCTTTGACAGTGAGCACGTGTTCTTTCTTGTGTATACTCGGTGTCCGCTCTTCCATCCGCCTGAGTTTGCATCCGACTGTAGAATCTCTGAACTTTTTTTTTTTTTCTTTCCATTTGGTATCAAACATAAAAAAAAAAATTGAAAATAGAAGGAACAAGGAAATACCACCAGAAATTGAAATCCTTCAGTTATTGTGTAGAGCCTGTAAATATTATCCCAAAAATTGTATCTTCTAGCAAAGATGGTGGGGGTGGCAGCCAGCATCTCATCATTCCTCTTCTAATCCATGGCTGAGCCAGGGGGTGGGTATGCAACCAAAACCCGACGACATGACTTGTTTCAGCTCAAAATTAATTTCCTTTGGGTAAGAGGATTTTTTTTTTGTTGTTGTTGCTCTGTTTTTTTTTTTTTTCATCTTCCATTTCGATAGGATCTTCTTTTCTCTGATGGTGTATACCTTTTATTATTGGAGAGCTTATTTTCTTCTTTCTCGAGGCATTGCGTTTTGCAAAACGGTATGCTACGCGGAATTTATTCAAAATTCAGTAAAAAGAAGAAAACAAAAAAATTAATTATTAGTCCTTTATCCCACCGCACACTATACCGCGTGCTTTGCTGCCGAGAAAGAAGGACACAAAGAAGCCATAAAGGTCTGTAGCCAATAACAACGCAATCAAAAAGATGGTTTATTTTAGAAATATAATATCTTCTTCAAAAACCCGCATATTTTCTCCTAACAACCTTCTTCGCGAGTCACGGTTTGGGGTTTTCTTCTTCTTTTTTTCGTTTTGCTGTTTTGGGGGCGAAAATTCTTGGAAAATTTTAATTTTCTTTTCAATAAATTTCGCCAAACATAAGATAGAGAACGATAGCGCAGCAGGAGAAGATGCTCGAAATCGAAAGTCATTAGGGAAGAACCGAAGAACCCCAGCTGAAAACTAATAAGATATTCAAATATTTTGTATCTACACTGAAAGAAATATTTCGAGTGAATATAATTTAAAGTTGAGGGTTTTTTTTGCACAAATAGAAACTGTCTCGTCCAAAAAAGCTTACTATCACTTTAAGATACGCTTCAAGTTACATTTTCTTATGATGAAGAGCGAGATTTTTTTTGTGTGTTTTGAAAAAGGACATTTATTTCATGTTCATATTCAATAATTTCTTCAGTGTAGATAAGTTTTTTTTTTTCTTGTTATTGAAGATTTTTAGGGAAGCTCTTCGGTAAACATTGAAGATTATTTTTTTCTAAATCAAATATTTGTAAGGATACACTTTTTCTAACTTACAACAATAAAGTCAGGAAAAAGGAAGAAATAAAACTAAGTTATTTCAAGGGTTTTTTTTCAAGTTGATTTGTTATTATTAAAAAAATAAAAAATGCTGCTTCTGTAATTTCGTGCGGCTTTCAGTAAATTGTCGTCTTTTGGTAAATATTTTACTTGTAAAATGCTAATTTGTAGCTTTTGAATAAAAACAAAAAAAAAATGTTTTCTAATTAAATGGAAAAAAAATTGAAGGAAGCAAGAAATGTGTATTGTTTGAATCAAGATTTTAATCAAATTTGATTATAATTATGACTGTGGTAGTAAAATTATGGTGTGAGGTGTTATTTTCTGTTATTCTTTTTATGGTTTTCATTTTAATGAAATTAGAAAAAAAAAATCTTAAGCAGGATGTAACTAAAATATTACTCTCTTGGTATAAAACAAATGTTAAATTTAAATTGCAGGATAGATATAGTATAACGGAGTATAAAATAATCTTATGGACGATTTTCAAAATTCGCTTTTATGACTTAAAACCAAGTTTAATCCAGAATAAAAAATTTGTAAATGATCCGTAGTCAATAGCGACCGTCGAGTTACCCCTAGCTCATAATAAGGATATAGGTTTAAATTGGTGTTGGATGGAATATAAGCCGATAAATAGAAAAAAGGTTCCCACTTTAAAAATATGGCTTCATGAATGTGGCAACCCTGTTTAGACCAAACAGATTGCTACGTTACTTTATCCCTTACAACTTTTTTTTGTCAAGAATTGCTATGCCGAACAAAAGCTAATGATATTAAAATAAAATATTTTGAGTATGTATGAAAGGGTGATAATGGACTAACCCTGTTCAAATGAAAATAACCCTAATAAAAAATGCTTATTTTTCAATAACAAAAAATTTTCATTTTTGATAAAGTTAAAAATATTCATAAAATTTTATCGAAAGTATACTTTTTCTATCTATATAAAATGTACGACTCGGTCGCACATATTTGCGCTTAGCCTTAGGGTCAAAGTTCGGTTTTATGAATTTTTTTTTTTTTATATACAAAAATTCTCAAACCCTGTTTAAAAATAAAGTTGATATGTTTCATCTCAAGAAAATTTTAATGGTCATCTAAAATTTAAATTTTGAAAAAACACAGTGACCTGTTTTCGAAAAAAAAATTGTAAGTTTTTAAATCCAAAAATTTTAAACAATTTTTTTTTTTAATTTTGATATCAAATAAATTAAAGGTTTTCAAAAAGCTTCCGCATTATAAAATTAATCAAAATTGGTTGAGTCATTTAAGAAAAAGTCAAATATGATAAAAACGGTTATTTTCGCAAACATTTCTAATGACCTGACTAACAAAACAAAACACGAAAATTTAAATCAAAATCGTTAAAATTACATTTATGATTATACGACCGGAACTGTTAGTTTAGGTCCTAAATAAAGTGTCAATTTTCCGTCTAGGGAATTACCAAGACATTTAACCACCTAATTTTAATTAAAAATGGCTCAAGCACTATCACCATACAATTATTAATAACAAAATTATTAATAACAAACTTTTCAATCAAAAACATTTTTTTTTTCAAGAATTTTACCTAATAACGAATGAATGGGAGTGACGAAAGCTGCAACATAAATATCATTGATACCCCAACGGCCAAAATAGTGCTGCCGCGAAGATCAAAAGGTTATTTGGTTCATAGAATAACTTAAAACTCTGTTAAGTTCTTCATCGCAATGGTTTCTCAGGAAATTAAAAGCCTGACAAGCTGGTAAGAATAGAATCAATATTCGGATCGAAAGTCTCAGTTACCTACTCCCAATATTTTGATTTTTTTCCCTGAATCGCTCGACGACAGTTCTTGCTAAATTTTATAGGCAAAAAATATTTTTTTTTTTGAAAACGGCTCTAACGATTTTCAAAATTTTTTTCTAAAAATGTATCATTATAGAAGAAATCAAATTGCATACTTTGTTTTGAGGTTAAATTCATTTAAGAAGCTGTTTTAGTCATTTGAAAATAGAATTTTTTTTTTTTTTTTAAACTGAATTAAAAAGGGCTTAGCATAAATAGTATGCGACCCAGTCGTGCATTTTATTTGCAATGGATTAAGGTAGAAAAAAACTTTTTTTACACCTAACTCGAGATTTTGAGAGTGTTACGTGATCTCGGCGGCCGCGTATGTTTTGAAAGTCATACAGAATCACTACCGTGACAGTATTAAAAAAGCTTAATAAAACTGCATACCACCATTTTTGTTGATTAAATAAATTTATGTTTTGTAGGTAAATTTAAAAATAAGTTAAAATAATCGGAGTTAATTAACAAATATTGACGTTTCTGTCATAAAACACAATTTAAAAAACATGCAAATTAGTTGCTTAGAATATTGTAGCTTTTTCGTAAAATCAATTTTCATCAACAAAAACTCAATTTCTAATCACGGTAATTTTTCTTTCTGTTGAAAAAAGTCTGTTTCATATTTCAGTACCCATCATCTCCCCTAAAATATTTTGTTTCCTTCTTTTTTAAATTGACTTTACAAGATATGAATCTTTATTATTTTGCAAAACAAAAAATCCAAAAAGAAATCATCCGCCGTAAAATGTAATATTTTAGCAACGGAAATGTTAGAAGTGAGTTTTTCTACTAATGTATCTGTTTTCGAAGGTGAGGGAATGTGACAATGAAGAGCGGCCAGCGGATACAAAAATAGAATTACTAATAGACTGTCGCAGTCTACTTTCCTCACCAACAGTAAATCGCCAGTGCAAACGACCCTTTAATATCCCCATTTAATTAACTTCATTATTTGCTTGGTTCCCTACAATACATTCAGTTCAGCACAGCAACATGGTATAGCTGACTTCATTTCTTAGTCATTATCCTTGTTTATCAAAAGTTATTAGCAGAACCTAGCAGAATAAAAGTCCAAAGAAGTTATGTGTTGTGGTGCGGCGCGGCGGCGGCGTTAGTAAACATAAAGTCCAACAAGGATGAAGGGACATAGAAAAAAATTATAGATATATCCTGATAACATTAAAAGGAAACTGCCATCGTAAAATATTCACCACACAAGTTATGGATGGTCCGCGAGGAGTTCATATGCGACCTCTCCATGCGTATGGGCAATGTATGGCACTTCTATATGTACGACAAATGAAGACTTTGAAAGGACAAAGCAGCAAGTTCAAGTTATAGGTTATATGTTTCGAGTTTGACAATTCCCATTAGAATTTAACGACCGTCATCGCGCACGGTTAAAAAATGCTATATAGTGAATCGAAATCGGGTTGGAGGGGAAACAGAAAGAATTTGAAAGCACAAAAAACAAAGGAAACTAACATACATAGAGGTCCTTCTTGGACTGAAGTATAAATAACTTTGTTTAAAAAGAGAAGGAAGAATACAAAAATATTAGCTTCTTCGGATTCGATTGCGTTTCACTGTTTGATATGTTGTGGTTGGCTGACTTCACCCTTTCTTTCTTCACTCGACTCGAGGGGATGGCAAAATTGTTTTTGAAAAGTTCGCGTGCAATTTGAGTTGCTACAATGCACATATCGATTGTGAAAAAGGTCAACAAGCCGAGAAGCAAACAAAGTTTTACTTCTATGAATAGTATACGCTTCTATATCCTTTCTAAATGCAACCTGACGGAAGAAATATTTATGGGCCATGTTTTTTTTGTTTTTTGTTTTTTGCTTCAACTATGCATTAGACATAAGGACGGGAAGGTAATGTATTAAACGCTACTGGTCTTGAAAAAAAAGAAAAAATATTTCGAAAAAAATAACTGTGCAAGGAGGAATCCACGTGAAAAACTTCTCTTCGAGGCAGATGTTATGAACATTCACTCGTTTATGAAAATTTGAAAAGGGTATGATTTTGTAAATTTGTTATGACATTGATTGAGTAAGAATATGAAGTTTAATTTATTTTTTTTTTAGGAAAAAGTTTAACGGTTTTCTAAAGGAAGAATACAAAAACAAAAGGTGTATAATTTTGATAGGTAAAGTGGTTTTTGAGTATCTCATTCTTATAGAGGGTTTTCCAATAAGAGGTGTTATTTTGATATTCATTTTTGGAGATAAATGATCGGATGTTTATTTCATTATAAAGAGGAAAGTATGCCGTTAATAATGGAACACAACATCAGCCAAATGGCCGCCAAGACCACGCTTACAGGACCATATCCTTTTCATGAAATTTTCCATAACCAAATCGCAAAATGGCTGCCCTATGTCCTCGATAGCCTCACGAATTTCATCTTTGAGGTCTTCAATCGACGCTGGGCTGTTGGCGTAGACCTTATCTTTCACGTGGCCCCAAAGGAAGAAGTCGCAAGGTGTTAAATCACAAGATCTCGGTGGCCAATTGTGATCACCTCTTCGAGAGATAACACGGTCCGGAAACTTTTCCCGTAAAAGATCGATGGTTTCATTGCTTGTGTGGCACGTAGCGCCGTCTTTGTGAAAGTAAACGTTGTCCAGATCAATACCATCCAATTCAGGCCATAAAAAATCATTAATCATCTCTCGATAGCGCAATCCATTGACCGTAACTGTTGCTCCAGCCTCATTTTCGAAAAAGTAAGGTCCAATGACCCCGCGGGACCATAAACCGCACCAAACAGTCACGCGTTGAGGATGGAGAGGCTTTTCAACAATAACTCTTGGGTTTTCCGAGCCCCAGATGCGACAGTTTTGCTTGTTGACGTAGCCTCCGAGGTGGAAATGGGCCTCATCAGTCAAGATGATTTTTCGATGAAATTCCGGTTCATTTTCATGCATTTCAAGGACCCAATCAGCAAAGACACGACGTTGTTGATGATCAGCCGGCTTGAGTTCTTGTGTTAACTGAACTTTATAAGCCCTAAGACCCAAGTCTTTATGCAAAATACGGTGTAATGACGTTTGTGGAATGCCTAATTCCAAAGAACGACGAGGAATGGACAAACCTGGGTTTTCTTCAACACATTGGGCTACAACAACAATATTCTCAGTTGTTCTTGAGCGACGTGCCCGGGTTTTATTCTTCACATCACTAACTTGTCCCAACAGCTCGAATATGTCCACCAATTTCTGTATTGCGGTCCGACAAGGTGCTTCACGATGACCCAAAAATGTTTTAGTTTTACGAACCGTCTCTGCCAAATTTTCACCATTTTTATAGTGAATTTTAATAATTTCAATGCGTGTATCGTTCCATTTTTATTAATAGCGTAGTTTCTACTTGTCAAATGTCAAAAAATGACAGCTTCAAAAGTGACAGCTACCGAAATAGCGGGCTATTCAAAATAACACTTCTTATTGGAATTTTATAAATCAATTTTTGTAAGAAAAGCATTTATATTAAAACGTTCTTTACTATTTTTAGTGCATTGTGAATTTTTAAAACAGTTAGGTATACTAAACTCTTTGATCGTTAAAGACACATTTCTGCAAACTGCTCTTTTAAAACTTAGCCATTTCAAAATGGTCGATTTCCTTTATACCTCGAACTACAGCCTAAACCGCTAAACCAATTTTCTTGAAACTTGGTGGTTAAGGGTCTTTGGTGATTCCCTAGAGGGTCAATTAAAATTTTGTGTCTGCTTTTGTTGGTAGGGTTATACTTTTAAAATGAATGTTATGTTGTAAAAATTCTACCAACAGTACCTTCCATAGAACCGTTTTTTTCATTTTTGACTTCCGATTGATAGAATGAACCAGTTTTAATGATTTTTTGTATACGGAAGCTCCTTAACAAAAATAATTTTTGGATTTTTAAAAAAGCTTTCAAATTTTTTTTTTGAAAAATCAATTTTTCGAAAACGGGTCACTGTATTTTTTTGAAATTTTGGTTTAAAAACGGCATACCAATTTTATTTTTAAACAAGGTTTGAGAATTTTTTATATTTTTGAATAAATAATGAAACCAGTTTGGACCGCTTTGAGTTCAATGTGTGGTACCATTTATATTATTCTCATTCCCCAAGTTAAACAAAAATATTGTAAGAATCACACAAAGGCACACTGGTCGTTTTTTTAATATTTCCGAAATAACTCGAAAACTAAGATGAATATGAGAATTTAACCAAGAAACATTTTGTAGGAAATTAGATTTTCTATCAAAATAAAAATGTAAGCAAAATACAAAAAGTAAGCACAATAAATTAAGAAAAACTAGCCTAAAGAATCACGAATTTTTACAAATATTACTAAATTGTGTTGAATTCAATTCTAAGTAGTGATAGATGTTAGACTTACTCTAGTGAAAAAAAAGAGAGCCAAGCGTTAATACAACTTATAATTTTTTTTAATACAAATTTGCGGAGCTAGACTCATTCAAAGATAACTCTTTTTCTTAGTCTCTTTTTTAGTTTTTACTCGAAAACCTGTTTTTAGAATGTTTTTATAAAAAGACCTTTTTGGCCTTTAAAATTTGTTTTATTATAAGTATTGGCGTTTTTGTTTTATATTTCTATTCATTTTTTAACTAGGACTTATTATTTTTTTTTAGACCCCCTTCTTCTATTCAAAGAAGTGCTTGTTACAAACTTTTCTACAAAACTGCTAAATAAGGTTATACCGCCAAAATTATCATATCCGTGACTTTATAATAATTTTTTTTTTTAATTCGTGACTATGCAATATTTTTTTGGCTTGTTTTTATTAATTATTTGTGCTTACTTCTTTTTTTTTTTTAACTTTTTATTTTGATAGAAAATCTAATCTCCTACAAAATGTTTGTTAAATAAATTCTCAAATTCGTTTTAGTTTTGAATTATGCGGGAAACATTAAAAAACGACCAGTGTGACCATTTTCTCAAAAATGACTGCGCGAATTTATTTGAATCTTGTGTTTTAAGCATGCATGGATAGCACTCAAAGATATTCAATAATAAAAACCCGTGAACTCAATAATTGTTTCTACCAATGACAGGAATGTTTTTACAAAAAAAAAAAAAATAAATCGTTAGAACTGTTTTTTGTTTTTGGTTTTTCATTAAATCGAAAGGTTTTTTTATGCCATTTTTAAGAAATAAAAATAAAATTTCAAAAAATTCATTGACTCGTATTCGAAGTCAAAAATTAAACAAAAATAACGGTTAAATGAAAGATAATATTTTAAATCGTATTTTTTTTTTCATTTTTTTCAAAACTACGATCTTTTTACGCGAAGTATCCACACAGAATTGAATCAAAATGTTCTGGAGATAAATTAGCTTGTCTTCAATGTTAATTGCATCTTTAATTTTTCCTCTACCTGGTCCAAACTCCAAAAAAATTTAATAAAACTCAAAACAACTCCTGTCTCTTAAATTAAAAATTATAAACAACCAAAACGAATATTTTCACTGACTCAAATGTTGTTTTTTTTTTTTTGTTATAATTTTGAATATCGTTCATGCGATTGAATTTTAAAACTAGGCTAACGATTCCATTTGAATTGATTTCATTTTTCAGATTCTTATAGCAACTCCTTTCTAAAGTCTGACAAAAAAACTCAAAACAGAAGCAGAAACACTACACATAAAAAATACAAATTTATTAAATGTAGCGCTAACACTGACATATTAATAAAATAATTCTGTCTATTTTGTAAAGATTTTTAAATTTATTTTAATCACAAACTAATAATGTCAAAAAATTTGAAAAAATACACAAGTTGCATTCTTAGGAACCCAGAAATATCCGTGTTCTCAGAAATTTTATAATAAACAAATCTGGGGGAAACAAATTCAAATTTAAATTCGCTGCATCAATTTTTGATGTTTGTAGTTTGTGGGTGTCCAAAACAATAAACAAACCATGAAGAGAAGAATTTAAACCACAAGAAAAAAACACGTGTGTAGACAGGGAATTTTGTCAAAAGAGTATGGTAGCATCAAATGATAATTTCCATGGAATTCTCAGAATAAGTTTTCCAATGCAGTGTTAGCTTTATCTTTCGTTTTATTTTTTAAATCTACTGAATACAAAATTGAAATTCTAAAACTTGAGTTTGCAGGAATTTAATTCTAATCCTATGCTCTGATTTTGAATTGTTTGCTCCGTGTTCTTACTTAAAAGTAAAAAAAATATGTAAATCTAAAGCTACAGGAACAAAATGCAAACTTTTTCAAAAATGATTATATATTATTAAAATTCAAAACCTCTTCGTATTACGTCACTATTATCAAGATACCGCACCGCTTTTAAACCACCTAAAACCGTAATATGAGTAGAATAACTGCAGAAATTTGCTGCTAATAATGCTTCCATCATCGTTACAATGTTGAAAATACTTGGACCTTTACCATCAATATTTCGAATGTAATGGGGGAAAAAAATTGTAGTTTTTCTCGACTTTTCAATTTTTCAATGCGTTCAAACCACTATTGTTCCATAAAAAAAATTTGCACATCTATAAATGAATAAAACCTAGTCAGGTTTAGTTGTCAATTTTAATAATCTTTGATTTGTTGGGTTCGTCTCCATTCCAAAAGAAGCAAGTCGCGGAAAAAAATGGTAAAAGTAAAAAGCGTGGAACAGCCGAAAAAGAGCGCAGTGTACTTGTGAAAGATCGGAAAATACAACGGAGGAAAGCAAGGAAGGTCATTCAAGGGGAAAAAGTGTAAAATACCGCGCAAAAAAATTAAAGAAAGTCTGATAACTACGCAATTGCTCGGAAAAAAACATGGAATTCTGGTGAGAGATCGCAGAATACCGCGGAAAAGCGAAATAAGTCGTAGAGAAGAGCGTGCAAAGTTGCGGAACAAAGCGTGGCCGAAAAAAACTCGGAATACCGGGCAATCTGGTGACTACACTTTTTTCCATGACTTTCAATGCTTTTTTTCCGTAATTTCCAAACGGCTTTACTCACGACCTAATACGTTTCTTTCTACCCCCATTCCCCACTTTTACTAGGACTTTACACGTTTGTTCCGATATTTCCGCTTTTTTTCCATGAATCTCAAATAGGCCCGTCGCTCTAAAATGCAAACTATCCAAACCAAATTGTTTCAATGTTTCATCAAATAATAAGGATTTAAAAAAAAAAAAATCAATTCGATAATATCGTTCCCCTCAGGCCAGAAGCATGAATGTGCAAATTTTTCCAATTTCGAGTTTATTGGTTGGTTGGATTACCCCTTGGGTGATCTATGATTTCCCAAAATTTAGAATACAAAGACAGCAAGGAAACCGCGTTATGTTATCATATCAATCACATGAATTTAGAAATTCTTTCTAATTTTACGACACTGCCAAACCTTGTTACACGATTCCCAACATTTTTATTTTTGCAGGAGTGGGATGATAACGGGTGATTTTTTAGCTGGTTTGGTTTTGGCAACACTGGTTTTGACAGCTGACGTTTAGTACCTTGTGTCACTGTCAAACAGCTTCAGTTTGGTTTGCAATTTAACCATGGATCGTCTTACAAATGAACAGCGCTTCCAAATTATTGAATTTTACTATCAAAATTCGTGCTCGGTTCGAAATGTTCATCGCGCGCTGCTTCCATTTTATGGTCGGCATTCTCGACCTTCTGAGCAGTCTATTCGGAAGATTGTGACCAAATTTCGCACCAAATTTACTTTGTTGGACATTAAACCACCAACACGTTTACGTACTGTGCTTAGTGAAGAAAATATTGCGGCCGTTTCAGCTAGTGTGACAGAAGACCGCGAAATGTCGATTCGGCGCCGTTCCCAGCAGTTAGGCCTTTGTTACAGCACTACGTGGAAAATTTTGCGGAAGGATTTGGGCGTAAAGCCTTTTAAGATACAGCTGGTGCAAGAACTAAAGCCAGCCAACCTACCACAACGCCGAATTTTTGGTGAATGGGCTCTTGGAAAGCTGGCCGAGTATCCGCTTTTTTATCGAAAAATTGTGTTCAACGATGAGGCTCATTTTTGGTTGAATGGGTACGTAAATAAGCAAAATTGCCGCATTTTGAGTGAAGATCAGCCAGAAGCATTGCAACAGCTACCAATGCATCCCGAAAAAGCCACTGTTTGGTGCGGTTTATGGGCCGGCGGCATTATTGGGCCATATTTCTTCAAAGATGATGCGAATCGCAGCGTTACTGTCAATGGTGAAAGCAACCGAGCGATGATAACAAACTTTTTTTTGCCCGAAATGGAAGTTCTTGACTTGCATGATATGTGGTTTCAACAAGACGGTGCCACAGGCCACACAGCACTCGAAACAATGGCGCAATTGCGAGGCGAGTTTGGTGAACAGGTAATTTCACGTTTCGGGCCGGTCAATTGGCCGCCTAGATCGTGCGATTTGACACCATTAGATTATTTTTTGTGGGGGTATGTCAAGGCTAATGTCTATAGGGACAAGAAAGCTTCGATTGACGCACTGGAAGCCAACATCCATGCATTCATTCGTGAGATACCGGCCGATATGTGTGAAAGAGTATGCCAAAATTGGACTCAGCGGATGGGCTACCTGAGACGCAGCCGCGGTCAACATTTGCATGAAATTATCTTTAAACATTAAATTGCAAGGTTCAAACTATCGATTCAAATAAATATTTCATTCATTTTTTCAAATTTTTGGTGTTTTTTTTTTTTAAGTTCTAAGCCTCTTAAAAAATCACCCTTTATATTGATCCAAGTTAATCAAGGGTCCCCCTTAAATTTATGCATTTTAAAAGAAAGAAACTTATAAAAACAACTTTAATTGGTACAACTTTCAAAGACAATTTTTTTTAAATAAGGCGACTATGTCAAAAACGCTTATTTTGAGTCTAAAACATCCATTTTTGATTATTTTTCGTCAAAAACTTCATTCACTTTTGAACGAAATTTAAAAGTAATAACAATATAAATTTATTAATTTATTTGATTTTTTTTTTCGTATTTCGAAAATTCACAAAACAATATAATCGAACAGAATTTTCAACCGCTATTTTTATACAACCAAGCAATCAGGAATTTTTCTTTAGTCTTCTCCTCATACAAAGTATCATAGAATATTCATTACCGATATACCCTTCCATCAAAGCAAATATGTGTACAAACAATAAAATTCATGACCCTGTTGCTTCATAACATAGCCCATTGACCATAATATATTTTTTATTACTTACATGTATTTTTATATCGTAAGCAAATATTAATAAAAAAAAGACTCATCTCCTACAATAAACAGAATCACGAAGCACACACACGATTAATCACTCAATGATTATGCATCAATCAAACAAATACCCCATCATCCATCAGCAATCATAATTCCCCCTCATTTTATACCTCAAAATTAAATGTTAAAACCATAAAAGTATTGAAAATGTTTATATATTCAAAGAAAATATTAAAAAAAAAAAACATAAATTTAAAGTCAATTAACCGCAGCAGTGCCATGATATGCGTGATTGATCAATTATTCTTATACTCACCACCCCCTATTCCCCTATCCGGCTGATGCATCAAGCCGCGCCGACCAATGCATCACGACAGTAAAGAAAAATGAACACTTTTACCACACACGCATACACGCTTTTCATCAATATTCAATTGTACGAACAATACAATCACTGTAAAACCGCGCTTAAAGATATTGAAAAGCGCGTCAAGCACGTCAGTAAAAAAATAAGAACCCCAGAACGCTATTACAGCGTAAATACTGCGAACAAACACCCATATACGGGGGATCCATAAATAATAATAATTTTTAATCATCTAGCGGACAACCAGCTGATTATGGATTGGGTCACGCATGAGGTTATCATTTGTGAGGCGTGCGCGATCACAATTCCATGGAGAATAATTCAGTCGATACAGAAAAATATATTCTGAAGAAATTCATTGTTTAGTATTTTCGATTTAAAAACGGCCAATGATCTTTTTCTACTGATGCAATCTTGGATGATTAATGCCCAATTTGGGATTTTATGAGACAAGCAATGGAAGCATTAATTTTGAAATCTAGAAAATGGGTGGAGGAGGTTATAGTCCATTTGAGTTTTGGTCAGCAGAAAAAGATAGAAAAGGTTAGACGATATTTAAATAAAATTCTGTGATATCTTAATGATATTGTTTTTTACAGTCAAGAAGGCGACCGTAGAATTATTTAGCTCATAAGGTTAGAGATTGAAATTGGTGTCAAATGAAAGATAAGTTGCTACAACTGATACTAAAAACATAAGTTCGCAGCTTTTAAAATGGGCACATCAACGTGGCAAACCTGTCTGAACGAAAAAAAAAATCTACATTACTTTATGCATCATAACTTTTTAGTTCATTAAAAAAAGGAAAATATTAATTTTGTCACACAATAGTCAAAAATATTTTAAGAAAATCAAAAAATAAAGATAACAGTGGAAAGCTAAGAATTTGGTAACCCAATTCAACTGAAAATGCGTTAGGACTCGCCCTAGAATCACTTGATATAGGGAGAGTAAGTCCTGGAGCCAGTATGCTGGCCGTAAATGAGAAGTGGACACGCCTTAAGAATACTGTCATTAGTACTGATAACTCCATCTTAGGCAGCAGTCGTAGAAATCGGAACGACTGGTTTGATGATGAATGCAAGCTAGCGACTGAACGTAAGAATGTTGCGTACCGAGCAATGCAACAATCTCATAGAACGCGGGCACGCGAAGAGGAATATAAAGAGTTCAGAAGAATAGAAAAACGGTTTCACAGACAGAAAAAATCAGCCTGGGAGAAGAACCTAATGTGAGAAATAGAGAACAGCCGAGAGGGAGGTCCGCACCAGGCGCGGAAGTTCTACCAATCCGTCCGAAACATGACGCAGTACACACCACGCTGCACATACTGCAAGGACGTATAGGGAAATCTGATCACCGATCCACAAAGCATACTGGAGCGATGGGAAGTGTACTTTAATGAATTGCTAAATGGTCAGCTCACAGCAGAAGTGGAGGCTCCACTACTTCAAGATGAACACCCTATGCTACCGCCACCAAGCATAGAAGACGTTGAGAAGGCTATAGGACGGCTCAAGAAAAACAAAGCCCCGGGAGCCGATGGCATACCAGCCGAATTATTCCACCACGGCGGGCCAGCCTTACGTCAAGCAATTCATGATATCATAGTTCACGTATGGGAGCATGAAGAAATGCCAGAAGACTGGCGAAAAGGTATCATAAGAAGGAAGATGCCACAACGTGCAGTAATTAAAGAGGTATCACGTTGTTTAGTACCGCCTATAAGATACTCTCCCCTATCCTGCAAGACCGGATAACCCCATACGCTAAAACCATCATCGGACACTATCAGTGTGGTTTCATTCCAGGCAAATCAACAACTGATCAGATTTTTACCCTTAGGCAGGCGATGGAAAAATGTCTAGAATTTAACATCCCAACATACCATCTGTTTATAGACTTTAAAGCCGCCTATGATAGCATAGCCAGGGTAGAACTTTACAAAGCCATGAGAGAATTCGGCATCCCAAATAAATTGACACGACTGTGTAGGTTGACCATGACCAACGTAACAAGCCAAGTTAAAATAGCCGGATTGCTATCCAGACCAATCAACATCTTTAATGGACTCCGACAAGGGGATGGTTTGGCCTGCCTCCTCTTCAACCTGGCGTTGGAGAAAGCAATCCGTGACTCTGGCACGGCAGAAAGAGGGACCATCGTCAACAGGTCCAGCCAGATACTGGCTTACGCAGACGACATCGACATCATCGGAAGAACCGAACAAGCTGTACACGATTTCTTCATCCAGATCGAGCAGGCGGCACAAAATCTGGGGCTGTACATTAGTGAAGGTAAAACAAAGTACATGGTATCGTTGAATGCGAGAAGAACAGTTGGTCAAACAATCAAGGTAGCGGAGCACCTTGCAGCAACAGTAGCAGCCGATAACAACATAGAAGAAAAAATACGCGGGCGGCTTCTCAAATCCAACAGAGCCTACTACAGTCTGTCAAAGCTATTCAAATCCAGAAATCTAACCATAACTTCAAAACTGCTGCTGTACAGGACCATGGTCCTGCCAGTACTCATGTATGGATCCGAGACTTGTGTGCTTAGCAAAAGGCACTTTGACCTCTTAGCCGCGTTCGAAAGAAAAGTCTTACGGAGAATTGTTGACCCCATATGTGAGGAAGGACGATTCCGGAGACGGTACAATCATGAGTTGTACGCAATCTACCTTGAAGCAGACATAGTGACAAAAATTAAGCTCGGTAGACTCCGGTGGTCAGGGCACCTAGCTCGTATGAGCGAAGAGGAACCTGCTCGGAAAGTCTTTTGTGGTACATTCTATGGTAGACGGCAGCGTGGTAGACCATGCTTGCGCTGGAGAGATGGCGTAGACCAGGACGCCCAAAGCCTTGGGGTGCGCAACTGGATGGCGTTGGCTCGAGACCGGGATAGGTGGAAAGACTTGTTGAAAGAGGCCAGGGCCGGACCCCGGTTGTCAAGTCGATGATGATGATGGTGTTTAGGCCTACCTTTCTTCTTTCTTCTTATTGTTGGAACGTTGTAAGATATTGCCTTTTTGATGGGGTTCTCAGGATCTCTCCTTTGAACATGACAATACGAACTGAGTCGGTCGTGTTCAATTTTTTGGGAGATGGTATTTTTAACATGAAGGCTTCCTCGGATCTTCGTACTTCTAATTCTATCAAGCTTTGTAACTCCTGCTGTCATACGAAGCATCTTCGTCTCAGCTGCCGTTAACTTGCTCTCATACTTTTTGTACATTGTCCAACATTTTGAACCGTATGTGATTGCTGGACGCACAACTGCGGTGTAGAGCCTTCCTTTTAGCTTAGGGAGCATTTTGCGATCACAGAAGATAGCAGAATTTTCCCGCCACTTCATCCACATCTTAAGACAAATTTATTAAAGAACGTTAATTTAACTCATAACAACTTTGAAATTTTGAATTTATAAAATTGCTCTGTTTCATTGAAAACATAAAGCTACCATCTATCATACACATATTTCATGCATTCCATTAAACGTCCAATTCCATATATAGGCAATGCCTAAAAGCCAGTTAATACCAAAACAACCCAACTAATCTATATCTCAGACAAAGACTTCCATTCATAAATGCTTTGGTGGACAACTTTCAACATTCATAAGCCTTGCCACATCCATTTATCTGTAGGAGGGAACCTACAGCAAATCTCAGAGGCCCGCAAACAATGAGGGACGACAATTGTCCAGCTAATGGAGAGGCACACACTCTATAATCCAACAAAAATGAACGCAATTTATCAGAAAAGATTCAATTCAACAAGAACGCCAAGACCCAAACGACAACCCTCAAGGACATACTTCTTGATTGGCATAAACATAAACCTCAGTCCAACATATCATTCTCGCATGATTATTGAGCTGCATATGAATTGCCCGGAAGACATTCCTTCACATCAGCATCATCAACTAAACCAAACCAAAACACAACAACATGTCCAATCCAGAGGCAATGGCATCGAAAATTTCAATTGAATGCCAATGGAATATAATGACCAACATCATAACCACATAAACTCTGTACTCATACTCCTGTAGAAATGACATGAGGCTCTTTTGCTTGCACAGGGATCACTCCTTTCTGGCTTCTAGTTTCCTTTTGTTTGGTTATAATATGGGTTATTCCTTTTTTTTTTTTTTGAAGCAAGGAAACGAAGCCTCAAGTGTTGTGCCTTTTGAGATTGGCATCTGAACGATAAAGCAGAGAAACCCTGGACAAAAGAAAATCCAAAATCATAATAACAAATAATGTGACAAAGCTATAAAACCAAACACATAATTTCCAGATCCTTATGGTTGGTCCCGGCCACAAGGAATATGGGTAAATAGTATACGAAAATTCCAGTGGTGGGTTTTAATATTTTGAATTATGAGAGCTTATAGTTAAACGGTTTGTTTACTTGGACATTTTCAAAGATTACCATGTTGATTTTAAAAACAACAAAAATAAGGATGTTTAGAAAACAAGATTGAGATGGACAAGATTTTCAATGGAATTAGTGGTTTTTGGAATACAGCAGCTTGAATGCACGTTAATTTCCATCGAGGAGCAAATTGATTGAAAAGCATTTGCTTTTTTCAGTAAAACAGTGTTACGTACCAACCGGGGATGTGAAATTCTTAGAATTTATAAGAACCTTCCACTTAACTAATTGGTAGTTTATAATAAATGAAAAAAACTGGACTATATTTATGCAAACATTAAAATCATTTAGGGGTCTTAAAATTTTGTTTTTTTTTTAAAAGACGTATTTTGGAAACTATTATGTCTAGTCCTGCTTGAACATTAACGTGCATTGTTATTTCCAAAGAATATTTCTTCGCGCTAAATTAACACACAAAAAAAAAGAAGAAATGCTTTTGCCTTTTTTGTTTCGGATTCAGCGGGAGCGTAACGTTTTACCGGAACAGTTTTGAATGAGTAGCCGCAGGCTTAATCAATGAGTATAATCTGTTACAGATAGGCAGAACAACATGAGTCCATTTGTCACAAAAATGAGTTTTTGACAGATTATGAATCCTTAATGTAACATAAGTCCACTTTTTCGCAAATGTCAACCAAAAATACATTGTTTTATTGGATTTTTTTTCAAAACTTCTGTGCGAAAGTTTTATATACTAAAACTAAGAGCCAATTTCTTCAGTATTTGTCAATTTGTTGCAAACTCTCAAGTTTGCCAACGCTTAAGTTGACACAAACTTGAGAGTTGAGTGACAAGTTGAAACATGTTCTTCTTCACTATTCTAAATCTTAACTCGAGAGATAAACTTTAAAAGTTAGCCAACTTGTGTTTTTAAAAATTTCCCTGGAAAATTTTTGACAGAAGCGTATGTTTCAATTTGAATTTTGAATTTATTCTGCGAGATTTGAAATATTCTCGGTTTCGGTATGAACAAAAATATTTTTTTAAATTAAAATATTGCGAGAAAACTAATATTGGGAAAACCATCCATCGATCGTCTGCATCTGGAAGCAAAGATGAAGAAGAAAATGAATTGTTGGCTATTGAAAGAAGACAATATTAATTGCGGACACGGGCTGGGATAGAGAAATGGGAAGACCACCATTTTATTTACAGATTTCGTTATTTCAAAACAAACTACATTTTGCTCTTGGATTGATAAAGGTATAAAGGGTGAATGAAATATCTTGAATATTCCGTCAAATCAGTTGGTCAATACTGATTTTATTGACGTGTCTATGTCAACAGTGCATATTATTGTAAAGCGGGTGTCAAATGCAATCGCTTATTCCCCAAATTGTTTGCATGCCCGAAACTCGACGAGAAACGTTACACACAGCAGTACAATTGTATGATATAGCCAAATTCTAAGAACAATTCGGGCAATAGATTGCAGCATGTAAGGATCAAATCGCTTGCTGGCAACTATGCAAAACTTTGTAGAATTTATGGACTCTTTTATAAATTTTCATAAACATTTAGGCAATGTAAAACTGTCAGCAAAACTATTTCTACCTTTATTAACAAACAAAATCACAATTTTTGCGCCATTAAGAAAAACTTCTATTTTACGAGTATATGTGTCCATCATGGTAACTCTTAAAAAATCCTTTTGAAACCTTTTAAGAGAATCCCTATTTAAATTTCAAAACATAATATAAATGAATTTTCACACCACCCATAAGTGCTGATAAAAATATTATCTTCAATCCCTCTTCAAAAAGCATTTAATTTTAAATAAAAACAAAAAACCAACAAACAAACTATCCGCCACTTTATTAATGGCAAATAAAAAGTCATCCAATAAAAATCATAAATTGTCTGATAGCGCACATTAACAGATAGTATAAGTTCAACTGTGAGAGTTGTCAGCACATCTCAGTATAAAAAAAAAACAAACACACATGTCCCAACTCATTCATATTTAATGTTCCTCTCAACTTGGAATTCTCTCTATACAATAATGAAGAAGAAGAAGAAGTGTAAAGTGTTTTCCATTTTAAGTTATGGGTGACCTCCATCTAAAAGGAAGTACATCCCCGCATCCCATCAATTCGATCGACAAACCACACGACCGACCGACCGAAGAGCAAAAACCATTCGAAAACCAACCGAAAACTTAATGGGCCCCGATTTGAAATGGCGCTCCTTCTTCCATTAGCCTCTAAGCAAATGAATCCAAAAAGACAATCCTCTAGGTTCATCTGTGGAATAGACTGGCTGGTGTATATGAAAATCATACACATGATGCTTATTTAAGTGTAAAGTGTCTTGTCTATCTCCCCCACGTAGATATCCACTTATAAGAGAGAGGGAGCTATTAATGTCAATCAAAACATTTCATTGTTTATTTTTTCTCGATATTCAAATCGATTTATGGGTTTCGGTTATCAAAAAATTAAGGAAACTTTAGATTCTAGTGAACGTTATTCAAGCTTTGACCCTCTCGGTATCGGATGAAATATTTTAGTCTATAAGAGCCAGAGACGAAAATTCAACTTTATAATAAGACACTAGGCTTAATATTGCCTCCGTATTCTAATAACTTTTGTGAGGAATAAATTGACAGGCCACTAAGTGGCAAAAAAGTGCTACCAAAATTCATCAAAAGTCTAAGAGTAGGGTTGCCACAAACTGTCAAAATGTAGCAACAACTCTACTCCTTTTCCAAGGTTAACAAAAGCTATTAGGGTACCAATCAGTCAGAGCTGTAAAAGACTGCAGTCAATTGGTAATGCAGTCAATTCAGTCGCAGTTAATTGACTTTAACTTTTACTGGCAAGCTAGTAGGTACTACTAATAAGTAGCTCAGATGCAAAATAAGCAGTTAGCAGTCAATACTAAAATACTGACTTGCACAGTTTAAGTTAATGAAAGCAGTTAACTGAGAAAAAAATTATTAACTGCAGTACTTTTTGATTGGTTTTAGAAATGTTCTTATACTGTTGTGTAACTGTAAAAAAAAATTAAATTGTTAAATTTAAATTGTTAAACTTTATTGAAAAATATTCCTTTAAGACTGCAAAAATTCGGAAATAAAAACACTTCACGTTCAACACAGAATAGTTTTTATTTTTACTATTGTATGCATTTTGGTAAACAACTGAGGAACCATCTTCGAGGAGCGTCAACAGAAACTAGATAACAAAAACTTTTAGTCAATTAACTGCTTTCATTAACTGTACAGCCAGTATTTTATTTATTGACTGCCGATTAGAGGTTTTACAGACTAAGTGGTAAAAAAAGAGCTGCACAAAAATCATTAAGAGTCTGACATTAGGGTTGCCATAAGCTGTCAAAATATATTAACAAAAAATATTAGGGTACCAATTCGCCAGAGCTGTAAAAGACGGCAGTCAATTGGTAATGCAGTCAATTCAGTCACAGTTAATAGATTTTAACTTTAACTGGCAGTTAGTACATCCAATAAGTACTTTAAATGCAAAATCAGCAGTTAGAAGTCAGAACTACATAACATACTGACTGCTAAGTAAATGAAAATACTTAACTGACTACAAATTTATTAACTGCAGTACTTTTTGACTGGTTTTAAAAATGTTCTTATACTGGTGTGTAACTGTATAAAAATTACTGCAGTTTATTAACTTTTAGTCCACTAACTGTACAGTCAGTATTTTAATATTGACTACTGATTAGAGTTTTACAGACGAAGTATTAAAAAAAGAGCTGCACAAAAATTATAAAAAGTCTGACATTAGGGTTGCCAAAAGCTGTCAAAATATATTAAAAACACAATTCTTTTTCCAAGCTTCACTGCAATATGTTAACCAAAACTATTAGGGTACCAATTACCAGAGCTGTAAAAGACTGCAGTCAATTGATAATGCATTCAGTCACAGTTAGTTGACTTTAATTTTCACTGGCAAGTAAGTACCTACTGCTAATAAGTACTTTAAATACAAAATCAACAGTTAGAACTACAGAAAGTCAGAACTACATAAAATACTGACTGCTAAGTAAATGAAAATACTTAACTGACTACAAATTTATTAACTGCAGTACTTTTTGATTGGTTTTAGAAATGTTCTTATACTGGTGTGTAACTGTATAAAAATTACTGCAGTTTATTAACTTTAAGTCCACTAACTGTACAGTCAGTATTTTAGAACTGACTGCTAACTGTAGTTTCACAGTCAAAGTATTTTTGTAGGTTAAATGACTTAAGAAATTTAGTCTTTTTAGTCAATTAACTGCAGTACTGAAAAAAAACTGCAGTTTTTACAAATCTGTCAATTATGACTTTCGGTACACCAAAAACCTGTAGGGCTTTGGACCCCAAATTTCTATCTTACTGCCAATATAACAACAAATGATTACATCCTCCACTCATTTGGCTATACTTCTCTAAAAAATTAAAAGTATCAATGCACATCTCGTTGGTTTTTATTGTGAGTGACCTTTTTAATCTCAAATAAAATACTTAATTTTATTGAGCGCTATTATTCACTTGATACCTTCAAATGTCAAATAAACATAAACAATTCGAATTTGATAACCTCTTGAGTTTTAATTTTTTGTTTTTTTTTTTTAAATATCATTGAACTTGTGGTCCAGATAATAGTTAAGTGGTGCCCTCTTAAAACAGGAAACATTCAAGTTTGTAAGAAAAAAAATGAAAAAAAAAAAACCTATAAAACCATCATCGAAGTGAGTGTTTCTTATCCTTGGGATTTATTTGGTTGATTTGTCTTCAGTCGAATTAATCGTAAATTTTTCATTGACATTAATTGTTGTTTCTCCCTTCTTCTTCTAAATCTACTGTAATGGCTGTCGTAGATATACGACTTTTCATCAAAGTTGACCGAAATTTTGCCCTTTTCGCCGTGTGTCCATTTCTATCTTCGGATATCGAAGTTAAATAAGAAGCTTATGGTTATCGAATGGGATGGCAATCAAATGTTGAAGAAAGTCGATAAAATACTGTTTCAAGGATTTGTGTATATGGGAGAGAGGGGTAAGTGAGGGTAATAAAATGATACTTAAGGAGAAAAAAAAACACAAAATTTCTTCTTCTACCTTAGTCGTTTACTTTTTCTTATAAGAGGATGAAATAAAATGCCTACCTATACACTTTTTTTTGCTTTTCGAATTATTTATGGGTGCTTTTTGTATTATAGGGGAGGCGTTTTTCTTATTTCAGTCCAAAGTCAATGATAATTTTCTTCACAATTCAACTCGAATTAGGTATGGGGCGGGGGTTGGAAGTTATACAAAAACAGAACGGTGGTGTTTAGGTAGATTGTATAGACTCCCCATCATATCACTTTTACCTATGCGTGAGTGAGTGTTTGAATTTTTATGCTAACGTTTGTGAAAATATTTTGCCAACTCTTTTATGAAATTTATTTATTTTGCTTTGTTGAATTTATGTGCAAAGATAAAGAATAAAAGGGAGGTGATTTGATATTTAGGATTATTGTTTGACTTGTAATGCGTTTCAATTTATTTCTATTACAATAAAAACAATAAGGTGCGAGTTATTGGTTTGTTTTTTTTTTATTGCAGCACGTCCCGAATGTACATATTTGATTTTGGATTTGGGAAAATTGTTTTGAAAGTAGGTAGCTAATGTTTTTAAATATTTTGTAGAAAGCAATGCATAAATTTTGTAATTTCAGAAAGTAGAAAATACATGTTTCGATACTGTTTTTGTAAAAGCAAGTAGCAGCAGAAAAACATTTTAAACGTCAGAAGTGGATACATTTGTTTAAAAGCTGTAAAAGCCTGAAGTCAATTGGTAATGCGGTCAATTCAGTTGCTATCAATTAACTTTAATTTTAACTGCAAGTAAGTAGGTACTTACTGCTACAAAGTACCTTAACTGCAAAATAAGCACTTAGCAGTCAGTACTAAAATACTTAACTTCTAGCCAACTAACTGCTTTCATTAACTCCTGCCGACTGTAGTCTTACAGTTAAAGTACTTTTGTTAGTCATAAGTAGGCAATTAACTGCATCACCGAGAAATACTGCAGTTTTAACAACTCTCATTTGTTTTTATCCGAAACCGATATTTTTGGCCTTACACACGAACTTCACTCAATTTTTTTTGCTAGAATTGGTTTCGTATTTAGAATTGCCTAAACTTAGGTTTAGTTTGAAATTCAGATATTTTGAATAACACTTTCTTGAACTTTTTATACAAAAACCTTTCAAGAATGTCAGTTTTGTTTGGGGAGTGCTACGAATTTCCTTTTTTTTGTAATTCCACAGAACAATGGTACTGATTTTCAAAAAAAAAAATGAAGCATCTAAAAATAGGAATACCTAATTTTCAAAAGATTTCGTAAAAATCAATATTTTACATTTTTTTTGTAAGAAACTTCTTGCAACGGTACGGAAAAGTTTCGGATTACTACTGTGAATCGTATAGTTTCTCACGAACTTTTGGCTATGCCATATGAATATTGTTACCTATTTCATGAATACCTCAGAAAAAACGTGTGGGTAAAGAATAAATGCACGAAATAGTGTGGAAAGAGCGTGTGGAAAGTCGTTATGAAAACCGTGGTATTTGCAAAGCTCTATCACTAATATTACGATCTTTTTCCACGGTAGGTACTGCACTGTTTTTAAAGCGATAGCCCACAGTGTTTCACATATTTTTTCGCGACTTTTCACGACTTCTCCTGCTGTTCTCCACTGTGTACTGCGATCTTTCACTATCATTTCGCTTTTATCATGACTTCCCACGCTTTTTCATTCGGTCTTCCGGTACCCACATGAAACGAATTCAAATGAAATTACTTTCAAGTACTGGATAAAAAAACTGTCGAAGGCTCTAAAATGTAAATGCACAACTGTTCTTATAGAAAACGTTACAAAGGTAGCTATTAGCCTTTTGAATTAAAATTATTTAATTACAGTTTTAATTTAAAATGAGAAAAGTATAAGATTTTGTTTCGAACAACTAAATGAATTTGACCCAAGAACGCAGAATGAAATTTTATTTCTTCTATAAACATGAATTTTTAGAGCAGTTTGAAAAAAAAAACTATTTTGAATTGACTATTAAAAAAAAAAATGCTATGCATTTTTTATCCGCATTCAAAAACTGGATTTTGAAAAAAAAGGGATTTTCGAAACAAAAAAATTAAATTTTTTTTTAATTAAAAAAAAAAAAAAAAACAATTTTCCAAAATGTTGTTGTCATTAATGTACAAATTTTTTCAACTTTAGTGAGTCATGAAAGAGAAAGTCAGAATTTAAAGAAACGATTCTACCGCTTTTGAAAAAAAAAAAATTGTTTTCATTTAGAGACAGACCTTATGATTTTTCAAATCAAAATGGTAGGAGCCAAAAGTCACAAAAAAAAAATTCTTTTGACCAACCTAATGTAAAATAGGCGATTTTGATGATCAGATATATGTATATGTCAACTCTTAGGTTCTTTACCCGTTCAACATGAAGTTAAGTGTGTTGGCATAATTTATAATCATCTATACCAGGAGTCAGTTTTTTTTTTAAACTTAAGTCATCCTTTAGCACTATAAAACAAAAGTGTTCATATTCTCTGGCAAGAGTTTACGGTCAGATTTAATTTTTATATCGTCTACAAAGTCAAGATCTCACTATTATGTATAGACATTAAATGACATCATTAATTGCTAAAATAAAGAGAAGTGGTCCTAAATGACCACCACACGGCACACCTGATTTGGCAATATTTCCTTTTGAGAAAGAACATTTGATGATAATATAATATTGAACAATTTTTTAAATAATTTTTTTTTTTTATTATTATTTTAAGCAAAACGTGGGGATAAAATGGCCCACCAAGCTAGAAATAGAAGAATCGAATAGAATTAGAAGGTTTTCTGAACACAAGTCTCTAAGTTTATTAGGCATCACTGACATATACGAAATGTAAGCAACTTCAAGCTTTTTTTTTAATTTGGCAGGTCAAAATGTGTCTACCTATTTCTAAAACCAGACGTAATACATTTTTGTGAAAAAAAATTATTTACGAAAAACTCCACAAAAAATTGTATTTTGGAATACGCAGTCAATGCATGTAAAAGTTTGTGCGATACTAAAAGTTAAAAAAAAAAAAATACCCTTAATGGGTAAAATGGCCTCCTTAGTATTGGGATAGAATGGCATAGTGTGCCATTTTGCACTAATTTACGCATACATTTTCATTTTTTTTTATTTTTTGAAGGAAAATTGTTGGAAAATATAAACAAGTTACTGACAGGCAGTTCGGGAGGAAGGATTCATTAGCAAAAGCTTTAAATGCCGTTCAAAAATAGAAATTGGCCGGAAGAAAGATTTCAAAACATTTGGTGTTTCAGGAATCACCCACTCAACAAATAAAAAAATTTAAACGGCTAACAGAAAAGTCTAAGGGATTAAGGACTCCCTTACCATTCAAATGAAAAAAAGGAACTGGTGCATCGGGATTTGGATACTTTCTTGCCAGTTGGCTGAACAAAAACACACTTAGCATACCAGTATATAGGTATGCCATTTTACCCAGGTAATTTTGATCAGTGGAATGTGAAGACGTTTTGAAAATTAAAAATTTTAAATACTTTTTTTAACATTTTAAGCTTGTAAAGCGAAAAAGCTGTAAGCGTTATTGATTAAATTCTAAAGAAAACAAAATATATGTATAAAACTTGAAGTACAATGTCGGTTTTTTATCGAGATATGGCTCATTTTCCTCAGGGGAGGCATTTAAAGCCGATCTTTTTTATTAGTGCAAGAATTTTCAATCTAGTCATGCATTTTATTTGTTTCAGTTTTTTTTGTTAGTTTTATGTCTTTCTATGAAAGTCCGAAAAAAATTGTATAAAATAAAACATTAAAAAAAACTACCATTTCCACGTTTAACAATTTAATTTCAATGTTCATTCCCCTTTTGTAATTCGTTCCATTATTTCCACTACTTAGAGGAAAAAAAAACTCACTTATTTCACCTCTCAATTAACATGGTTGACTAAACATTCGCCGTGGCAATTTACTCATTAAACTGTATATCGCCACTACACAATCTCCATGTGTCTACCGTACTTTGGACGTCTATATTATTATAAAGCCTTGCAGAGTGTACGGTAAGGTTTACCTCAGTGTGGTACCCTATCCCCATACTGTTCAGTTGAAGCTTTATAATTGGCATTGATTCGCTTCCCCGCATCACCAGGCATCAGCAAGCACTTCTAACATCGTCGTCGTCGTCGTCGTCGTCAGAAAATTGTTACCGCGTGTCCCCTTTTGATAGTTTAATGTGCACGAAGGTCAAAGATCCTAGTTGCCACCAACAACAATAACAACAACAACAACTGGCAAATGAAAAGATTTACCTTACCCATAAATAGAAAAGAGGTAGAAGGGAGAGGTGCGTTTTGCACACCAAAACAGCTCACAGTACTCGCTTGTTTCCTTCAAATCGGGTGTATGTACGCAGTTGGCAGTTGTTGTTGGTAGGAGCCCACCTAGAAGGATTTTACCTCACCTCTCTCGCTTTGCTTCATGCCACACGTACCAAACGTCTGACTGAATATATCTCTCTATTTGTGTGTGGTGCTCTTGAATGGAAAAAGGGGCCTGCTTGATTTGGAACCTATCACCGACTGATTTAGCATAACAAACACGTCCTCTCTGTACTCAAATACCTACCGCTCTTCTACCTTTAATTCAAGCTGCTGCGAAAAATTGAAGGAGCGAAGGTACGCTTGAAAGTTTGCCACTCTCAACAATATACAGGAGTAGCTATAGGATACAAAATGAATCCTTTTGATTTGGGGATGGATTGTGTGGTGGTAGTGACAGTCTCCTTGGTATACGCCTCCTTCGAGTTGTTGAAGAGCTTAATTAGCATGCCTTGATTACCTTGTAATTACAACGAAATGACAGAGAAGAATTTTTAATTAATATTTTGCATCGCCTCCGCCTTTAGCTATGTTCTGCCTCCCGATGCCTTACTTTTTTTAAGGCAAGCAGGTGCCACCAGATATGGCAGAAATCATAATGAGGTCGTCAAGATGCGACAAAGTTATGTATAAACTTCCAATATGTGGTCCACAAATGACCTTTCTCTTTCCACATTATTTTCCTTTAAAGTTCCACGCACTTTTCAAAAAAGAAACAGAAAAAAAAATTCCACTGAATTTACGACTTGAGGCTGAATCATAAAAAAATCCATCGATATACGACACGTATAGGATTGGAGCTTCTCATGGGGCCTGCCACACCACCGCGTCGAGCTGCGTTACCACAAAGACTTTTTTGTTTGGTTTATTTTTCTGTTTACGTTCAACGTCATTTCGTCATATTTACGAGCGTTTCAAACAGACGCGCGTATCTTTATAGCTGTAGCGAGCGTTTTAGGGCTCGAAACGAAAGTCATCATCATCACCAGATAGAGAGAGAGAGAGGGAGAGAGAGAGAGAACGAGAGAGGCTTGTCTGGAAGTATCTATAGCCACTTGACGTATAGTTAACCCAGCCAGCCAGGCATATACCGTTTTGCGTGAATGGAATTTTTAATGTGAAAATAATTAAAAAATATGTACACCACCTCATCACCAAGCCTGGGATGCAATGGCAAAAGGACTCTTTTTTTTTTTCTCTAGAGCCCTTGGTCGTTGCTGTAGTTGGGTTTTCAGTTCAGAGTCAAATTCAGATGCATAAGGCTTGTGGCTACAAAATAGACGAAGAAGACGCGACGACATTTTGTAAAGCTGATGTTTATGAGTGGGTCCCAATGCGATACGATGCGATGGATGGATCGATCGATGTTTCAGATTGTTCCCCTGTTATGTGTGTGTGTGTATGTTGTGGGTTGAATATTATATAGACACACCAACTGAGAACGTCAGAGGTGAGTTGCCTACGTAGACCGTTTTTTTTTTTGCTTTTTTTTATTATCAAAAACTCCTCCGTAGAGCGTTTCGATGAATTGGCGATTTTTCATTCTTAGAAGTGAGATCCAGCTAAAGCCATAAGAAGTTCCATCATCACAGCTGGAAACTAGCTCGAAATAATTGATTGTTCGCGCCCGCTCATGTGCCTGGGTGTACCTAGTAGGTATAAGCGCCAGTGGGTGAGCTAAATATAAGCATTATCATGTAGATACCAACAACTCATAACCACCTATATAGCCATATCTTCTTCATCACCTTTTTTTAAAGTTGCGATGTTTCTTCTTTAAGGGATTGGTAAGGATTCAAAAAAAAAAAAAATTAGAAAACCTTTAAATTTGTATAACTTCACTTCTTATTGACGTCGTTTTTAACGTCACAGAGTACTAAGACCTCAAGCCAAAAAGGTGCAATATGGACCTTTTAGCCATTTATTTGAGTGTTAAGTTCACAAATTAATTGTAAACTTACAATTGGCTTATTGGGTTGACTAAATGTCCACAGATAGTTCCTGTGAGTTAATGACCCTTACTAAAGGTCTTGAGAATTAATGCGATGACCCAGAAATCTATTTTACTCTTATTTCAAATTAATAATTCTAAACTTAAAAAAACAATAAGGTCCCAAAACAAAGCATGTTCGCTTATGACCCCCTATTTAAAAAAATATTGAAGACCTCTGGGGACTGAAAGTTTCAAAAGATCTGTGGTAGAAATATAATATGATGACAAAAATTATCAAAATGATGTTAAAAGCGTTTAAAAATACAAATTTTCTTGTAGGCCTCTGGGTCTAAATAATTGCAAATACCATTTGGTCTGATGACCTATGACCCTGAGTTAAAAAGTAAAAAACGTGGGTCTCAAACTTTTGAAAGATCTTTTGCCTTTTTAGTCTACTTTTTGAAAATTCAATTTAAAAAAATTAAAAAAAAAACACTTTTACTCGAGACTCGTGGGTCTCAGAAATTTGAAATGCCTGAGTATTTTTTTATATGAAAAGCATTTGGATGGGTCTCGGACTTTTTAAGCTGAATCATTTCTAAGATGTTGAAAATAATTTTACAAATGTTTTTAACTTCGAGACCACAATTATCAGATATTTGAGAACCATTTGACATGTGACCTTGTGCATTTATTTCGAAAGACCTCTATATAAGTCTGTATGATGATGACCTAAAAGATCAATGTGAAGTTGAAGCGTTAAAAAAAAGAACTTTTGTTATAGACCTGGGGGTCTCAATATTTGCAAATACCTTATGGTCTGAGGACTTATGACCCTGAGTAATTTTGGATCTATTCAAAACTTAAGAAGTGTTTGAAACAAATTTTTAAAAATGTGGGTCTCAACTTTTGAAAGATCTTTGGATCATTGAACCTACTTTGTGAAAGGCCAATTTAATATAAGAAGTGGTTGGAAAAAAGCAAACTTTTAATCGAGACTTGTAGCCTTGTGAGTCTCAGAATTTGTGAAGGTCTTTTTCTAAAGTCTTATGACCCTAAGTCATTCTTAATATACAAAAAATTAAATGTGAACGTCTTTAACAAAAAAAACTCTTATTTTAGAACTACGGTTTTATTGGGTCTCAGTACTAGGTAGGAATAGGAACTTACTATTTTGAAAGACATTTGTGACCCTATTAATTATTTTAAGCATGCCCATTTTAATGTTAGAAAAATTGTTTTAAAAAAAAAACTTTTCCTTCTTCTCTTATGAACCTGAGCCCTTAAAAATGACTTAAAAAGTTTTTTAGAAAGAAAAAAATTAAAAATGTTTATATATATTTATATATAGGTCTCAAACTTCTCAAAGTTTGTTAGCCATTAGGCCAACTAAGTGAAGTGGTTGGAAATATAAACTTTTACTGGAGACTTATGGGTCTCAGAATTTCAAAAGAAATTATTGTGGAGTCTTATGGTGACCCTCAGTCATTCTTTATATGAAAAATAAAAATGAATGTGGACGTCTTAAAAAATAGAAGAAGGTTTTTCTGTTAGCGACTAGAAAAAAAATTTTATTAAACTCTTGAAGGACCTTACAATGTAGTCTTATATCTCTTTAAAATAATGTAAAAATATGGGTCTCAGACTGTTGAGAGATCTTTGACCATTAGGCCAATTTAATGTTAAAAGTGGTTGAAAAAAACTGACTTTTATTTAAGACTTGTGGGTCTCGGAATTTCGAAAGACCCCTTTCAAGAATCATAATGATCCTGAGTAATTTTTATATGAAAAATAGAGCAATGTTCATAGAAGTCTTTGGTACAAAAACCTTTTGATTTAAATCTTGGGTCTCAGTTTTTGGAAAACTAAGGATTTAAGACCCTGATCCATTACAAAACATGTTCAAAATAATTTTATGAGTGTTTGGAAACAAAATTTTAAAGCTAATTAGTCTAATGGCCCTAAATATTGAAAAGAAAATTTGATACTCATACCTGCGGGTCTCAAAACATAAAAGATTATTCCTTAAAAATTCATATTCAGGAGTTTAAAACACCCATTTCATGAAAAATATACTTTGAACTAGTACATACAACCTCAAAGTCTTCCTCAGTTGATTTTAAAATTTGAAAGTTCACGATTGTGGCTCGCGATATATGCGCCAATAACCAATTCATTATGGAAGTTGCAGATTATTATTATCTTTTTTTTATCTGGTGTTGGTTGTGGTTCGCGCCTTGTAATCCTAGGATCCATACAGAGCAAATTTATATCTTGAAGAAGAGCAGTGATTTTCTTGGAAAAACTTGTGTGGGAGATTGAATACATGGAGGATGTGGTTTTTTATTTTCAGTTTTTTTTTCGAGATTCAATTTGGAAGTTTTATTGCATCTTGGTGGTTTGATTGCTTGTTCTCACGATGATGATGCTTGCTGCGAATGGACGCTGGCTGTGTGATTTTTATTTGAGTCAATTAATTTGGAAGACCTTCTTCACCTTTGAGGAGTATATATGTTTTATCGTACAAAGCAATGGTCTAGAGCAGATGGTGCAACAGCTAGAAATAGGAACCGTGAGTGCTTTGTTGAATAATCGATTTATAGAGATAATGGAAAATGAGAGTTTTATTTAAGAGAAGTCTACATATATGGTTGGAAATTGGAATTGGGATAAATGTACCTATAGTTGAGGTAACAATATCTAATCTGATTCACCTCTGGATCGGAAATGATGTGAATTTTTTATTAGAACCCCCATTGATATAGCGAAGTGAATGCATGTAAAAGTAATTTGTATTCGAATGATAGAACTTTGGTCAAAACTAAGAATCTGATATATTAAACAGATTTGCAAGAAATATTACTCAAATGATCTCAACGTAAACAAAATACGTTGACTTAAGTATTTTGAACATTATAACCTTTTACTTATCAACTAAACTAACACATTTTTTTATATACTTTTATGAAGAATGTTATTATTTCTTACAAAAAATAAAACGGAATTTCATATACTTTTCCCTAAAGGCTAATACAATTCATACTGTCTCCAGCGAAAGACTAGAGAATAAGCGGTAGCGTGTCTCAGGAGAGAGCAGAGAGCGGCTTTACGATACACTTGAAAGAAGGGGATCGTGAACATAAACCATTAGATGCCCAAAGTGGTCTACTTTCTGTCTCCAGCAAACACCCAGAGAAATAGCTGTGAGCGGTATCCGACTACGGCTCCTGTCTGCAACACACTTAGAAGAAGGTTTAGTTTAGTTTATTTATTTATCTAGTGAAAAGCTAGAGAACGAGGGGTGAGCGGTCTCCGGTTGACGGCTCCTGACTGTAACACGCTTAGAAGAAGAGCAACCACCAACCACAGAAGAACAGAAGTATCGGTCGGAAACGGTCCTGTTCCTGTCTCTAGCAAATGACTAGAAAATGAGCGGTAGCCTGTCTCAGGAGAGAGCGGTTCTATTCACGATACTCTTGGGACTTGGAAGATGTGGATCGCGAAATGAAACAAGTAGTTGCCAAAGGTGGACTCCTTTCTGTCTCTAAGAATAAGCGGTGAGCAGTATCCATATGACGGCTCCTGTCCTAGTGTCCTCCCGCTTGGCACACTTAGAAGAAGGGCAACACAGAAGACAGAAGTCTCGATTCGAAATGGTCTTGTCTCTAACGAAACACTAATGAAAAAACGTTGAGCGGTCTTCTGTTGACGGCTCCTGTCTGTAGCAATCCTAGATGAGGGACAATCAATGAATTATCGGTTGGAATAGTTCCAGTAAAATGAATGTCAAGGAGAAGCCTTGCCTTGTCGGAGATAAACTTGAGAGAAGTGACTCACAGACGAAAAAAATTTAGGACCAACAACAATACCGGTTATTAAAGCTCCTTGCTAGTAGTAGTGTACTAGAAAGAAAAATTTGGTCCGGTTGTTCTTTTTCATGTTTCGTTAAACGAAACATGATTGTTTAAAGATCCTTTTTAGGGGTGCCGAGGTTAGCTGAGTTTCGGTGAAGATGGTATGATCTGAAACCGATCATCCACCATCTTTGGGGGAATCCAAATGGCCGTGGATTTCCATTGGTTGGGAGGGTTAAGGCCAACACTGCAATTCCATCAGCAGTGCCCTTGATGTGGAAATAGTCCTTCCGCTGTCTCATTTTAAAAGTTAGTTTTCTTGATTTTTGTTCTCTGGCCTGATTTATGTTTTTGGCTGCAGGCGAGGTTAAGTTTCGGGGGCAAGATCCCCCCTATTCCGGCGAGCTAACTGCCAAGCATCGCAAGCAGGCCGCGTCCTCCAGAACTTAACATTCCACCCTACCTTTACCAATTTTGAAAATATTTAGCAACTACATTGAACTTAACATGACCTTTAAATTGATACCTAAAACATCTATGAATGTAAGTATTGGGGGTGCAGACTTCATAGAAAAGTGGATCATCTCCTTTTTTTAAAACAAAATTTTATGATTTTTTTGTTTTGTTCTATAAAAAATTTAAAGTTCTCCAAAATAGTCTGTGAAAATTAATGATTACTAATTTGTTCTCATTGAAAATCTTAGAATTCATGGGAATGTATGCTCGTAATTTCGATTCATTTATTATTATAATTGTTTGAACTTGTTTACTGATAAATTTAAACAGTTTTGAGTTTGTATTCAGGATTTTTATGTATGTTTTTTTGATATAATTTTTGTTTAACAAAGAACCCAAACTATAGGAAAATCAAGTCAAAACATAAAATTCAACCTACACGTTGTTTTTTTCTAAATCAATGAAATATTTTTTTTTGATTTTCAAAAAGAAAACTCAAAAGATTTCAAACAAAAACTGTTTACATTTATGTGTGCCTTTGCCATAGCATTTTATAAGAAAAACCCAACAGTTATAATCTTTTGTGTCAAAGTTATAGTCTTAAAGCTTTTGTTAATTAAACAACGAGAGAGTGTCTACTCTACAACATACACAAAGCTTGTTTGTTTGAAATATTTACCTTCATCTTTCTTTGTTTACAAAACTCACATCCACTATACACACATTAAATCTGCTTCAAGGCATTTCTTTTTCATTTTTTCTCATTTGTTTTGTTGTGTCATTTCAAATTAAAGAAAAAAAAAACTGGAACAAGATATTGAAAGGAAAATCAATCCTAAGCACCTTCAAAACCATCTTCATTCTTTTTTTTTTTGTATCTTCTTCTTCTGTTTCCATTCAATGTCAAAAGATAGATGAAGACTAAAAATGAATCTTTATAAGGAACAGTAGGAAGGTGTATCTTTGAAATGGACCCCCTACCTACGCTACTCTGACAAAGTAACTTTAAACTTCATTACTTAATTGTATCTGACATAAGCGCCTTCATCTTAAAAATTATATACATTTCGTCGTCTTCGTGAATATTTATTCAACAAAGTGGATACCTCCTATCTGAAAGGTGCAGGCATTTTCATTCTTTTTATGGAAACAAAATAATAGAATTTCAAATTCAGGTTATTTTAATGAGTGAGGAGAAGTTCTCACACCCACTAGCATCAGCGTTTTCTATCGTCGTCGACGCGTCGCACTTAAAAATTTAAAAATAAATTTTAAGAGAGGAGCTACACTTCACCTTCACACTTTTTCTTTTATCATTAAAAGATACTTTCCCCTCCCCCATACTCAAAAAATGTATACGAAGACGACTTTAGAGCAGGAAAAAAAAAACTCCTAATTGAGTGTTAGACAAAATTTGGGTCACCGGCCGATAAAAAGAGCAAACGGTACCAAGCACAAAAGATACATTTTTGAAGTGCATCTCTCTGTGATATGAGGGTGGAGGCGTGTTATCTCAGTCAAATATGCATAAATGGAACACCAAACACGATATTATCGTATCCACTTTGTGGCTGCACTCATTTTATTGCGTAGATCATCCTGATTTGTAGTTTTTTTTTGTGGGTTTTATGACACTGCGTGTTAGATTTGTATGGTAGCGACGACGCACGCATCGACCGACACACGTTATAGTTATATTTGTGATGTATCTTAAGGAATAGAAGTTCTTCTTTTTTTTTTTTTTTGGCTTTTTAAGTTCGAAATCGTGTTGGTTTCGTTTTTTTTTTCTTAGATAAGAGAAACTCTTTCCATTAGATACAAATGTATCTTTTGGTTTTTATGATCTCGTTGACATTCTTTTTTCGAATCATTAAATGAGAATGACGAATTCTTTACGGAAAGCTTTTAAAAATAATATCGACAAAGTTAATCTATCAGATACATTTATTGCCATGTCGTCTTTTGTGTGTGTTTGTGTGTGGTATCAATGAATCTTTGTATTTGCATTTTTATTACCTTTATGCAGTGTTATGAACGGAGGAGGCTTGAGAGCGCAGTTCATGATCATGATCTCAATTATTGTATGCAATGTTATAAAGGTAAAGCTACTTTTAAAGTTTATACCATGTAGAAAGATTGCCGTAAAGTGCATGATTAGTTGGCGGTAAAAGACAATCTGACGTGATTTTTAAACAAGAAAATTTAAATAAGTTCAGAGCCTCACCAATGCTTTTTTGGGCCTAGGATAGAAAAACCAATTAATGTAGTGTGTATTGAACTCCCTCCCAATCTTACAACTTAGTTGCATTTCTGAGATAGGTTCAGTCGCTTTGCAAGGACGTACTATGCACCTACTTGTTCATACTCTTTTTGAGTAGCTAGAATCGTTTTAGTAGAAGTGTACCAGATAGAGTTTTGATCTTTGCTATAAAGCAGGCCATGTACAGAGAAGTTGAGGGTTGCCAGGTGTCATCAAACACAAAAAATAAAATAAAAAAAAAAACATTAATGAGGTACAAGGCTCAAAATTGGTAAATTCCATGATAGGTTTTATTAATCTTAATATATAAAACAAAGCCGGGTTAGTTACACCATTTATAACTCAAGAACTGCTGAACCGATTTTAATAATTTCTGTTTAGTTGGATTCGTCTTAATTAGGAATAACAGAATAACTTTTAAAACTTCGGAAAATCATGGTCTCGAGGAGGTTTCCCATGTATTGAAAAAAAAACAATAAAATCAAAAAATGGCGGAATACTGGTGAAAGCCTGGGAGAATAGCAACGAATAGTTATGAAAAAAGCGTTTAATACTACGTTAAATATCCCGGAGAAATTCACGGAGTAGAATGAAAAGTCGCGGAAAAAAGCTTGAGAAGTCGTTGAAAAATATGCATGGTAAAAAGCGCAGAATATTGTGAATAAATGCGCGGAATACTGATGAAGTGGTGAAAGAACTTTTGAACACCACGTGAATGATCGTGAAATACAGCATGGAAAATCGTAAAATAAGCACTTACTTACGTAAAAAACTGCTGAAAAAACAAAGAAGGTCACAGAGAAAAGCGTGGAATCGCGGAAGAGAATATGAAAATTCGCGGAAATAAATGAGGCATACCGTGGAAAAAAGCGCGGAATACTGCGTGAAATGTCATGCAAAAATATGCGAACTATCGAAGACTATTATTATTAAAAATCGCGGAATATTATGGATAAATCGGCAGAAGCGTAAATTTATTAATAGATTTGTCAGAGGAATTAAATCTAATTTTGAGTTGCGAAGCTTAAAATTGGAGTCCAAATAGCTGTTTATTAATTGTATGGGAATACATGTAGATACAGCTGAAATGTGGCCATTCGTCAACATACTAAACAAATTTTAAACAATTATTATTGGTAAAAAACAATGATATAGGAAACAAAGTGGAAAACTGGTCAATTAATAGTGTAAATAGAGTTTGAGGGTTGCCAGATGTCTTCTGACTATGATTCGTCGCTAGCTCTCTGACTATTAGTACTGCGAGAAAAAGAGTAAAATACCGATAAGAAAAGCGAAGAAAGTCACGGAGAAAAGGGAGAAAGTCACGAAAAAACTCTGAGAAATATGTGAAATACTGCCGGGTTAGGTAGCAGCTGCAGTTGACGTACAGTAAATAACAAATTTTATATAGAGAAATCGTTCAAAATCATAATGCATGACAGTTCAACGTCTGCCAGGTGAATCTTTTCGAATACAAAAAAATAAACAAACAAAAAAAAGTTATAAAAAACAACGAAATGGGTAATAATTGTGGAAAAGTGTTTTAATTTCACTTAAGTACACCCTGTCTCCTGAATAACATTAACACTTTGATCACACTGGTCTAGCGGCCCTGTCAAAGACAAATGTAAAATGATCTATGGTTCGCTATGAGTTTTATGTTTTACCGTGTCGTCAGCAGTCGTCGCTAAAGTTGCTCTGGTGGCGCCAGATTAATCTAGACTTGGAGATTAGAGACTTCATTTCATTTGCACATGGTCAATTGTGTGAATATTTTACACAAGGTGATCCGAAATCAAATGTTGCAATAAAGTTTTTTTATTTTTTTTTTTTCTAATAGAAAAAATATAATTAAAAGATAGATGTTCAAATAATATCAATCAGTCATAAGAAAAGATTTTAGATTTTTGAAACCTATGGCTTGGTTAATCTGTTAAGGTTAAATAGTGGTTCATTAATATCTTTAGCTTTGGTTGATCCTTTTAAGTTTCATAAATTCTTTAGTTAAAAGTAACTAGGTGCAATGTTGATTTCGATTTTACTCTCAATAACCGCTTGTACGATATTTTCTATAAAATACTTTAGTTTCTTTTAAGGATTTTGTGACAACAAATTTGTTTTTCTGAATTATTTATCAGTTAAGGCTTAACTTATTCTCTTTTTCGTCATTTACATTCAGATTCAAATTTTTGAAAAACCTCCAGCTAAAATATTTTTGCATCACCCTGTATGTGATTTGATTGTCAAGATTAAATAATAATGCATTTTCTTAAGTGCACAATGAGCTTTTGATTAAACAAGTGGTTTTGTGGTAATAAAACAAATCATTTATGTATGTACGTAGATACGTGTGGGAATATTAAACATATGCTTTGAGAAATTATATAGTGGAGATATTGATGCTTGGCTTGGTTGTAAATACATTTATTTGAGTGGAACTTTGATATAAATTATGCAAAATAAGACAGCTCACAGCAATGTTTTATTATTATCATCAGATAAATGGTTAAACATTGATTAAAACAACTTTATTTTCATCATTTCCTTGCATGGTCCTTGATATTAGTAACCCAACGCAAGTAGTAGTGTTTTGGAGATTTTTAGACCCACCTACCTGAATCCATATTAGGAACGCTCAGAACTTAAAATTCATTTTTAGGACCCTTACAAAATGTCACGATTAAAGCCTAAAAATTATTTTAAAAACATTGCGTTAGTAATCCTGAACTGTGCCTTAAAGTTGGTTTGTCAGAAATTTCGAAATTGTTGTTCGTTTTTCTGCAGAAATGTTGAAGAAATCGAACAGTTCAATCACATTGGAAGTATTATATCCATAAAAAGTGGAACGGACCTGGAAATTTACATCAGATTCGATATTTATAATATGACTGTAAAACCATGAAAGTCTCAGCTACCATCTCGAAGAAATGGCAGGTTTTGCACATTTTGCATCCTTAAAATTATCTGGTCACAAACTTTGTTCCCTAGCTTCTGACGATTTGCTTAGTTTTTGATATTTACAAATAACATATTCAGCCCTATTCTGAATGAAAACTCCCGGGGAAATGTTTTTGGGAGAAGAGCTTACAATCGAAAAGTTGCAACCAATTTCGTTCTTTTTTCACTTTTACGTTATTCTGAACACAAGGGGAACAAATAACAAGCGAAAACATAATGAAATTCCGGGAATATTTCGATTTGGAGCCCTTCTCCCGAAAACATTTCCCCGGGAATTTTTGTTTAGAATAGGGCTGATTATGGTATCCATTCTCAATTTTGTATCTTATAAATTTTATTATTAATCTTTTTTTTTTAATTTTTGTGTTTGATGACACCTTTGGCAACCCTTTGTCCTTATTTACGCTTTTGATAATTTTTCCCCCATCAAATTTTCAGCATTATTTTGTGCTTACCAATTTGCATGTTCAAATTACCGACCCCTCCCTCCGCTTCCACTTCCGACATCCGGTAGTAGGAATATTTCATAACTAGCAATAGGGTTGTCGATTCCTGCAAAATTTGTCTTGCACCTTATGACGTTGATTTTTCCAATCTTTGACTTTTAACCAACGACTGATTCAGTTATTTACCCCAAAGATTTAACAGAGCATTCAAGCAAATTTTGAGTAAACTTAACATTTTACATTATTGGCAAATTAAGGCCGCGCCCCCCATTGCATGAATATTCTTATTAATTTTTTAAAAGGCATACAATTACTCAAAAAACAATAATGTTACTGTTTTGGAGTGAAATAGTATTTTTTTTTTCCAAAACTGTATTTTTAATTCAAAACAATATTAAACAACCCATTCATTAGACGAATTCAAATTTATAACAGGCCCAACACAATAATCCAATTTCATAATTTGTCGATTTTATGTATTTTCAAAACCGAACTAATTTTTCATTCAAAAATTTAAAAGAAAAAAAGAAAAAAAATAAGAAATATTTTTGTTTGTTTATTAGTGTTGACAGCTAACACTTTCAAATTTGTAACCTGTCAGTTTTTATATTGCCACTGGTAAGCCCTGAAAAATTTATAACAAACAAAAAGTTCAAACAAGAAATTATGTAGGTTCCCAATAAATTCTATACAAGAAAACAATCAGAATCAATTCAGAAAAGTGATTTTTTTAGTTTGGTTTCTAAAATTATATCATTCGAAAAAAAAAAATATTCAACTTTTTGGAATTCTTGTATTTTCCAAACACACAGGCAAAGTAAATGACTTCCATTTCCTATTTCGACAGATTTATTAGATTTTTTTTTTTTAATTCGAAAATAAATTCCCAATTCACAAGCAATTTGTCCCAATTTAGACAATCCATCGAGTTACCCCTTTAATCTTTTTCTAGTGAAACGATAAATCATCGGGCAAGAAAAGAAAAAGAGGAAAAACAAAAATATATAAGACTCTCCAAATCTCCACATGGTTGTAACAAATTATGACACACAGCCTCATGAGGTTTAGTTTTGTTTGTTTGTTTGTTGTTGTTGGCAGTCCTATAAATTTAATGATCTGAATTAGCAATAAAATAAAACAAGCTATATGGAGAGGCCCACCCAAATCCATGCCACAAAAACTTATAATTGGCCAAAGTCCAGGAACTGTATCAAGTATAGAAGAAACTGGTGCAGTTGATGTAGCAGCGGTCGGTAGCGGTAGCAGCAATTCAAATCAAGACAATTTGAGTGTGTTGTATGATTTCAGTTTTTATTCTTTTGAAGATAAAGGTAAATTATTGGAAATAAAAAAAAATTATCGAACTCAAGACTTGTAAATTAGTGCTAGAATTGCCAAAATGACTGGCTGAATCAGTTCGTTACTCGATGTGATGCTTCAGAAAAGCATCAGAATGGTGAACCAAAACAATACCTGTTCTAACTTTTCAGAAACTTGGGGCAACTTCCGAAAACAGTCTCAGGGTAATTTAGATTGAGGGAGGAAAGGATATGTATGGAAGAAGCACATGACTCTCATTACTTGATTTTTAAAAAGCTACATGGCATTTCGCGATATTCGAAAGTGCAATCAATTCAATCATTTTTCGAGCGACACAGAAAACGCTTGCAGATTAGCTGAAAACGATTCCCACTTCTATCTGATTGGTACCGAGTTACGCGTATGTTTATCCAAGAAAGACCTTACCCCTAAGGTGAACAGAAACCAAGGAAATGGACCCTGAAACATAATAGTTAGAAATGGAAGATTTCGACTAGAAGTGCTGCAGAAGAAACACTAGGCTTTAGGTACACCCACTTGCAATTAATTGTTGCTTCAACCTCGAATGTAACAAATATTGACAAAGAGAAATCCTACAAACTGTAGCTCTATGGGTCTGCGATTTTTTAGAATCGTCAGAACACATACGGATAGGAGGAAATGGTACAGAAATCATGAATTTTGTTGCTTGTTTTCGAGGACCTTAGTCTTCAACTCGTGAAAAGAAATCAATTTAATTCGAACCCATACCGACGCAGCTACTCAGAATATTTCTGAAACCAATCTTAACCTTATATTACTATTGGGGTAATTAGGTTAGTGCTACGGACTCTCAGCCGAAATTGCTGGTTCAAGTCCCAGGCTGTTGTATTCTTGTCTTGTTTCTCCGGGGTTTAAGTCTTGTGAGAAACTGCAAAAAAACTCCAAGAGTACACACAATAATGGTTAACAGGGTCAGTCACTATGCCTTGGTTCTCCGTGAGTTAGTCGCTAGTTTAGGAGTAAGTCTTCTCTTCAGTCCTCCCTAAAAAATCTAACAGGTTTCCAGATGAATTCAATTATAAATTCCATTTGTTATCTTCAAAATATGTACATAAGCAGTGAAATTATGGCGTAAAAATTGCAAAAGTACGAACTAACCAATCAGCAAAGGTTCATGTCTTCATGACGGAAAGAGTCGTCATCTACCAGTTAGTCGTGAAAGACAAAGTTCTAGCAAAATGCAAAATATCAAGAAAGATAAGGTTATCCCGACAGATTTCGATCGTGCAGCTCGATTTGGTTTACCGTACAATGCCCACTGTAGTAGTTTGCAAGGCAACACATGGAAAAAGAACCACTAGAGACTGCAGCATTTCCCCTGCAATTGTCCAGCCCTATCGAAATCTAGACACTAGGCCTTAAGTGCTTCGCGTTTTTAGACCACCAAGCGACCTTTCTAATAAAAGAAATAAGGTTTTACAAGTATTTCTAAACAAAAGTCAATGCCTCTAGCAGCAATTGCTATACAGAAAAATTCTTTTTGAATAAGAGACTTACATATCAGATCTTCTGTTGGAAGAATTAGCTTCTAGGTCCTGAGATGGTGAAAAGAAACCAGAGCTTAAGCCAGAGTGGCCTGTCACGTAAGCACCTGCTATCTTAAACGATGGATACAAATGTCAACGCTATCAAGAGAAGGCTGATATCTCATAAAACTACATCAACAGATTCAAGCATCAAAAGTTGCGTTCCGTTTGGACTTTTAAGTGATACTTTCTTATTTTGATCACAAAAACTACTTCGCAGGGTTCAATGAGAAGTTAATATTGGTTTTGAAGTAGTTGATTTAACTGTTGTAGTTTAATTAGAAACATGCTCCAGATGATCTCCCATCTATCCTAAAGGTGATATCAATATTTTTAAGGTACATATTGGAGACCATGAGCTGGACCTCAAAGTGACTGCTAAGTGACGCCTTGGTGCACCCAGCACTGAAATGTCATTACAACAATGCCAGCATGTACACAAGTTTGGAGGAAAACATTTATAAGTGAACTACAGGGTCTGTACATGTACAACGGCATGGTCGAAAAAAGATGTATTTTAGGACCCGAGCTTTGGGAATTGAAATTTTTTTTTTTTTAATTCCACGACACATCTTTTTGTTTCAGCCACGCATAAAACTGTTCCGGCTCCCACTCCTCTTTCCTTCAGATCCTCCATACCAAACCTAAAAGAAAAGAATACATCACTGGTCATACCTCCGTACCCGTTCGAAGACAACGGATTTAGTTAATTGAATTATAATTCACACTGTGTTTGAGTTCACCCAGAGATTGTTAAAAGATCCAATAACAAGTAGTAAGCTCCATCTTCAACTTATTAATGAAGGACTTAAGAATCTAAGTGAAGACAGTGATGGAATCTCAGGTCCTGAAGTAAACTATCAGCTTCTTTTTTAGATTCTGGTGTATACTGACGTCTCTCATCCCAGACTGTGATTGAGTAAGGCTTGTAGTGACTTCTTCTAGCCAATGTCAAAAAGATTCTCACATGTTTGGCCTTAGAAAAGAGATTGTTACAAAATGTAAACTCTGTGTAAGGTCGGTAAAGAGGTAGATCTGGTAAACGAACTGTCAAAAAGTTGACAGTTGACAGAAAGTAGTTTGACGCATTCAATAATTTACTACGTTTACTGCCTCTGTGCAGAGTTTCCAACGTTGCATGAATATTGTGAAGTAGTCTAGTTTAGGTTTGTATTAAAGTTATCAGGCATAAGAGCAACAACAAGAGACTCTGGTAGTCTTCTTTAATAATATTTTTTTTAAAGCAGAAATATAAATTCCGTAGCGCGGAACACCATATCATATGGCCCTCCTCCACTTCAATATTATAATACGAGTAAAAGTACCTTCAAACCTAATGCTTCAAGTTTTATTTTATTTATATCAGGAGGCATTAGGGATGAATTTTTAAAATGAAATTTGAATACATAAGTTTTCGTTTTTAGCGGACTGTGATGTTTCGTATAAATTAAATTGAGTATACATTTAAAATGTTTAATTAGCCTTTTCGCCTTAATGGCAATTATATTCTCTGTGCTGATGGAAATTGGTTTTATAGTTAAATTTTGACACACAAATCTCTTTCTCTCCCACTCGTCGTCCCTCTATCTCTCTCTGTGAGTTTTGGTTGGTATTTTTGATAAATGCAAATTGGATGGTTGTTTTTCTTTTTTTTTTAGAGAAAATATATCTCTACACTGGTTCGTTATTCATTTATGATTGAGTGAAGAAGAGGTCTTTTTGAATAATGTGCAATAGAATTAGATTTTGATGGGGCAAACAGAGTACTGACACAGGAAGAGGGTGTATCGTATGTGTGTTTTGTAGGATAAAGGTACATCGTACATTCGTGTTAAATGAGTTTTGGGTTGTGATTTTTGTAGGCCAAACACAAATGTGTTTTTGCTTTTTGGGTTTAATGAAATTTTCTTGGCATCGGTTGGCTTAGTCATATTTTGTTGTCAAATGATTCAACAAAAAAATTGTGTTAAAGCTTTTAAGGTTTGAAAATAGAAATTTAATGGCAAAATGCATTAGTTTCATCAAAATGTTTTGAAAAGTGTTTTGCATGTAAATCGGAATTTTTAAATCTATTTGGTCTCTTTGGGTCACATGAAATCATATTAAATTCACAGTTTTTTTTTTTTTTTGAAATATCTTCTATAAATAGTAATTCTAATAAAACAACATGTTTTTGCTCCTCAATTAACGTTGCATAGTGTTTTGACTTTTTTGGTTGCAAAAATCGTATCTTTTAAACAAATGAAGATATTGCCAAAATTCGTTTTTATCTTGAAGGTATATAAAATTGGTTAACAGGGTGTTTTAGAATTTGGTGTTAATGTAAGAAGTTTTAGATAAGTTATAGTGAAGTAAATTTTTTTTGCTTCATAGACCCCCGAAATATGAATATTGCAAGCAATAAACGGGCCACTGTGCGTCGATATAGAATCAATAAACACAAAACATATCAGAGGGGGACTATTTTTTAGCATGTAAGAACAAAATCCAATGGCAAAAATTTTAGCAATCGGAGCTTAACAAGGAAAACTAAGTACGCCATTGTATTCAACGTATCGGAATTATCTTTAGTGAAAAAAAAAGTTGAAACAGTGATCATAATCTTGAATTGGTTGTTAAATCTAACTTCTAGGTTCATTGTAGTTAAGGCTTACCACCAACAAACTAATGTTTGCTGTCATACATTTATTATTTAAAGTCTTGTACGTACCTGAAAGAAAAAGAAAACTAATATTAGATTTATATGTACGTGTATAGTTTATTGTGAGTTTCAAAGGTTATAGTAATTTAGATTAAATATTATATATTATTAAAAATAACACTGTGTGACGCTCAAAATATAAGCGGGCGGAGACGTATCACGTTTTGTATAGCTGGTTTCACTGATTACAAAATGGTATAAAAAAACTCCGTAACACCCCCAAAATCTGGAATTAGAATTAAATTTGTCAAATTTTTACCCATTTTAGATGTTTGTTTTTGAAAGTAGACATTTAGACCTTTTCAACATGAGGTTTGGTTTAACCCAATTTTTCCGGTAATTAAACGTTCGAATTTTTCTATCTGGGTTGAAATAGTAACCGATTTTTATAAAAAAAATGACTCGTTTGGTTTGGAAATAAATATACAATGGTGGGTAGGTACATGGTCAAGAGTTGTAACCAAAAACTAATGCTTCAGGGTAAAATTTCCCAAAAACTGAAAGAAAACGCTGAAAATTTCAAGATTGTTTTTGCATTTTTTACCGAGTTGTGTCACAAAATTGTATTGACAAACCTCAGATTCAGATTCTGAACCCCCAAAGTCATAAAGTATGAAAGAAATTAAAACTCCACTCAGAAAAAAAATTGTTATGTTAAAAATTTTATACTTAAGGCCAACAATTTTCGTGGGTTAATATCAACCCAAGTACTTTAAATTGTTGACTCAACAATTTTAAGTGTAAATTCAGTCAATTTCAGAATGCTGTCATATATTAAAATAATAAAGAGAAAGCAGGGTATAAAATTATTACTCTACTTTCCTGCTTTACTAATTTAATTTATATTTTTGTATCACAAATCTGATATAAGACCAGTAAAAAAACTATTGCAAAAAAAAAAATGACCTATAACAATTTTGTAGAGCTTTCAAAATCCTAAAAAAAACTGTGTACGACGTACCTTTCGTGAGTAACAAAATTTTGACTTTTTGAGTATTAAAAAAAAACAATCCAGTGCAATTTGTATGGAAAAACGAAAAGTGCATTGCGCACGTACTCATCTAAATTTTTTAGCCTAAACAAAACTTTTGAACTTGCTGCCGGGAATACATTTTTTTTTGTCGATTCACCCTAATATGCATTTCAAATTACCATCAGAGTTCAATTTGTTGCATTATTCGTTGAAAGAAAAAAAATTGTTTATTAATAAAGTTAAAACTTAAACGGTCACTGTTGCGTATGCGTACTATTTTTTTGTAAATAACTATTTTTGTCACTAATAAATTGGTAAGGATTTATTAAAGTTACAACCAATCCATCATTCCAGTACATAGCAAGTAGCAATAAGTATTCCAATATTCGACTTGTTAGGTAAAATTGTTGGAAAAATTTCCTTTCCTGCCAACAGTTCGTCGGTTTACAGTTCCCTGGAATGCCTTCGTGTCGTGGCACCCAGAAAAGGTGAATATTGAACTGTCCTTCCATAAAGTGACCGTTTGGTTTTGAAATTTTTAAAGAAAACTTTCGTTCAAACTCATAAACTTCACAATAAGACTGTGATGATGAGTTAGATGCATGTTCTTTTTATATCATTTTAAATATAATGAACAATTTTTGAATCTGTTCGAGGCAGATTTTTAAATTTGGACTACATTTTGAAATATATTGCTTTTCAAAGTTTTATTATTCATTTTCAGAGGCTTTATTTTATAAAGGGTTTTCCAATAAGAGGTGTTATTTTGAATAGCCCGCTATTTCGGTAGCTGTCACTTTTGAAGCTGTCATTTTTTGACATTTGACAAGTAGAAACTACGCTATTAATAAAAATGGAACGATACATGCTTTAACAACGCATTAAAATTATTAAAATTCACTATAAAAATGGTGAAAATTTGGCAGAGACGGTTCGTAAAACTAAAACATTTTTGGGTCGTCGTGAAGCACCTTGTCGGACCGCAATACAGAAATTGGTGGACAAATTCGAGCTGTTGGGACAAGTTAGTGATGTGAAGAATAAAACCCGTGCACGTCGCTCAAGAACAACTGAGAATATTGCTGTTGTAGCCCAAAGTGTTGAAGAAAACCCAGGTTTGTCCATTCCTCGTCGTTCTTTGGAATTAGGCATTCCACAAACGTCATTACACCGTATTTTGCATAAAGACTTGGGTCTTAAGGCTTATAAAGTTCAGTTAACACAAGAACTCAAGCCGGCTGATCATCAACAACGTCGTGTCTTTGCTGATTGGGTCCTTGAAATGCATGAAAATGAACCGGAATTTCATCGAAAAATCATCTTGACTGATGAGGTCCATTTCCACCTCGGAGGCTACGTCAACAAGCAAAACTGTCGCAAATGGGGCTCGGAAAACCCAAGAGTTTTTGTTGAAAAGCCTCTCCATCCTCAACGCGTGACTGTTTGGTGCGGTTTATGGTCCCGCGGGGTCATTGGACCTTACTTTTTCGAAAATGAGGCTGGAGCAACAGTTACGGTCAATGAATTGCGCTATCGAGAGATGATTAATGATTTTTTATGGCCTGAATTGGATGGTATTGATCTGGACAACGTTTACTTTCAACAAGACGGCGCTACGTGCCACACAAGCAATGAAACCATCGATCTTTTACGGGAAAAGTTTCCGGACCGTGTTATCTCTCGCAGAGGTGATCACAATTGGCCACCGAGATCTTGCGACTTCTTCCTTTGGGGCCACGTGAAAGATAAGGTCTACGCCAACAGCCCAGCGTCGATTCAAGACCTCAAAGATGAAATTCGTGAGGCTATCGAGGACATAGGGCAGCCACTTTGCGATTTGGTTATGGAAAATTTCATGAAAAGGATATGGTCCTGTAAGCGTGGTCTTGGCGGCCGTTTGGCTGATGTTGTGTTCCATTATTAACGGCATACCTTCCTCTTTATAATGAAATAAACATCCGATCATTTATCTCCAAAAATGAATATCAAAATAACACCTCTTATTGGAAAACCCTTTATTTATGCAAAAATAACTCTCGAAATGGAATGGAATTAAGAAAATATCAAAAACTAACAAATCTGTGTAAAACAGTTTATTTTATAAAAATCTATTTTTAAATGGAAAGTATTATCTGAGATTTTAGTTCATTTTTATATTAAATCGTATTTTTAGGGAAGATATGTACATAGGTACAATAAATACAATTGTTGACAGAATTTTATTTCTTACATTTTGTTTTCTTACTTCTTAAAGTTCGATTTTTTTTAGTGGAAACCTTTTAAACACAAACTTTCCTTGCACCAAAAAATATTTTCCCTATCACTGCAGTTTATTTTGAAGTTATGTTTATTTGAGAACGGATTAAAGTGTGTTGCAGGAACTCCACAGCGCTCAAGATGACAGTTTTGAGTAGTTTGGAATAGAGAAAATCTAAACTGAAGGCATGGTCAAACATTTCAATTCTGCCATATTACAATACTTTTCGTTTGTTTGCAAAAAACAAAATACCATGACTTGAAAAGGGCAGAGTACCTGATTTATGGTCATCTCATGAACCCCGTCTCCTATAAATAATGTTCCATTCAATTTTCAAAGTGCACCAATAGAAAATATTTAGAGATTTAAAATTTTAAACTCATCAGCGATACCTATTACACATTTGGACATTCTAATTAATCTATAACCTTTCAAAAACATGGTTTTGGGTCTATACTACTCATGAACCCCCCACATCTCTCATTATTTTTTTTTTTTGTAATAAAAAACCTATTTATTCATTCTCGTAGTGGGTATTATTGAATTTCTTAAATGAATTAATTTCGATTCTAATTAATCATGAAACTTTTCATAAAGTTTCTTATCAAAAACATACCCTAGACTTCACAGAACTCTCATTTTTCTTGAACGTATATAATTTAATTTTGTAATGCGTGTTTGTGTGTGTGTTGCCAAACTTTTCAAAATGTACAAAATCTTGGTCGCTAAAAATAAAAAAAAAGAAACTTTTTGCTATAGGTACCTTCTTCATGTCTCTTTAATATGTAAATTAGAAATTACTCTTCAAAATGATAAACTCTAAGCTCATTTAATATCCATAACGGAAGTCAGACCAATTTCATGCTAAAACGCACCAAAAGGAAAGAAAATCTTAGATAACAACATACTTATCCATGATAATTCATTTTTCTTTTGTTTGTATGTCAACTGGCATTTTTTTTTTGTTTGTTTTGTTTTGTTTTCTTTCCTCAAAACTTTCCTGTAGAAGGAAGTAGCTTAATTAGAATCCCTGAACAAACATCCACCACCAATCTATGTGGCATTCAACAACACACTATGCACAACAAAAACAAATCAACCCCATATCGTTTGCTCACAAATTAATGAAAATACAAAAAGAAGAAAAATAATTCTAATAAGGATCCGGACATGGATACTCTGGGGGAGTGTTTTCCTGCAAAAAAAACCTTTGGGATAAATCAAGATTTTGATTTATTCTTCCCTTTCATTTCATAAAGGATCTCGCGCCCGCAGCAACACCAACACCAGAATTTTGGGATTAAAAGCAAACGGAAGAAAGTAATTAATCGTTCATTTCAGGTGAGCTTGACAGGTCATTATTTTTGGCGGCTACTGTACACTTACATGGAGAGAGAGAGAGAGAGAGGGAAAAAAAGAAAGAAAAACCTTGCTAAGCACGTAACAAATTAACATTCGCGCTTTTCATGATTTGTCTCGCAACAAGAACAAGGAGGGAGAAGGAGAAAGATAAAACAAAACAGAAAATATGGAAAATCCCCAGTGAATCCTAGTCCTAGATAAAAAAGAAAAGGAAAAAAAAAATCCTTCGTTTTAGAAATTTTTTTCAACACATATACATTCCACACACTTCGCACATACTATAATACGAGTACTCCACCAACAGCAACAGAGCAAAGGATCAAGGAAAGAATAATAACAAAATACTTTGTCAGTAAAGAAAAACTCTACTGTCTAGCTGTAACACAACGGTATGTAGTTGGTTTGGGCGGAAGAAATAATTAAGGCGGCTTCAGAAGATAAATGACAGTCTAACGTTGAGATGGGTTGGGATGGCAGAGAAGGCAACACACTGTGTGATACTAACACACAGTGGTTTGAATCTGAAGGAAGAGAAGGAGGAGGATTCCATGGTAGGCTCTAGACGTTATCACTTTGCAACGACTCTCTTATATTCATTATTCAAGCATGTCTTATCTGACCGCCACCGATTTATCTTTCTGTCAGGAATAAGAAGCTCCGAAGTTACCGCCTCCCCAAACTTTGGTAAGTTGGTGAGATAAAAATTCCGCCTATAATTTTAATAAAACTGCCTAAGTTATTCCTCCATGAGCTTTTTTTATGAAACACATCAATCTTCAGTTCATAATTTTCATTTTATTTTAATCAATTTCGGTGACATTTTGAAATTGATGAAGTTTTAAGATATAATTCAATGAAGTTGTAGGTAAGTTTATTCTAGAACTTAAATTATTGTAGTGGTCAAGGGTAAATCTTCAAAATCTCAGCAATTAGACTATTGACGTAAAATTTTAGTCGAGTTTTGGTGTAGCCTTTAATAATGTATGCTTTTTTAGGGTAAAAACGGCGAAAAGTATGTTTTTTAATAGTTTGTCTTATTTAAAGAAACTTCTAAGAATCACGTATACATAAATCCAAAAAAAACAAACACAAATATACGGAAAAACTAAAATATTGGGTACGTTTATTCAAAATGGTGGCTAAATACAAGACTTATAGCAATGTCTCTTTTGTTTGAGCACTCAAAAGCTTTTTGACAACGTTTCTATTATTGTCCGAAGAACGAGTTTGAGATTGTTCTTAGCGATTTCATCCAAAGCAGACATCGGAGGATGGATTGCATCTTTGGTTTGACGGCCGGAAGATTTACCCTGTTCTACAACATCTCTGTAAATGGTCTTAATTTGATGGAATTAGCGACAAAGTTAAATATCAATACATCAAGCCTTCGATTCCATCACTTTAATATTAACAAAGTGTTTTTGAGACGAAATGTCAACAAAATTGATTATGTTTCGAACGTTTACAGGAGCCAGTATTGACTCGGCTATATGCCTGGTAGCTTAGTAGAGTCCGAATGCTTATTTTGTATGCCACCCCAACGAAGATCAAGTGTTCTAAAAAATTTGACGTAGATCTACCATTTATAGCAAGAGACCGTCAAAACTTTTGCTAATAACGTCTCCCTTCTTCCGGAAAGCACATAAGCAACACAAAGCCTAGAAGACTAGTGGAAACACTACCAACAGACAGGGCAACAGAAGTACAATCGCTGATTTGTTGTATTACACAGGGTGGACCAAGAGGAAACCCATGATTCAATGAAGAATGTGAGCGGGTGATTGCAGGAAATGTGAAATTGATACTAGGTGTACAAAAAACATCGAAACATCAATTTCCCAGAAGAATGGAGGGAGGAGAGAGTACTACAAATCTTGGGAAGATTCCACTGTTTCGCCAAAGTCGACCAGAAAGTGACCGAAGTCTATATAAAGGCAATTTTTCACAACTTATAAGTCTAAGCCAGTAGCATAATTTTTCAATAGTCCTTTCAACTTTTTGTTTAACACTTATGCTGATGATACTGAAATCATCGTTAGAGCAAGGCGGGCTTACAGTATTGCATTTGCGAATACTGAATACAAAACATATTGAAATCAAGTAGAGAAGCCTTACATTTGCCTGTCGGAAAAAACTTCGCAAAGAAGAGATATAACTTTATTGTAATCAAAGACTGTTTCTTCCTCGGATCCACTATTACATCAAAGAATGATATCAGTGCAGATAACAGAATCACTCCAGTAAACCGCTGTTTCTTCAGCAGTAAATCCTAATATCAAAGAACTAAAGGAAAACCAGTCTGGATGAGATGATGACAACTATTCAGAGACCGAAGTGGCTGGAAACAGTTAAGAATTCCAAGAAAATTCGTGTCACACTAACCATACTGAATATCTTCAAATCTGTCAATTGCGTTTTTAACGTGCTCTTCGCCTTTAACAAATTCTTTAATCTTCACAGAACTTTTCCATCTTCTTAACCCATTCCAACTTAATAAATGGCATATCAGAGGCCAAGCCTTTCAAATCATATAACAGAACTTTTTTTGCACGGTAATTAATGTCGCCTACTACTCATTTTTGCTCAATATCAGATAAGAGAAAGTGTATATCCCACAACAAAAAAAATCTGAACACTAAACTATTTGCAATCTGTTCGTTCATTTTGGTCTACTTTTTTTTATTGATCGTTAAAATATGTTCATGCAACAACAACAACAACAACAACAAAAAAATCTATGCTAAGCACTTCCCATCAATTTCAAGACCTCGACAGCATTGGTGATTAAATTATGAACTCATTTGCGCCCATGCAGTTCTTGTCATCTGTCTCCAGTGCCAAAATCGATCACTTTTATGCCACAAAATATAGATATTGAAAGATAAAAGAAAGTCCCACAACTTGGTCGTATGTAATTGCTCCCGAAATTAATGGGCATTGCAAAGTTGAAAATTTGGACAAATAATATTGAATGGAATGACACTTTATTATCAATCAGTCAATTTCTCTTAATTTTGAATGAATTGTAGACCTTATGAAAAAAAAATTACTGGCGGAGCATTCGGAAATGTCTTCAAGAAATTTTATAACTTTGGACTGATATTCCTTCAAACTTCAGATCCCTGAAGCATTAATTTTCCTGAAATCTATTCATATACCTACACAATAGTCCTAAATTCTCTATCATATCTTTTTCATACCAAGATTCAAATCTCGAAATAGAAATTTTTTTTTGAGAGTTCTTTAACTTGCCCTTACTTAAAAGTACCTACGAGTAATATCTTCTGTTGGTTAAAAGAAAAAAAAAATCCGGGTGGCAGTGCAGTTAATTGCTTCGGGCGCACTGCTCCAGTTTCATACAACCAAGGAATTTGGAATTCCTCCTTGAATCCCACTATGGTGTTGTGTCGTCGTTGGTCGTCGTAATGTCGATGAAGTAGGAGTAGTTGCGCGCAAAGTGGGCGCCAGCCAAGTCAGTTAGAAAAACCTAACCAAACGCTTGTTTTTTGTATATATTTTTTGTAGTCCCATTTTTATTAAGCATAATTTGCGTTCAGCGTTATTAACTTGTCGCCATAATGAAACACCAATAAACCCAAAGCCAATCCTGTTTAGATGCAAATTTTTTGTTGTATCTAAATTGGTCGTTTTAGTTTTATTTTTTTTTTCTTTTGGTCGGTTGGTTGGTTTGGTCTATCGAGGTCGCCAAAGTTGTTGGCTGGGATCATGCAATGAAATATTATTTTTTAAGAGTCTTTTATAATATAGAACGGAGTTTCCATTTTAGTTAAGTTAATTGGTGTGTAAGGATACGTGTCGAATGCCGTTAGAATATTACAATTTATTGGCAGTTTAAAGTTACTTTTATGGTGGAGTAAAATGAATTTATTTTCATTTGAATTCTTGCAGTAGCATTACCTGATAACATGTGTAGCGTTTTAGATGTCGAATTTGGTAATTATTTCCGAAACTTTTTTGAGTAGGTATTTAAGATAAAAAAGCGTCCCTACCTTGGGAAAATATTTCAGAGCATTATTTGATTGAAATATTAAGCTCGAAGAACATGTTTGGAATTTAGGTATGAATAAATAAATAAATAAATAAATAGTGGTTTGGGACGACAATCTCACGAAGAACCAAGCCCTAGTGACTGACACTCTCAACCATTTCCTGCGTGCGTGTAGTAAGCCAGAAATTGAAGGGATCTACTGTTTTCTGCCTGTTCCGAACGACTAGCTGGGACTGAGATCCATTTTTTTTGACAAGCATTACTTTTGGAGGAGGTTTTGTCATCTTGAAAGATGAAATTTGGTTATGTTGGTACTTGATTGTCATCAAATCTTAGCGACCCAGTTTTACTAAAGTATATTTCAAGGGGTCGGCAGTTAGGGAAGCATGTCAACTAGCAAACAAAATTCAGAGAAAATCAAAAATGTCGCTATCATAACAGTAAATCTTGCAACTATTGAAGCAATAATAATTTGCAGCTTTGTGGTCTTCTAAAATATTCGGGCAGTGCCGAGAGAAACTCCCAGTCAAAGTGGCTTGTAACAGAAGGGTTTTCTGAATGGTTATACATTTTCAATTTTCTTCAAATCACATTTGATATATTACCTTTATTAATAGAATATATTATCAAAAGGTCACTAATTCAACAAAAAATCTTTCTAATTAACTCAAAAAGTTTTTGCTCACTATTAATAGATCCTAAACACATGAATTTCCGTGCAAAAATACCAAGGTCGTTGGAACTTGCAACCTGCAGTGACATTCACCTTATGTCGTAGTTGTTGGGACCAACAGGAAAAAAAGACGGTCATCCATATTTTTAGACGCTGCTCTTCTCTAGCCAAAACATTTATTTGAAAGGGCGTTTTTTTGTCGACAACAACGAGCTTCTGGAAACAAAAGCAAAGACTTCCAACAAAGATTTCCGAAGCCTGGGTATCTCTTAAGATTTCTAGCAGGTTTTTAATTCAGACGTAAGTCCATCCTTCAAGCGATTCGACAACCACTTGATAACGGTTCGCTAAAGAACGAGTACAGACACAGAAGTTACCGAGATTTTACAATACAGCTTTAAACAGACCGAATAATGAACCGACAGTATGAGTAATCGCTAGTCCACTTCTTAGCAACATTATTGCAAAATTAGACAAAAAGTAATGCAATTTTCTTAGAGTATTAAAAACAGTAGGCAATTTATTTGCGAAGCAATTTGAAGCAAACATTCTGCTATGCTATACATATACAGCAACAATCTGTACTAATATGTACTTCTGAACCTGTACAGTAACGATAGTACTCAAAGATTGTAATTTATAACTCGCTTATTAAATATGCATTCTTTTCGTATCGAGGAATCGTTTCTTCGGTCAACTAAAAATTATTTATGTAGTTCTGAAGGTCATAAAATTAATGCTGAGTAGGGATGGGTCGATATTTCCAGTAACAGGTATTGGAAAGTAGCAATAACAACCTATTACTAATCGGACAGAATAACAGTTAATATTTACATAGTATTTTTGTAAAGTTTTTTTTTAAATGTGTAGAACAAAAAAATTAGAAGAAAACAAACAAAATTTTATGAATTCTTTAAATTATTTAATGAGCTTGATGTATGTATGTAGCTTTAACTCTGTACAAGGAAATTAACTGAAACAAAAACAAAGGAATCAAGCAAATATTTTTGTTGGTATAATATTTAAAACAAAAACAGGTATTGCAAGAAACAAATAAGAAATATCTAAGCTTATTTCAATATTGAAGGAATTTCTGCTACTTCGGTAGTTAATCTACCGAAATAGCAGAAATTTGAAAACAATACCGAAATAAAAGAAATTGCGGCTTCCCGGGATTAAAGTATCGCAAATTACATAACAGATTAACAGGCATGATTTTCTGTTGTTTTCATAAAATTTTCTTCAGTAATTGTTATTCTAGTAACAGGTATTTACAACTTTTATTGCAAAGAGGCAATAACAGTTAGTAACTATTGCTTAAAGGCAATAACAGTTCGTAACGTTATTAAAACATAATAGGTAAGCCCATCCCTAATGATAATAACAGCGGCCCCTAGCGATAAATATTACACCTTACCTTACTACCTACATTTCTACAGAAACGATTTACCACTGATGGTGCCAAGTTCTAATGAAAATACTAACTAAATCACAAAATCTTGAGGACAACTGATCGCGTTCACTGTTCAACAACGATTGAATTGCTTGATGAACGGCGTGACGCGTATTAATTTATATAAACGATAAATGATGTTTTATGGTGAAAGTGACTGTGAACTGTATAACACAGAAAAAAAAATATGATTTTTATCACTCTAAATGGTGTTGTTGTGTTGTTGACTTAGTTGTAAAAGACAAATCTTGCGGTAATTATAAATTTGTTTCTACTGCTTATATATCCAGTGCTGTCTTCTGTAGAAATTAAATTATTTCGAAGTATTATTAAACGTTTCTATGCAAAAACTACGACAACTATACATTGTTTTGATAAAAAAAAGTAGGTAGGTACTCACCACTACCAAAAAGAAAAGCAGAAAAGTCAAAATGATTGAAACCTTCTTCCAAATCTTCGTTTTTACGTTTTTTTTCGGAGTGACCGAAGTTGATTACAAAACCTCTTAGCGTAACAGAATGGTAAGTTTTTGTAGAAGATGGTCACCCTAAGCCATCATAACAGAAAAAAAAACTTTATATTCTATTGCTTCTCTTTTTCAATTGTTTTTTCCTCTTTCTTTTTGTATTAGTACAGTGATTCGTTTCCTCTTTGCTTTTGTTATTGCGTGGCATCATCGATTTAATATCACCAAATGATTTACGACGTGTCAATTACAACTGCGGAAAAGGACTATTGCTTCTACGTGGTCTGGTCAGTTCGGTTTGGTTTGGTCGACACAACACATCCCTTAATAGAAGAGAAAAAGAAGAATGAAATAAAATTGCCAATAGGGTCTATGGTGTCCATGGCCCAAGCATTGAAATGTACAGCACCACCTACCATACCACCACCCCTTTTACGATGTGTCTAAATGGGCTGTTATAGCATCACACACACTTTTTAGATAATACTGAAGTCCTGATGACGCCCTAACTCACGTTTCTTTAGCCTAACCGAAGGGTTTGACTAATTACTACTGCGTGTTGTGTAGGAAACAGTTAGATGCAGACAAAAAAAGGGTGGCTCAGTTTTTGCAGACTTTTATTGTTTTCCAGCGGTCATTTGCAAACAAAAACGTCCTTTAAAAAAGAGTGATTATGTGTGTATTAGTGTGCGTGTGTGTGTGTAGGTGGAAATAGTATTTCTTCCTATCCCCACAGGGCAAAGGGATTTTGTTTCCATATCAGCCGTAACCCAAGAAAAAAGTATAATTAACAATATTCACTATGAAAACTGGTTTCCGCAAGAATTAAAACACAAAAAACAAAAAAAATCTAGGGGTTCAACCCGGAAGAAGGAAGCAAAAAACTTTATCTTGCTTTTAGGGTGAATTATTATGAAATTTTCCTCTTGATTTGTTTCGATATTAATTCGATTAATTTTGTTCCTTCTCTTCGTCCTTTTCTGTTGGGTTGCACGTTGGTAGATTAATTTTCTATTCGAGACTCGAGACAAGAGATTGAATTTGAACTAATATGTGTGATGGTGAAGGTGGATGTTGAATGGAACACGACTACAACATCATATTTTATTGCCTGGAAAAGGAAAAGGCTGCGAGGCAATATTCTATGTATATGTGTATTGTAAGTACCTCCTGCAAAAACCAGCGAGATATAACAATTTCCTTTCTTGTTGTGTTTATACCCCTCGCAGTCTTAATGGCATAGAATAGGTGGGGGGGTGGGTGGGTGGGGGGTGGTATTTATAGGTAGAACGAGAACTTTGTCTGCTGATATCCTGGCAGCAAGCATAATATGCTAAGCGCAAAAAAAGTTAAAGGAAAATTTCTGATATCTGGCAAAATTAATCGCTAACAACATTGATGCGGTAGAACGGGGATTATGATGGTGTGGGTGACCATATTGAAGGGGATGAGATATCATTAAAATAAATTTTGTAGGGTGGGTCGGCTTTTTATGAGGGTATGATGATGATTAAAACCAGCGCGATAGAACACAACAAAAAACAAGAAATAAAGAAAAAAGAGGCTCAACGAAAAAGAAAATAAATGCCTCTAGCGAAATTATCAGATATTTCAAAAACGATTTTGCACAAATTTTGACATTTTTTGCTTTGGCATCATCATTGGGGTTTGCTCTGGCATATTATACTAGAATTAAAAGATGATATGCCTTCGGGGTGTTTTTTGAAAGTCATAAATTGGAAAAGTTCTTCCCTTTTTTATAGATATAGTTTTGTTCCTCTTTTATCGGAAGTTGTAAATTAGTTCAAAGGGCATACATGGAAGGAGATTTGATATACCTACGCTCTGTTTGTGGAATGAGATATCAGAAAATAAACACGTAGGTGGGTGAAAGAGGGAATTAAGGGTTGTATTGTTTTAAATTTGAGGTATGTGGGCTCTTATATCTTTTAATCAGTGGTTTTGATCCATTAATTTGATTAGTTGGGGAGTTTAGTTTTAATAGTTTTCTGTACTATACACAAAGAAAATTGATATAATTTGGGAAGGCCAATTTATATAAGACGTGCTTAACACTTTGTAGACTTCTTAAATATTATTGGCGGCACCATGTTTGAACATGGCGGACAAACAAGCAACTTCTAAATTGTCTCATGCACAATAAGCTGGAAATAAAGTATGTACTGACCACATAACACCCCGATTACACTTTCAGAAGCCGTTCATGGCTGATTTTTCTAGCAGAGAGGAAACACAGATCAACGAATCATCAACCAAATCTATGATAGCTTCATATACTGACAATTCTAAGTTGGATACTGGCGTGGGTACTAGGTTCCTCTCTGAAATTCTTGGACCAGCCAAGCCAGACCATTTAAGTTTACAGCAGTGTCTTCCAAGATTAGGTCCTGGCAGTGACGAGGGCTGCTTAGCAAGTGTCAATGATCACAATACCACAAGCTAATATCATCATTTTTATAGATAGCCAAGCAGCAATTGAAGTGATTTCTGCCATTGAAATCAAATCGAAACTTGTAACTTGCTGTCGTGAAGAGCTTAAGGTTCTTGGTTAACATCGCAACATAAGGCCCTGTTGGGTTCCTGGTCATAGTGCTAACCCGAGCTGGCAAGACGGGATGAATACTAGATCTTAGTCAGCCAGACTTATTAGTTCAGGAACTTTCTGAGCTTCCATCAAGCAATAAACCATTTGAATGTATGATATTTCCTAATCTTTACCAAACGGCTGTGCCCATGGTTGAAATCATCTCAAACCTCAGTGGAACGACATAACAATAAGGGTCTAGAACGGCAATGATAGAACGAACAAAGGCGCTTGTAGAGGCGACAACTAACGGAGAATACGTACCTCAGTGAGTTAATCGGGCTCCCTATCCCCAAGATTTGTAAGATTCTCTAGAGAAAATAAACACACAAAACACACTAATTCACCAACCACTGCACTATAAAACTCCTTTGTGAAAGGCGTTGCAAGAAGCCACTCCGCTTCTTTCAGAGTTATAACAAGCAGATTCAACGACAACGGGATACCTAGACCTATTCTGTCCACTAATTCGAAAAAATTGACACCGCAAATGCTTCCTTGCAGAATGGAAGAAGGAAATGAATGCCAAGCACTAGAATAAGGAAGATCCCACCAACCAGGAAAACTAGATGGGATATGGCTACCTTTTCCGATTGCCAAGATAAGAGCCAAAAAAAGTTAGCTAAGCAAAATCTCGATGATTTACTCAAGCTGAACCATCATATAATTCCAAACTGAGTACATTAATACTTTATGGTCATTACTGACTGCATTGAATATTTATCATCGCCTCATCAAGTAACTGGTATTCATTGACTTCGAAAGGTTTTGGACAAGTTTTATCGACAGAATTTATTTGGCTTACTTTGCACAGAAATGTGTTATTTTTGTTATCAAAGCAACATAGGGATGGATTCAAATGTCACATTTTGTACAGAGAGAGGTGTTCAACAAAGTTTTAAGTCAAGAGTCAAGTCACACAAGGCTGCATACTATCACCAATACTATTTTCGTTGATCTGATAAGTGCACAGTTTTGAGAACTGAAAATGGAGGAAATCAATTGACTCTGAAATAACACTAAACCCGAAAAAATTTGACTTATTACCTCATAGATTTATTGCCATTTATCAATTGACGGAATAAACAACATATAATGGGCTTAACTCTAAGCTGATGAACTACACCATCTTCCCAAGTAAATATGTTTGAATAACAGGGAAAGTAGAAAACTGCGAATATATTGGAAGTATTTAATCTTCTGAAGGTGGGACTGACCATGGCATCCCTAACGAGCTAGTGTTTATTTTAATGATGCAGTTCCACCCGTAAAGGTGATTCTTCGTTTGATTTCTGCACTGATATAATACTGCGATGTGTGGAAGCAGGTATAGGGTCCCTCTTTTCAATGACAGTCCTTTTTTCAACATCTTCGTTTCAATATTTAAAAATCCCCACTGATATTTTGCTTTGTTGCTGCCTACTGATATTTTTAGCGTGATGGTTAGTCGATGGAATACCCAGCCTGAGATCTCAGTTAGATTCCCAGCCGATGCTATGTTGATTTTTTTTTCAAGGAATACTTTTTCTTGCAAGCAATTGACAAAACCTAAAACAGTACTGCTTGTTCCGAAATGTGCATATCAACTAGCCGTTCGGAACCGGCCGGCGAAAAATTGTAGGTCCCCTCAATTCCTGCTAAGTTTCACGAACACAGGAGATGGTTATCAGTCAGTAGGCCTTGTTTCTTCGTGAGTCTTTTTTGACACGACTAGGTTCTGATGTGAAACTAACTCACAGAAAAGTAGGTCGATCAAGAACCGCAATGAACGTAGTAATTTTGAAGACAAATTTGCAAATCTGGGGAAGAGTTTGATAAACTGAAGATACATACATGTTTAGGAACCAACAACGATGGCACACAGAAGGTAGAAGGGTCACTTTAAATTAAATATGACAAATTTTGAAGAAACTGCCAGATAAACAGAAAAGATAACATTATAACGTCAAAAAAGCTTATTTTTCTGATTGCTTCCCAAAAACACAAATCACACTTCTAAAATGCATCATAAGCAGTTAACATTAAGTCAATCTTCATCAACCTCATCATCAGAGAAGTAGATATCTTAAAAACACCTTATACACATAAATTTCACCTGGAAGGCCATCACCGTAATCCAATTACTTTACAGCATCTCCCCATATTCTGTCCTAAGGCAAAATGTGTCTGACAGGCGTTTTTCATTTGTTTCCGAAAGGTGACCAGTATACTGAGTGTTTTTAGGTATATACTCGTACCTTAAGGCAATTTAAAACAACAACAACAGCAACAACAACAAAAAAAAACCTCACTCCATTTGGGAAAAACTTCATATCCTATCTTCTCTGTCATTGTAACCCAGAATAGCAAAAGGACTACAACAACAAAATAACATCCCATCACAGGCACTCAAGCCTATTACCTATCTTTTCTTATATCTAATGCACCCGCACGACCCTGGCTGTCAGTGTGGCTTCAAGCTGCGATAAACGCTCTTGCCCCCCGGACCTATACGGAGCTGGAGCCAAGCTCATTTCTTATTCGTATGTTGCTGTTGGCCCTCTCCCACTATTATTACCACAACTCATCATGGAAAAGGACACGCAAGGAACACCCTTACCTTCATTCAAGAAGAAGAACGAAAAAAAAACAGCAGAAGAGAAAACGTATATAGATACTTTGGGTGCTCTGTATGTGAGAAGATTTCCTAAGTACCTTAACGCTCATACATTTATAATATTGCTTCAATCTTCCCAAGGAGATGTAGATGACGCAGACGAAGATGTCTTCGACATCGACGCATGGTATTGTCGGTTAGTTAAACGAGAAAGAGCCATGGAAAACCCAAAACATATTTAAAGGATAAGCAGACGCGATGAGGAAATCATATTAAAGGCTCAGAGGATAGGGGAAACTTCTTCCATCTTTTTCTCGTGAAGGTTTTTTTCTTCTTTTTTTTCTTCTTCCGTAATGTCTTCATCTATCTTTTTGGATAAGAACTCCTTGCGTGATTTTCTCTTTGATGTTTTCCCACTCGCAAATAATAATCTATTATAACCGCAGGGTCCTTTTGCGTTTGATCGACTCATATCTCGGCTTCAGCAGCAACGTCTAGTCTAGTCTCTTCTTTATCTACCTAATTCGATTTGTGCAGCACCTTGAGTGAGTGAGTGAATGGTGGTGTATTGCATGGTTGTGGAATTTTCAATTTGGATTCCTCAAAAAGTGATTGAATGGAAATGTTATGAGAAAATTGGAAAAGGATTTGCAGGAAGAATACGATGCTCTAGCTGAATGATGAAGATGTACTCTTATAATACTCTTGTGCATTTAGAGTTTACCTGAAGAAGAGGATGCAATCGAAGTCTATGTACAATCCCTTGCCTATTTTTTGCTCCAATAGACCGAAACCAAGGCAACTAAAAACTGATTCATGATTAATTAATTATTTTGTTTTTATTTTGCTTATAAGTTGTTCTTCTGATGTGCTCTTCACTGATTGAAGAAAAATGAAGAAGGACATTTATGAGAGAGTGAATACGACATTTTTGGGCTAAAGTGTTTCTCTCCGATGATGATGATGATGATGATGATGTGTGTAGAAACTAGAGTGGGATTATTATATTATAAAAGAGACCGAGTGAGTGAAACTCTTCAATTGAATTTGTGTTTTTGGCACGCTTCGAAGAGTCCTTTTGTATTTATTTTTGTTTAATTTAACTGAAAAGTAGTACCCATAGTTCTATTTGAATGTGAAGAGTATTATAAATGTGTACGGTAGTTGCTTGAATCATACAAAATAATTTATTTAAAGCTTTGATTGAATTGTGGTTGGTATTCTTACGAGTATATGCTCCAGTGGTTATGGGGAATTAAATTTTAGTTTGATTTATTCAAGTGCTTCAAGGGAGTTCTTTAAACCAAAGGGTGTTATTCCATCTTCCATGAATAATCTTGTTTTATTGATTGTTAATTAAGAATTTATTAAGGAGTCTACAACAGATGTTGTCTGAAGTAGTGTGCTGAGTTCATTCAAATAAAAAAAAAGGTAAAAGTATCATTTGAATTGAATTATAATGGATGGTTGGGTACAAGTGTTCATATTGGTTCTAATGTTTTCAGTATTGAGGAAAATACACCAACAGCAATTTATCAGACGTTGGAAAGTACTTGGTGAAATGGTTGGATGAAAATTTCGAGTGCCATTCATTCGTCTCTCTTATCAATCTTTCCTATAGAACCCTATCTTGGCTCGACTTCTTGTTGTGTCTAATTTTGTTAACATCCTTCCCAACTTGAGAAACTTTCCTTGGGAGACTATATCGGAAGATGAAGCAGTGCAAATTAACGCCAAGCTAGACCAACCAATCGTCGAATTAGACCTACAAACGAATTAGAGACACTCCAAAGGAAAATTAAGGGCTACAGCTGCAAGGTTCTAACAGAAACTTAACAAACAACACAAATGGGGAGACCCTACAAGCAATGGAACTTGCAATAACGAACGCTTTGGATGAACCAAAGAGACTGCAGACTTCAAAGGAAATATATCAGCACCTATCAGTATTAAAAAAAACACCTATTCCAGAGCTTCTTTCATTCTCAGCAAGATTGCTGATAATGAAACAGTTTGCAATCCAAACGACCGCGATTGTAAGGGCAGAGTTTAGTACCCGAAGATAGCTTAAGATTTCAGAAATCAGGCTGAGAAGACTTCTCAGAAGTACAGTGAGAAGACTGCCAAGCGCAACAGGTCTCATTGTTCGAAAAAGAGTAAAGCTTGTGTATTCTTCAACAATTTCGATACAGTAGAGAGATACAGGAGGATCGAATGCAAGCACCAGTTTTCAAAGGAATGCCTTGGTAAATGCATTGCTTAGTTCAGCAATATATGATAGGTTGGTTTAAAACTGAAGTTCATCCAAACCAAAGAAATTCCCAGAAGACCAAAGGCTCACATTATTTGGAAACCCAGTATGGATGCAAAGTTCCATGGGGATGTTATTTTTTAAATCCTCAAATACCAGAACCTGGGATATGGAAGATAGAGCTGAAACAAAATCACCTTAAGTTTGGCCTCAGGAAGGATAACATTAAAGTACAGTCAACTCAAGGCAGTACAGTCAACTCAAGGCGAAACGATAAATGAGACCCGTGCGCCGTTTGTAGCAGAGAACCAACAACCGGGAAAATGATCAATGTAGTGAAGATTAATCTGAAACACTCTAAAAATGTGCTTCAGATAATCTAAAAGTCTTCCTAAGAGAGAGACACACACAAGAATTGTACAAGAACCATGGAGTAGGTACCAGGACTCCAGGCTAACATATTCGAAATATTGTATTTATACCCCCGCAGGGCTATTTGTCGTAGGAGTTATTACACTCTACCATAAAGTGTCCCTGGTTGCACTGAGTTCACAGAAATGTAACGAGCTTACCAATGAAACCAATAACTTATTATATAAAGGGATAGGAGCCAACTTCAAAATATTTCCGTCGATAACTATGCGATACTAAATCTCAAGATGAAAAAACGGAAGACAAAGACAACATAACAATAAACGAAAACAAAATGGCACAAAAAACTTCAAACAGGACTTCAATTTCTATTTACTGGTCTAAGTAAGTGTGAATTGTATGTCGCAGAAAAAATATATATAGCTTACAACTCTATTTAATGCCTATAATTCATTAAAATTTACCACATCGAATCCTTATAAAAGGCAAAGGCCGCGGAGATAAGGTTTGCAGTCGCCTTTTTACTACTATCCAGTGCTGTCTTCCATAGAAATAAAACGAATTAATAAATTAACATTAATTTTAAAAATTTCACTTCACTTCTCTTTAAATTTAAATCCAGACAGTAGAACTTCCACACCTAATACTTTCATATACTATACATATGTACATAAGTATGTATGTATAGGGCTTAGGCGTGTATGCACAGTTGGTACCTAAAAGTATGCATCATATATTCCATAAATGCTCCGATTCAGAAGATTAAATTTTATGATAAAAACCATTACAATAATTCTTATTACCTTCATCTTGAAAAAAAAAGTATAAAAAGCATTTCTGTAGGCAAGGAAATAATAATAAAAAAATGAGAGAAAAAAAAAATTGTTGCATACTTTTCTCATTTTTTATCAAACTGTACGCAGGTATTTGATAAATGGAAGCAATTTCATTCGGAAAAAAAAAATATGAATCACCTCTGCATCATTGTTCGCACCGTTTCTTCTATTCGTATTAACCAAATTGAATATTTTCATTTCCATTTTTCAAAAAAAAATAATAATAACACTCATCATTCTCCATCCACTTAATTTTTGTAGGTTTGAGCTTCTAAATTTCGTCGGGTCTTTAAGGATTACAAAACCTTTTCTAAAGTTCAAATTCAAGTGCATAATTCTAAACGCTATTCACGCAAATACACAACACACAACACACACACACGCACAACAAATAACTCTTGTTGGAATAAACTTTTCATACAAAAGGTTAAACCTCCTGATACTCGTAAAAGGGCGTTGCCTCCCTTTTTTTCCCTTATGCGGGTATGTAATGTAGGTATAAGGGGGATGATGGTTTACTTGCGTATACAACTTTCATTCAAGCAAAACGAATGAGAAAACACGTCGTCGTAGTTGGAAAAAATATATACTTTAACCTGAACTAGAAGTTTTTTTGTGTCCTGCTTTTCAACGTCGTCGGCGGCGGCGGCGGCGGCGTTGGTACCCCCTTGTGACTCCTATAATTTCAGAATAAGCATTGTAACATGGCACAAGCTGAATCCAATTTAGAAAATGTATTCGAGTCTTCAATAGGGTAGGTAGAATGGTATACCTTTTGGGGGTTCCTATAAATATTGTTTTTTTTTTTTTTGCTTCTCCAACATTCACTATACCTTCCAAGGAAGAAAAGCGACGAAGGATGGAGGTGGTATTTTTCCCTAAGCTTACTTTTCCGAGGAATGGGGATGAAACTTTGACGCGAATCCCCATTGCCAATCATGAATATCTGAGGCCACAACATAACAACTGTCTTGGGGTAACTGTCTGTTAGAAATCGTCCTTTTTTTTCTCCCATACAACAGTCATAGGGTTTTTTTTCCAGCTCCTCGCGGGAAAACAACTCTGAACATTCTATTTTTAGGTTTTTTTTTAAGGTGGAAGAAAAAACTTTTTCAAAGGTAATTTTAGGATCATAAGGAAGAAAAAAAAATGGAACGACCGAATGAAATCCTTAAAAGGTGTAGTTTAGCACTTGTCTGCACGATGCGAAACAGTTTTGTGGCGGTAAATTTTGGAAAAAAAAGTTTAACAGAAGACTGCCAACCTTTAACTCTCTGGCGGGTTGATTTGGGTTGTCCCCAACTCTTGACATTAAAGAAAGTGAAAGGTACAAAAAATACGAATAGGACTGCCAAAAAAACAAATCTGATCTACAAAAAAAAAATAAAATAAAAAAAGGATACAAAAAAAAAAAAAAATAATAAATATACCTAAAACGCGGTTGGAAATTTGTTATGCATGACAGCGCATTTAGAGGGAGATTTATATAGAAACCCAACCAAAGCTTTTCAAAGCCTCGTATAGATTCCACTCTAAGGACACACACAGAATACAATACACAATCGCACACATATTTTAATATATTTTTCAAGGATATATCGCGCGTAGTTTGCATTTTTATTCAGTTTTGTTTGTTTCATCCGCGAGGTGGCGTTGGTGGGTGGGAGAAATATATTCATATTTGCTTTTGAGTGACACATGCCATTTCAAAAGAAAAAAAAAATGAGAATAGAAATGGAACCGGGCAAAGCTATATGTGGAGTGAGTGGGCATAAGGTTAAAAGTTGTTTGGGGGTCAAAAATGCATTTCACAAAGTGGCACTATTAATCTTATAGAGTTTTTTTTCCCCCTTTTTGCTTTATTTGTGTATGCAGTTCTATATGTTTGAGTTTGAGGGTTATAAAACGCTAGAAGCAACCACAATTCACCATCAACCAACATGAACAATAAATACCCGAAGGGATGCATATGGTTGAGGGAATAGATCAACATTGATGCTGCACATTTTGAAGAGGGTAACGATAGCAGCAAGAGAAAGTACTGAACAGGGTGGTTATCTTAATAAAAAAAGAAAACACAGAAATTCGATGTCAATCGAAGTCAAAAATGGAAAAAGTTCCCAAATTGTAATACCCCGGAATAACTCAATTTCTTGGAAAACAGAGCTGGGTACTTAATTTCTTAAGCTAAAACGCCAAATTGAAGCAATTGATAAGAAATGCCAAAAATTTTAAATTTTTGAAATCTTAATTTCGAATTTACAATTCTGTAAGACCAAAATTCCGAAATTCCAATATTCATTTGCATGCAGAAATGCCGAAAAAGACAAAAACTGTTTTTTTTTATGTTTATGTTTTGTACTGAAACTGTTTAACTTCATTCATATAATAGGGTTGCCGTTGAATTAGTCTCTTTTTATAAATACCACCCGCCATATTTTACTCTGGCAAATATTTTGATTAAAAAACGAGTGTTTTCAGGTATTTGCTGCATTCAAATAGGGTTCCAAGTGCTTATACCCATTTAAGAGATGGCACCTGACTTTTTTTTAGACATAAGAGATCCCAATCTAAAATTTGAAGAATATTTTAGTATTTAACTCTGTCAAATATGGTGCATTTTAACTAAAAACAGTGTTTCTAGTGATTTTCTGCATTCAAATAGGGTTACCGCATACTGAACCCCATTTTTTAAATATTTTTGACTTATGTTTGGCATTGTTAATATTTCTCTATTTTAAAAGTTATGATGAAGCTTTTTCCGTTCAAACAGGGTTGCCACGTGTTGATGCATCCATTTTAGAAGTGATAACCCTATTTTTTTTTAACTTAAACCCATTATAGTTTTCTGCACTTAGATTTAATGTTGGCTAATTCTAAACTGCCAATTGTTTTTTTTTTATTTGAGAAGTTCAATTATTTTCTTCTACAACCACACATTGTTTGGAGATTCTGGGCTTGGGGATTTTGTATTTGGGGATTTTATGCTTGAGATTTGTTTTATTTTTGGGATTTTGAATTTGTGGGTTTTTAAATGTGGGTAATTTGTTTTTAGGGATTTCGATCTTGGCTTTTAGTCGCTTTCTCTTGGAGCAACTGTAGTTGGGAAGTGAGGATTTTGTTATTGGGGATTAAACATTTCTGGATAATTAAAACCTTCGGGATTATCAATTTGGGGATTATGAATTTGGGTTTAAGGTTAATATCCCAACTTTATATCTCAAAAAGCCAAAAACAAAATATCTCCAAGAAGCAAGATCCAAATAATCTGAAAAAATTAATTCCAGAAAACATGTAATCCCAGTAATCTAAAATTCAAAAATTAAAAATTTAGCAGACATAAGATCCCCTAAAGAAAAAAAAAAAAAAACAAAAAACTCATTACTGAAAAGTTAATCAAAAGAATTTTGGTTTCGGAAAATTTTCAATGTTAATTCGGCTCTGACTCTGACATCTTCTATTTTTTCAGTAAATTCAGCTCTGACTCTGCCATCTTCTATTTTTTTTGGAATTTATTGTCTTGAAAATCAAATTATTTAACAAAAATCCAATCAAAAAAAACATTCCAAATTCTTACCAATTTTGGTTATTGAAATTCTCGAAGTTAAATACCCTTAGGGATTATACTCGTATGTGATTTTATTGATTTTCCAGTTTATTGTTTTGTTTAGCTTTTTGGACTTCAGAATTTGGTCGAGGTTTTCAAAGTTTAAAAAATTCGCAATTTTCAGCGAAATAAAATTTCTGTTTTGGTTTTCTGGATTTAAGATTTTCGCTGTTATCTTTCGTTTTATTTTGAAAATTTATAATTTTTGTCAAACAAAATTGAGGATTTTTCTAATTCTGGGTTTTGTGTCCCTCATGTTAATTTGCTGCATTTTGGGGATTATTATTTTCGGGATTTAGATTTCGGGGATTTAATTTTAATCAACATTACATGTTTTCAAATTTTCTTAATAGTTTTCTGTAACTTCAACTTTTTGCATTTTTTGATTTAATATTCTTTGGAAATTTGTATTCCTCATAATCCTGAAGTTTTTAGAGATTTCGTTTTGCGAGTTTGTTTTTTTTTTGAAATTTTGGGTGTAATGAGTTTAAGGGATTAAGCGTTTGTGGAATTCTGTTAATTTGGAATTTAGGATTTTGTGAATATTGGGCTTTTTTGGTGTAAGGATTCTTACGGGCCCTCCTTTCAGAACAGGCTTTCAACATTTAAACAAGAACCTGTTCAATAATTTTGTTGGAAGTTTAACTTTTAGCTGTACCTACTACATGATGACTTAAGTGAAGGCACCCACAAGATAAGGATGAGGATAAGAAAGGAAATTTGACTGGAACAATGAATTAGTCGATGATTTGGTTTAACTTTAATATTTTAAAAAGTACGTTTCAAAAAATGAATGGTACCTATCGAATTTGGTCACAATCGTTTCTGTCGTTTTTAAAAAGCGGAGAGAATTGTTTTAAAAATATAGTTTAATATGTTTGTCACCCTGTGTGAAAGCAAAGTGAATGCTCTCGAGGAAAAACAAAAATGAAAGCAAAAGTATTAAATTGTATAAATGTACGTCGTATACGTATAGTTTCGCGACCGATTCATGTTACTTACGCGCCAATGTACGACAATGTCGTTCATGCATCGATAGTGTTGCAGAAAAAGAAAGAAAAACATTTATAGAAATAGAAACAGCTAAAAAGCGAATCAATAAAATAAATAAATATGTTTAAACAATTGTGTGGAAGAGAGAGGGGTTTTTTTTTTTTTTTGTTTGTGATGGAAAAGAAACAATGGTAACCAACCATATGAAACCGCGCGACGGCTAACAAGGGAACATAAAACAAAGTTAAACAATAGTTTAGCGGTTGAGTAACATTTTGCCTTGATACTAGACAGACAGTGTCACACTCACACTTACACCTATACTTAAATGCAGACGGAGGAAAGGCAACAAAGTGACAAGTTTATTGGCCCAGACTGAAGTAGACAGATTTTTTTTTTTTTTTTGATTTTTTAAACTTGATGTACACTGTGTTTGTATATCTCTATTATTTTTTGGGGTTGCAGGTCATCCCCCTTTTGATGCGAGAGGGAGTTTAAATGACCGGATTTTCGGTAAACAAATTGATGGATTTTTGTTGTGTGAGAAGCAATTTAAACAGAGGCTGATACTAATGGATTGTTTTTCAAATTAAATTTAGAGAAATAGCTACTATTTGAGATAAATGTTTATATAAAATTGTTAATAGCTTTTAGGATAGGTTGAGACATCTCTAAAAGCCCTATTTTTGAATATTTTTTGTTTTTTGCGGGGGGTTTTTCAAGATGGTGGACCTCATATTGGAAATGTTTGTTGGTTCTTTTCAGATATCAGTTAGGAAATTATTGTGAACATTTTCAGCAAATTTCAGATTGAAAAAAATGTTTGATAGTCAAAATAAAATTAAACTGGACTTTTTTAATACCACGCTAATCAAAATTTAAGAGGTAGGTATCAGAAATTAATAAAGTTTTAATAGTCGAGTTTTTGAAACTACGTAGGTAGGTACTTTTGAGCTTCAATATTCAGTTTTCTTAAACACTTAAGTATACATAATTGTAACCAAAAATTAATCCTCCAGGGCAAAATTATTAAAAAAACTGCAAAATCATTGAAAATTTCTAGTTTTTTTTATTTTTTGGTCATGTTGCGTCACGAAATTTTGTTGCAAACCTCAGATTCGGATTCAGAACTCTCAAAAACATAAAATATGAAAGAAATTTAAACGATCCTAAATTTTTCTCTATAGGAACATTTTTGATCACAAATTAACTGTATTAATGAAATACTAGAGATTGTTTTCAAAAAAACCAAAAGTAGGGGAGAGTGATCTAAAATTGTCCCCTTGACGAAAATGTAAAAATATGACATTTCGCTTTAAATCTTATGATTTTTTCAAAGTTTCATCAATAAACCTTAAATTTTTTAGCTTTACAAGATAAAAAAATTCTAAAAACTATTTAACATTTTTAAATTTTCTAAACGTTTTCGAATTCCACTGATCAAAAGTTCCCGGCTAAAATTACTTACTGACATGCAAAGTGTGGTTTTGTTCAGCCACCTGGTATAAGCAAGTTTCCAAATTCCGAAGGACGAGTTTTTTTTTTGTTTATTTGCTTGAAAAGGGTGGTCCTGAATCTCCCCAAAACCCATCTGTAAGCCATTGAAAATTTTATTTTTATTGGTTAGGTTGGTTTCTAAAACTCAAAATGTTTTGAGAGCTTTCTTACTTTCCATTTCCGTTTAAGGACGGCATTTAGAGATTTTGATAATGAGTCCTCCCTCCACGACTGCCTGTTCAGTAAACAGTTAATTTAAAAAAAAAAAAAAAAATCATATAAAAAACGTAAAAGTAAGTACAAACTGACCCACTATGCAATTTTAGGCGGGTGCTAAAGGGGCCATTTTACCTGTTAAGGATATTTTTATTAAACTTTCAAAACCGAATAAAAAAACTGGAATAGTTTTAGTACAACAAATTTCCAGAACTGTAAAAGACTGCAGTTAATTGGTAATGCAGTCAATTCAGTCGCATTTACTTGACTTTAATTTTAACTACAGGTTAGTACTACTACTAAGCACTTTAACTGCAACATAAGCAATTAGCAGTAAGAAATAAAATACTGACTGTACTACTAGACTAAAAGTTAAATAACTGCAGTACTTTTTGACTGGTTTTAGTCTTCTAGTCAGCAGAAAGTTTTTTGTACTGTTCTTTATTTGGTATTCTTTTAACTTAAATTGCTTTTAGAGCTTTCTATTCCTGCAAACAAGTTGCGTGTAAGGATGGAAGTGTGGTTGACGGTTGTCACTGCAGTTAATAAACTTTAAGTCAATTAACTGCTTTCATTTACTGTTCTGTTCGGTAAGTATTTTAGAACTGACTGCTGACTGTAATTTCACAGTCAAAGTACTCTTGTAAGTCAAAAGACTTAAATAACTTAGCCTTTTAGTTAATTAACTGCAGTACCGAAAAGATTGCAGTTCTTACAACTCTGCTAATCTAAAATGAAGAAGAAATACTTCATTTTTGCATGCATTTACTACCTTTTTTAAAATGCAATTTTTTTGAGTTTTTTTTTCGATATATGTTTCATAAAAATGTATTAAGTCTAGTTTAATAGGTTGACACATTTTGAACTGTCAAATGCCAATTTGAATTTCAGCTTGAAGTTGGTAACATTTCGTATTTGTCGGTGATGCCGAATAAACTTTAATTCTGTTCGATTCTACAATTTCTAGCTAGGGCACCATTTTTGCACCCTGGTGGGCCATTGTAGGCCACGTTCCCCTACACATGTTATTTCTACGCTTATCGTGACTTTGTCCACACTTCTTCGGCAGCCAATTTTCAAATCTAAAACGGCTACGAATAAAACTGCAAAATGACAAAACCAGCGTTTGAACAAAAACTTGCATCATACTAGGAAGTTCCGTGCGATCCATATACAGAAGAACATCACAATCACAATCCACATGTCATGCAATTATAACTCAGAGAACAACAAGGTGTTTTTTTTTCTTCACAAAACCCTTTATCTAGTTGAAAACATACCTCACCAACATGTTTATAAAAAGTAGCCCTATAACTACCATCCTTTCTGCTATACCAGTTTTCTATAGTCACAACTTATTTGTTGTGCCCTTGAGCCTCATACTAACTTTAGCCTTAACAATATAATATTCCGGTCGCGTGAAATTCCACATATAAGAACGCATGAAGAGATTTTATCACTTTCAAGCTAAAATTTATCTACCATCATCCAGAATCCGGTCTGTGTTTTGCCAGTTGCGCACCCAAAAACGTGCAACGATGCCTTGCTAACCTGCTCGACATGTGGCAAGCAAACTCATTTGTGCTCCATAAAAGGTGATAAATTGTTGGCCTCTACTCTTGCAACAAGCCTCATATTATATAGGAGCATATAGCAGTCCGAACCGAACAAGCAGCAAGGCGACAAGTCAAAGTCAAGGTGCCGCTGGCAAACACAGTAGAAGAGACGATGATAATAGTCCGTCGTCGTCGGTGCGAATGCATAAGAACTCTTTTTTTTTCTCTCGATTCCTTTTGCCACCATCTCTGCTTGCCACCTATGTGTCATATGTCAGTCGCTTGTCGCAGCTATCAAGAATGCCGCCACATCAATTCGAAGCACAAGTATTGTCGTCGGTGTTGTTGTTGCCATTTCGTACGGATGATGCTGGACGAATGCGAAGAATTATGACAGCGATATGTCAGTCAGAGTGATGGGTGACGCGCACAGCGCTAACATGAAGTAATGTTAATTTCAGCATCGTCATGCACCAAAGTGTCACCCAGCGCAGGTGTAACGTTTTTCACTCCATTTTCTCCAAATACCATCATCCGTCAAAAGGACCAGTTTAAGAAGCTGTCAAGTTCAAGCGAGAAAAATGACAGCTATTAGAATTGAAGCAGTTAAAAAATGCAACACTACCACTATACTCTGCACGCCTAACCGTTTAGATAGTCTGCCTCGGGCTAGTTGCCACTGCTCAAGTGCTGAAGCAATTAGTTGCAGCATGGTAATTTATGTCAGGCCATTTTTTCATTTCACGGTCTTCAATACTTTTTCAATCTCTGTAAGTGGTTATGTTACGAAATGTGGAATAAACACCGGGCCACTTAGAATCGAAGTAAAGGTTCACGGTTAATTGGTGATGGTGCAAGTTCAAGATGGAGACCGTCATTTTGTAGGGAAATGAATTTTTTTTTGACATTTGAAATTGCTTCCGAGACCGAAACGTATATCGAATATTTGAGTGACTGTATGATATCGAATTCGAAGCAGCGCACTCATCTCAAACGCAGCCAATGATGTATGAGAAAAGTTAATTCGCTTTGTTTGATTTTACGACATAAGAGGTGTCAATCAAAAATTCGAATATACTCGATGGCAATTCAATGGGAGACCTTAATTTTTTTTATTTTTTCTTCTTAACATTGTTCACGAGCCCTTTTGTGTAGGCTTGTGATAAAATTTAATGGAAAGGGAAAAATAAATTAGAAGTAATGTTTGAAAAATGTTTACAAAGACCTTGAGGAAGAACAAGTAATTTTTGTTTTGTGTTTTTTTCTGTGAAATGTGAAACCTTTTTTTTTCTTTAAAACCTTTATAGGTTAGTTAGGTAATGAATATTTTTTAGGCTTTTATGTAAGTTGTAATTGTGTTTTCCGAATATGGGCTTGTGATGGATGGATAAAGAGGAGGTTAAAGGTTCATTTTGGGGGTTTTGAATAAGTTATTGCTTCATAAATTAACGTGTACTTTTATTTTTATTTACTACATGTCATGAAAGGTTCCTAAAATATGAACATCAATATTGAAGTTTTGTTTTATTGTGTTTGTTGGCTAAGAAAAGTTTTCTTTTCAGAAAATTTGATATGATTAATGTATTTCTAGAAGAGGGAACAAGTTTATTATTTGAAATATCAAGCGTTATAAACTGAATTTCGTAATTTTGTAGAAAGAATGGTAAATGATATACAAAATTATAATAATCTCCAAGAGTCTCAATTACGTGATGCATTGAAGTCTTTATTGTTTTAATTTTTTTAAACAAATTTCAAAGACATCTCTTGATGAACTTGTTTTCTTTTTTTTTAGGATTTATCCTAGAATATGATGAAACCTCAGGAACTCAAGAAACATTTTTCAAAATACCTAGTACAAACTAGCAATTGTTTTATACACGAATTCAACTCATTGATTCTCAAAAACTATAGAACGCACTACGCATCCAATTGAATTTGACTGCTATTTGAAAAGTGGCATTTATGAAAAATTTCCATCTGATGCCTGCAATTTTGATGTTAAAATGCATACTTACAGCAAAGGTGAAATCTTTTATTTTTATTTATTATTAGTTAATTCATTTTTTATACTGAGGGCAAGTTTAGGATTCGTAGGATATGGGTGTACTTGCTGTACAAATATAGATAAAAAATATATTTTTATCGTTTAAAACGGTACCTCTCATATAACGGTTTTTTTTTCTGCGCTTCTCGTTAGCGACATAACGGATTTCAACGATTTTTTTACACAAAAAGTTCTTAATAAATATTATTTAATAGTAAAAGTTTGAAAGTTTTTGAAAAATCTATTTTTCAAATACATATGTGTCGCTGCTCTTTTATTTTTTTGAAATTTTGACTTAAGATGTTCATTAATACTTCGTCACCTCAGAATTGGAGCCCAAAACAATTAAAGAAGTTGTTTAAGTCATTTAAGTAATGCATTTTATGTGTTTTAACATTTCTTATAATTTTTTTACATATTTTTAAAAACATTATATGTATTAGAAGCTTTAACGTCCACAGTAAATTTGAATCTAGAGCAAGTACAAAGGTATACGTGCGACCAAATCGTGCATTCAAATCAGATTGAAATACCTCAAAACATATCAAAAAGTAGCAGCTATAATTTCGCTTGATATTAAACAAACAGTTTGACTCAAAAATCTAATATATTTGTTAAACATGGAAACCCCAAAAACTCATTCAAATAGTGTATTTTTGAGTTTAATTTATGAAAAATCTTATAAATATATTTATTTAAGTTTATAATTTGAAATTACAAATAAAACATCCACATAAACATTGAAAAAATTAGGAAGTTACCGTATGGTCACTCTAGCACAACCCGGGTTAATTGGAGAAGTCTCCATACATTTTAAAAACCCTTTTTACTGACTGGAACATTAATTTAAACGAACAAGAATTCAAATTAGTTTTTTTTTTTAATTCTTATTTTTGCTGTCATTCAATTTGGCTTTCGGATATTTTCGTTCATTTTTATGACCAAAATACCCAAATTTTTACATAAAGTTTGGTGTTAATTTCTTGAGTTTCTTGTTTTCTTATTATTTTTTTTTTTTGTTGACCGAATAATCCTGAGTATTTATGATTTGTATTTTCACAAAACATTAAACAATAAACAAATATTTTTGTTTTGCTTTGCTTTCAGCAGTAAGCCTAGGCAGTTCGTTGGTGAGATTGAAGATTATTGAAATTATTTGGAGAAGTCTCCACACATTTTGCACTCAAAATCTACGTTCCAACACATTTTTTTCGACCGGAAAAAATTAAATCTATTTAAATTTTTTTTTTTTGTTTTTTGTTTGTTATTAGGTCTCTCCAAAACAATGAATTTCTACTATTTTTAAGTCCAAATCCTGTCATGTCTGTCAAAACTTCTCTCATGAGAGAGAAAACCATTTGGATCCTTCAAAAAATTCAGCCCAAAGAAATTCCTCGGGCAAAAATATGAGTTCCGTTCAAATAATTTGATACCAGAAAAAAAACAAGCAACAAATTAAATAAAATTCAAGACTGGATCGCACGAATTTAATTTTACAACGGTAAAATTTATTTACACAGCGTCATATGAGAATACCCATACCCACACCAAATGCGACAAACCGCAAAATGTTTTTTATACAAAATTCGTGTCGGATACTTTGGTTTGGGCAAGCCTATACTCTTTTCAAAATTAATTATCTATAATTTGTATATTGAGAAAAAAAATATCGAAATAAATCGTTTTTTGTTTAATTTTTTTTTTTTCAAACTTGTTTTTTTGAAAAACTTAATACAAAATACTTTTTTAAAATGATGAGAACAACTTGGTGACAAGTTTTGAACAAAATCAGTGGAGTCAGTAATGATATATACGGAAATAACTAAAAATTATGGAAAATTGGTCATCATATTTCCGTTATTCGATTTTTTGAGAAAAACTAAAAACGCAGAATTAATATAAAAAGCCATTTCGTAATACATATATCCGAAGTTTAAACGAAATCGTAAGTGTTGTTTCTGAGTCAAATCAAATAACTTGAAACCGTTATATGGGAGGTATTCGTTCTAATCGAGATATTCAAAAAAACAAAAAAAAAACAACCTTGTATGCTACAAAAAAGTAATCTGTTCCAAATTTCAAGCGAATCAGTCAACCTGTTAATGCTGTGGCTCTCTGTAAAGATGGATGCATAGACAAAAAGACGAAAAGACGAACAGGCCACTTTTTTGGGCTTCTCCATCATCGTATTGTTGGTTTCAAAACCTCGAATTTTGTTTTGGAACGAAATGAATACTTGCCCTATAGAGCAAGTAGTAAAAAAACAAAAATCGCTATGCTTTTCGTTATACAACATTACTGGAGAATTCTTCTCACTTTTTTCACACAAAATTTTCCGCTTTATTTATTTATTTGTTTATTTTTAATTTGATTTTGAATTTTCCAAATTTTCGGACTTTTTCTTTTATTTTGGACTTTACCATTAAGGATCTTGAAATTGTTGTTTTTCACCTTTAACATGATACCAAACGTTTGTGGCCACTATGTGCCAAGAGGTTCTATACTATCTATACTATCATCTTCAGAATGAGTATTACCTTTAAAAGGTTCAAAATCATCTGAAACTATGAATTATGAATCGAACATAAATAGAATTCAGAATCATGTCATCCGTTTTTTCACTTCTTAAAAAAAAAGTCCAATACCGAAGCTATTCATCATCAAGCCTATAACATAAATGACAGATGTCAAAACATTAATCCGTAAAATACATTTCGTGCGTTATCAAAATATTTTCCAATTTTCTTAATAATAATGAATTCAATTCCTCTCTCTCTCTCTCTCTCTCTCTTTATCGGTCTCTCTGTCTCTCTTTCAAACTCAAAAGTAAATTCCAATTCAACATTAAGTATATATCCATCTTTCTGATGCAGACTGACATCTCATCAACCACAAGAGTGTTGATTATTTCAGTTCAAAGGCACTCTCACTGCCCCCAATCGACAAAACGGGACAAAGGGTGTTATAATTAAATCAATTCATTGGCGCTGGCACAAATAAATCGCCCCTGGGATTGATATAGAAAATAAAAATAATAAAAACCATATCGCGAAGATAGAAAAAAAATGATTGAAGAAGAAGAAGATGAAGTGGTAATAGGAAAATACCATACAGACTTCCCTAATGATAGATATGGGAATGTCATGCCTTGTAGTGCTAAGCTCATAGTGAGAGAAATGCAGGACTTTTATAAATCGAACACACACGGGAAACATTAATCCCCATCGAATCAAATCCAATTAAACTGTGTGCTGCGAGTCAGCCATTATTTTTATTAAGAATAAAGAGAAAGACCCAACCATTCGGTCTTCTATAAATGCTCTCTATAGAGGCAGTATAGGGCCTGTACACACTTCTAGCCTTCGGCTCTACGGCTCTATACTTCTGAACTTTTGTTTACCAAAGAAATTGTGTAGCTTGTCAATTTGTGAAGAACGATAAGGATAATATTTGTTGTGTTTTGTGTTTGGGTCTCTCGTTCATAAATATGAACTCCATACAACTGAGCTAGTTAGGGTTTATAATTATTATTTTCCATGAAATAACTACATGAAAGCTGGAACGAAAAACAAACACACACATTCCCTGGAGAGTTTTTTTTGTTTTGTGGGGCTTTAGATGGGCACTGGGCATGGGCATTAATTAACATGAAGCAAAAGTTATGTAAAGAAATATTTCTCCATAATAAAATCTCTAAAGCAGAAGTTACATGTTGAATATGGAGCCAATATAGAGAAATGGACTAACAAGAGAAGAATAAAATAGGCATCTCTCTTTCTATACATGACTGTTATGCATGTCAAATTAGAACAAAATTCTAAAACATGAAAATGGAAAAGGCTGACCATTGAAAATTGGGAAAAGGCGTAGGTAAAGTTCTGACTTTAGATGTTTTAAAATGGTAGAAACATATTAAAATTAGAAATGCATTTACAAGCACTGAAGGTAACATTAAAAATTTTGTGTTAATGGAACAATGCGTAGGTAGGACGAGGTACCAGTCGCAGAAATCTTGTTTATTTTTGGTACTATGACCCTTGGTTGGAGTTGAAATATTGTATCCGAAATGTTAGTGTTGTTCAAAAATTACCTGAATAAGTGTGTTTTACAAATACAAAATTGTGGAACCACCCAAATTTGTATTTCAAGAATGATATGAGCTTTGCTGTAGGTAACTATTCTTACCATTTCTCCTCATAACAGTTTTATCATCATAAAAGGTTCCTATATGCATCAAAGTTATGGTAATCTTTGATATTGACAAAAGAAGGTATAAAATTGTGTTTTAACTTTTATGTACCTACTCATGCGTTTAAAATTGTAAAATGTTACTGTCAATAGCAAACATCTGCAGTAAGACAAATTAACCTGCAAGAATTTATGTCTTATGATTTTCTGTTTTCAATTTCATATTGTTGGGCTATTCATATATGTATGTTTAGAATTTCATACTCATGCTCAGCTCAGGTAGAAAGCTGAATTTCCTCTTGTTCTGTTGGTATGCAAGACCAATGGCTTTGCAATGTATATCCCAATCCCATATATAACATTTGAGGTACTGTTAAGTTAAGAGAAACATATTTTGTAATAAGACTTTATTGATTGCTTCATGGTTGGTAATGTTTATAATCCCAAATAGATTTTTAGAAATTATTTTTGTTCAACTCTTATGAAATGTAGTTTTCTTACTCATGGAAAACAGAATTTTAAGGGTTTGAGATGAGCTACAGCTCTAGGCCGACTGAATTGAATATCCAAACAATATAATTTTTTGATAACAAAAATTAAATCAGAGGCTGGGTGCAACACAAATTGATATTTAGTGCCCTTGGAAACTAGAGACCCGATTTTATTTTAATCTTTTTTTGAACTAAATATTGTCGAGAAATTTGAAAATTACGAACACTACTATTAAGTGTTCGTTAGTTTTTTTTTTCTTGAGTTTCTACTAAAGACAGATTTCACTTGAACAGAGAATAGAACAGAGAATTTCCTTTACATAAATGTATACTACTTATTTGCAGGTATTGCTATTATTTTTGAATGTTTTTTTTTTTCCATTTTTAGTACATACTTTTTCATGAAATTGCCCCGTGACTAAACGCGAGGAGATAGTCCTTGTTTTTGGTACTTTTAATGTCGAATTTCTTTACTGGTAAATACTTTATTACAAAACTATAAATGGGATGTGAACTAAGTGCATTTCATCTGTCTTAATCATTTTAAATCATTTAAAAATTCAATTTAAGCGCAAAGATATTACAAATTGAAATTTATGACTTGACTAATTTTGTGTACGACTTTTGGATTCTTCACAAAAATATGTTGAAAAATTCATTAAAATCAGTACTTTTGAAAAGCATAAAATATAAAGATATGTTATTTTGATAATCAAAGAAAAATGGTATTTTTGGAGATAAATGATCGGATGTTTATTTCATTATAAAGAGGAAGGTATGCCGTTAATAATGGACATCAGCCAAATGGCCGCCAAGACCACGCTTACAGGACCATATCCTTTTCATGAAATTTTCCATAACCAAATCGCAAAGTGGCTGCCCTATGTCCTCGATAGCCTCACGAATTTCATCTTTGAGGTCTTGAATCGACGCTGGGCTGTTGGCGTAGACCTTATCTTTCACGTGGCCCCAAAGGAAGAAGTCGCAAGGTGTTAAATCACAAGATCTCGGTGGCCAATTGTGATCACCTCTTCGAGAGATAACACGGTCCGGAAACTTTTCCCGTAAAAGATCGATGGTTTCATTGCTTGTGTGGCACGTAGCGCCGTCTTGTTGAAAGTAAACGTTGTCCAGATCAATACCATCCAATTCAGGCCATAATGACGTTTGTGGAATGCCTAATTCCAAAGAACGACGAGGAATGGACAAACCTGGGTTTTCTTCAACACTTTGGGCTACAACAGCAATATTCTCAGTTGTTCTTGAGCGACGTGCACGGGTTTTATTCTTCACATCACTAACTTGTCCTAACAGCTCGAATTTGTCCACCAATTTCTGTATTGCGGTCCGACAAGGTGCTTCACGACGACCCAAAAATGTTTTAGTTTTACGAACCGTCTCTGCCAAATTTTCACCATTTTTATAGTGAATTTTAATAATTTCAATGCGTTGTTGAAGCGTGTATCGTTCCATTTTTATTAATAGCGTAGTTTCTACTTGTCAAATGTCAAAAAATGACAGCTTCAAAAGTGGCAGCTACCGAAATAGCGGGCTATTCAAAATAACACCTCTTATTGGAAAACCCTTTACTTTTTTATTGGTTTTCCTCTGATTACTGCCTTCTTTACACCAGAATTAACTTGGCCAGTTATATTATTATAGAGAATATTATCTTCTAAATTGAAGGTTTTTTTTTGCAGTGTACATCCCAAAAACTACGGAATTTTGAAATTTATGATGATTTTTTTTAAATAACAGTATAAAATGTGACAATACATTGATAAATAAACACAAATTTGATTTAAGGTCTTAGCTTATGCTATGAGGAATAAGTCTTCCAAATATCAGCTGAATCGGCTTAATAGTTTTGAATATATACCAGCTCAACCGAATCTAAGAGAGTTCTTTTCAACAAAACAATCACATATTTTTTTATAAAATAATTTTAAAAAAATGTACGTGATAGAATTTATCTGAAACCAGATTTAGATTCAAAAAAGTCCAATCAAACATAATTTCAAAAAAAATTATGAAGGACAAAAAAAAAATTAGCAGACTGTGTTTTCTGTCCAGTAACCTTAAATACAGTACTTCTGATTTTTTTTTTAGTTGTTTATGATGTTAAGGCGATGTTAAATCCAATTTTTTGAACTCGAGTGCCGAACGCAACATTGGTAAAAACAAAACAAAAACTACGATTTTTTCAATAATTGGAATTTTTAGCAGTGAAACGCAATTTCTTGGCTATAAATTATGTTCTGAGGTTTAACCGTTGCAAAATTTTATTTAAGTTGAACCCAAAACCATTTTTGAAGACACAAAAGTTTAGTTTATATGATTTTGTATAAGTTTATCTGCCACGGTCACTGTGGCGTATGTGTAACATTTTATCTATTGAAACAATTTAAGAGTTTAAAAAAAAAATTTCTATCGCTGATCAGTTAATGAAATTATTTGAACGAATATTCAGACTTGAAATAAATAGTAGCTGGGTTAACAACACATGGAAACACTTTCAGTGCGACACCGTGAAGAACAAATTCTTCCGATATGATGGAACCGTTTAAAAATCGCGGAATTAGCAGAACAGCTACCTGCAACACGTAACTTAATTTCGTGAAAATAAATTCTAATAAGTTAGTAAAAACTTATTGCAGCAATCGAAATGGGTACGTGTCTTACACTTCTCATAATATAAAGCTTTTTGAAAGTTTCAACACCTACTTGTGGTACAAAAAAAAAGAAAATATTTTTGGTACAGATATTTCTTCCATAATTTCAATTCTTTGTATTCAGTGTTAGTTTTGATTGATTTTGACAACACGAAACCCGTACTTGCCTAATAATTTATAGGCCAAGTAGAAATTGTATTATTTGTTTAATAACTTAAACTTAAGGAGTCACTGTGGCGTATGTGGAACATTTTTTTTTTTAAGAAAAATCATTTTACCTCAAAAATTAGCATCACAACTATTTAGAAGCCAACTTTTCATCGTTTTGGAACTGCATTGAAGACAGAATTTTTTTAGTTTTGACCAGTTTTTAATGAAATAAGGGTTTTTTTCTTAGTAACAACCTGAAAGTTCAGCACTCATTTTTTTAAAAATCAACGCTTCTCCATATTTACTTAATTTAGCAATTAATGAGCAAAAAAACTAATACAAGTTTTGACTAGGAATTAAGAAGTTATTGGGTGAGATTTATGAAATGACGTGATTAAAAGTTTTTTTTTTATTTTTTATTCTGAGAAAACAAAATGTTAAATTTTGCATTAGGCAATTATGCAGCAATTATTGAGCAAAACTTAAAGCGGCATTCGGTTTCGTGAAAACTGAAATAAAGGGTGATTTTTTAAGATGTTTAGAACTTTTTTTAAAAAAATAACACAAAAAATTCGAAAAAATGAATGAAATATTTCTTTGAATCGATAGTTTGAACCTTGCAATTTAATGTTTAAACATAATTTCATGCAAATGTTGACCGCGGCTGCGTCTCAGGTAGCCCATCCGCTGAGTCCAATTTTGGCATACTCTTTCACACATATCGGCCGGTATCTCACGAATGAATGCATGGATGTTGGCTTCCAGTGCGTCAATCGAAGCGGGCTTGTCCCTATTGACATTAGCCTTGACATACCCCCACAAAAAATAATCTAATGGTGTCAAATCGCACGATCTAGGCGGCCAATTGACCGGCCCGAAACGTGAAATTAACTGTTCACCAAACTCGCCCCGCAATTGCGCCATTGTTTCGCGTGCTGTGTGGCATGTGGCACCGTCTTGTTGAAACCACATATCATGCAAGTCAAGAACTTCCATTTCGGGCAAAAAAAAGTTTGTTATCATCGCTCGGTAGCGTTCACCATTGACAGTAAAGCTGCGATTCGCATCATCTTTGAAGAAATATGACCCAATAATGCCGCCGGCCCATAAACCGCACCAAACAGTGGCTTTTTCGGGATGCATTGGTAGCTGTTGCAATGCTTCTGGCTGATCTTCACTCCAAATGCGGCAATTTTGCTTATTTACGTACCCATTCAACCAAAAATGAGCCTCATCGCTGAACACAATTTTTCGATAAAAAAGCGGATCCTCGGCCAGCTTTCCAAGAGCCCATTCACCAAAAATTCGGCGTTGTGGTAGGTCGGCTGGCTTTAGTTCTTGCACCAGCTGTATCTTAAAAGGCTTTACGCCCAAATCCTTCCGCAAAATTTTATACGTAGTGCTGTAACAAAGGCCAAACTGCTGGGAACGGCGCCGAATCGACATTTCGCGGTCTTCTGTCACACTAGCTGATACGGCCGCAATATTTTCTTCACTACGCACAGTACGTAAACGTGTTGGTGCTTTAATGTCCAACAAAGTAAATTTGGTGCGAAATTTGGTCACAATCTTCCGAATAGACTGCTCAGAAGGTCGAGAATGCCGACCATAAAATTGAAGCAGCGCGCGATGAACATTTCGAACCGAGCACGAATTTTAATAGTAAAATTCAATAATTTGCAAGCACTGTTCATTTGTAAGACGATCCATGGTTAAATTGCAGACCAAACTGAAGCTGTTTGACAGTGACACAAGGTACTAAACACACGTCAGCTGTCAAAACCAGTGTTGCCAAAACCAAACCAGCTAAAAAATCACCCGTTATATGGTTTTATGAACTCTTTAATTTCTTTGGTCTTATGACAAAATTTATATTTACACAAAATATCGTAAATGTTAAAAAAAAACAGTCCTCTACCAAAAGTATTCGAATGGATTCTATTGATCTTATGCTAATGAAATCCTTCAAACGAAATTGCATAAGAGTACCGTTATTTGAACTTAATTTTTGCCAATATTTTACTTTTTATATCGAAAATAAATTCACTATTATACCCTTTAAGGGTAGGCTTGAGGTTTAATAAACGTAGATTGTACCAACATGATTTTATCATATAAAAACAAATATGAGGATAGAAAGGGCAAAATTCTGCAACATCAATCAAACAAACTCATGAATTAATTATTCTGACCTTTTCAACTAATTTTTTGATACTTTTTAGTTTAAATATTTTAACGTTCCATTACATAATACAAAAAAATCCCTTAAGCTGACCTATTCCTTATGAAAAAGTATCCAAATCCAATAATCTATTGAGTGGTCAAAAAATGAATCCATTTTATAAGGATTTTGTTATTTTTTCCTTTGAATTATTCTTTTAACCCTTTGAAAACTATCCCATTCCAATTTATTAATATGTTATATTCAATTCATCTATAATTTTTATGTAATATCTTTATTTTCCAATCTCTTATGAGTTCAATTTGTATTAACAGAGTGTATCCTTTTCACTATTTTACGAAAAAAAACTCAACCGACAGAAAAGGACATTACTTGTGGATGAATAAACTATTTCATAAATAAATTTCTTGAAGATCCTTTTTTTGCAAGAAAAAATCTTTCCAATTTTTTTAGTTTTTCCTGTTTTTTTTTATTTTTTTTTTTTGTTGTTCTCCTCTTTTCTCAAATCGAATTTCAACTTCAAAGTGTGTTTGCTTATGAAGTAAACGTATCTTTATTTATGCTCTTGTATATTATTCATATTTTATCTAAATATGAAATATGGACGACACCACCATACCAAAACCGGATGTTAAAATGGAGTGTGGTACTGGGTGGTACTGGAGCAGGAGAAGAGACAAAAAAAAAAAAAAAACTTACATAAAAGGACGATTTTATGCTCCGTTTCACATACGAAATGTCGTAAATTTGAGAATTTAACATCGAGAAGAAGAGAACGGACGGTATTTTAATATTTAGGAAGAAGAAAAAGAAGGAGAAGCAGACAACAACAAAAAAAAAAAAAAAAATAGAAATAGTAGGAAGCGGGTGGTAGATTTCCCATCGAACATCAATGTAAAAATGTGTCTGTGCTTTGGTAATTTCAAATAAAGCTCCTTCTAACCATGTGCAAAGCATTTCCATTGCTCTGTGAAATTTTGGGTTTTTCCTTGCCTCTCTCGGACGAGTTGAAATGGTGACCCTGTGTCTCGATGTGTGGTCTGTGTGTGTAGTGTACTCCTGTATGTCTGAATAATATGGTCGTCCTGGGAATTCTAGGAAATATTTTCTCATTTAGATTCTGTACTCCTTCGTCTGGTTTAATATACAATTTCCTACATCCAGATACTTACTCGTACTTTACTTCCATGTAGCCTGGGTGTAGATACTTCGTTTATGTGTGGCTAACTAGCAGCAACATCGTATCCTTGTAAAGTACAAAAATTAAAGTGATATATCTGGATTGGGATATACTTCTTTTTTTTTATATATTATAGAGATACAACTTCTATAGAAAATATACTCTTTTTTGTGTATGGTAATTTGAAAATTGTATTTTCGTTATGATTTTCCTAAAGTAGTTCTGTTCTTTTTCTCTTCTTTCTGAAAATGTTGTATCTGTTTTTATGAGAATCAGTATTTCTTTCAATGCAATTGCTTCTATTTTTGTGTTTTTTTTTCTTTTCTTTTTTTTTTCTTTTGAAACACGTTTTATGATCTTTTTTGGGTTCAAGATTTAGTCTAGTTGATAAAAGATATAAAATTTATATTATGTTTTTGTGGCATATGACCGCTGATGAACTAATGAGCAATAAACAGTGCGATATGACTTTTATGAAGATATTATTTTAAGATTTAGATAGAAATAGACTCTGAAGCAAGGAAAGGAAGACATTTGTTTTTTTTTTTTTTTGTAAAATAGACAAGGGGTTTTGAGTTTAACATCCATTGATTGATGAATAGCTACTAGCAATTGGTTATCGTTTAAAAACATACTTTCTTATTCATTTTGACGTATGTGGCAGCTTTAGAACTTATCATTACCCCTCCCCCCCCCCTCCCTCCTTCTTCGGATTTAAAAACAATCGAAAAATTTATATGTAAACATTTGCTCCTATAGATCCCTAGGAACATTATGGCAAAAAATATTGAGAAAAACGGACTTCATGAGCAAATGAGTTTAAAGGGAGGAATTACGGTATGGCCTATAAGGACTATTATGAAAGTTGTAGGTAGGGGATTTCCTTTTACATAGATGTGCCTGAAGTATTTGGAGTATGATATGGTGGCGTTGCAGATATTTTTGACGATGCAGTTGGAACATGAGTGCAGCACAGTTACCGAGACTATGGTCCGGTGTTACATCATGTTTGTTGCAGAAGCAGGTTACTTTTCTTAGATTTTTTCTACTTAAATTATTGCAGAGTTTTTATTGCTCTTAGTTGTTGTCCCTTAATTGCATTTTTGCCTGTTATACCACTGGCAATCCAGTTTCCAGTTGAAAAAAGTGTGATGTGGGTGTCGAAAATGGTGTTTTCGTGGTGTTAGCAATCCTGCTGTCGAATAAAGTTTCGTTCAAAAGATGTAGATAATAAAAAGACTTAAACCTTTGTTATGATAATTTTGAAAAAATAATGGAAAATTTGCCAAAAAACATAATTTTTGGATTTTTACTTTTATCTTCTACAAAAATATAGTAGAATTTTGATGAAACTTGACTATGATGTAAATTGTAACTCACAACAAATTTTTTGAAAACTTTGAGATGAAGTTTTGTCATAAATATACTCTATTTGAAGACTAAGGAACAACATTGATATTGTGAAAAAAACTATAAAATAGAAGAAAAACAAAAAAACGTTTTTGTAAGATCGATTTTTCCGTAAGTAAATGATAGTAATATTAGCCAACAATGAGTGGCAATAGAAATAAAACTATGCTTGCAAAGGATTTTGGCCCTTAGAATTCGAATCAAGTATCAAAATTGCTCTAACATACAAAATTTTTGAGATATCAAATTTAGAACCTCAAAAAAAAAACTCTATTTTTGTGTAATTTTTTGGCCTTTTGGCTAAAGGTTTTGTAGATTTCAACATTAGAAACAAGACCATATATTTTCCGCAATATTTTTCAGCATGAACAATTAATTATATGTTGAAAAAAAAAAATCAAATTTGAGCTCAAAACATTCCAAATTTTGCGAAAATACGACCTTTTCTATGAATTTCAAATCTATCTTTACCCACAAAAAAAGTATTTTTTTCGGAAATTCAAAATTCAATACCTCAAAAACTTTGTGCATTAAAGCAATTTTGATAATAGAATCCAACTAAGAGGATGAAAATCCTTTGGAAAATTATAATTTCGATGCTATGGTCACGCCTTGTGTGCTAATATTACAGTTCAGCGTTTTTTATTTTTCTTAAATTTTAATAGTTTTTTTCTGACAACAACTACATACGTTGTTTCTCTTTTTAATCTTAAAAAAAGAGTATTTTTAAAACAAAACTGTGTCTCGAAAATGGCAAAAATCCAAATGGTCGCGGATTTTCATGGTCAGCAATGCCCTTGATGTGGTGAGATAGTCCGTCCGCAATTCCAAAAGTTAGTTTATTTTAATTTTTGTTCACTGGCCTGATATGTGTTTTTGATCCAGGCGAGGTTAGGTTTCGCAAGGCCGCGTAATTTGGAACTTAACATTCCAGACCATTTCATTTCCCACTGGCCTACCTTATCCTTTTGCCTACCTAACCGACCTCTCCTCTTGTCCGCAACAAAATCATAAATTTGTTTGTCAAATATTTTGATACGACAAAATTGTTCTGATTAAAAACCAAGTTTTATTAAAATCCATCAATTTTAGTTAAATATAAAATTAACAACAAAAATATTATTTTTTTGGGATTTGTTTCAATATTTTTTAAGGTTATATACAAAAATTATAGTAACAAAAGTTGTAAAACTTTTTACAGTCTACAAATTTTGTATGTTTTCGGAAACAGGTTTTCTTTTAAGAGAAATCATTAAGATATACGATTTCCGAAGGCCATTCCTCTTTTTCGTCCATATTAACAATTTACAATTTACCTATTCCATGTACAATCCGGTGTGAAATGTGTTATGGGACTTTCCTATTAAAATAGAAAGTTTGTTCTGGGCGTTAATATTCCTGCACCAGCTCAATTCTCGATCTTTTATTGTACCACTTGATACAGTAGCGAGCAAAAAAAATGCAAACAACATGGTATGGTCCTGTCTTATGCCGGCCTTACACGACACAATATTATTGCGCAATACTCAGTATTGTGCAATAGTATTGACAGTGACAGCTGTATTGCACAATATTTTCGTTTTGCGCAATTTATTGAGTGATATTAAAAAAGCTTAATATTTTCTGAATTTTTACTCAATATTTTTCGTTTCCACAACGAGTCCGATATAGAATAAGCACAGAGACATATTGCGCAGTATAATTGAGTCGTGTATGGGCAAACCTTTTTCACGCAATATTTTTGGACAGTATTATTGCGCAATAATATTGAGTAAGGCGGGGATTAAGTAGGAATTAAGCTATTTTAGGTGACAATCGCTTGAAATTTTGCACACAGTTGTGAAATTGATCGTATTTCTGTAAGCCCAGTCGATTTTTACTGAAATTTCTCTAAAAAATTATTAATATTAAAATATATGCAAAAGTTAAGAGTGTGAACGAAAGCAAAAAAAAAAAATGCAAACAGATGAAAAACTTTAAAAATTAACAGTTTTTTTTATTTCTTTGAACAAATTAGTGTTTTTAAACATGTTAATGTTCTGTTAGGACCCTTTATTGAAAATAACGGCACTTAACCTATTAACTTTAAAGTTAGTTTTAATTAGTTTGATCCAATTCTGTCAGTTTTTGTTCTATCAGCTTATTAAATTATTAAAATTTGAAAGTTGTAGCTAACTTATCTTTCGGAATACATTTTCTACACAATTTAAAGTCAGGAGATACAATTTCTATCCAAAAATATTTAGATTTTCCTCTTCTAAAAAGTTTCTTACGACCTGATTGGTGTGTCCTGGGTCATGATCGTGTTGGAATAAGCTGTTTCCAGGGATTTTGGAGCCCAAATTTGGATAGAATTTGTACTTAGAATTTGTACTTAGAGGTACTAAATTTTTTTTTTAAGTTTTACTCAAAACTTGTATTTCTGTATATCCCTCTTGGGATATCAAGGAGGTTTTTGATTGTGGAATTGAAAAGAAAGTCCTTCTCTGAGGTCTTTTTTGCTCTTTTAATAATTGTGAAGTCTGCTTTTTTTCAAAATGCTTCTGCAGTATCGATTTTGGTGAAAGAATGCTTTTGAGTGTGTCGACAATTCAAACGTAATGGACTAACAAATGTTTAATGATGAGATAATAATTCTTTGGTAATCCCTTTGGTTGGGTGAGAGATACTTAGGACCAACAAAAGTATTGTTTTAAAAGGATTTATTCTTATTCTTTTAGTATATTTTGTATAATGGTATAATTTTCTAAGCCATCAAAAAACAATTTTTGAGTCTTTTGGGAACCGTCTGGTTGGGAGTGGCAAAACTTAATACTAGGACCCCGAAGCTCAAATTTAGGGCGTAGATTGCCGAAGAAAAAAAATTGAAAAATCACCGTTTTCAACCCCCCACTATTTTGGAAAAAAAATAACTGTCGGTTCTGAGACTAAAACTAGCAAACATTAACTATTGCAGCTATGAAACATGAACCTGAGCATTATTTCCGGGACTCACTGTAAAGATTCATGTTTAATTCGTTACGAATTCATTAAAACCGTTTAGCAAAAAAGTTTTACTACCCATTGTTCAAAAACAAACTAAAAAAAAAAAAAAAAACACCGCTAGAATATATCAAATGAAAAGTCTCACCTGTACAAAACCCTTCATTTTTGAAATTATTCAAAATTAATATTCATTGACCGCTGAGAACACACAGACAGACAGCCACGTCTGTTGAAGATAAAAACTTTTTCAAATTTGAATACCAATCTGATGGTCTGTTGCAAGGATCAAAAAGAGGCATTTTTTTGTTTTTTTTTTGTATATTTTTCATCTCGTTTCGTTTGTGTCTTCTTTGTAATGGCGGCCAGGTGCATTTTTGATGATAGATTCATCCAGGATCTTTTCATATGCTTTTGTGGTATGATTTTTTTTGGTTTGTTTTTGTTGTGTTCCATCAATGAACACAGCCGCCACAAACAACAACAACAACAACCAAGCAGACATCGTCAACTTTTGCAATATCTAGATTCTAGACCCAAAAATAATAACAAAAAAAAATATCCTTTTCCATCCACAGAGAGAAACCGTTTCGCATATTGATAGAAGGATGGATGATGGTAGGAACCTCTACTTTTTGAAGAAATTTATTACGAACGGTTATGTGATCCGAACCCCAAACCGCCACTAACACCGCTCTTGCTGCAGGACATGAATTTTCTTTTTATAGAAGAAAAAAAAAAGCCTGAATGTTTTATTTCTTCTTTTTTTTCAACTGTTTGGTATGTCCTTCATTCCCATCATTTCAAACTTTCAATTGCATGCAAAAGAGGAGAGTTATATATCTCCTTCATTCGTGCGGTATCAGTCGGTGGAGGTATTTTCCATCGTTCTCATTTCTGATGATGCCATATTGCCAGTCCAAAAGCTGAGACGAGAGAAAATTGAAATGTCAATGCGAGATTGCTATCCCCATCGTATTTCTATCGACAACTCTACATAGTATAGTCGTATTCTGACATTTGCAACATATCAGAATTGAAGAGGACTTATCACGTCGATTCTGATTAGATTTTCATTGATCTCCCTCTCGACGACGACGACGACTACGACCGACACGATGACGATGAGAATGATGAGAGAGTAGAATCAAAAAAAGTAGGTATTGATTTTGTTTCGTATTTTTTCTTCTGGTAAAAGTTTCCCACAAAAGGATACGCACAAGCGATTGTGATTTGGCGATGCCACACAACACACAGAATGAGGGACGCTTTTACGAAACGAATAAAAACGCTGAAGTGAAATTCATCTTGTTATTCAGAAATAATCTGGCATGCAATAACCTAACCCGAACAGAAAGAGACAGAGAGAGGGAAAGAGAGGAGCTATTCGTTGTTCCATGAAGGAGGATTAAAAGAATGATTGACCATATTGATGGACGTCGCTGCCATACTGCCACCGCGCTGCACTGGCCGCCACATCCAGATATGCTGCGGCAAGGATTAATTGGTATAGCTTTCTCTTTTCCTCTCTCTTCCTCTCTTTCCCTGTCTCACACTCTTTATTCTCCAATGTGGCATGGATATTTCAATTAATTTAATCTAATTGATTGGGATTTGATGCTTATATAGATGGTGATGGGATAAATCTTCGTTTTCCATCTTTTCTTCTTTGTTTGCTTTTGCCCTCTTCCCGCCCGGGAACACTCTCAATGTTCAATGGGACAATATCGATTTAATAGAAATATAAGGATTTTGTCTTTTCTTATGTGGTCAATGAGGTATGGAGAGCTGTTCAATGAGAATGGAAGTGATGGTTATGTATTTGATGTAAGAAAAAACACTTCTTACATGCGATGTATTCTTATTCAGTGTCATTGAGATGTAATTAAATTAGCAATGCTTGACATGACTCTTGATGAGAGAACAATGAAATTAATCATTTAAATATTATTTGTATAAGTCATACCATAATAGGTTTTTGGACAAAAAGGCGTGGGGGCGGGGGAATACATTTTGGCGAAATTAAAAGCTCTTTCAAACTATAAGGTACTCATGAATGTATATGCGATTTGGAGTAAATGTAAATCTAGTGGCCATGTCCATTCTAATAGAGGTATATTCTGGTCTGCTATGCTCAGGAAATCATGCCAAAGGTTCATCGGAGAGTATATGGACTGACTCCTAAGCTGAAACTATAGAATCACTCATTTCTTTGGATGTGTCTTTCATATATCTCCAATTGATAGAGGTCTTAACAGAAAAGTGATAAGAAAAAGATAGCCTGGACCAAAGCTTTAAGATAGCATTTTCTCCAATTTTGGTGAAAATATTTAGGGGAGGTCTGGACACCATCTATTTCCCATCTGAATGGAAAGAAGTTAGTGTCATTTTCATCCCGAAAGCTGTCAAGCCTACCAATTCTGAACGAAAACAATTTAGAATAATTAATAATCCTACCCTCCTTTCTTCTAAAGACATTAGAAAGATTAATTGATTGTACTCAACTATTATAAATACAAATCCAGAGGCACGTATGCCTGGTTTAGTTGCCAGCCTTAAATACGACAACGAGTCTAAAGATCATGACAATGATAAAAAGACTTGGTTGCATTGGTAGAACTAGGAAATTATGTCCCATTTATATTCCTGTAAGGCTGATTTCAAGACGGCAGTAAGAGTAGGGTCATGTAAAGGGTTTTCCAATAAGAGGTGTTATTTTGAATAGCCCGCTATTTCGGTAGCTGTCACTTTTGAAGCTGTCATTTTTTGACATTTGAAAAGTAGAAACTACGCTATTAATAAAAATGGAACGATACACGCTTCAACAACGCATTGAAATTATTAAAATTCACTATAAAAATGGTGAAAATTTGGCAGAGACGGTTCGTAAAACTAAAACATTTTTGGGTCGTCGTGAAGCACCTTGTCGGACCGCAATACAGAAATTGGTGGACACATTCGAGCTGTTGGGACAAGTTAGTGATGTGAAGAATAAAACCCGTGCACGTCGCTCAAGAACAACTGAGAATATTGCTGTTGTAGCCCAAAGTGTTGAAGAAAACCCAGGTTTGTCCATTCCTCGTCGTTCTTTGGAATTAGGCATTCCACAAACGTCATTACACCGTATTTTGCATAAAGACTTGGGTCTTAAGGCTTATAAAGTTCAGTTAACACAAGAACTCAAGCCGGCTGATCATCAACAACGTCGTGTCTTTGCTGATTGGGTCCTTGAAATGCATGAAAATGAACCGGAATTTCATCGAAAAATCATCTTGACTGATGAGGCCCATTTCCACCTCGGAGGCTACGTAAACAAGCAAAACTGAAAAGCCTCTCCATCCTCAACGCGTGACTGTTTGGTGCGGTTTATGGTCCCGCGGGGTCATTGGACCTTACTTTTTCGAAAATGAGGCTGGAGCAACAGTTACGGTCAATGGATTGCGCTATCGAGAGATGATTAATGATTATTTATGGCTTGAATTGGATGGTATTGATCTGGACAACGTTTATTTTCAACAAGACGGCGCTACGTGCCACACAAGCAATGAAATCATCGATCTTTTACGGGAAAAGTTTCCGGACCGTGTTATCTCTCGAAGAGGTGATCACAATTGGCCACCGAGATCTTGTGATTTAACACCTTGCGACTTCTTCCTTTGTTGCCACGTGAAACATAAGGTCTACGCCAACAGCCCAGCGTCGATTCAAGACCTCAAAGATGAAATTCGTGAGGCTATCGAGGACATAGGGCAGCCACTTTGCGATTTGGTTATGGAAAATTTCATGAAAAGGATATGGTCCTGTAAGCGTGGTCTTGGCGGCCATTTGGCTGATGTTGTTTATTTATTATTAACGGCATACCTTCCTCTTTATAATGAAATAAACATCCCATCATTTATCTCCAAAAATGCCATTTTTCTTTGAATATCAAAATAACACCTCTTATTGGAAAACCCTTTATATAGGAGGTTTTCAAATTTGAATGATCAATTTATGGATGGATTAACGGAGAAGACCCATCCATAAATTGATCATTCAAATTTGCAAACTTTAGTAGCGTTCTCTGGGAGCAAGTGCGTCCAGTTAGGAAAGCTTGATTGATTCTTTTTACGTGTAAACTCAAACTGGAATATAAGAATATTATTGATATTTTCATTTCTATTGTTAAAAAACCAAAATTGTTTAATTTCTTCTGAGTTGAGCCGAGACCAAAAAAAAAAACGCTTCGATACGGATGCGGTAATGAAGCCACTAGAATAACAAAAGAACAGGATTCACCAATATCTTTTCAAAGTCGAAAAAAGGTAGATGGTCGGGAATAATTGATACTAGCTTGTCGGGTTTCCAGAAATCTTCGGTCGAATATTTAAAAATGCAAAATACAGGAGTGGATAGAAATTGTTCAAACGTTTGATTTAAAATTTTGAAAATATTAAATTCTATAGAAAACATGAAATATAATTCCAAAATACTTCTTAAATGAATTTAATCTCCAAACGGAACATTCCGTATGTAATTTTTTCACAAAAATATATAAAATTTGCGTAATATTTTTTCAAATTTTCAAAAAAAAAATTGGTATCCCATACAAAATTTCCAAAAATTTAATTTCTGTTATTCTTAGTGCATGTTTGTTAGTAGTTTTTTTTGCTTATACTAACTACTAACACTGCACTAAGTGATAAGCCGGATAATACATTTTTGTGTTGGCAAATCTTTGGTCGCAAGACGTTGCTTGTTCTAAGCTCTCTTCGACTGAAATCTGAAGTGTAAAAAAAAATCACAAAAAAAATGAGGCTTCTTAAAAGCTGTTTTATAATATTATATCGTTAAGAAGAAAGTGAAAAAATTGTGTCATTTAGCCACTATTTGTTTTTAACGGCTACTTTCATTTTTTGCATAAAACTTACTTGTTTGCGACCATATAGATTATCAAATTATATGACAAACTTGTAGAACATTCATTAAAAAAAAAAAAAAACATGTTAAGTCCTTTTTTTCGTTAATTGCCATTGCTCAAAAGTTACAGAACATTTTCTTAAAAAAATAGGGATTAATTTTGTTCCATTGGCCATAACTTTTTAAAAACTTCGAATGAAGAAGTTGTAGAAATTTTAATTATCAAAATTTGTTGTTCAACAAATTTTCTAATACCGGACCGGAGCTATTAGATCTCGCTTTTTGGTGCTCTGGGGAAAAAAATTTAACCGAATTTTGATTTCGGTATTTGATAGTGTTAGCAAATACACAAACCAACATTTTGCACAACTGCATCTATTTTCATATAGCCGCCATTTTGTTTGGTATTTTTGAACCTGGGAAAGGCACAAGATAGATAGACTTTTCCGAAGTACAGGATGTCTCATTTTTCCAAATCTGAAAGAAGGATATTAGAAAAGTTTAACGTGTAGTTTTCGGGACGCCAACCCCCCGGCGGCGATATCCTGTATTCTTTACTGTTTTCCTCCAATTCTGAAGGAACCGAGCTTAGTGGTACACGAATTTAAAGTACCTATTTTTCTTAGAATTAGGTAAGTTAATTAAAAAATAAGTATGGTAGGAGTTAAATTGTACGTTGCGTTTATTTCTCATCACTTGTGTTTTAAGCAAACTAAATGCTTTCATTATAAATTGTAGGTTCTGTTTTAAATAGTCAAAACTGACTAAAAATTGGAAATAACATCGAAAAAACTGTCTTAACAATTTTATTCTGACTTTTGCCATTGATATAACTCTCTCTCTCACTCTCTCATTGATCAATTTGACTGGAGTATGAAAACACACACTCAATAAATTCCAGTTTGTCCCATAACTCCCAACTTCTAGCTGAAAAGCTACAAAAGTACTTGTTCCAGTAATCCAGACAAAACGCTGTCTCCAAAAACTCCATTAAATCTACTAAAACGTACATGTATGTGTAGGTTCTCTATGTCCACAAACTTTATAGGTAAGACATAAAAAAAATAAATTTTTTAAAATCAAAAAAAAAAAAATAGAACTCACCATTTACAGTAACAGCCAAGCAGCAATATATCCAGAAAACCAATAAAATTTGGCTTAATCCAAGCGCAAGATATCCTTTCGACCGACGACGACGGACATGTAGCCTCGTTAAATTCAACCGATATTGAGACATTTCCAAATCGTTTATCGCACAACACTTAACATTCGAATTTTTCCGCATTTTAAACTCTATATCCGTCTTCAGACCTACATCCACACGAAACAGGATGTACAAAACACTCACACAGCAAACACCGGTTTTTGAATTGAAGAAGGACGAAATTGGGACTATTCAACTACGAACCGAATGACCGCTGATTCCAGCCAAAGCAAGAACGACTAATGGCATCTTCTATTTATCGAAGCTATGCACAGACAAACACACACAGTCTATCTCTTTCTGTGATGTCTGTAAAAGAGTATTCCCTCTGATGTAGATGTTCAATTATTTAGGTTATACTTTCCTCCAAGTTGACCGTGACAGAGAATACGCGCGGTGCACTTGACGGTGCGATGTGCAATTCCCAAAAGGTATCCTTTTTGCAATTTCTCAATTTCAGACAAAAATTTTGCTGAATATTTTATAAGGACACGACCACGACGACGAAGACCATGATGGCGGATATAACTGAATGTGAAAGCAAACAAAAATAAAATACACTAAAGTGTTAGTCTTGGCTAAAAGAACTCACACGCGGCTGGGAGGTAGACGATATAGAGACGATGTCAAGACCAAGAGACCAAAGAAACAGTCAAAAAGGATATCACCGGTGGGTATTTGTTGTTGATTTGTTGTGTGTTGCTCGTCCTTGTGTGTTCAGACGTCTTGTAACCAACAACACATTACATAAATTCTTAGTTGAAATTTTTATGAGACTCTCAATTTATCATGTCCTTTCTCTATTATATCGCGCCAAGTAGAGGATAAATACACGCCACCACCACCAACGGAAGCTCTTTGAACGCCACACGATGTGTGATGTGTGTTTGTGTGCAAAAGTCCAAAACCAAAAATTTCCAACTTTATGTTTCGTTCGAAGACAGAAATGAATTCAATTGGGAAGGATCAGTTTTCTTTTCCAATACTTTTTATTTTTGTTATCCTTTTTTGTTTGTTGAAAGTCTCCAACACGTCCTGTGTGACTTTCGTTTAAAAGGCACTCTCTCCGTTCGGAAGTGCTACTTTTCTTTTAACTTTATAGCTGGTGTGGGAGTTTCTACTTATATTCTTGGGGCAATCCCAAAATGTCCTTGTATTCTGTTTGATGTCCTTGTATACACACAACACTGTCGGTCGTCTGAAAAAAAAAAAAAAAAGAAAAATAAAACATGATAAAATATCGTAAACATGTCAACGGGAAATTTGTTGCAAAAATTTTAATGGAACAGGACAAAACTTTTTCACAAAGAACAAGAATTTATACAACGAAATAATGTCCTTGGTCCTTGAACTATAAAATAAGATCTTCAGCACGAAAAAAGGGACCAATTAATCCCTTTCTTTACTTGTTATTTATTTTTTTTTTTTGCTGCTTTTTGAAAATCGTTTTCATTATCTCGTTCAAGACTTTCGGATCGGGATAAAGTATTTTATAAGCAGATAAAAAAGTTTTTTAAATGTAATTTATAGGCTGAGCCCGTCAAGGCTCGTCTTTTGATAGATTAAGTGAACTCTCATTTTTCATTTTATCTTATCTCTTTTCTCTCCCCCCGAGGATTGTGGTCGGTCGTCGGTGGGTATGGTAGGTATACCTAGAGGGGTGTGGGGGAAATTAATTTTATATCACTCTTTCAAGTTGAAAGAGAATTGAAGATGAAAGGATTTTTGATTAATTGAGTTTTGAAGTTGTCGAGACTGGAGAGAGGGGTAGATGAATGTTGTTTTCTTGAGTGGTTTTGGTCTATCATCAAACATATTTTTATAAATTTTAATACAGAAATGAGGTTGTTTAAGGATTTTAACTTTTTTTTTTTTTTCTTTTTAATTTTGAGTTTAGAAAATTTATCAAAATCATGAACCTTGTTTAGTTAATTATTTTTTTGTGGCATAATCTTTATCTGTTGACAGCTGATTTGATTTATTTGAGGTTTCATAAAGGGTAACAGGGAATTGAGAAACAAGTTGGGATGTCGCAGGAAGTAAAGTGAATGTTCTCGAAATCTTTGGACCATGTCTGGGGAAAAAAAGGTCAATAATGGTACTGTAAGCACATAATTAAATAATTTAATGATTATCTTGGGTACTTTTATTAATAATCTTATTTCAAGACAATTGCAAAGTGAAAAAGTAAAAAATATAGGTACATGAAGCACATGTTGTGGGTTATCGAATAGGTTTTACTTCAAACTCGGTTTTTGGCTTTTTTTGGAGACTATCCCCAGACATTTTTTTAATTATTTTTTTTTTTGAGCTTAAAATAACGGTACCTGTCATATGTCGGTTTTAGAAAAGCTCATTTTTCTCAAAAAATGGTTGCTTCGATTTTGATTAAAAAAAATCATAGTAATTTTTTTTTTTTTTTGATAAGGTCTATCATTAAATGAGAACCATTTTTTTTTCAAAATCTGTATTAATGGTACCTGCCATAGAACCGTTTTTTTTCTGATTTTCTCCTTTATATCTCAATCAATTTCAACCATTTTTTTTACATAAAAGCTTTTAAGTTGCCGTAATAGTTTTTAGTAAAAAAATCGAAAACTATTTTTTTGGATTTTTAAAAATAGTTGAATTTTGTTTTTGAAAAATCATTTAAAAATGGCGTACCAATTTTTTCTTATAAAAGTCCTTGCTAAATTTTATATAGAAAAAATAGTTTTTTTAAAAAACGGCTCAAACGATTTTAAATTTTTTTATTCTAAAAATGTATCATTATAGAAGAAATCAAATTGCATACTTCGTTTTGAGGTTAAATTCATTTAAGAAGATGTTTTAGTCATTTGAAAATTGAATTTAATGTTTTTTAATTTTTTTTTTTAAACTGCATTTTTAATTTTTTTAATTAAAAAGAGCAAGTACGTGCGATCCAGTAGTGCAATTTATTTTTTATCAAAATTGTTAGAGCCTTTTTTTGAGAAAATTGAACTTTTTTTTTATATATATGTATTACATATATGGCTGGTACAGTTAATTTTTGATTAAAAAAAGATTAAATATCACTAAGTGAATTGCCTAAAACCCATGAGCCATGACTACCATGTTTGAATATTATCGCTTTAAGGGTTTATGCTGTAACTCGAGGTATACACAGACAGACAGAATTGCGAGACCCACTTCTTTTGCATTCTCTATAATCGTAATGTAATGTCTGATTGTTATCTCGAGTTCGATTTTTTTTTAAGAATCCTTAACTTACCTTATAGAATATACCTATATCGCAAGTAAAATAATAATTATAAATAGAGCTTTCGTTCAACATAAATTTAGTAAAACGAAAAGTTTTTGTACCTTGTTATATTGAAATGCTTGCAATTTAAATTGAACGCAACGGATTTTCAATTTTATAGTCTTAAAATGTTCTCAATAGAATAATAAAATACGTTCCATATTCATGTTTGATCTAGTAATGAAAATAAGTGACTAAAAAGACTGACACGAATTCGTCGTTCAATTCCAAATAAAAGCGAATTATCTCAAGTATCAAAAATTACGCCATAAATTTTGATGAATGGTCTGAAAATGTTGTTGTTAAAAAATAACAATTTATTTTTTATAAATATAACTCAAAATTACGAGAATACACAACATATGTAGACAAATAACTCTTTTTATTTTTGTATTGAGAGTAGGTACTGAAGGTTGATATCAACGATTTTCTTTACTATCCGTACTTGCATGAAAAAATCCTTAACAAAATCAGTCTAACTATTGGAAGTCCCACCTCATTGCAGAAATAAATTGCATAAGAATAAACAAGAGAAGAATTTTGTTCAAATGAAAGATAAAAACAGAAAAGCATTCTACCATTTTTTTTTTTGTTTTTCAAAATTTAAAATATACATCTCTTAAATTTTCACATGTAAAAGTTTTTTTTTGTCATAAAATGCTGAAAAAATTGCAAAAACTAGATATTTGAGTTCATTACCTATGCAACCTATTTTTGGAAAAAATGTTACCTACCTTTAAAATAAATAATACAAAGTCAAATGTATCTCAATTCAAAATAAAAAAAATTATTATGTGTTCATTTTGGCCATTGAACGATGAGTTCGTAAAGTTCAAACCAGTTTCTTGGATAAAAAATTGCTTTTTGAAATACCAAACTCTTCGCCCCAAAAATTAAGCATCCAATTAAAAAATGTAAAATCGGTCCTTTTGACATTATTATTTTGGAATTACTTAAAAAACGTGACCTGATTCATCAATTATTACAACGGACTCAAACTCAACACACGAAACCCTTTCGAAATTATGTTGGTAGGTGCCTACCATAGTTTAATTTCATGGCTCAAATGTTGTTAGCTAATTTAAGTTCTCCTCCATTCTGTAAAGTTCTACCTAATATTCGGCTGGAATATGAATGCCAATCTACATTATAACAAAGAACTCTTTGTGTGGATATAACCGCCCATTTCTTTTCACTTATTCCAATACAAAATTCAATAACGAACCCTAACTAAGAAATTAAATAAAAACTGCATATTTCGAAATTAATAAAAACACTCCATATGTTAAGTGAATTCTTTCAAAGGTTTTTTTTCTGATATTTATCGATTAATTTTTTTCAGTTTGAATCCACACAATCGAATTAATTTCACCGGCATATCTCAGAAATGCAAATACTCAGTTCACGAACATCAATTAACCTTTTCTAAAAAAAAAATTAAGATAAATATACCACCACTTAAGCACTCTTGTCCACACATTGCTGATATCAATGTCGGTAGGTACCTGTTGGCGGTCAATATTTTTTGAAGTTTTAACAATCTCACCGTCTTAAAATCAATAAACATTAATCTTCTGAGCCTCACGGTCTTTTATACCACTTAAAAGTGTCAATATACCTACACTACACGCACACGCTAATCCTTTCGATCCTTCTTTCCATACAAAAGAGGAAAACAGAATAAAAAAGAACAAAAAAAAAAAAAAAAAACTAAAGAAACTCGTGAAACACAAAACAAATATTTTACTTTCTTTAACATTGGAAATCCTTGCCGACAAAAAATAAAAGGTTTTTGTGTTTTTTTATTTTCGGGCGATGCTTTTGTAACTCCTTTCGTTCATTATGCATTCATTTATAATGCGCCAGAAGGTTCCCCCAAAAAGTGGAAGAACCCAAAATCCCTCTTTAACTCATTAAATTATTCAGATCACATAATGAATCCATCCCTTGAGAGAGGGAAGAGTTGCCGGAAAGGTTGGAGAAGAAGGACATCATTTGGGATGAGAAAATGTTTTTTTTTTTTTCTTTTCTGAAAGTCCCCATTGGCATCCAATTTGGCTGCCCGCGAAACTGGGATGCAAACACTTGTCCGGAATGCCAAAAACGGTAATAATTATCGCATTTATCAAAAGTCCAAACATGCCCCAGGGTCGGACATGGCAGCAGCCCGATATAGAAAAACGACCATGATTGTGGGGCGGGTTCTGTCCAAAGTCTCATTATTTGTTTCACGGGACACTCTACTAGTCCTTGTACGTTAGACCCTGGTGATGGTTCACCGGTGGATACCTACCCAAAAACTCATACTTCTCATTCACTTAATGTACCAAAGTGACATTGCCAGGAGAAAAGGAGGGATGAAAAAAAAAACATTTTCTAGATTCGGATTTGTTTACCTTTCCCGAAAGAGATATCCGTCGCCACGACACGCTACGCCACGCCAAGCCAAATCATGCCCGAGGAGCACTTTATACTTTTTCTTGAATTTTTCGTTTCTTTTGTTTGTGATTTGGATTTGGATGATTCCATCTTCTCCTGGTGCAGTGCCAATGCCAAACAAAATAAAAAACAAAAAAAAAAACTGCTCCTCCATCATGAAGTTGAAGAATTTTTTTGTTCCTTTTCGTCCTCATCGTTGTTGGATAAATAATATAAAGATTCTGTTTGAGTAGAGTTTTTCTCTTTCGACTCTAGGATTGTCTGTGTGTGTTATTTTACTGTCAAGAAATCTTTTTCTGAATGTTTTTTTTTTTCATATCCCAGAATCCAGAGATGATCCTTTATTTGAGCAGACAGTAGACAGTAGTGTCGTTTTGTTCCATATCCACTTTACAGCAACGTGCCACTGCCACACCAGAATTTCATCCAAAAACATAACCCCAGCCATATCCCCAAACCGTGACTCTTCATTATTTATATTGGAAAATTATAGAGTGCATCAAAAACGATCGATTATTTTTTGGAGAACGACAAGGCAGGAGGGAGGATGCAAGAAGGTAGAAACCAGCAATCCAATTAGGATGATTCATCGAGGAATAACTCATTCTCTTTCTTAAAATAAAATGAAAGTATCATTGGATATAACCCAATCTCGGGCAATCTTCCTGATGGTGTGGAGATAATTTTAGTTTTTTTTTGGGGAGAAAATTATTACTTTGATGGAGATTTATTGTTTCTGGGAATCGCTTGTTCAAACTTCAAAGCAATCATACTTATAAAAAGGGTTTTGAATCGTTTAATCTACACATGAGAGCCTTCCTTGTGATTACAATCGTTGAATTTGGAGATTGGATATTAAATAGTGATCACCATCACACAGAGGCAGGCGCCTCTGTTCTTCAGAAGCTTTCATTTAAATTGGGATAAAATTGTTCATGGGTTTGCACTTTGCAGATGGATGTTTAATTGGACTGCGCCTTAAGCAAGTAGCGGTTTGCTCCATTTCGGAGTTAATTTGGGACAGCATTTCAAACCTTTGCCTTTTTGAAACGTTTGTTGATCTCTATTCATGTGCCACCATGATATTAGAAGTTCTATACTTTTTCCAAGCGTTGCAGTTGTCTAGAAATAGTTTCTAGAAAAGATAAGGTAATTTTGATTTGTGTTTGTCGTACACATTTTGAGCTCCTTTCTTTTTTCGACTTTTGATGTTATTTGATAAAAATATTGGGTTTTCCAATAAGAGGTGTTATTTTGATATTCAAAGAAAAATGGCATTTTTGGAGATAAATGATCGGATGTTTATTTCATTATAAAGAGGAAGGTATGCCGTTAATAATGGAACACAACATCAGCCAAATGGCCGCCAAGACCACGCTTACAGGACCATATCCTTTTCATGAAATTTTCCATAACCAAATCGCAAAGTGGCTGCCCTATGTCCTCGATAGCCTCACGAATTTCATCTTTGAGGTCTTGAATCGACGCTGGGCTGTTGGCGTAGACCTTATGTTTCACGTGGCAACAAAGGAAGAAGTCGCAAGATGTTAAATCACAAGATCTCGGTGGCCAATTGTGATCACCTCTTCGAGAGATAACACGGTCCGGAAACTTTTCCCGTAAAAGATCGATGGTTTCATTGCTTGTGTGGCACGTAGCGCCATCTTGTTGAAAGTAAACGTTGTCCAGATCAATACCATCCAATTCAGGCCATAAAAAATCATTAATCATCTCTTGATAGCGCAATCCATTGACCGTAACTGTTGCTCCAGCCTCATTTTCGAAAAAGTAAGGTTCAATGACCCCGCGGGACTATAAACCGCACCAAACAGTCACGCGTTGAGGATGGAGAGGCTTTTCAACAATAACTCTTGGGTTTTCCGAGCCCCAGATGCGACAGTTTTGCTTGTTGACGTAGCCTCCGAGGTGGAAATGGGCCTCATCAGTCAAGATGATTTTTCGATGAAATTCCGGTTCATTTTCATGCATTTCAAGGACCCAATCAGCAAAGACACGACGTTGTTGATGATCAGCCGGCTTGAGTTCTTGTGTTAACTGAACTTTATAAGCCTTAAGACCCAAGTCTTTATGCAAAATACGGTGTAATGACTTTTGTGGAATGCCTAATTCCAAAGAACGACGAGGAATGGACAAACCTGGGTTTTCTTCAACACTTTGGGCTACAACAGCAATATTCTCAGTTGTTCTTGAGCGACGTGCACGGGTTTTATTTTTTACATCACTAACTTGTCCCAACAGCTCGAATTTGTCCACCAATTTCTGTTTTGCGGTCCGACAAGGTGCTTCACGACGACCCAAAAATGTTTTAGTTTTACGAACCGTCTCTGCCAAATTTTCACCATTTTTATAGTGAATTTTAATAATTTCAATGCGTTGTTGAAGCGTGTATCGTTCCAGTTTTATTAATAGCGTAGTTTCTACTTGTCAAATGTCAAAAAATGACAGCTTCAAAAGTGACAGCTACTGAAATAGCGGGCTATTCAAAATAACACCTCTTATTGGAAAACCCTTTAAATGAACCTTTGTATGAAAGTATACGCTTACGTCACCTGTTAACTGCTGGTTTTATTAGTTGGATTGTTGAAGTCCGCTTAATTCTTCTATTTCCGATAAATCAAAGCTGAGCGTATCTCCTATCGTTATCGTGAATTATGTAAATAAAATTGGTGGCATTACTCATCTTTATGTAACCCGACATAGAATTCCTCTGACCCTTTGAACTTAACATTTTATAATAGCAAATACATTTATTTGGGGATCCTCTAAAGGGAAAACTAAGCCAGACAAATTCTCTGTTGACATTCTCCAAAGCCTTTTCGAAGTCAAACAATATGATTTTAGGTAGAGTCTTGATTGATATTCGAAACGCAGTGATCAGTAATAATTATAATCAATTCAATGTGAGTTTAAACAACAAATGGGATTAGGTTTATTTTGAGGCATTTTGTATACGTCCCAAAATTAGCACTGCATCTTTCTTCGTAAGCTTGTCGCCGGTTCCTTTTTCTTTCAGCTACTGTACGCCTTTTAACTAGTGCCGTGCAAAGTATTGGCGACAGTGTGCAACCCTGTCTGACTCCACAATAGACTGCGAATTCATCCGACAACCTTCGTCTATTTAAAACGTGACATTTGCATCCATCGTAGGTTGCTTTAATAATAGCGATTAATTTATCTGGAATGCCTCTCCTGCGTAAGCTAATCCAAATAAATTCTCTGTTAACACTATCACACGCTTTTTCAAAATCAATGAACAGCAGGTGAAGTGATGATCGATATTCGATGCACTGTTCAATAATGATCCGCAAGGTGTTAATGTGGTCAACACAGGATGAACCAGTGCGGAAACCTGCTTGTTCGGCGTCGAGTGTGTCTTCTTGATGTTCTTTAATTCGCTCTAATATAATTTTTGCTGCTATCTTGGCAACCGCAGGCAGAACGCAAAATTTTATGTTTGATGTTTAAAATTGCTAATATGTTGCGCAAAAATTAATTTTATAGTTTTCATGGGCCATTTTTGATTTGAATTTTAAGTCGCTTTCGATTCGCCAAGAGATAAAATTTAAAAAAAATTGTTTTGCCAGTAATAATTAACTCTCGTAACTTATCATAAACAAAAAAAAAAATATTCACAAACCCCAGTCTAAAGGTCAAACATTCAAGATTTTTGCTTCAAATAGTTATCTCAAAAGTGAGCCCCCAAAATTGAAAAAAAAAATCCTAGTCCAGTATCTTAAACTAAGAAAAAAAGGCATTATTTCGAAACTGGACCGAACTACTCCAATTTCGATGATTTTGTTTTCAAATTTTTAGTACCTAACTATTCAAAAATTATTTATCCTTAATCGGTCTAAAATTGCTCTTTTCCGATTGTTTTTTATGTTATTTTTAATACATTATTCTGTTTTTAGTCAAGTTTTCAGACAAATTTCCATTCCCATTTAAGCCCGGGTAAAATAGGAAGAATTGTCGGACCCATATGTGAGGAAGAGGAACCTGCTCGGAAAGTCTTTTGCGGTACATTCTATGGTAGACGGCAGCGTGGTAGACCATGCTTGCGCTTGAGAGATGGCGTAGACCAGGACACCCGAAGCCTTGGGGTGCGCAACTGGATGGCGTCGGCTAGAGTTCGCGGTAGGTGGAGAGACTTGTTTAAAGAGGCCAGGACCGAACCCCGGTTGTCGAGCCGATGATGATGATGATGAAAATAGGAACTTATCTACCCTTATAAGACCTAAAACAGACCTCAACAATTTTTGGCATATATAATTTATTTTCTAAAACTTTAACAAAACTTTTCACAAAAAAAGTTTTGTTCTCAAAAATCTAAATGTTAACTAAAAACATTTTTGAATAAAATAAGATGAAAGCCCATGTAACGGTCAATATTTTTAAATAACTAATTTCGCTATCTTTAAATGTATTTTAGCTAAAAATTCAATAACTCAAACAAATAATGGTTTGCCCAACAAATTAGCATTTAAATAGTTTCAATTTCTGCCATTAAAAGAGAAGTGATTCATTTCACGAAAATCACAATTGTCAAGTAAGATGCCAAATCAATGCATTATGGTTCAAAATGTTCACTAATTTCTGCAATTTTTCATTAGATAAAGCTTCAAGAGTAGGTACAGAAAGGTCTCTTCTGGGCTTGTATTTAAATTAGTAACCTAGTTGTTACAATTTTGTCGACAAGTAGCTCCATTAATCGGAGAGAAAGTGGCGAATTTTAACAATTAGAATAAAATACAATTTCTCATACAGCCGAGAGTACCTACTGTTAAAGGCTGTCTCAATTCTTTGAAAGAGGTAGTATCCCAACCTCCATCGGGCTTACTAAAGGGTTTTCCAATAAGAGGTGTTATTTTGAATAGCCCGCTATTTCGCTAGCTGTCACTTTTGAAGCTGTCATTTTTTGACATTTGACAAGTAGAAACTACGCTATTAATAAAAATGGAACGATACACGCTTCAACAACGCATTGAAATTATTAAAATTTACTATAAAAATGGTGAAAATTTGGCAGAGACGGTTCGTAAAACTAAAACATTTTTGGGTCGTCGTGAAGCACCTTGTCGGACCGCAATACAGAAATTGGTGGACAAATTCGAGCTGTTCGAGTTAGTGATGTGCACGTCGCTCAAGAACAACTGAGAATATTGCTGTTGTAGCCCAAAGTGTTGAAGAAAACCCAGGTTTGTCCATTCCTCGTCGTTCTTTGGAATTAGGCATTCCACAAACGTCATTACACCGTATTTTGCATAAAGACTTGGGTCTAAAGGCTTATAAAGTTCAGTTAACACAAGAACTCAAGCCGGCTGATCATCAACAACGTCGTGTCTTTGCTGATTGGGTCCTTGAAATGCATGAAAATGAACCGGAATTTCATCGAAAAATCATCTTGACTGATGAGGCCCATTTCCACCTCGGAGGCTACGTCAACAAGCAAAACTGTCTCATCTGGGGCTCGGAAAACCCAAGAGTTATTGTTGAAAAGCCTCTTCATCCTAAAGGCGTGACTGTTTGGTGCGGTTTATAGTCCCGCGGGGTCATTGGACCTTACTTTTTCGAAAATGAGGCTGGAGCAACAGTTACGGTCAATGGATTGCGCTATCGAGAGATGATTAATGATTTTTTATGGCCTGAATTGGATGGTATTGATCTGGACAACGTTTACTTTCAACAAGACGGCGCTACGTGCTTGTGTGGCACGCAATGAAACCATCGATCTTTTACGGGAAAAGTTTCCGGACCGTGTTATCTCTCGAAGAGGCGATCACAATTGGCCACCGAGATCTTGTGATTTAACACCTTGCGAATTCTTCCTTTGGGGCCACGTGAAAGATAAGGTCTACGCCAACAGCCCAGCGTCGATACAAGACCTCAAAGATGAAATTCGTGAGGCTATCGAGGACATAGGGCAGCCACTTTGCGATTTGGTTATGGAAAATTTCATGAAAAGGATATGCTCCTGTAAGCGTGGTCTTGGCGGCCATTTGGCTGATGTTGTGTTCCATTATTAACGGCATACCTTCCTCTTTATAATGAAATAAACATCCGATCATTTATCTCCAAAAATGCCATTTTTCTTTGAATATCAAAATAACACCTCTTATTGGAAAACCCTTTATTACGGCAAGGGCTGTTACACCTTCACAATACTCTCTACAATGTAAGAAAGATTTTATTATACTTTGGTGTTAACCAAATTCCATTATGAAAGTCTCATATAAATGGTGGGTCCAGTTTTTATCATCTAGGTTCATATGCTTGAGTAAGTTAGAAATTTTGATACTAAAAGGCCAAATAGGTATGACATCAAAATTAGCAAAAAAAAAAAAATATAAGTAGTACCCTCAAGACACACTTATTCATCTAAGAAACCCAACTTGAGACAGACATGTCATTCCTTTCAACCTTTTATTAGAAGTATAAACCATCAACTTCCATTAAACCACAAAAGAGAGCCTTATGTTTGTTATCTTTATCTTATTATAATCTTATCCAATCTAACTTCAAGTCATAAATGTTTCATTAACATTTTCTCTTTACAAAAACAAAAAGTATTTTCATTCGCAAAATATTGCAACCATTGCCCATAAATCATCCTAAGCTGTGTTTTTTTTTCCCATCAAAAATGCGAGCCTTATTTTTTCTTCCTATTCATTTTATTCTCAAAAAGTAAAAAAAAATAACTTTAGGATGTCTCCTAAACAGTAAGAGAGTGTTATCTCACCGACAGCGACAGGAACAGGACATACCTGCCTTTCTTTTAATAATAAAAACAAAAATGGTATCCTAAAAGTAAAATACCGCTTAAATACACAAAAAAAGTATAACAAGTAAAAAAAAAAAAGGTAATAAAAGATCCTACAACCTGAAAATAAGATAAAAGACAAAAATGAAATAAAAAAAAAAAAATATTATAAATGTCTTTCTTTTGCGCGTGAACAGTCCCCAAAAAAAAAAAAGTAGGAAGAGAATTATCTGCGTCGCGCTGCACAAAATAAAATCACATCTCATATTTCCATGTGACAGGGTAAAAGGACTTTACTTCTGCCCCCTTCTCCCCTACTAAAAATCCCCCTATGTTTTATTGTTTGTTGTTGTTGGCATCACTCTTATATAGAAATACGCTCTGCTACTTCGACTTCCTTTGTCATTTATTTTATTTCGGTTTTTTTGCACTTATTTGACTCAAGAGAGAGTTCAACATTCGTAAGACGGCCCATTGTTTTGGGAGAAGATTCAAAAAGTCTGATGAAGATTTCTTCCAGAGTTTCCCCAATTTATTTCTTTAAGCCAACAGGAAGAACAAGGACTCATACCAGTTTCGATCTGGGGTCTCAAAACATAACAACAATAAAACAAAACAAAAACACTCATGTCACAGAATTTCCGTACTCTTTCCTGACTTAATAGGCTCTCTTGCGGCCCTTCAGCAGCACACCAGGAGTTGTTTCTTCCTCCTTCAAAGACAGCTTACCAAAAAAAACGAAAAGCGACAAGAAAAAAACCCAACCCAAAACATACCTCAACGCTCTATATACCTTACCTATGTCATTTTGATGAAGAGCACGGATAAGGAGGCCCGCAAATCTTGTTGAGATACGCCTAATTCCGTTGCGTTGTAGCGTGCGTATTCAATGGACACTCAATTCGAGGCTGCAGTATAGGTAAGGTATATTCCCTGACTCACTTCAGTGAGCGCTCTGTGTTGTTGCAGGAGCACACGTGTAATCTCTTGAACGGATCTAATTCGTGTCCGAGTGTTGTTTTGTGTATTACGCGGTATGCCGCCACCGCTACCGCCGCCGCTGCCAGTGTTGTTGTAGTTTTTGTTTAGCCTAATGTCAGTGAAATGAATTCATTTATGGGCATTGTTATCGCATAAGTAGCTGCTGCACGATTGTTGCTGTGTGCCACTGCCACTGCTAGTAGCTGTTGGCCATATCGCTATATACGCTCCTCTCTCTCACTTGATAGCCAGCCGGCTGCTGGCGCATTATAACTTCTCAAGAACTTCTTTAGAATTTATCCGGGGGGAACCAGCCAGCATCAGCCAGCAGCAGTAACAAGTCTCACAAATGGAGTTGCAAATGTTTGTTTTGTGTTTTTGTTGTTGTTTTTTTTTTGCTTCCTTCCTCTCTTGCTCCTTGTTTTGGTTGGAAGAGATGAAGTCACCTCCAGTTAAAATTTATGTGCCTTAGATAAGATGTCGGCGCAACACAGGAGCTCAAACATGGTCAGGCCATTGTATTGTCTATACAGTAGATAGTGTTTTGTTTTGTTGTTTTTGTTGTATTCTTTTCTATTTGACCAGAAATGAGAAATGGCATCTGTGGATAGCTACATTGTACATAACAATCCCATAGAAATATATTTTTTTGTTGTTTTATAAACAAAATTATTCACAATTATTTAGTTTCAAACTTTCACTATGCCTATAACATCAGATGGTGAGGTACGGCCTGGACTGGCCCGGCCCCAAAACAGCACAGCTGCTGGTCTATCTATAAAAGGACACTTTTAGTTTTAGCCTAATTGAATTTTCGAGTCCATGTCCATAGTAGATGTCGAAGCACTGCAATTGCATTTATTTACAATGATTTTACAGAAATTTGGCCAGTAGAGAAGTCTCTTCAAACAACAGTCTTGAGACCTTAGCTATTGATTTTCCACCCTAAGCTAGTACGCAATTCCTTTCTTACAACATTCAGAAGAAGACATGGAGATCTCCAAATTGATCATATTGAAATAAACAGGGAAGATACTTTTGCAGTATCACGGATTTCCGAACGTTCCGTAAAGGGCAACAGTTACTTGGAGCTCTAACTTGTCGTATCAACGAACTATTGCGGATACCCAAACCATCGGCACGTCAGAGATCGCGTCTCGAACGTACTGAGTTCAACAAAGCAACCACAACGAAATTTCTGGTTTGAAGATTAATGCCTGCGATTTAGAAATATAATTTCTTCAAACTGTATTACGTTGATGACGTTGACGAACCGAACTCTGTTTTCAGAGGGCTTATGCCATTTAATGTAAATGGTATAGAATGAAAATTACTCGTAACTCCTCCCGGCCAGTGATAAGTGTGCTAATAAAGTTGTGGGAGCCGACGACAGTTGATAAGTTGTTTGGACTAAGACCGGGTTTCACATTGTAGTGTTTAGGAGGCTTACGAATAAATACTTAGCTGAACAGCTGAGGTTTTCACAAATTTAGGATACCTAAAACATATGCCCAAATATGAACTACGGCGCCAGCAGAAGTCATCGGCTAATGGCAAGGGCTTGGGTTTGTAAGAAAGTAAGTCACCAGAGACAAAAAAAATACATAGCGATGACAACAAGGATAAGACAGTCACAATGAAGAAGAGGTAGCGAGTTCATACTCTTCAATCCTTTTGCAAATCTCGGTGAGGCCAGCGTCAGAACAGTTGACAGTTTCGACTGTTTCGTCACCAGCTCTAACTTTTATCTCTACCTGCTTCTTCTAATTGTAGAAAAATAAATCAAACGAAAATAATAAACCATTAAACAAAGTATATGCGTTTTTGTAGAAGGAGCTTCCAATAAAGTAAATGTTACAGGCCTGTGGATAGCCGAGGTCACTACTGCAAGAACACTAGCGTTAGTACATTAATGGAACCACCTGCTTCTCGATTACTATGGCAAGGAATAAGGTGAAGATCCAACATGAACGAACTAAACCGAACTATTAAATTCTTCTGCCAGACATTGCAGGAAGCTACCTGATCCTTAGGCCCTGAAGGGTGTAAATATACTCCTGGAATAGTTAAATATCGAGGTCACGCTTTGTAATAAAGATTCGTCCACCTCATCACAAGATGGGGATTGTGCGAAGACGAACTCTATAAAGAAGCACACTCCTGAACTATCAGATACCGGACCAACCACACTATAGGCTGCACAGAGGAACATGCGTCACCTGCTTCTATACGGGTCTTGAGGATGAAAAACTAGCTCCAGATTGGCGAGATTGAGACAAGTAAAACGTACACGGGAGACTTACTATCTAAAGGAGAATAGGCCTTTTGGCGGTTCACGGACGGATGCCATTTCAAACGCTGAACACGAGCAGTGTCATTAAGTTAATGGGACCACCTTTGAGTAATATTGGTAGAAACATTTTTAGGTAATAGATAACCTCTGGAGACTGCAGCTACTTTAGAAAACGAGATTTAACTTTAGGACGCATGTACCATCCACTACACTATCAAACTGATCTCCCAGACGTAACTTAAAGCCACATTCTCCTAAGAGACTGGAAAAGTGAAGATAGTCCCAGAATAGGTATAAGAATGGAAGACTCCTATTGAGAAAGCATCCGAACAACCTCACAGACGACTTAATGCTTCAAGACGTCCTTTCAATAACTTAGAATTAATCTCCGCTATTTTAATTATAGGCTATAGCCTGAAATTTTCCTCTCCAATCGCTGCCGTCTTCAATAAATGATAACTACTTAACTCTGCTTCTCTGAGAAAAAATCACCGCTAACGGTTAAAACTTTGTGGTCGTAAGGGATTTTTACCGCCTTGGCTTCGGCTAGAACAACTAAGATGTGATCAAAGGAAGAATTTTCAATCGCCAAGTTTTAGACTGCTAAGGCAATTATTGAGTAGGAAAACCTTTTCGTTCTCGCGAACATAAATGTCACTATATGAGACGTTTTTATCCTGCCTTGTGCGATAAATAGGCATGCACTTTAAAAAGAACTTTTTGGGATGTTATGATATTTTTTTTCGTCTGCTAGAATTGTATGTGAAGAAGAAGTTTCAAAAGCGTTCTGTATAGATCTCAACTTAAAATTAACCAAAAGAGGAACCTTGCAGACTGAGAAGACTGTGGCAGATAGATAAAACTATTTTGAAACGAACCACAACCAATATTGCATGCGTACTAAATACAGCTAATTGGGGACATGGCTGAAGAAGATTCTTGGAAGATGTGTATTTTGCTATCTTGAGGATCATCTTCATCAGTTGTGGTAAACTCGGTTCTTGCGATGAATTGAAAGAAACATCCAAAAGTACTGCTTGTTACAAAAAGTGCATCTCAACTAGCTGTTCGGAACCGGAAAAATTTGTAGATCCCCTTCATTTTTGCTAACTACAGTCAGGACTAGGGCTTGGCTTTTTGTGAACTATTCGTGCCAGAAAATTTAATTTATGTATTTTTATTACGACCGTAAGCCCGCTCACAAGAATTAAAAGACGGAAGCTTGTACAGAAATGTTAGATGCAATGGTTCCTGGGTACGTCGAACAGATTGATGATACAATTTCCTAATGCATTGGGAACTTTGTAAAAATATTTTACATTCCAACAGAATACTGATACTCTCAACAGCATAGACTGTATCTGTTCAAAACTACCTAAGGCTTAATTCATCATCGAATTTACCAGAGGAACGATGAAATTTGACAGCGTCTTCATTCTTTTACTTCTTTCAGGTTCTGTTAACTGCACAATTCTTCTACTAACACTGTTATGGATCGAAGTGACCTACATTTGTCAGGAACCGCAAAATATTTAAACTCGAATGTTAACTCCGTCAAGGATTTCGTTCACCTCTAATACCTCATCTATAAGACTGTGAACTTTTTTAGGGAAATAGCTGATGAATTACAATTTTTAATGATTTTATCTTTTGTTTGAAGATCCATCCATGAAATATGGGTACCCACTTAGTTCTTATTTGTTCACTTCGAAACAAACACGTATTTTTATTATTTACATTTACATAACTCTGGCAAACATTTCCCTTAAATTTCTCAATTGAAACCATAAAAGCCCACAATTAGGTAGTTTTAATGCCACAAACCTGCCTTGACTACCAAGCCAGCCCTTTACTGTCTATTTTCTTACCTTCAAAAAAAAATTACAATAGTTTCCAAATATTTACTTAAATTCCCTGCTTCGTTGCAATGCAACTGAATAAATATAAATTGTTTAACCAAAGTCCGTAAAATGCTTTCACTTTTTCCTGGAATTACTTCAATATTCACCTCTCGACTACAAAATCCCTATAAGCTGACTGTCAATTGCTAAGTGATATATCGAAACCCCCTAGGTGTGGAACTAGCCATAGCAAAGCGTCTTATTGAGCTAACATCCGATATTTTCATTCACTGAAAATGAAAATGAAAAAAAAAAAAAGAAACCATCAAGAAAACGAATTAACATGCTGCGCAAGTGATCGTATCTTTTTTTTAATGAATTCATCATCTGCCTTTTTTTCCAAGGAGGTCTGAAGGTCTGATCCCGATCGCTTGAAGCGGCAAAGCGGCTTTTTAAGACAGAACAAAAAAAGATGAAAAAAAACGAAAAATCACAAAGACTAAGAAAAATAAATTGTCACCATTGAACTGATGGAAGGTGCGTCTCGTCTATTCCACTACGCCACCACCGCCGCCGCCGCCGGAAGGTGTCTACATCAATGGCACACAATAAATAACTATAGGTAAGGTACCCATACCCGCACATTCCGGTAGCATGAAGCACGTTGTTATTGTTTCTCACTGACAACCTAATCCAATCGAAATGCATGTTTGCATCTTTTTTAAGAGTCTTCAAAAGATCATACTACATGCAGGCATCTTGAATCTTCAAATATACATATAGAATCAACATCAGCAAGAGTAATATCATCTGTGGAAAAGGTGATGATCAGTGATGCGTTTACTTAACTCTGGCTAAATGAGGATGTTTGCCTGTCACACGGCATAAGAAATCTCAAGCTGGAACGCGCACAAAACACCTTGTTTTTCTTCAGTTTTGTGGGAAATCTTTATATTATTTGTTCGTTGTTGATATTTGTCATTTCTATATATACTTCCGGTTGTGATGTTTGAAGGCATGGTATTGTTTTTAATGCATTTTCCATTTTGTGGAGGGAACTGGGGTAGAAATGGTTATTGGGCGGTTCTACCATCTGATGGAAGCTACCGTAAGATTCCGCACAGCTGCGGTTTGAAGATCCCAAACAAACACCTGAATGCCGATGTCTAATACCGACAGGCTAAGGGATCTCTTGAGGGGCCAACCCACAGAATCCGTCGAGTGCGTTACGTCGACATTATCAACTAATACCTCGATAAATTACACAGGTTCTTATGACAAATAACAACGGACGCGACGGAAAAAGTAGCCAAACCTTGAACTTCATGGACAACGGATTCATTGGCGGAACGGACGCGACAGATTCTATGGGTTGGCCCCTTTAGTGTGTCAATGATTGAAGAATGCTAGAGAACCACCTTTTTCAAGGACTAAGAGCAATCAGCAGTAATGAACCTGCCTCCATAGAAACCCTATGGTATGCTGTTAAATTATGTTTTCATAACAGGTGGTGAAAGAATAGTCGGGCACAGGGTAGATAAAGTGCTTGGCTGTCCGAAGAAACTTGGGAAGAGATCGACGGAAGAGAGCAACTTCAAGGCAGCATCGGAACTACTCGAGCAGTAGAGAGAAACGAGCTATAACCTGTGTATCGCATGAGGATGAGAGACTTGTTCCGCTGCGTGGGCATGATAAGCGTTTCCAAATCTATGAATTAGCTGAAGAAGATGAAGAGAGCACAAATCAGTGCGACAGCAGAACTTAAGAGATCATTGCAGCCATTGAAACAATGGAGAACACCAAGGCGGTATTAGTGAAAGGTATTCCAGCTGACACCTTACATGCAGTGCCAACGACATCGAGTAAGGTACTGCATCCACTCATATAGAGAGAGCTTGGAACTCCGAGTTCTCTTCCGATCAGTGGAACAAATAAATGATCGTCAAGCTTCCGAAGAAAGACATTTGATGCAGTGTGAAAACTGGACAGAAATTTGCTTGCTGGCCACGATTGCCAAGATAAGCAACTTACCATGGATGCAAATACCACGTTCTGCTCTAACGGCTGTCGACGGTTCTCATCAGATAACTTTGAAGTCCAATGTGGAATCAGGCAGGGTTGCACAATATCGCCAGTACTATTTTTACAAGTGACAAGCAATGGAGGTACTGCGCGACACCATCATAAACGGAAATTGAGGAATTCAATGGACTCTGACATCCCAACTTAAACACTTAGACCATACGTTCGGTTATAATCTGAGCAAAGTGCCCACTTTCGGAACCAGACAAAACAGAAAAAACGACTGCCTTACTAAATGAGCAAATATATGCGACTTAGCTGTGCATTTTGATTATGTTAAATAGAAGTCATGCCGTATATCAGTTGAGTCTGTTCAAGGACAAGTAGTTCAATCACATAGGCTCCACAAATCTCGTTTAGTGCCGCCTTAATCAACGCATTGATTACATTTTTGCCCTCTGCCTTGGCCTTCTCCTCGTTTTAAACCCTTCTTCAGATTCTAAATATACCTCGTCTCTGGTGTACGTTCATAGAAGCTTTTCTCACCTAAAACACAGGCAAATATGAGGTAGATAAATATTGTGGCAATTCATTTGCAACAAATTGCTAACTTATACCACCACCTGTGTTTTAGATATCTCTGTCCTGGATGCTGAATGGTGTATAAATGACCCGCAGACATAGTCCCTGACAAACAAAACACAAAACCAAAACCAAGTTCTATAGAGTGTTTTGCGTTGATATATTTATAACCACAACACTCTCTCAACAAATTGTTCGCTTTTCGTATTCGATTTCACTTCAATCCATGCGGCATTTGGTGCAATTGCGATAAATTTTATTGTTTTTGTGGTTTTTATTAATTTACGGAACAAGATATAGGATTACTAACTGGGTATAGGTTTGTCTATTCACACACACACGTCTCTTGGTCATTGCACTGAAAACATTGAAAATTCATTTGAAATTCTTTTTCTTTTTTTAAATCTCGCGCCAAAAGATTATAGTTCCAGTTTTTGCCACTGCACCAATATTCGCCATAATCAAATTTTTACCAAAAGCGGATATCCTTGTGCGACAAAAAAAAAAACAATCACAGTAAAAACAATACTTTAGAAAATGTTCATCATCAGTCAAGTCTTGCTGGCTCAGTGCCATTGCCACTATACCACCACACCTCTTCACTACCACCACCAAAGTCATTCAGAATAATCGAGGTTCAAATGCGTTGATTCCTTTTTATGTTTTTGAAGTCATTTTTTTTTTTTTTTTGCCCATCACATTCATTTGTGGAATCCGTTTTGATTTTTATAGCAAATTTTTGCTGATGCATGCAAAACTGTGTCAGGAATTTTCAACTCAACCGGAATTAGAGATACCAACGAGAAAAGAGGATAGAAGTTATATGTTGTGTTGTTGGGGGGCCTTGGTCCTGTCCTAGTTGGTTGGTTTATGGTAAAAAAGGCTTTGAGTTTTTACGAGGTTGAATATTCGTGATAAATTGTCGGAGAATTTCAAGAGGAATGTTAAATTTCAGTTGAATGAACACATTCCAAGTTTTTTTTTGTTAATTTATTTTTATTTCCAAAAGGAAAGATTTTTTTTTGTGATTACAGTAGTTACTGTTAAAAAAAAACTGAAAAAAAGTATTTTTAATTATTCGTTTTTGAAATGAAGATATTTCAGAGAGAAAGTAAATTTCGGTATTTTTATTTCAGTCATATGTGGTATTTGAATTATTTAAAGTGTATATTTGCGTTTGAAATAAAATAGCAAGGTATTTTTGTTTTTGTGATGTTAAAAGATTTTTGTATTCGAAAAGTGAAAAATTAGTTTAAGTAGATTTAGTTTATAAAGTTCAAAGATAAATTGTTTCTCATGTTTTAGGTCTAAAATTCTTTAAGCTTTCTGAAATTCAATACAATTGCTTAGGACTGTATAAAATATAATTTTTATTCAAAATCCGTTCAAACGTTTACCAAAAATATACAAATAATCAGAAGTTGCAATTTTGAACATTACACACACAAATTATAATCAAAATCGTTATAGTCGTTTTCAAAAAAATCGAATACCTCAAATTCTCCAATATTGTATGGAAGGTATTCGTTCTAGACGAGATATTCAAAAACAAAGAAAAAAAAATAATTTATCAAATGTTTCTTTTGATCAAAACATCATTTTTTTGTTGACACGCAACCAATACTTGCCCTATAGAGCAAGTAAAAGTAAAATGATATGCCTATGCCAACAATCAAAGGCTTGAGTAAATATTAAGGCAACAAATTTGTTGTCTCCTCAAAAAATATCCATAATCAATATTTTTGGTCATTAATCAAAAAAACTAAAATGCACGACTGGTTTGCACGGACTTGCTCTGAGGCCAAAGTTGCTGTTAACGTTAATGATTCTTATATAAAGTTTTTAAAAATGAATAATTTTATAAGAAATATAAAATAAATTTAATTCATTACTAAAATGACATAAACAACTTTCATTCCATTTAATTTGATTAGGAAAGATAAATTTTTAGAAAAAAAAATTGAAAATCGTTAGAGCCGTTTAGAAAAAAAATTTATTTTTCATGTATAAGAATTCTCAAGATAATATTATTACACATCTAAGACCAAAATTTTAAAAAAATACAGTGAACCATTTTCGAAAAATTGATTTTTGAAAAAAAAATTTTGAAGATTTTTTAAAAATCCAAAGATTACGTTTTTGAAAATGATGATATCCAATAATTTTGAAATTAATAAGGAGCTTCCGTATTATTCACCATTCGTATTCCGTAAATTCATCAAAATTGGTTGAGTCCTTTAAAAGAAAGTCAAAATGAAAAGAACGGTTCTATGAGAGGTACCGTTAGTATAATTTTTACAAACATTTCTTTTATTACACAAATATGACCCTACTATCCAAAGTAGACACACAAATTTTAATCGAAATCGTTATAGCCAAAGTTAACTTTTCCTTAATGGTTATATTATGACAGGTACCGTTAGTTTTGGTTAAAAAAAATTCAATTTCCCCTCTAGAGAATCACCAAATATCCTTAACCACCAATTTTCAAGAATATCGGTTTATCAGTTTAGTCTATAGCTCGAGGTATACACAGAGAGACAAGCAGACAGACGGACAGACAGAATGGCAGGACCCACTTTTTTCGCATTCTCTATCATCGTAATGGCATGTCTGATTGTTATCTCGAGTTCGATTTTTTTTACGAATCCTTAACTTGCCCTATAGTAAATATATCGTAAGTAAAAACTTGAAGCCCCTAACTGGGGTCAACAAAAATCTTAACAAAAAAACTTGAATAATAGGGTGGATTGATTTTGTATGAAAAAAAAAATTTTCGTAAAAATGGATTGGGCCGCTGTGTGAAAGTTGCTTCCATGGATACTCGAACCAAATCCAATTTTTTTTTTTTAAATTGACAAATTTTGACTACTGACTGCCACAAGTCATTTGAATTTTGAACAAAAACCGCTTTTTTTAAAAATAATTTTTCATTTTTTTTTCGATTTCCTTTTCCAAATGTTCAAATGAGATGGTTTTGACGTTTCGGTAGTAGATGGACCTACTTTACAATTTTTCCATTTTGGTAAAAATTTGTTTTTGGCATGTGTTTTAACCTGGACAGAAACGTATAAATTACCTCCATTCATGAATCTGCTATTAATGATTACCAAGAATTTACGATACAATAATGTAAACGATTTGCTTAAGCCATCTTCCAGTATTGGTCAACCGCAATAAAGGGTTGTTTGTGTAAACAAGTGGAAAAACCCAAATTCATAATTTGGGTTGATTTTTTATTGGGGGCGGTAGAAATCTTAGGTCAAAAATGTTTTAACTATAGAATCGTGAATTCCAGGATTCTTGAATGGGGTTAATTTTATTATTCTAATTGGTCTCTAATTTTTTGTACAAGTTTAAGCTTATGTAATAAAAAAAACGAAATTTATACTTAAGAAAGTGATCCAGTATGTAGTGGATCAGTCGTTGACAAACTGTTAATAAAGTAAGGTGCCTACTGTAGCTCATGTAGTCGATAGATAGACGCTGGTTTCATCACAAAGGATAACACTGATAGTGTAGTTGATAGAAATAAAATAAGACGAGTCCGTGCCAAGTAGAGGCTCATCTACCAACTACATGCCAATGAACTAACATTACGACACTTGTTCGAACACCGGGATGATGCCACAACTGGACCCCGAAGCTTAATAGGACCAATCGGAAAAGAGATGCTGCCTTTAGAAGACTTCCAATCAATAAGCTGTGTTCTACAAAATGTATCGAATTCAAAAGATCTAAGCACCGATCAATCATACCTCTTCCAGATTTGTACCGCTATTAACTCTGGCCATTGTGACGAAAACCTCAGAAGAAATAATTCCGGGAAAATTGTTCATTCCAGATGGCTTACCACTGAGATTGTATGTTTCGACAATTTCTCCAAATCAAAATATGTTACACCTGGTTAATTTTATTTGAAAGGGTACGCTCCGATGTGGTTTTCCATAAAAACAAAGCCAAGTTCCATCTACGGATCCAAACACTTACACAAAAGTATGGTCCTTTCGAGATATCTGCCGACACACTTGAAAGCTGTAGTAAATCCTGTTATTCAAAGGAATGGTTTTTTTGGTCATCCAGAAAACGTACTACTAGCAACGTTGGCAGACGAACGAGAACAAATAAAAGTGTTGGCTTTGCGAAGGATTCTTAAATGCAGAGATTCATCGAATATTCAAAGTTCCAAAATTTTATTTCAATGCAAAGTACTACATCGATATCATTGCTTGGATGGACTTGCACGTTACCGAACCACCACTGATGATGGAAATTGATAATGATGCAATTATAGAGAATGTATTCAAACACAAAAAAAATAATTCAGTGATTTTGCCCCTTCTAAATGATTTTTCTTGTCACACAAACACGAAAATTGTATATTAAAAAATGTTTCCACTTTGAATCGAAATGTGAAAAAATCGTTTTTTTTTTACCTGGGTGTATCTTAAAACTATAAGAATTAAAAACTGTACAAAAATAAAAGTGATAACTAATAATTTTAAGTTATCCTGTGCCAAGTTTCATAAGTTTTGAAAAAAAATTAGTGTAGAATTAAAAACTTATCAATGTTTGGATAAAATGAAAAAAAGTTGAAAAAATCGTTGTTTTCACTTACCTCGCAAACTATAAAAGATAATTTTTTTTAAGTTCCCCAAAATTGCTGTAACCATAAGGTTTACTGCTAAGTTTCAACATTTTAGGACAAAAAGTTCAGCTTAAATTAAATATTGATTGCTCAAAGAGCAAAATTCCAAGCTATTTCTGTAAGAAATTTCAGCCGAAAAAAACCCGTGCTAGAATAATTAAGCAAGAGACTTGAAACTTAGAGAATAATCTGGGAGCACACAAAGTCCAATTTTTTAAAAGTAAAGACCACCCTAATGTGCATTTTTTATGCATTATTATTTTCTTCTTAAAATAAACAATCAAGCCTAAAAATAAATTCAATGCTTGTTCAAATAAAATATCTATTATTTATATTTGCTTATGATTTATCTTTATTTTTATTTATTTTATAGAATGCCCCAGGTGGTGGAGGCGGCAACAACAACAACAGTAGCTCATAGCGGCGCTTAGACAATCATCACTCATATGAACAAGTACCTTTTCTATTTACCCGTCTTTTCAGGAACTGGTGATATCTTGGAATTTTTTTTTTTTTTTTTTGAAACGAAAAGTGTCAGAAATCTGGCACACAACAATGATTGAATACCACTTGAGGTCTTCTTCAACTCAAAATCAATTCAATTCATTCATTTATCTAACCTTTCAGCAATTTCAGCAAACAATTCAATCATTTGTGTTGTGAGACTGAAGAGTGATAAGCCAACTTGAATGATAATTTATTTATTTTCTCAAACTCTCAAGTTGATAAGAAAATTGAAGAGATGGCGCTATTAATCATTGCTTTTGCAGAGCCGACAAATAGCACAGTGGGGTATTTTTTATTACTGAAATGCGACAGTAACAATTTTTGTTTATGAAAAATTGGTTTCCAGATTTTTTTAAATTTCATTAATGTCTAAACAATCTGTCAACAAAAATTTGGGACAGACCTTTGGAATTTGATAAAAAACTTAAAATTTAATAAATTTTTTTATTGGAAAAAATTGTTAGGAAAAGTCATATCGTGGGGTGCTTTGTGAAGAAATTAGCTCATAACTATTAAAAACAAATAAAATGTTTAATTTGATACCAACATTTATGGTTGAATGTCCCACTGTAAGCGCTCTATACCACCGACCGGCGCGCGGCGACGGGAAAAGCCGCACATGACGTTTTATTCAAACAGAAAAAAGTTAAGCACCTAAATAACAATCAAAATTGATAATGGGATATAAGTTAAGTTTATTGGACATTTATTTTTTGTGATTAATAAAAAAGAAAAAAAAAAAACACACTGTTTCCACCCCTCCATGGCGGATGGTTAAATGTAAACACCTTAATCGCAAAGGGAGGTATGTGTGAGTTGGGTTCAAATTATAAGCGCACGTTCTGTTTAATGGATAAATATTTACTTTTGATTCCCTGGACAAGACACGGGACGACAACGATGATGATATCAAATGTTGTTGTTGTTGGTTCTGTTTCCATTCAACAACAACAACTTAGAAGACGACCAACCATGGACGAACCGACACACAAGAAAAGACTCTTTTAATGTTGAAAATGTGCTCTTAATCATTCAATTATCGCGAGCGTATAGAAATTAATAAAAAAAAAAAATCTACGTTTAGAAAAACTCTACCAGCCTAGCAATCGTAAAATTACTTGAAGCTCTATTATATCCACGCACAACAGAGGCCGTTTAGCTAAACGACCATCATGATGGGATTTTATAGAAGAATTTAAGATGCAATCCTGCCAATTTGCGGGATAATATGCACGCTTTTAATAAAATTAAATTAACAAACGATCAAGAAAAGAAGGAGAGGCTTCTGCCATTTAACCATTGCCAATGCCAACGCTACAGCATCATCATCATCTTCATCCGCGCATAGTATATCGGTATCTCGTGATAAAATAAACATTTGCAGTTGATTGAGCCCATAAATTTCTCTACGCGTGGTAAGTAAGTTAGTCCATATGTCTTTCACTTTAAGATAAAAAAAAAAACAAACAAAATTAAATTGTTGAATGAAGGTGAATTTCACCAAAAATGAAGTTGAATACTAAGACAGAGAAAAAATACGCGTCCACTTTTTTAGGATTTTTAAGGACCCTTTTGATTACACTCACGGCGTATTTAAGACTTAATTAGAATTTTTATTAAATTTATTTTTTTTTTAAATTTGATTGTTTTGTCGAAAAGAGCTCTCTTAGATTCGGTTGATTTGGTTTATATTCAATACTATTGAACCGATTCGGCTGAAATTTGGAGGACTTATTCCACATAGCAGACTTGAAACCAAATTTGTTTTAATTCATTAATGTTTAGTCACATTTTAAATCGTTATTTAAAAAAAATCATAATAAATTTCCAAATTCCGTAGTTTTTGGGATGTACACTGCAAAAAAAAACTCTTTTTTTTAGAGGATAGTATAGAATTTCTATACTCTTGATACTGGTCAAGTTAATTATGGTGTAAAGAAGGCAGTAATCAGAGGAAAACAATAAAAAAACTATATTTTTTGTGAAGAAACCAGAAGTCCCACAAAAAGTTGGTCAAAATATAAATTTGGAAATGTTGTCTTCATTTGTTCTACATTATCGGTTTTAGTGAAAAATTTTCATATTTTGGAATATGCACCAAAACAATCAAAAACAATTTGTTGTGATAAATTTTGTTGGATAACTTCAGATTAGTCATTGAAAATCATTACTTCAGAACTTTTCACCTCTAAAACCGCTTTAATTGAACTTAAGAGAGTATTTTGGACAATTCATAAATTTCACTTTAAAATATCTTTGCCCCGAAAGCGATTTTTTCAATGATTTAAAATGATTTAGGCCGATGAAATGCCCTTCATTCACATCGCATTTATAGTATTGTGATAAAGTATTTACCAGTAAAGAAATTCGATGTTAAATGTACCAAAAAAAGACATTGACATTTTAGCATATCTCGAAAACCTGACGGGCTAGGGTAGTTTTGACTCCAGATTCGGGTTCTATTCTATAGAAAAGTATAGTTTGGTTTGAAGAAAACTGCTTCAGGAATTTAGACATTAGCACACGGTTTAGTCAAACTGACAATAGACCGAATAGTGGCGTACTTAGGCAGGAACGGAAGCACTGGAGTTTTGAGAAAGGTAAATATTAGAGCGGGAGACCTGTGCAAGAATTGTTTACTGATAAAGCCAATAAAGAAAAGTACAAATTTGTAGTAAATGATAACTATTGGTAGGTAAGAAAACCACAGGTTTTCCCGTCCGCATCCTGGAACGATTCCCGTGTGGTTTAGTGCATTTGGTACCATTTGTGACAGTCGGAAATCAAATATTAGACTAATTAATTTCTAGATTTATAGTATGTTTAGGGTATAGCGCAACAGTTTCCTTAGACCAGCCCAAAGTTTGTACAAATTTAACAACAAAATGGAAAATTTGGACAAACGGAACTCTGTAGACCAATTTACTCATCGACTTAAAGTATTAAATTGGTTTCCAATCAAAGGTTATAACATTTTCTCCTGAATTTCAGAAGTCTTCGCACTGAATACGGACCGATCCGAATGAAAATAAAACCATTGAAATGTATTTTTATGGTTTGTGAATTTCTTCGTGGTTGCAAAATGTGAGTTCACAACAATATGGATCGTTGTGATTATTATTAACACATTTTTTGAAACTGTTATATCGCTGTATGCGGAAGAGCAAATGCTGTGATAATGCAGTTACAGCAGGTTTTGGACCTCTATTACCCTTCTAAAGTGGTTAAATACTTTTTTCCATCGAACCAAATTCAATAAATTCAAGATTGTCTATTCGTCGCTAAACTAGCCTTAAGTCCCGAATTCTGAAAATCAGTCTTCCTCAGTGCAATAGTTTTGGCGTTATGTTAAGTATAATTTGCATTGGATTAGTAGATATCGTTTTAAACATTTCAAACTGCACTCCTGAAAACTAAATATTTGTGACCTAGGCTATTTCTGCATTGTAGGGACGAATTGGAGCCTCCTGAATTTCAAAATCACTAAACTACAGAAAACCATAGAGAAAAAGTTAGATCGCCAAATTAGACGAGGTTCCTTCAGAATCTAGGATTGCCTTTTCATTCAAACCCACGGATGACCTAAGAACTATTCCCTCTAATAGTTTAACAGCTTTTATTGAGTCTAGTGCTAGGGGTTCTGAAGCAGTTATCGATAACAATGATTTTTATAGCGAAATACTAAAAATCATTTCAGAAAAAAAAATATTCTTAAAAAAAAACATTTTGTTTTTCAAAATTTAGTCCGCAAAAACGAATAGATAAGTGACCGATTAAGGAACGCTTAGGCCTCAAGGAATGCTTCTGCATTAAAAAATCTGAATTGCCAGAAACTCCGGGTTTGGCCGCCTTCAAACGACCGTGGATACCGTCTCATAGAGCGAGTATTATCTGTCAAGAACTGTTAGAAATGTTCATTCCGTTCATTACATTAGATGATGCAAATCTAATGTATTTTATCATCATTTAATTTTGAAGAGTAAGAACCGCAGTAAAAAATGCGTCAGTATCAAAATGCTGAAGAAAGTTAGTACCTGATGCCCGTGCATGGTCCAAAATATCGGAATATCACATCCGTGCAGATTGCGATTCGTTTTTGATCGCCTCGGCGTCATAGTCAAGGCAATAGGAATCACCTAAAATTAATGATTTTGAACTTTTGATCACTTTTATTTCACACTTCATTTTTTGTCTAGGAATTAACTAGTCAGAAGCTAAAAAACGAATCCAATTTGTTTGTCTGCTCAGTTTTCGACAGCAAATTTTATGAGGAACCCCGTTCAAGTTGTCCAAAGTTCAAATTTTTGTCTGCTCAGTTTTTGACAGCAAATTTTATGAGGAATCCTGTTCAAGTTGCTGAGATTACTGAACGCTCAGAGATCTCACAAACGTAAACTGGCTGAATACAAAATATTTTGACACAAGGTAGTTCTGCCGTATTGAACAAGTTTTGAAGAAAGATCGAGGCTTACATTGTTTTGTAGGATTGAGGTTGAAAATTAAGATATCAGGAATTACTGCAAGGAATCCAGTTGACTGATGGAATATCAATATTTTGTGTACCCTTTTATTAACGTGTCGGTTGCTTTAAGAATTCTAACTTTTTCGATTTAATCAATTCATAAAAAGTCAATGGCTGTCTAATCTATATTCAAAAACTGTTGAAATTCTCAATTTGCACGTCAGAGGAGCAGAGTTTTCTCGCACTGCTTCGGATCTTTCGATTAAAACTTTACTAGAAGTCTAGTCTGGCTTGTGGTTAAAGATTTATACTCATTCATTGTTCTTTGATGCAAAAAGAGGCAGTCAGCCAAAGACAAGCGAAAAGTGACATGGATAACACCAAACTAGATTGGAATTTTACGCTATGGATGCAGTGCCGATGCATAAATAGTATACTACATTGTGTGAGCGCTCCTGGGATCAGAGGCCCTACCCTTCGTTAGCCATTCTTTAGATAAAACGATGACGGAGCAACGACTGATGACCATGCAAAGTAAATTTACTTAATTAGCAACACGTTTGAAATTATTTTATTTATATTCTTTTTTTTTTCTCAAAATGTATCATGCAGAGAGTAAATTTTTGTATCTTTTTGAAATATCTTTATATCTACCGCTTGTGATCAGTGACAACGGACGCGACAGACGATGCTGATGTGTCAGGCGGACCAGCTCAGACAAACCGGCTGTTCCTACGTGTAAAATAATATAATAAATTTCTTGCAGTACAATATACCATCACGTTGCGTTGAGTTGGTTGGATATAGAAGATACCTACCGCCTCGGAAACAAAACCGAAGAAAATGGAATCTCTCGTTTGTATCTTATTTTATATTTATTTTTTTTTTTTTGTAATTTTATTGCATCTTTTTATATCACTTTCTCATTCTGGATTTATATTTATATTCGAGAGATGGCAAAGTGAAGAAGCAGAAGAAAAAACCATTTGGCATGTTTATTTCAGGTCTTTTGTCTTTTCTTGTGTGACAATTTGCTATAGAAAATGAATGCTCTGCTGTTGCAGCAAAGGATTGCAGCTCTGTCAAGGGACAAGTGTTTGCACGTCCTTTTGTTATACCCAATGGGATTACCCCCCCCCCCTGTCTCTACACTTTTGCACCATCAGTGAATCCCGGAATGAAGATAATAATGTGAAATATAATAATACCACGTAGCACATTACGTAATGGGATAAGTAGATGTTATTTGATTTTTATAATAATGGTTGTGTGTTTGTATCTGAGTGCGATTCTGAAAGATCTCAGACATATGTTGGAAGACAGGGGTGGATTGAGAAGTTAAAAATGCTTTGGAAAGTACCAAATGTGATATTACGGTCATTAAAGTGAATGTAGGAGCTGATATTGATGTGATGTAAAGATGAGCTATAGGGCCTCAAGCCTTTAAATGGTGTGTGTATAACAGAGGTATATAACAAAAGTGCGTATAACAGAAGTATTTCAGTTTCAAAGCGGCCCCACAGGCCACAGCCAGTTCTATAAACTTACATGCCATTTTTTTTCTTAATGCCGCTTCAAGGGCCTTAAACATTCATGTTTTTAAATGTTATAAACTGTTATAAATTGCCATGACTCTTTATCCATACTTTTTAATTTTTCACAGAGTAGCCTACACTCATAAAACTCAGAAGTGCAATAAAAGTTGTGTCTGGAATTATACAAATTTATAACAGTTAAGACAGTTTTCAAAATTAAATTAAAGTAGTATTAAACGCGCTTCACGTTGTTTTAGAACTTATCTTCTAGTGTCCGAAGAACTTTCTGGAAGGGGGCTCTGAGTCTGTGGGGCGGCACTAATATTACCGATAAACATCTGTTATACAGAAACTATCACACTGTTGGAATGTCTTGGGTGAATTCTTACAATTTTGACCTCCTTAAAGTTTTTGTTGATAAAAATGTTAATTTCAAAACTGTCGCCCCCCTTAACTTGCCTCCTGCGAAAGGCTCCTATATCATCGCCATTAAAATCCAGTATTGCTTGCAGGATGATGAGGATATTTATTTTTTGTTATTTTCTATTTTTAAGTGAGATTTAATTTTTTTTGGCAAAGCTTCAAATGCTCACTTGGAATGTTAATGCGGAAATAAATGCATTTGACACATCATTCTTAAAAGATTGCTAGCTGTTGCTTATTTTATTTTTGTCTCTTATATCCTTTCATTCGTTGAGTACTTTTGGTCTTTGTTTTGTCATTTAATCCTGATGGCATTGTACTTTATACAGAGATTTGTTTTGAATGCCTGTATAGTTGGAGGAACCAAGAAGATACACAACAAAAAAAAAAAAAAAAATAAAGAAATATTGAGACAGAAGTAAGAAAAATTGCGGCAGATGAAAAAAGAAGATACACATCTAATTAGAGAGTAAATTGGAAGGAAGATTGAAATGCAAAACTAAAGAGAATGTTGATAGGAATTAAAGGGCAGTTTATCTTTATCCTTGTCTTATTTTTTTTTTAAAGGAGCTGCATTCAAATTTGTAGATTATGCAAATGATGAAATTTAATTTTTTGGTCAGGTTGATGAAGGTAGCTTAAAAATGAAAACAAAAATATAATTTTTCAAAAAGGTTTTCAGTGACATTTACTGTGATTCATCATCGAACAGGTAATGTGTGTCTTTAACCTCTTCCTTTTTTGATATCTTCTTTAAATTTTATATATGCAACTGAGTGCTCAGAACTAAAAACAAAATCATTCAATTGTTTAAGTGTACTAATAATTAAATGAATGGTGTGTATACCGAAAATAGTGTTTTTTTACGATTTCTTCTAAAACAGACCTCGTAGCGAAAAAAATTCAATACCAGAGCTGTAGGTGTTAAAAAGATCTACAACTTTTGTTAAAATATAATTTTTCTATGTATATAAACCCCAATAATATTGTAAAAAATGCCAATAACTATTTTTTTTATTTTTTATTTTTATCTTTTTTAAATAATAAGGTTGGATTTTGATAAAACTTCGTTTTAACGACATTGCTATTACATTCTTACTCATACATTTTTTTTTCGACAAAATATTAGTTTTTAATGTTTTTGACGGATTTATTTTGAAAAATAGCCTAGTATTCAATAAAAAAAAAAAAAAACTTGACGAAAAAATTCTTGATTTTTGAAAATTTTGAGATTGATTCTTTAATCTTAAATCCTCTTTTTTATGACTAAGTAAGAAAACAACACAGTTGTAAAAAATATTGTCAAAAATTGAAAAAAAAAACAATTTTTAAAAGTGTTTCATATGCAAATTAGGAGTTTTTTTGAGTATGAGTGTTTTGAAGTGCTTGACAGTTAAAATCAACAATTTTAGTATTTTCCGTAAAATTTAATTCTTGATTTAAAGTTTGGTTTGAGTTATTCAGGTGACTAAAAATAAATGAATCTTTTGTGGTAGAAAGTGCTTTGCAAGTGGTCCATAGAAAACTGGTGGTTGTCTTAGGAAAACTATTTTTTTAATTCTTTTCTTCAAATCTTCTTGGAGAAATTGTTAGCATCAACAGAATGACACAGTATTGATTGATTTTATTGATTTTAGAGGTTTAATATTGCTCTGCGACCCATATGATCTATTTTGCCCCCCATTTTAACTGGGTGAGTTGGTTGACACAGTAACCATCGGTATTTTGAAAAATATGGATAACTTATTCAAAAATGTTTGTTGTGCGTATTCAGTTGACAAGGAGTTTTTGTATGATAGATTTGACTGATCGAAAATCAGCGTTAGCGAATTCTCAGACCGGACGGGTTAAGACCTTTCCACCGATATCACCGATATAGGTCACTAGTTAGTACACCAATACGGGACGCTGTCCCATTGCCCATTCTCTTTTAATATTTGAGTTGATTTCTTCGAATTTACTAAAATGTTTTTCAAAAACAGCGATGAAAAAAATTCTAGTGCAATGTAAATCTATTATTAACGGAAAATTTGTATTTTAAAATTATTTTCGGGTTTGAATCTTAAACTAGTAATTCATAAAACAACTTTCGATATAGATATCTCTTTTCTCCATGTAAGGCCTATCATCACGAAATGGACAAAAGTGAGTTATACATTTTTTTTAAAGAAAAAATCTGCAACACATTTAACCGTATAAATTTCTGTTTTGTGATAAGTCAGTTGAAGTTATCAAATCCTTAGATATTCTTTTAAAAGTGAGAATCCAAAAAACGTGTTCTTTAGCATTTCAAGTGCTACTGGTTTGAAATAAGAACATTGGTTAGCACGATATTGTTGATACCTATTTCTAACAACAACCAATTTAAAATACACCATTCATTCTTATACTAATGTCTTAGAGAAGCCATTAATAAGAATGTATAAGAATGCATTTAGTAAAACTTTTACAAATATCATTTCCGTTAATAAGATTTAAAGATATCCCAGATAAAGTATTCTACTATTTGCCATGTCGATGGATTTTAAATTTCTAAAAATAAGATCTTCTTTTTCAAGAATCACCCACAGTGAGTCATTATTTCCATTCACTCGTGCTATTCAATATTATTTTTCATGCCATAAGTACCATACCATCACGAGTTGAATCACAACCCATGTGAATACACTCAACTCCTTTGTTCGTTGCACAATCCTCCATAATATACCGTCCGCCATGAGTGACACCATCTTCAACTTCATCTCCAAATTGATTTTTGCTTCATTTGACATTTGCATCAAGTCCGTCATCTTAATTAGCGTCAAAATGTGTAATGGGTGTCTGCTTTAAAAGAAGATGCTGCACAGACCAAACACACCGACCACCCCAACCAGCGCAGCGTCATAATTATCTGCATCGTATTTCATTCTATCAAAGGCCCACATAAATACGCATACGCTACGCATACAAGTGGTATGTATGTTCTGTATAAGTCACAAGTGATATTATTAATATGTTGGTGCCTGTTGTAGGGCAGCATATATAGCCCGCATTTATGGTAAATTGATACTTTGTCAGCGATTAGTCCGGTCCACATCTACATAATACGTCGCGTCGTCGTCAGTTTGTTGAGTTGCCCTTGAATATTGGATGCGTAGAGCGTAGCATGACAACAAATCGTTCAATTAAGAGAAACACACATACACATCGTTAAAAATTCATAGAATTTTCATTTTGTCAGGAGATTTAGATCAACGTGGTTGCCACTTTGATAAATTGAAAACAAAAATTTGATGGATGTTATCATATTTTAAACCGAGGAATCAAAGTATAAAACGAAGTTAGATTAACGAAGATTGAAGATTGACATTTTGGGAAGACCTTGAGCGTTTTTTTTTTTTTTAATCTTCTAGCTAAGACATGGATCTGCCATTAAATTTGGATAATTATTTATATAGAAGATCCAAGCTCACGATACTTGTCATACTTTTATAATTATTTTCAAATGAACCGAAATATACATCCACAAACAGAAAAAAAAAATTTGTAAATTCTTGCTGTTTCCCAGAACTTCAATAGAGGCAGAGGATTTCCTGGCTGTAAAAAACAAACTGTCAGATAGATCTACATGTTTGTATCTAGTGGCAACCATACTTATGGGTGGCTTACTATGCAAGCTATGATTGCTGACAGATACATCATTTCTCCACTAATAGATTTATGTCGAAACGTTTCGAATCGAATTAAATTTGTATTGAAAAATAAAATAAAAGCAACAAAAATAGATATCATGTTTGATATTAATACCCGCTCTCTGTATGATGCTTGAGCATGCAAGTGAACTCTCGATGCTTCTATGTTGTATCTGTGCTATGGAGAATCGGGATTGGTTTCACTTAAGCTGGTTTTTAGCTTGAAGAATGAGGACATTATGTTGAGTGCGTTCGGATGACAATTAACCGGGAACGACAGTGATGCGACGGACGTTTAATATGAAGACGACCTTGACAAAATCGAAATGTGTGTTTTGATGTTTATTTTTTGTTTCTTGGTTAAAATTGTGCCATATTGACACTGAATGAAAGAGGGTGGGCTAAGTCTATTTAGATATCTTATTTCAAATTTCACGAGTCTACAAAAATAATCAGATAAGTTGATGGAGAGATATGGGAGATTTTGAAGGGATTCATTTGAGGTAATCAGTCTTTGAAGTCATCTACGAAATATCGATTCGCAGAAAGTGAAGGCTTGTAAAGTTTTAAAGCTTGAAGTTTTGTAGGTAAATGCCTTATAAGGCAAGAATCCAATTTATTGGTTTTTAACCTTAACTTAACTATTAATCGCAATTATTAAGCTTCGAAGATGTATCAAAGAGGAACGAAGTGAATTGAAAGACCATACTATTTAAAAAGATAGTTGAATCAAATTTATTCGTCTGTTAAACAAATACTTTTCAACTTTAATGTATAAGACTGTAAATTCCACGTATACATATCCGAAATTCGTTGTCTTTGATTCGTTTACTGGGTGCGTCAAAATTGAGATCATTCGTTTTAGAGGCTTGTTATTTTTTCGGAACAAGTTTTATTTCCGTGGTAGGGAAGTTACCCCGACGCACAATTCCCATCCTGTAGAACCAGACTCTGGGTTAGCTCCAAAAGTGAAGATCAGGATAGAACCGCTTCATATTGGCCGCATGTTTTCTTCACAGCCGCTATTTTGTAAATAGTTGCAGGTACGAAAAAATGTGTACGAGCTTTTTTTATAAAATTTAATAAGGCTTTCTTTTTGTAGAACAAAATTTTTTGATACAAAAAACCGTTTTCGAGATAAACGTGAAAAACTGAAAAAACTGCATGTTTCTCCTAGTTGCCGCTAGAGCTCACGTCGGATGCTTGGGGACTTTTTTTTTGGAACATCACCAGGCACCCCTTAATAAGTGTGCCAAGTTTCAAAACTGTTGGATTTATTATGAGGTAAAAACCTTTATTGACTGCACTACATCCACTGGATTTAATTTGTTTGCCTTGAGTTGCTAGTAAAATACGTTTCAATAAGTACTTTACCCATCAGGTAAAATTTATACAGTTTTTAAAACTTGTCATTTTTAGAAATTTAATTTCTTTTTCGAATCAAAATTAACGGTACTACCATATGACGATAATGGAAAAACTTGTTTTTTTTTCAAAAACCACTCTAACAATTTTGTTTAAAATTTTTAACTTTTAACTTTTAAAATCAAAAAAAAATATTTTTTCATCGGTTAAGAACAGTACCCCCTAGAGAACGGTTTTTCTTTTTTCTGATTATCTTGTATCGTAAGCGGCTTAATGGACATTGGTTAAATTTTTTTATAGAAAAGTTTTTTACCAATTTTTATACAATATTTTTTTTTTAATTTTCAAACAAAAAATTTTCGTTCTAAAGAAACTTTCAACATTTTTTTTTTAATCAATTTTTTGAGAACGGGTCGGTGATTTTTTTTTTTAAATTTTGGATTAAAATGAGCATTAAGTGTAGTAATTTTTGGATGTGAGTAATACCTTGTTTTGAACAATTTAAACAAACTTTCACCATTTAACAAATATTTTGTGTGAATCAAAAGCTAATTAAAATTAATTTTATTTCCATAGTTGACCTAGTTTTTGAAATGTAGGCACCTACCTATCCAAAATATTAAAAAGTGTTTAAAAATAATTGTTCATTATTAAAAGGTTGGTTTATTCCCTATCATATTTATATATGATTTTCAAAGTCCCTTTCACAACACGTTAGTTTCAAACACGAATGGCACACTGCAGAATAATTAAATCAATCCTCTGTCCATACATAGACTAGCATTCATAATAAAATATCATTTTTTGATCGCATAGCTCAAAAATTCCTACTAATTGGCTTTTATGTATAGACACAAAGTATAATACATATCTGGATTCTAGATTGTCTGCCAAGCCAAGCATTAATTAAAATCTGTTTGAACATATTTTCATAAACAATTAAACAGTGGTCAAAGCTCATAGCTATAACAAATAGGCGCCATTGCATTTTTATGAAAACAACACAAAAAAAAAATAATAATAAAACAAAACAAGAATAACTGAATGAAACTATAAAATATGGACAAAATAGTGTCAATTTGCCGTGCAGCAATACCAGTCATGCATTTAATTATTATTAATGCAAGTTTTTGTTCTCATACAAAATTGATATCTATAATAGTTTGACATAAAAAGAGGTTTGAACTTTTGATTCTAATTCTAATTTGTAGTGAATATACCCACACGAGGAGGCATATATCATTAAAAGAGAACCAGTCTTGATATTATTGCATGCAATCGAAATGCATGGGTAACTGGTATTAACTTCATTATTGTTTAAATTTCATTTGAATATAACAAACAGATTTGGAATAAGTACTCACTTGGTAAGAGAAAAAAATAAAATATGAAAACTTTATATCCGTCTATGCTTTACCTGAAAACATACAAAGAAAATATTTATGTTAGTTATTGTTTAATATCCTTTATTACTTTGTTTTTGTAAAGGTTTAATATATTCGAATGTTTTTGAATCAGAAAAACACACAATTTGGAAAAATAAATTAGAATATTAGGACTAAATTTAGTTTACCAACTTATGTGGTTTTAAATGGTAATTCACAAATTTTAAAATACTATTTACAAATTTTACAATGAATATTAAAGCTTTGGCTTTGCCGTCAGCTCAGCTTGGATGGTTGGGTGTGTAGAGATCGGGTAGGTACTGACTGGGCCAACTTGGTGGCTCCAGTGATCCGCAACTTTTTCTACACATCAATTGTGCTTATTTTACCTCCTCGTGGTAACCACCGGATACTGGTCTTGTCCAACCGGACTCGACTTGCTAAACTTATAAGCGCGAGTGTTGAACGAAAGAAACTAAGAACACTATAATACAAAAGTTCCTAGCTTTCTAGGATAGGTTACGGAGGCTAGCACTCTTCGTAACTGAAACAAATCCGCTAACGAAACCGACACTGAGCCTCGGATAAGGACTGATTTAACGATGACGACTTTTGGCTATTGTAGCTGAAAATTAACACGGCAAAAAGAAAAATGATCAGCCTCGGAAGTAACTCATCCGTTCAAGACAATATTTCTGGACAACCTGTAGAGAAAGTAGAAGACTTTCAATATCTTGGGAGTTTTGTCTCTACCAAAGGCGGAAACGAACAAGACGTCGACAGCCGTATTAAAAAGGCAAAGGCTGCTTTCGGAATGCTGTCCAAAATATGGAGAAACAACGCTATAAGCTTAAAGACCAAGCTGAGACTGTTCCGCTCCAATGTTGAATCCGTGCTTCTGTATGGGTGCAGCACTTGGAAAATCTTAACAACTGTCACAAGCAAGCTGCAATCGTTCGTGAATAGGTGCCTACGAAACATCTTAAGGATTTTTTGGTCCAACCGTATTTCCAATAAGGAACTTTATAGAAGAACGGGTCAAGAATCCATTGACAGTACTATTCGCAGACGTAAGTGGCAGTGGATTGGTCATACGCTTCGAAAAGGCAACGATTGCATTGCTGGCCAATGGAACCCACTAACACAGGCAGGTAGAGGTTCGGGTCGGCCGAGAAGGACATGGCGCAGGACAGTCGAAAGTGAATCTGCACAGCTAGGGAAGAGTTGGAGAGAACTACGTTATGTTTCCAGAAACCGTACACGATGGCGCGTAGGAGTAGTGGCGGCCCTAGGCCCCTTAAGGGGATCACAACGGACTTTGTAAGGTCTGAGGACCTAAGTAAGTAAGTAAGTATAACTTTTACTAAACATTACATTGCGGCAACTTAAAAAAATGGTTGAACAGGTACCGTTATTACCGGTTTTTGAACAAAAAGTTTTTTTTATTTAAGATAGCTTTTACCCAAATAAATAACCATGATTTTTTTAATCCAAATCGGAGGAACCATTATTGAGAAAAATTGTTTTTTTTTTTAAACCGGTATATGACAGGCACCGTTATTTTTGGTTAAAAGAAAAGTAATTCAAAAAACGTCTGGGGATAATTTATTTGAAGAACTTATGCTTGAACTGTCCTTGAAACATCGACCTTACAATCGCGACCGCTTAGCGAACTTAGCACAGTGCACCTAGCTGCCAAATTCGGTCAGAAGAAATGTTTTACAAAATTAACATATTTAAGTTTTATTTGCAGTTTTCTCTTCAAAATTTCAAATGGAGCCAAAAAGTATGCAATTTGTTTTTAAATGTTGCTTTATAAACTAAGAGCTGCTGAATATATTGTACTCAAAGTGTTTCATACCAATTCTAATTATTTTGTATATATTCTGTGTAGATATCTGTGCAAACCAAAACCACGCAAACTGTTTGGGCAATGCAGGTCCCGATAGATAAAAAAACAAAACATGTTTGGAAGATATACAGATAAATTGGTTTTACTTTTAGTCTTGATATTTTAACTTTGCCTCACCTCGAATGGACACAAAATATCAAGATAGGTTTTAGAGAGAAATCTCAAAATATTTACAATTTTTTTTACAATAAAATACCATTTTAACAAAATTGCATACTTTATGATAGTTTGAAGTGCTGCAAATTGAAAAGGCTAAGAAAATGTAAAGAGCATTAACTTAGCTATGTTAAACATAATATAATTGTTGTGAAAAACCTACTGTTTTTGAGTAATAGGCATCAGGGGTAAATGCCATTATTGTGAAACTTGACAACTTACAAAATGCAACTTGCAATCGTCGCAAAGTTTAGGAGTTTTCTCAGAATATGAATTACCTACTCAATACTTGCATCTTACATAAGCTAGTATCACACGATTTGTGTAAACAACAAAATTTGTGTATTTTGGTCATAAAAATGCACACAACTATCTGAACGACAAATTGGAGAACATCAAATGACATACAAACACGATTTGTCTATCATTTAGTGTCGACCGAACTGTTGCACAAGTCATGTGATCTAAGCTTAACTGTTTCCTTTCGTTGACATATGTTTTTTATTTATTTTATTTAAATATACAACATCTCTTCGCCCGAAGAGGGTGATGCGGTAAGATAGTGCATTTCACCAAAATACTCATTGATCCGTTTTTATGAAGAACCCGTTTAAAAAAAATGATGCAGCCATAAAATTTAACTAAATTCTTTTGATTTTGGGTTCTAGAATCCAGTGAAACGTGCAATGTGCATACCAAATTGTATTACTGTTCCATCCACGAATCGTGTGGTCATTTTCAAGGTAACAAAAATGAAGTTTTCAAAAGTGTCAATACCCAAACAAAAAACCTATACAAAAATTAATAAGAACAAAATCACCATTCCTAGAGTGAAATTCCCCATTGACTGGACTATCAAATATTTTGTATCGACTTAAATTCTTGAAAGTTTTTTTTTGTTGTTGTCATGAATTAGTCACTAATAAATCTACTTTATTGCTTAGATATTTTTATTTCCTGCTTATAATATTACCAACTCAACTGTATGATGCTTAAGCATTTAAAAAAACAAAATTCAAAAAGAAAAACAAGCAAACTTTCAACAGCAAATTGCCTGCCAATTTATCGTTCAATCCTCTGTCGATTGATTTGTGTCCCATTTCGATTTTTTTTTCGTCTTGTTGTTGTATCTTGTATCTCAGCAGACAACAATCTTAATTCATTCCATCTCCACTGTCACTCAAAAATGAGATTTTCTTTTTTTTATTTGCTTTTTGTATTGCTCTCCTGTGTCAACTTTTTCACACTATAAAAATATATGTCCATAGCTTGAAGCTTAAGTAAAACAAACAAACAAAAGACAGGATAAGGCAAACCCAAATAAAAAAAAAAAAAAAAATAATTTATAAGCCAAAAGGAAATAAAATAAAGATACAATCTTGACAGTTTTGCCTTTCTCACTCCTGATTGAGATTAATTCCTTTTGAAAAGTGTCAAAAACTAGCTATATGTGCAAAAAAAAAAAAAAAAAAAATACAATAATAAGCCCACGACCAGACAATTGACAAAACAAGTTCACAAACAATAAAATAAAATAAAATTATCTATAAGATACATCGAGGAAAAATATAGTATAAACACAATAACACACTCTAAGAAGAAAACAAAAATGTGCTTCAAACTAATAAAGGGTCGATTGTGTGCTGTGTGTGTGTGTGCGTTATTGTATCTTTGTGTATTGTATCTTTTAGGCGAAATTGTCAAATATTGCATGCACAAGAAGTTCGGGTGATAAAATTGCCGTTTTTATCAACAAAAAAATAAAAGTCATATGGGAAGTAAAAGATACAATATCTATAAAGAGCAACAGCGCCACCTACTCTCTCGCATTCACTTTTGCTTCTCCCACGTCGCGTGCGTCGTTCCACCAACAACAAAACCAATGAACGAAAATGTGAGGCAGCAATTGAAATTGTCACTTGAGAAAGTGGCGATAATGTGTCAACGAGTAATAACCGTTACATTGGCTCGAATATATATTTGTTTGTAGTCTACGTCTGGGTCTCGATTTTTTTTTTAAAGACCTTAGTATTTGACAAAGACAGCAGTTTTGGTGGTTGGGGGAAGGCGGAAGGGGTGCCTTATGCGCCAGCACAGGGTGGGTGTTTATTTTTGTTCCCCATGAAGTGGTTTTCTTTGCTCTGCGATATGGATGGTTTGATTCGAAATGCCTTTTTGATCCTAGAAGAGATTGTTGTATTGTTTATTCGATATTTATTTTCTTTTTTTTCATCTACGTTTTCAGTGAAATAAAAATTGCGTCCCCTTTCTATGTTCTATGCAAACAGGGTATGGGCTTTGACTGATAGACATTTGTCACCCTTTTTATTGATATTTAGGCTTCTCGCCCGGTCTGACGATAATGGAAGTGGTGTGTGTGGTGTGTTCGTGCTTTTTTTTTTTTGGAAGTAATAATCCAAATAAAAATTTGAAACCAAGGCAATCCATCAAAGGTGCCCTAAAGGCAAGTAGACAGCCCGTCAGTCAAAGTGCTGAACCTTGCAACCCTCATATACTCATGTATAGTCAACTGATATCTTTATAGAAAGATTGGTCGGTCTTGAATGGTATCTTTAGCTCCATGTGTGTGCACACATCTGTGTGTACTCAAAGTGCACTTTCTGTATGAAATAGGGTTTATGTTGAGATACTCGCACTCCTCGCCAGATTCGTCGTTGTCGTTGGAGTCTAGAGTCGCGTGTTTGTATGCAAAGTAATCAAGTGGAATAAGCAGCTTACCGCTACACATTGTTAAGTTCTTAAGAGAGAGAGAGAGAGAGAGCGACAGGCAGAGAGTGAGATAGAGATACTGAGTTCAATGTGTGGAAAAGTATCCTTTTGAACACAAAACAGTGTTATTGGGATTAATATCTATATATATGTTGTCAATAATGATGGCAAGTGCATTTGAGTGTGTTTATAGTGTGTGAGTAGAGAATAGATGTATGAAATAGTATAATGGAGGACAAATAGAGGGTCATTGAGAGGGTAATCCGAGGCGTTTGCATTAAATTTGTACCTATGTTGTATATGTTGACTCCATTATGGGCCAATATGGGGCTTAAAGGATTAACTTAAATACAATTTATTATCTATTTATTTATTTTTTCAGGAATAATGAAGGATTTTCAAATATTTCACTTAAGTTGGTAGGATTGAATTTCGATAGATTTGTTTGGACCAGAATAGTTGGACAAAAAGTGAAAGTCTTTGGTTATTTTTTTATTGATCTTAATTTTTGGCATGAAGGTTGAAAATTCATTCAATTCCACATTAAAAGTCCTCATTATTTTAAGTGCCGGTAGTTTTGGGTTTGGAGATTCTAGTTATAACCAAAATCCAAAAACATGTATATTAGGATGAGGTATTTGGGTAAAAATAATAGATTCAAAAGTTTGGCATCATTTTTTAGCCTCCGATACATTTTAGCATACATTTCTTTTAGCATACCTATCATTTAAGCTATGAAAACTACGTTCTGATCAATTTTGGGGCACTAGATAATTTAAGTATCATCTCTTCTTCTTCACTTCACATCCCAGCAAAGCGCCTCCCGAAAAAAAATCTATTTTAGTTTTAGGAGAACCTATCTACGACCATGTAAATTATTCTTCTTCTTCCTTTTTATCGACGCTGTTATGATCTCGATGTGGAGGGGATCATAACTGTCAAACGTATCTGCTTCACACTAGTGATCCGCCTGTTTCCTCAGAAATCGGCAGCAAGCCTCTCGGTTTTGTATTGTTCCATTTTTGAGGCCAACTAAATGCTGGTGTTTTTGCATTTGCAATTTAAGTGTCACAACATCCAATTAGACGCATACAAAGTTTAAAGATTGGAAAAAATATAGTTTTTGGTAACAGAATAAGTCAGAAAATATCCACTCAAAGCAAATATGTGGGTCCCAAATGTTTTATTAGTCGCCAGAACCTTCGACAAAACTAATTTTGTTCATTCTTTGAACTTTGGATGTGTCTATAGTTAGATATGGCGACAATTAGAATGTCTAAGTCCAACATATTTGCAATAACTTTAATTTCCTACACATCAGTTTTGTATAAAATAATTTTTTCCAGTAACTTTGGATGCTTCTGGTTAAGTGTGGTGAAAATTTAAAGGTCCGGGACCCACATATGAAGAAAATCATACCTAAACGGAAGTATGAAAAAGCTACTTTTGAGCTGTTCGAACCACAGATGCAACAGTTTCCTTAATATCACGCATCACATCCTGTCTGCCGTATATTGTGTACCTACTATATCTGACAATATTAGTCCATATTCGTGTGGTTTCAACCCATAAAAATAGTCAGACTTTCGACCAAAAATTCCCATGTAACGGAAGATCTTGGAAAAAAATTCAGAAATATTAAATGAATAGAATCCTTCTAATAATGATCGATGCTCGATGCTCGATGCGATGAAGAACACAAGATTATATCAGCGTCCGTTTTGGTTCGTTTGGAGCTCATTTTCATGAGTTCATGGCAGCAAACGAAAATGTTTCCCACATCTAAACACCTTTTTGTTTACTAGAAAATTCTATTGTTTGCAGCAAACGAATGAATAGTTTCCGAAGAACCTCTACAGAAAGTAGTTTGTTGCAAACAACTTCACTTTTTCTGTTAATAAACAAAGCATTTTCAGTAAATGACTCTAGGAAACAAATTATCTTAGTAACTGACTCATTGTCTGTGGCATTCATATTCATGCTACATTAAAGTTATTTAGTTCGTGGCGCAATAGCAACGGCCGGCCTTTGTTCGAAATCGAGACAACACGGGATCACGGGTTCAATCACCGTAGTGGATTTGAACTTTTTCTTTATTTCTTCGTTCCCATAAATTGTTTCACCGAAACGAATTTAAGAGTTTTCCGTAAACGAAGTCGAAGTCGAAAAAAATTACTATCCAACAAATGAAAAGTCGTTTAACGCAAACGATTTGTTCTTTCATTTTGCTTATGACATTTTGCAGAATGACAGAATGACCTGCTTCGTAAATGAGAGTTTGCCGGTTCAATCCCAGGTATTACGCTAAACTTTTTTTTTATTTAGTAGTTCACAGAATGTGTTTAACCCTAACGAATTTAGTAATTTGCTTCAAACGACGACAAAAAATTGTATAGCAAACGAAAAAGTCGTTTCGGCAATTTTTTTTCGATTGCCACAATTGATATGTTCTCTCAGTGTACAAACCCTGCGTAGGTACTCATATCAATCCAAAATCCATACATAGTTACTTTATCAATGATTTAAAACCTTGATTTTCAAAGAGAAATAGCTTTTTTTTTAAGAAACAAGTTCTTAAGCCTCTAATATCTTTAAGCTGAAATCAAAAATAATATTTAACTTCATTTATTGGCCAATCCAACAATAGTAATGAACTAATCCATTCAGACTGAGACCTTACTTATCCGTTTATGATAAGTCATCAGAGCTTAAGACACTAACCTACCGATGAAGAAAGACAGAAAATACATATTCGTTTGCTCCTTATAGATGACAATGACAACAGATTATTTTAACTTAACGAAGGAAGGAAAGAAAAAAATTAATGAAATATGCAAATTAATACTTTTCTTAATGACTGTACAGTCAGAAAATGTTTCATTCATGCCTTTAAAATTAGAGTGACCATTCTGGAGAAAATCAAATTTTGTAATCAATCTTTATAGAAGGTTGAATTAAGAAAATATATTTCTTTATTGGAGAACATTAAAATAAGTAAATCATTTCGTTTGTATAAAAACAAGAAAAAAATGAGTCTTCGGTTCCGCTTTTAAATTTTTAAACCTTTTGACAACTTAATGTAAGTCCTTCACTGAAAAGCAACTACAGAAGCTTAAAAATCTCAAAAGAAATATTTTGGTACCTGTATTTGTTCTCCTCTACCGAATTAAAAACACAACTTGACATTCTGAACAAAAAAAAAAAAACAAAAATAAATGCATTAAATTAACCAAAAAAAAAGGAAAAAATCATAGCAAACGGTCACCCTAAATAGGCTGAAAAATATCTAAATTATAAATTTTCTCAGTCTATCAATTTCAATTTAATTTATTTGAAATTAAAAAAAAAAATCGATCGTTATTATAGCAGCATTAAAATAAATAACCCTTATTATCTGCATTTTCAGAATAGTCGTGCTCTTGTTTTGATTAATTTATTTTTTGCTGCATTTTATGTTAAAAAATATTTTCAGATTGTGTCATCATTCTGTCAGATTAAAATGATTTAGCACGTTTGCAAAATAAATCAAAAAGCTACCAATAGCAAGGTGAATATAGGAGTTATACGATGGGATGGTGATGTTAACAGCAAAAGGTGGCAAAATAAACTCAAAAATTAATCCAAATAATCTGTATGTGAGAGGACCCGAGAACTACGCACAGGAGGAGGTAGAAATGATTTTTTTTTTTTTTTTTTTTTTATGATGGAAGAGAAATAATGAGAAAAAAATATGTAATTCAAAAGTAATTAAATGCACCTACGGGCGATTTGGTATGAAATTGGATCCATGGTGGGATTTTGACATCATGGGGCCCAGGTGGATTAGCAAGGAATGCATTTGAGAAGCCACGGGAAAGAACGATTCTTTTCCATTTTTGTCGAAAACAATTTCTAGGAATCGCCTCGGAAAAGAATGAAAACGGTTTTATAATATTTTTTAATATTTAATTCTTTTCTCAAATCAACATTATTTAAATAAGAACGTTTTTGAAAAAATGATATTCCAAAAAAATGTTAAATTTACATTTAAAATGCGTAGATCTACCTAAATATTTTTTTGCTTGCGATATATGTACAAATAGGTACTTTAGGACAAGTTTAGGATTCGTAAAAAAAATCGAAGTAGAGATAACAATTAGACATGTCATTACGATGATAGAAAATGCGAAAAAGTGGTTCTCGCAATTCTGTCTGTCCGTCTGTGTTTACCTCGAGCTACAGCCTAAACAACTCAAATGATTTTATTGAAACTTAGTGGTTAAGGTTCTGTGGTGATTCCCTAGAGGAAAAATTCAAGGTTTTTTTTCAGGACCAAAACTAACCGTACCTCCCATAGAACCGTTTTCTTCGTTTTTGACATTTACTGAAACGACTGAACAAATTTTTATGAATTTTTTTAAACGGAAGCTCCTTAACAATTTAAAAAAAAAAATTACAAAAAAGTAATTTTTGGATTTTTAAAAAATCTTTCAAATTTTTTTTTTGAAAAATCAATTTTTCGAAAACGGTTCACTGTATTTTTTTGAAATTTTAGTTTTAAATGTGCAATTATATTATCTTGAAAATGGCATGCCAACTTTATTTTTAAACAAGCTTTGAGCATTTCTGTATATATTTTTTATTTCTTATAAAATTATTTATTTATAAAAACTTTATATAAGAACCTTTAACGTCCACAGCAACTTTGGCCCTAAGAGCAAGTACGTGCAACCCAGTCCTGCATTTTATTTTTTTTTTTATAATACAAATTAGAGCCGTAAGCCCCTCTGTTGGCGATTAAGGTTTTTTATGGGAAATACATATTATTTTTTGAATGCTTGCAGTTTTATTTACCATTACGCTTTATTCTGCAAAAAAAAATTGGAGATAATTGGAAATAAACCGAAAATTTGTAATTTTTGAAATGAAAGAAACAATTTAATTTTTTTATTGTTAAGACGTCATAACCTCGATTTTGTCAAGATCGGGAAAGTTTTTCAGACATTAGGTACCTAATTGCTAAAAAATTATAAATATACTTTTTTCTAAAACAAAACAGTTTTTTTACATAAAAATTCTGACACCAAAATTAAAAAAAAAAGTATACAAAATATTAACGATTAATATTCGAAAAACTTGTTTTTTATTTTACAAAATTGAGGTTTGGACCACTAAATTCTAAAAATAAATAAAACGATTTGTTTCCCTAAAAAGTGATATATTTTGGACACATTTTCAATCATGTTTTATGCAATGTACGGTTGCCCATAATATTTTATTATTTAAAAAGTATACGACTTTATAAAAAAAAAAACGCAAAAACTAAGTTTGAAATTATTATCTAACGCAGTTTTTGAGAAAAAATGACAACTCTTCTATTACTTTTTGTTCAAATACATAATTTATACTAGATAGTAATTTAAAAATACTTCAAGGATTATAAATGTAGATTCCAAATTGCCCATTTTGTCGTATTTGTTTTAATTTTTAAGAAAGAATTATATAAAGTCTACTTTTAGGTTTTGGGTACAATTTTCTTAAAAGTTAACTTAAAACTGAATACTCACTATTTTGACCCAACATCATATGTTTTTGCAACACCTTTTGCTTCTATTTTTTTTTTTTCAGTAATTAGTATATGCGTACCTTTAGTACATCAATTTAAAAAGAGTTGTGCTTTATTTGCAAGCTTCCCATTAAAATTTAAAATATAAAGAATTAAAATTGACATTTTTAGACATAAGGGATGCCCTATCTATAGAAGCGCCTTTTTTAAAGGCCCTTTGAGACCCAGCCCTGATAGAAACCTAAAAGTATTTGCAACTGAACACTGACCTCCACGTTCGACCTTAACGTAATTAATCCAATAAATTTATTTTCTCATACAATAAACCCCTACATAAACATTGATTGTATACTCGTATGTGTTAAAAAAAAAAAATTAAAAAAACCGTAATTCTCGATTATCTGTTACCATATACCCACACAAAAACGCTCTATATGTCTCCATAAAACCAACAACAACAACAAAAAAAATCATTGAAAATTGGTCCAAAATGTATTTTTTTCACATTGTATGTCGTCGATGGTTTTTTTTTTTCTGACTTTCGAATTAATGTATGCGTAGGCAATCCCGTAATGAACGCATTCACAACCCAAAAAACTTGTATCTGGAACAGCAAAAAATAAAATTTAACATTTTTCGTATCCTTGGGATACCACTCGACCAACGCAACTGACCGACCGACCGACGCGACGCCGAATATATGCAACGTTCCTACACATTTTTGCAACAAGGAATTTTTCAGAACACAAAGAAAAAAATAAATAATTATTATGAAGTTTTTTTGAGATACATTAATTAAATATCTTCATTAATTGAATGCAATCTCGATTTTTATTTTACCTTAGGCCAGCCACAAATTTTCCATTTGGAAAAGTTCATTATTAATCCCGATATGGTTGTTCGATGTAAATGTACAATTGTACACAAAATAAAGACCTCCAATCCACCTCAACCCATCAGATGCAACAATAAAAACAAAAATGTATCGAACTTAATGATTTGTGCAGAAAATAATATTGTGATTGTGAAGTACCTTTATTATCTGCAATTCTGCAGCTGCCAATGGAAATGTGTGCTGTATATCCGTATTTCATGTTCGACATAATAATTTCTCTTTTTTAATTGCACTCATCAACTGTTGCCATATCGCGAGCCTCCACCACCGCCCTAAGGCGGCAGCGTTCAACAATAATTATTTTCGAATAATTGTTATTTCACTAAATTATACTACATATTTTAAAAAAAAGTTATACATTTATTTAATATAATAATAAACCATCGAGTTTATGCATAAAAATGTATAATTTATTGTAAATGAGATATTATTTTATTTTTTTTTTTTATAAAAATGTGGTAGTGATGGCCAACTGAATAATATTTTGTCGTTTTTTTTGTTGTTTTTTTTTTTTTTTTTTTGTTCATCAATAAAATTTGAGGTGAACTCATTCAGTTTGCAATTAAATTAATTTCAGGTTAATTTGGTTGATAATGTCATTTTATATATTTTTTTTTTTTGTAGTTTATGTGGGATAATGTTTTCTATATTTTAGTGTGCGAGTGAATATTAATTTTCATTTATGTGGTTTAACCACAGGCGTATAGTTTATTTTTTGTTTTTTTTTTTTATTATTATTATTTAGTTGTCGATTCTAAGTGGAAATAATATATTTGCATGAATTTGATATTAATTTTGAGTGGATATGGAAAGTATTTCCACAAAAGTTAAAATAATTGACAGAGAGTGTGTATAAAATGTTGTGTTAATTTGAACATTAATTAAAAAGTCATTATGTTGGTGGAAAGAATAAGGTGGGGAAGTTATCCAAATGAAAATTGTTTAGTTATTGTTTTAAAAAAAAATTCGTTTTGTATGTTTTCCCTTTGGAATTTGTGTAAACAAATTACAAGAAAAGTTACTGAAGAATACTTTTCATTACATATATTTATTAACAAAAATCATACAAAAATTAATGAAGCAGACTTACAGCTTCATCTAAGCTGACTACATCAAGGAAACTGAAGTGTAAAAAAAAAGGTCAAAATTTCATCCTTTCTACTGATTTCAGTTTCAATACTGTATTATGAATGTATTGAAAGTTATGAAGCGTCTAGCAAAAAGTGTCCCAACTAGTCCCGCCCTACCCTACGTGTTGAAAATTCAAGATTTTAGTTTCTAAAACAATTTTTGGTTATCTTTCTTGAAATTTAATAAAGGATATCTATAAATTTTAGATAAATTGCTAAAAACAGCAAAAAATCGACAAAAATTAATAAATTTTATTTCGTATTTCGCTAAATACTAAGCTCAAGTTTATTTAGCTGGTTACCACTCCCTATTTGGAGTAAATTGCAAAAAATAGCTTCAAATCGCTAAAAAATCGTTAAAAATAGCAATCGAAAAGAAAATTTTAAACTAGGTAGGTACACCGAGTATTTTCTTTAAGTATTTTGATGCGCCGAATCCAAATCAGAAGTCGGTTTAGCTCGTAAGTCTTTTAACTTTGAGAAAATTGCAGAAAAAAGCTGAAATTTGCAATAAATCAAAAACAAAAAATGACGTTTTTTTTTGCCATTTACTTAAAATTTTGATGGTGTACGGACTGAAAGGCTTTCAAATTCAGCTAATCGAAATATATAACCTTCGGTGGGTCCGGTCAAAGGTTCTAAAGCAGTTTTTTCTTGTGGACCAGTGTAATTAATGAAACAAGTGGTCCTAAAATCTTAATCCTTTTTCTACATTAACTGTCTCCACTGTCTCCACTTGCATTTTATTGGCTCCCCATAGACACTTGTACTGTTTATATTGTCATATCCCTGATTTATAATATTTCAACTACATACATCAAAGTTTTTGAAGAAAAAAAAATATCTATTTCGGTTCATTGAAGTCAACTCAAACCAAAATTTATTACCAACGGAGGCAATTTAAATGTTTACGAACCAGACTACACGACTATAAATATTTCAAGGTGACATGTTAGTAAAATTTAATACTTCAATATATAAAAATACATTTGTGTATAGAAGATACCCGCCCCTGTTTGCTTAAAATCGAAAATCAACAATCAAATATTATGCCAAATAATTATTCAAATTAGAAAGAATCAACATTAACAATAAAGAAAACAAAAATAATAATGATTGTATATATTCGGCATGCATACGAATTGCCCGTATGACAGACAACATATTAATCCCCACCAACTGCTAACTATCCCGTAATCATAACAATTAGAATTTCACCCCTCTACGTCCATATTTTCAATGCCACAACCTATTCACTGCGTCAAAACCACAAAATTAGAGATAACAGGCATTGATTATAATCAGAATTAAAAAGGATGCCATTGAAGTAAATAGAAAAAAAAAAGTCCTTTAGGCTATAAAGACTGACGACGATGACGACGCGACGCACGATGCGAAGAAAGACCGGATAAACCATCTGCCCCAGCAGAAAAGTGAGGCGTTTTCTTTCCAAACAGGAGTAAGATAGAACAAAAAACAAAAAAAAACTTGAATTGAAATAATAATTCACCATGAGCCATCTCTGAATAGAACCATATGTCAACCATTTTCGTTCCCTTTTTTTTCTATCAGAGGCAATAGGTACCCGCAATTCTATTGTTTTCGGTCCTCGAAATCAATGAAGAATAAAATTATGCGGGGCGAAAAAAAGTAAAACAGATATTTCAATTCAGATTAGATTAAGGATAATCCTTAAGAAATGGAATTAGGAAAAGAGTATAAACATCCGTTTTAACACACCGTTTCAATAGATTTAGGCTAGTTATCTTAACAAAAATCCATTTTAGGATAATAAAATAAAGAAACTGATTAAAAACAGTCCAGAAGCTTTGAAAATTTTAGAAAACAACATTTAAATGCGCACCAACTTTTAGAAGAAGGAACTATCAAATATAATTGCGAGGAAAGACACACTCGATGTTTTAAGACGAATTCAAGGCTTCCATTCAGTAGACTCTGTAAACTGTTACCAAATATTAAAGGAGTAAGACTCAGTGACAGCAACTCAGCAATTGACCCGTTGGGTAGGCCAAACTGTGATATCAGAAGGAAAAACGAAAGGCTGGAACAAAACAAGTTCTACGTCCACATACTCTTCTAATTCTACAAGAAACCCAAGAAATTCAAACTTGCTCATTCAGTAAATCACAAACTGGATGAGGTCAGTCTCCTCTCAAAAATGGAAAAACATCATACTGAAACTTCCAGATGGGTTTACAATGAGCCAGTTCAGGTTTCCTGTGATCTAAGAGTTTTTTCTGCTCCGTTTTGACATGCAATTTACTGAGGCATACCGTTCAGGTTGCTGAGATTACCGAACGCTCAGAGATCTCAGAAACGTGATAGAAGAATTTCAATTTCAGCTCAAGGGTACTAAGTCAAAAAATTCAAAGATTTGTACTTAAAAACAAACCAGAAGTCAGTCATCCATCAGCGATAGCTTCCAACTTTGGTTATTAATTTGAGAAAAAGAATGGAGACATTATCTGACGAGGGATTGACGTGCTGCCTGTAGTTTCAAGCCAATATCATAGAAAAAAAATTACGAAAAATAAAAAAGGACCCATAAAACTCACTCGAACCTTTTACGCCCTATATTTGTACTCATCATTCGCAGGCTAAGTAGCTTTAAGATCAAGCAAATTCAATAAGGCTACAAGGAGCGATATCCTCTTGGGCAAAAAACTTTTAAATCGTGTCTTCTGCTTGACGAAGGCGCTTCAGCCCCCACAATACTGAATGGGAGCTAAAGCTTAAGCCAGCAGCTTATCACATTGACGGTTGCTATCATAGGCAATTAATAATATTCAGCGTTCATAAACCATAAGGCCATTAGCGAGCGACTTTCACAGTTACCCTTGAAAGAGCATTGCCGGTCGTCTGTCAGACAAAATCGTTGAAAGCTCTTCGTTTTTTTGAGTGGGAGTTGGAGCCGTATTAAGTAGCTGCAGTAGCGTGATAAACCGACACACGTGGACAATTATGTTTTGTATTCATTTATCATTCTTCCTGCCACTTAACATACCATTCCAGTACCAATCTGACCCAGGGTAAGTTTTTTTGTGACCAACACTCTTTTCTAACCTTACTGATCTGATCAGTGATCACTGTTTCGTGTTCTTTGTTCGGTCAGGAGAGTTATGGTATCAAAATAAGTGCTAACTGCTAATCAGGGCTGATCTTTATGTGACTTTCTGAACAGGTGCTCTACAGTCCGAAATTTCTACCAACTACCTACAATTCGACGCAAAACAAGCGGGTTTCCGTTATGGATCTTCCTATATAGAGGAAGATTGTTATTTGAGTTGTGAATTCCAATTTGGAGTCACACAAGGCTGCATACTCTCGCCGATATTATTTGTTGGTGATCATAAGCGATGTACTCTCTGCAGCTCCCTAGAAATGGAAGAATTCAGTGGAATCTAAGGTCCTAACTAAAACGCCTGTATTGCGCAGACGATGGACAGAATCATGGATCTCCATCAAATAACATGAATGTTTTCAAAAAATAAAAATGATAAGCCTCGGAACTAACTCACCTGTGCCATTTAAAATTTTAAGACCACAGGTAGAGCAAGTAGACAATTGTAATCAAACAAGACCGTAATCAACTGACAAGGAGTGTTAGCTATCAATTGGGGGTAAGGTGTAATGTACCTTTTTTTATATTTGGACTCTCGGTCTAATTTGCAATGGGGTTGCATTATTTCATTATTTAAGAAAAAAAAAATACAACAACAAGAAAACTTCAAATGAACAGTTTATTGAATTTTGAAGTCCACAGGAAATACGGGGTGATGAGGCTTAAAAGGATCTCTCCACCTCCATTGCAAATTACAAATTGATTTGGTTACGCATTTTCTAAGATGGGATTTTCTTATTTTTTTTCTTTTTGTTCAGTGCCATCCTTAAAAAATAGAGAATGTGCATAATACCTACGTAATAAGAGTAAATTTCCAAGGGGATTGCACGGGGGGGGGGAGGTTTGACTGGTTTTGGTTATTTGCTGGTTGAAAAGACAACCCCCTCCTGTCTCATTCCGGTTTGCATGATTTCATCTTCTTAAGTTAAATTACAAATAACCCACCAGGGGGTTTGTGAAGTAAATATTGGATTGGTATATTTTTAGAATGCCAGCTCTAAGGGTTTGGGGGTAGCACAACAATAAAGTGGAAAGGGACAACAAGGAAAAAAAAAAGACAGAAAACAGAAAACTTGGATGAAATAAAATGAAATGAAAGAAGAATAAAACGAAATGAATGCCTGCAAGGATTTTAACAGAAATTTTTATTTTGTGTGATTTCAGATTATGGGGTTGACACTTTCATTATTATTTCCTTTCAACTCCCCTTAAGCTTACCCAGAGGTCTTTTAATATCACCCTCAATGTTTTTTTTCTTTTTTTTTTTTTTGTTTCTTCTTTATTCGCAAATCTTTTGTTGCAAGAAAATTTGGATTTTGTTTGGGAATAAATTTCCGTGCGCTACTTTAAGTTAAGTTAAAGCTAAAGTCGCAATTCTTTAACATGAAAGTTGGTGGCATTGTTATTTAGGAAGTAGAAAGACAGTTGTTGTAAGAAGTAAACGGACCAACTTTTTTTATGAAAAAAATCAATAAGGTAAGCTAACACTGAGCTAGTATATCATTTGCTCCTGTTGGTTCATTTTTAATACATGAAAAATGAGACAACAATGAGGTGGCATATGAACATTAGACCAGTTTTTTACCAATAAGAAGATTAAAAGTAATGCATGAGTGTATTGTAATTCATTGATTTGTTCATTTTTAATGAATAAAAAATGAAGAAAAATGAAGTTGCATAATTACATCATGACCCCTGTCTTGCCGATCAGAGGATATGCAGTAAAGCGTGAGTGTATTTTGGTTCATTGATCGGTTCATTTTTAATGAATTGAAAATGATAAAAATAAAAATGGTTTGGCTTATGGACAGAGCAGTGTTTAACAAATCAAAATATTAACAGTGATGTGTAATTGTATTTTGGTTCATTGATTTGTTCATTTTTATTGCATTAAAAATGAGAAAAAAATGAAATCGCATGGGGACTATTTTACCAATCAAAAGATAACCATTGAGGCACTATTGTATTTTGGTTTATTGATTAGTTCATTTTTAATGCATTGAAAATGATAAAAAAAATTAACTAGAATATGGATATTAGACCATTTTTTTTAACCAATCAGAAGGTAAAAAGTAACACAAATGTGCAATATTCTATTAAATTTATTAATTGAACCAATATTTTTGTCTACCACTGTTGTGTCTCGTAGGCAATTCAACCCTCTTACGCACACGGGAGTACTTATTTCTTTTTATTATGATTTTTATTTATCCAAAGGTAAAGATATAATGTATGTCGGGTGATTGGCATTGTATGGTTTGTTGTTGGGTTTCTGTATACGCGATGAGGCTTCATCTATTATTCCAGCAACATCCCTCTTCTGCTCCTTCTTCTTATTCTTCGTTGTTGTCGTCGTCGTCGTTTTTTTTTTTATTTTGTTCCTAATGCGATTTTTGTTCGTAGAAAATTACACTTTCATAGGCGTATTGTGACAGGTAAAAGCCATTAAAAGACGAGGGTGGTGAAATATTTGGCCCCCTTATCCTTTCTGCTATAACATAAAATCCACATACTAAACCTGGGATTACCCAATGTATACAATAGGTACATACGTATGCGTATTCCACAACACACACACACACATGATATGTGTGTGTTTTGTGTCATTTTAAGGATCAAGAGGAATCAAGATAATATTCATTAAATTTTGTGGTCAGTAAAAATAACATCATACCGCTTGATACTGAGAGAAAAGAGAGAATAAAATGTGAAGCTTAAAATCGGATATAAGGACGTATACTCGGACTAAGGCTATAGAAGACCACATGTCCTGACTACAGTTGTAATAATACAACAATGAAAGGTTTCCCTAGTGTCGATTTTGTAATGACAAATGGACATACCTATACGTATACGGTACACAATGCGGTTCTTGTTCACATCAGAACGACAGAATTCTTTAAAGGAATTTTGGCTGAGGAGTAGAGTGTTGGCTGGTGTGAGAGGACCATAAAATCGTTTATTCCATGAGACGGACATGGTTACTATTGTCCATGGTTTTATTAGATGTTACCATTGTCAACGGAGCCTTAGGGCTAAATAAGAGAGACTTACATTATTTTGTAGACATTCTATTCAGGGGTAGGTATCTTTGTGACATTCCTTAACTTGGACACTCAGATTCCAAGAGATGGAATTATTTTTTCAATTATTATTATAATCTTCCTTAAATGGGTATACTGGTTGGCCTAGCAAAAATGTTTAAGGTGTCATCAAAAAGCGGGTGCAGCTCAAGTCCAGGGTTGATTATTTTCATTTTTTTGTTATTTTCAGGACGCAATGTTACTTTGGGCTTATTGGATTTTATATTGACATTTTTTTTTTTTTTGCTGAGTGGTGGTGTGTAACTCCGATATTTTTAGTCCTTTTTGTTTTGTTTCTTTATTTTTTTTGTATGGAGTTTGGAATTTTCGGTTCTTTTTACTTACTCTTGTCCTTTTTGTGAAACGAATTAAAAGTCACATTAGATTATTGTGAAATCACGGGAACACAAAGTGATGAGATGGGGGTCTTATGCTTCCATTTTAAGGTTTATTTGTAATGACAAGGAAAGCTAACAAATGGGGATGATTTAGATAGAATGAATTTCAGAATGAACAGAATGAATAATTTAGCATTGAAGATAAATTGACATGGTCTAATTTCTTTTAATTAGACCAAGGAGGAGGACAACTTTTCAAAAGATTTTATAACAAACTTTCCTTTACATGTGAATACCACTTGAACTTCCCTAAAAAACACCTCAAAAACGGCGAAATTTGAAAACTTGAAATTAAGGCATATATGGCACGATTTGTTACATAAAAGTCTATTTGTGACCCCTTTTTGACACAGAGTAGTGCACTTAGGCAACAAAATTGTTCATCACAACCTCTATGTAAATAAAATAGCGCAACAAAGGTGGCGTATTGCAATGAAATTAGAGTTCGTAAGAGGTTACACCTGTAACTTGACAGTGACTTATTAGAGAGTTACCCTGCAGTGATTTAAAGGGTGATTTTTTAAGAGGTTTAGAACTTAAAAAAAAAAAACACAAAAAAATCGAAAAAATGAATGAAATATTTATTTGAATCGATAGTTTAAACCTTGCAATTTAATGTTTAAAGATAATTTCATTCAAATGTTGACCGCGGCTGCGTCTCAGGTAGCCCATCCGCTGAGTCCAATTTTGGCATACTCTTTCACACATATCGGCCGGTATCTCACGAATGAATGCATGGATGTTGGCTTCCAGTGCGTCAATCGAAGCGGGCTTGTCCCTATAGACATTAGCCTTGACATACCCCCACAAAAAATAATCTAATGGTGTCAAATCGCACGATCTAGGCGGCCAATTGACCGGCCCGAAACTAGAAATTAACTGTTCACCAAACTCGCCTCGCAATTGCGCCATTGTTTCGCGTGCTGTGTGGCACCGTCTTGTTGAAACCACATATCATGCAAGTCAAGAACTTCCATTTCGGGCAAAAAAAAGTTTGTAATCATCGCTCGGTAGCGTTCACCATTGACAGTAACGCTGCGATTCGCATCATCTTTGAAGAAATATGGCCCAATAATCCCGCCGGCCCAAACAGTGGCTTTTTCGGGATGCATTGGTAGCTGTTGCAATGCTTCTGGCTGATCTTCACTCAAAATGCGGCAATTTTGCTTATTTACGTACCCATTTAACCAAAAATGAGCCTCATCGCTGAACGCAATTTTTCGATAAAAAAGCGGATCCTCGGCCAGCTTTCCAAGAGCCCATTCACCAAAAATTCGGCGTTGTGGTAGATCGGCTGGCTTTAGTTCTTGCACCAGCTGTATTTTAAAAGGCTTTACGCCCAAATCCTTCCGCAAAAATTTCCACTTAGTGCTGTAACAAAGGCCTAACTGCTGGGAACGGCGCCGAATCGACATTTCGCGGTCTTCTGTCACACTAGCTGATACGGCCGCAATATTTTCTTCACTACGCACAGTACGTAAACGTGTTGGTGGTTTAATGTCCAACAAAGTAAATTTGGTGCGAAATTTGGTCACAATCTTCCGAATAGACTGCTCAGAAGGTCGAGAATGCCGACCATAAAATGGAAGCACAGCGCGATGAACATTTCGAACCGAGCACGAATTTTGATAGTAAAATTCAATAATTTGCAAGCGCTGTTCATTTGTAAGACGATCCATGGTTAAATTGCAAACCAAACTGAAGCTGTTTGACAGTGACACAAGGTACTAAACACACGTCAGCTGTCAAAACCAGTGTTGCCAAAACCAAACCAGCTAAAAAATCACCCGTTATCTATCTTACCCTGCATGACTTTAGAGTTACCCTGCAGTTTTATACGACTGAACTTATGACCAAGTGAAGAGATACATTGATGGTTTTTGTGACCTAATTGTAACTGGAAGAAGTTCAAATGGGATTTCTGTAAGTTATTGTAATTTTAACAGCTAAATGTAAGTTTCAAAACTGTGTTTTTTTTTTTTTAATGAAACCAAGTTTCCAAATTTCTGAAACAAAATTAAAAACAAACTAAATTTTTTTTCTAAAACTGCATTTACAAAAATTAAAAATGCTTAGTATATTTAGTTAAAAGCAAGTACGTTCGATCAAGTGGTTCATTTTTATTTTTGTCTATAAACCTACCTTAAATTCGTGTTTGCCCATAAATCAAAATTAAAGTTTATGTTTTTTTCAATTGGTCATAACTTTTTTCTGATGTTCAGAAAAAATTTAATGTCTAGATAGCTACGTTATATGATGAAATTTCAAGTAATTTTTCTCGGCTCAAAGTGTTTGATCTTTTTGAACTCATTTCGCAGTATGGAATGGTAGGTACATAAAACTGAATAGAAATATGTTCGCATTTTAAAAATATGAAATGAAAATGCCTTTTAAGACTCGTTCTTCTTTACAATACACATTTTTTAAATTTTTTTTTCAAATAATGTCTCAACATTAAAAATGCATGTCCCGACCTACCTACCAACCGCCAGTCTGTGTGTAATCTCTATTTTATTCCATTCAAACCCACTACACCACACCTGTATTGGAGGAAAATTACTAAATCAAATCACGCTTTCCTTGTTCAATTGAATTTATTAAATAAATAATCAATCGGATGTTTTTTTTTTTAAACCATAATAAATTTGCCATAATGTGATTCGTTCCACGACAAATGACAGAGAATCACAGGTTTCTACAAGTAAGCTAGAGAGTATTTCTATGATATTTATAACCACCCCAAACCTCTTCTAATCCCCTATATTGGTGTGGTTTTAAAGTAACTCACAACAAATTTTACAACAAAAGCAGTCACCAACAAGAAGACAACAAAAACAGCAAAAAAAAAAAAAAAACACAAGTTTCGTGATTAATAATGGAACGAACGTGATTGGAATTCATTCAAAGTCCATAATAGACTTTAAACCGGGAGAATGCATAGATACTTACACTATGTCAAACGATTATAGGTGAAGATGTGCGACAGTCGCACCAACAACACCATGCCCAAGCCAGGCCAACAAACTTATATAGCTTCTAGTCTTCTACTAAAGTACTCGTATACTTCTTCTACTTCAAGTATTATCATCATCTTCTCTTAGAACGGAAAATACCCTCTCTTGAGTATTTTATTTGTGAGCCTAGTTAACCTCCTGACACACCTTAGTCGGGGCATTAACGTTCAAGCTTCCATATACATCCCGAGAACAATGAAGTCACAATAAACTGATTGTAGTCATGCCACAGTAACATCATGGCACCTACTTAGAATAGGGTTTATTAATATACAAATATTTTTTGCTTCTTTAGGTTCCTAACATCTGAAGAAAAGTATCTACAGACAAGCTACAGACATGGAGAAGCAGTTTTTTTTTTTTTTTTGAGAAGAAAATAATGGTGTCTTGGGTTTTGGTTACCTCGTCGTTGTCGGTCGTCTTCTTCAGAGGCTGGGTGAGAGAGTTTAACAATAGGCGGGTTATCAGGCTTTGTCGGTGGCAGAGATTAAAAGATATACACTTTATGAAATATGTATTTTGGGTTTTTTTTTAAATATTTTTTGTTTCGTTACATTTTTTGAGAGATTTTTTTTAAGAGATAGACAGTATCTCTTGGGGAAATACATAAAAAAACATTTGCTACTTGTTTTTCTGTTGAGTTTTTTCGTGGTTTATTAGGAGATTTGTTTAAAATGATTGTTCGTAATTGATGCACATAATCAATGAATCACTTTTTTACTAAAAACATTTTACATTTGCAATGGAAAGACCTTTTTTTTTGTAAATACTAACAACAAAAGAAAAAAAAAAAACAACTAAAAGACTTGAATGAGATGATTAAGAAAAGTTATTGTTGCAAAAAGTTATTCATACGATCTCTTGACATTTGAATTTTTATTATCTTTATGTATTATTTTCTATATTTCAAATTGTATAGAAGTGCAAACAGATTTCTTGGGTTCGAAATCCAGCGGGACACAACATTGACGGTTATTACTTAATAGTTCATGTTGTGTTCTTGAGCTCGATTTAAAACCTTTAAGGGGTAAAAACAAAAATATTCCTTACCCAAGAAATCTATTTGCATTATTAGAACAACAAAAAAAATGATGTTTTTTATGATGATCACCTCGTTAATCTTTAATATCTTTACGGAGATATATTTTTATCGTGTTTGACCACTTGCAAGCATTAATTCAACACCATATGCGAATAGCGATAACTTGTTCGGAATTAAGGGGCTAACCCAGAGAATCCGTTGCGTGCGTTACGTCGACGTTTTCAACTGACAGCTCGATAAAATACACACGTTCTTATGAGAAGCGACCCATAAGAACGGACGCGACGGAAAAAGTAACGAAACTTTTAACTTCATCGACAACTAATGCGTTGACGGAACGGATGCGGCCCCTTTACTTCTACTGACGAACGAAAAGGTTCAATAGCAGTTATTAAAAAGAACTGGAAATGCATTTATTAGTTAATTTTGCTGAAGAAGTTGATTAGTACCTACTTATTATATGAAATTACCAATTTCATTTTTTACATCGAACTGTCATCGTCAATTTATTCAGTAAAATCAACATTTCCATCATGACAAAGTACACGATTGAGAAACGTCTGCAATTTATAAAAAATTTCTACAGAAATTCGGAGTCGGTGACCGGAACTTTAAGAGCGTTAACTCTAATTTTCGGTCGTTATTCTCGACAGGCAATAACAAGTTTAGTGGAAAAATTTGAGTTATGTGGCTGTGCCAGTGAGACAACGGGTTGTCGAAAATATCGCTGCCGTTCAGGCGTCCGTAGAAAACTACCCAAAACAGTCAATTCCAAGGCGTTCGATAGAATTTGGCATCGCACCCATACAAGATCAAGTTGACTCAAGAATTGAAGCCGATGGACCATTTGAAGCGACGTATGTTCTCCGATTGGGCTCTAGAGAAGATGCGCCAAGATAATGAATTTTAACGCAAAATCATCTTCAGTGACGAAGCTCATTTTTGGCTCAATTCGGTTTGATAATAAACAAAATATGCGTTATGCGATAATCCACATTTGCTTCAAGAAACACCACTTCATCCACAAAAAATAACTATTTGGTGCAGTTTGCATGCCGGCGGTGTTATTTGGCCATATTTTGTTCATCGACGATAACAATCGTTACGTTACTATGATAACCGATTATTTTTGGCACGAGTTGGAAGAAGTGGACTTGGACGACATATGATTTCACAAAATGGTGCCACAAGCCACACACCACACCTTACAATCGAATTATTGATGAGTAAGTTTGATGAGCGTGTTATTTCAAGAAATGGGCTAGACTATTTTCTTCGGAGCTACGTTAAGTCACTGGTTTATGCCAACAAGCCGACGCACGACGACGTTGGAAGAGCTCAGAGCTAACAATGAACGCGAAATAGCGGCTGTTTCGGACGAAATGTGTAGCCGATTCGTCGAAAATTGGGTCCAACAAATCGACAGCTGCAAACTTGTCCGCGGTGGCCATATATGAACAAAGTCGAATTCTATTCATAAATGTTTTGATTGTACTTCAAGCCAATAATACATTTTTTGAAATATCTCAAATAGTTTGCGTTTTATTTAAAAAAAAAAGTTGTCAAGTCCTTATTGGAAACCCTTTATTTAAGTAAGCCGGGAAATTGGACAAAAAATTGGCCTAAGTTGGACAAAATACTAATATTCAACACAATTGCCCCAATAGGGATTTGACTACAATCTTGAAAAAATTGCATCAATGTTAAAATTGTAAGTTAATCTATTCGGTGATAGATAAGCAAAACAACTTAAGTGCGATTAGAAAACCCACTTTAAAATATTGGTACAGCGATAAAATTTGGTATGAACGTTTAATTAACCACGAAAACCAAGAAACAAAAGAATACATCGCAATTGGTTTGGACGTAGTGCACCAAGTACTAAAATACCCTGTGAAAAATATGGTAGGTTCCTAGAGTTTAACAAAATTGTAAATTATATAAAATTTTTAGGTTTAAAACAAAAAATCTTTACAATATTTCCATAAGAATCAAGAATTAAAGAACACCACAAGCATATCATTAGTCAAAGGGTGTTTTTTTCTTTCAATTATACGGATTCTACGTTCGATTTTTTTCAGGTCTAAGCTATAACAACAAAATATCCTTTTTTAACTGTCAGATTGCTTCATTTTAAGTAACATATCAAGGCAAAAGAAATCAAGTTTTTATGGTCACTCCTTGCTGGACAATATTACTGTCATTTACAGAAAAATGGATCTTAAAAAGCGTTTTTTGTATTTTTTTTTTCAGTTAAAGACGATATTCCAGCAAAACAGTTTTTTTTTTTCAGCCAATATATAAAAAGAATATTGAAACAAAAAAGAAACCGTTTAAATTTTTTCAAAAATCAAAAATTTGTTAGGCAATTATTTTTTTTTTTTTTGAAAATGCTTTTTTTTTCAAATTAGATTCGTCAAAAATATAAAAAAATTAATATTTTGTTTTATAAAAAAATGATTTGAGTAAAAGACTTAGTAATGTTGATGCATTTAAACCAAGATTATCAAAATCCAACTACTTTTTTTTTGTAAAAGATGAAAATAAAAAAAAAAAAATAATTGTTTTTTGGAATTTTTTCTTATTATTTTTTTGAAGCTATAGAAAAAATTTCTGAAAATATGATTGAGACCATTTTACTTTATCAACAATTTTTGTTTTAAGCTTTTTTCGATCACCCTTTCTCTAAACTTGTTAGTGGCCATTTTATAGTTCCTTTTTACTTGCGATATGGGTACCATAATATCAAGTTATGCATTCGTACAAAAAAAAAGTTGAGATAACAGTCAAACATGACATTACGATGATAGAGAATGAGAAAAAAGTGGGTCCGACAATTCTGTCTGTCTGTCTGTCTGTCTGTCTGTCTGTATCAGAAACCACAGCCTAAACGGAAGGGTCATACTTTAAACTTGGTATGTGGCGTTTTTTGGAGAATATCCCCAGACATTTTTTTGAATTTTTTTTTTTTTTACCCCAAATAACGGTACCTGTCACATACCGGTTTTAGAAAAACTTATTTTTCTTAAAAACGGTGCCTACGATTTTTATTAAAAAATTCATGGTCATTTTTTTGGGTAATATCTATCTTTAAATGGGAACCATTTTTTTCAAAAACCGTTATTAACGGTATCTGAGATAGAACCGTTTTTTTTTTATTTTGTAATTATCATAAATTAATCAATTTCAACCATTTTTTTTTACATGAAGGCTTTTAAGTTGTCGTAATAGTTTTTAGTAAAACAAAAATCGAAAATTATTTTTTTGGATTTTTAAAAAATTGTTGAAATTTTTTTTTTGAAAAATCATTATTTCGAAAACTATTCAATATTTTTTTTCAAATTTTAAGTTTTTAGATGTTGATAAATTATATCTTAAAAATGGCGTACCAATTTTTTTTTATAAAAGTCCTTGCAAAATTTTATATGAAAAAAAATAGTTTTTTTAAAAAACGGCTCTAACGATTTTCAAATTTTTTTTCTAAAAATGTATCATTATAGAAGAAATCAATTTGCATACTTTGTTTTGAGGTTAAATTTATTTAAGAAGCATTTAGAAATTTGTAATTGAAAAGGCTTAGCATAAATAGTTACTTTATCTACAAGAGCAAGTACGTGCGACCCAGTCGTGCATTTTATTTTTTCAGAAACTATTTATTTTTAATTCTTCCAGCAACCATATCCTGCTAATTTTTTTAACTTTTGCTCTCTGATAACTGGATATGCATGATCATATTCAAAAGGTAAGAAATGCAAAATAGTTTTGGAAAAATCTCCAATGAAAGATTATTCTTAGCTTAAACCTCCCATTAAATTGATAGTTAATTCAAAATCCATTTGAAAAGTGATGTTTTAATATTAAAAATAATCACAATCTATACATTTTTATCTCAGAAATAATACATAATGTCTAGTAAAGTTCTTTTTTTCTGGCCGGCCGGCCTCGGCGGCACGACGACATAACAAAAAGCTGACAACAATTTAACTTAAACTGAATGTATTTGTCAAATTGATTAATGTGCCATCCATTACTTAAGGCCGTTTTATAATAATTTTTTTTTTTTTGGCAGAATTAAAGACGTTTATCTGTTGTTTGTCACTTGAGAAAATGGAAATCATATTATTTATTCAAGTTAGTATTTTTTTGTTATCTCGAAAATGTCAGACACAAAAAGTGCATAAATCACTTCTCGGTGTTTGGATGGACGACACGTAATGAAAATGCGTTTTTTTTATTCAACTTGTAGATATTGTACTTCTGTCAAGTTACAAGTTGTTGTTTATCGTGCACTCTTTTTGACCTATAAAGGTGTATAGACATAGTAGATCATTATGTAGGTTAGATAGGTACCGACTTTTCTTATATACTTAAAGTAGAAAAAAGATGAGATTTATTATTCACATTCATTGTTGTTGTAAGAGTATATAGATGCGCAATGTTGGCTGAATCTAATGGATGAGAAATTTTGAAGGCAACGCACGATGTCCGAGGGACGAGAATGAACCATTAAATTGAATTTAGGTCTGTAGGTAATATTCTGTAGTAAATGGGAAATGACAAATTTACTTTTTTTATTTTTTAGTTTTGTTGGCATCCAATACACACAGGCACACGGGTGGTCCATTTCATACAATAAAAGAATACAAAATGAGAGAAATCTTTGAGAGAAAACTAATTAATGTTAAATGAAATAAGTAGGTAGCTACCGAGATACTCGAAGAAATTGTATTTTTTTTTTATAATTTTCCAAGAATGAGAAATGATTTCAAGATTTTGATAGATTGCTTTGTATGGAAGTAAATTTTGTATTAATTTCACTATAATGTGGACACAAAACTCGCTTTTAAAGTTTTTTGTTATTCCACTCGTCCTTTAAGAAATAAAAGTTTTATACTAACCAAAATTAAGACGATATTTATGACGACAATTTATGAAAACTACTCATCATCATCATCATCGGCTCGACAACCGGGGTCCGGTCTTGGCCTCTTTTAACAAGCCTCTCCACCTATCCCGGTCTCGAGCCAAAGCCATCCAGTTGCGCACCACAAGGCTTCGGGCGTCCTGGTCTACGCCATCTCTCCAGCGCAAGCATGGTCTACCATAGAATGTACCACAAAAGACTTTTCGAGCAGGTTCCTCTTCCCTCATACGAGCTAGGTGCCCTGCCCATCGGAGTCTATCGAGCTTAATTTTTGTCACTATGTCTGCTTTAAGGTAGATTGCGTACAACTCATGATTGTACCGTCTCCGGAATCGTCCTTCCTCACATATGGGGCCAACAATTCTCCGTAAGACTTTTCTCTCGAACGCGGCTAAGAGGTCACAGTGCCTTTTGCTAAGCACCCAAGTCTCGGATCCATACATGAGTACTGGCAGGACCATGGTCCTGTACAGCAGCAGTTTTGAAGTTATGGTTAGATTTCTGGATTTGAATAGCTTTGACAGACTGTAGTAGGCTCTGTTGGATTTGAGAAGCCGCCGGCGTATTTCTTTTTCTATGTTGTTATGGGCTGCTACTGTTGACCCAAGGTATTTAAAGGATTGCACCACTTCAAATTCGTGCTCCGCTACCTTGATTGTTTGACCAACTGTTCTTCTCGCATTCGACGCCACCATGTACTTTGTTTTACCTTCACTAATGTGCAGCCCCAGATTTTGTGCCGCCTGCTCGATCTGGATGAAGGAATCGTGTACAGCTTGTTCGGTTCTTCCGATGATGTCGATGTCGTCTGCGTAAGCCAGTATCTGGCTGGACCTGTTGACGATGGTCCCTCTTGTTGCCGTGCCAGAGTCACGGATTGCTTTCTCCAATGCCAGGTTGAAGAGGAGGTAGGCCAAACCATCCCCTTGTCGGAGTCCATTAAAGATGTTGATTGGTCTGGATAGCAATCCGGCTATTTTAACTCGGCTTGTTACGTTGGTCATGGTCAACCTACATAGTCGTGTCAATTTATTTGGGATGCCAAATTCTCTCATGGCTTTGTAAAGTTCTACCCTGGCTATGCTATCATAGGCGGCTTTAAAGTCTATAAACAGATGGTATGTTGGGATGTTAAATTCTAGACATTTTTCCATCGCCTGCCTAAGGGTAAAAATCTGATCTGTTGTTGAATTGCCTGGAATGAAACCACACTGATAGTGTCCGATGATGGTTTTAGCGTATGGGGTTATCCGGTCTTGTAGGATAGAGGAGAGTATCTTATAGGCGGTACTCAACAACGTGATACCTCTATAATTGCTGCACGTTGTGACATCTCCCTTCTTATGTATGGGGCATATGATACCTTTTCGCCAGTATTCTGGCATTTCTTCATGCTCCCATACGTGCACTAGGATATCATGAATTGCTTGACGTAAGGCTGGCCCGCCGCTGGGTGGAATAATTCGGCTGGTATGCCATCGGCTCCCGGGGCTTAGTTTTTCTTGAGCCGTCCTATAGCCTTCTCAACGTCTTCTATGCTTGGTGGCGGTAGAATAGGGTGTTCATCTTGAAGTAGTGGAGCCTCCACTTCTGCTGTGAGCTGACCATTTAGCAATTCATTAAAGTACACTTCCCATCGCTCCAGTATGCTTTGTGGATCGGTGATCAGATTTCCCTCTCCGTCCTTGCAGTATGTGCAGCGTGGTGTGTACTGCGTCATGTTTCGGACGGATTGGTAGAACTTCCGCGCCTCGTGCGGACCTCGCTGTCGGCTGTTCTCTATTTCACAGATTAGGTTCTTCTCCCAGGCTGATTTTTTTTATGAAAACTACTATCTTCTAAAATCTAATTGATGCCTCAAATTTTTCATCGAGATCTGAGAAAATTAAACACTTCTTACTAGATAAGTACTGTCCGTTAAATTTATCTTTCAAAATTTTTTGTTCAAAAAAAGAACTAAGTTGCACCCCCTTCCCTTTTGACTAATTGAACTTTTAAAAATTAGTGAAGAACCTCAAATCTATTTTTTTAAATTTTTGGATGATTATTTTACTGTTTTCAATAACAAAATCACAGCAAAAACGAAAAATATTATATTATTTTTAGTATTTTGTGTAACTATTTTTTGTATTTAAGCATATTTGTTTCATAAGAATTCGCATAAAAAAATTAAAAAAGTAGGTATAACCAAATTTATTTAATTTAATTACTGGAAAAATAAGAAATCATTAAAAATAACTCAAGAAAAGAATAGTTTTTTAATCGTTCCTGGCGTATTTTTAGAAATCTTAACTTTTTTTCACAAAAATGAATAATTATGTGAAATGAAAGAAGAGAAAATTACCAATAAATGTATGTTCTTCTTTTTCTTCAATGGGTTAGAAACTAACTTTCGAACTGATCAATATAAGTGGTACTGGACGGTTTCAAGTCTGAAATCTACAAAATAAATGCAGGTGTACCCCAGGGGTCAGTTCTATCCCCCATTCTCTTCCCTCTATTTATCAATGACCTGTTGTTAGAAACTTCTAATCCATTAAATTGTTTTGCTGATGACAGCACATTCAGCTTTTTATATTCTTTTCTGGATTCACATCCCTATCATTTGGACGTGGAACTCCAGTGCCAACCTATGATAACGACATTAAATTCTAATGGGAAATCAGAAACCTGCTACCTGCCATTTTATAGTTTCTTTTTTTTTTTAACGGCTGTAATGATTTTCAATTTTTTTTTTTCTTTTGTAGAATAAAAGCGTACTTTGTTTTGAGTTCAAATTAATTTAAGAAGCTGTTTTAGTCATTTGAATATTTTCATTTGATATTTTCTCTTCTAAAACTGCAATTACAAAACTTTAATTTAAAAGGTTTAACATATTTAGTAACTTTATCTACAAGAGCAAGTACGAGCGATCGAGTTGTGCATTTTAGTTTGTTTAACATTCAATAATAAGCATATTTGGGACAACAAATTAATAAAATAATTCATAAAAATTGCATATAACCTTGTAAAGGGTTTTCCAAGAAGAGGTGTTATTTTGAATAGCCCGCTATTTCGGTAGCTGTCACTTTTGAACTTTGACAAGTAGAAACTACGCTATTAATAAAAATGGAACGATACACGCTTCAACAACTCATTGAAATTATTAAAATTCACTATAAAAATGGTGAAAATTTGGCAGAGACGGTTCGTAAAACTAAAACATTTTTGGGTCGTCGTGAAGCACCTTTTTGGACCGCAGTACAGAAATTGGTGGACAAATTCCAGCTGTTGGGACAAGTTAGTGATGTGAAGAATAAAACCCGTGCACGTCGCTCAAGAACAACTGAGAATATTGCTGTTGTAGCCCAAAGTGTTGAAGAAAACCCAGGTTTGTCCATTCCTCGTCGTTCTTTGGAATTAGGCATTCCACAAACGTCATTACACCGTATTTTGCATAAAGACTTGGGTCTTAAGGCTTATAAAGTTCAGTTAACACAAGAACTCAAGCCGGCTGATCATCAACAACGTCGTGTCTTTGCTGATTGGGTCCTTGAAATGCAGGAAAATGAACCGGAATTTCATCGAAAAATCATCTTGACTGATGAGGCACATTTCCACCTCGGAGGCTACGTCAACAAGCAAAACTGTCGCATCTGGGGCTCGGAAAACCCAAGAGTTATTGTTGAAAAGCCTCTCCATCCTCAACGCTGTTTGACTGTTTGGTGCGGTTTATGGTCCCGCGGGGTCATTGGACCTTACTTTTTCGAAAATGAGGCTGGAGCAACAGTTACGGTCAATGGATGATTTTTTATGGCCTGAATTAGATGGTATTGATCTGGACAACGTTTACTTTCAACAAGACGGCGCTACGTGCCACACAAGCAATGAAACCATCGATCTTTTACGGGAAAAGTTTCCGGACCGTGTTATCTCTCGAAGAGGTGATCACAATTGGCCACCGAGATCTTGTGATTTAACACCTTGCGACTTCTTCCTTTGGGGCCACATGAAAGATAAGGTCTACGCCAACAGCCCAGCGTCGATTCAAGACCTCAAAGATGAAATTCGTGAGGCTATCGAGGACATAGGGCAGCCACTTTGCGATTTGGTTATGGAAAATTTCATGAAAAGGATATGGTCCTGTAAGCGTGGTCTTGGCGGCCATTTGGCTGATGTTGTGTTCCATTATTAACGGCATACCTTCCTCTTTGTAATGAAATAAACATTTGATCATTTATCTCCAAAAATGCCATTTTTCTTTGAATATCAAAATAATACCTCTTATTGGAAAACCCTTTAGTTCCAAAATTAACTAGGTTTTCAATATGCGCGTTTAAATTCATAAATAGTATGAATGTAAATTCAAAAATAAAATTTATTGCAAGCATATGATTGTAAACTTCTTCATTAAAAAAAAAAATTACAACACACATCACGAATAAGAAATCAATTCAATATAAAATACAAGAATTACTTTCCCATAATAATTACAAATCATATATCTCTAAAACCTTCATTCCAAAAAAAAAAAAATAAAAGAAGATGTATCTATTTTAAATTCAACGAAGTGTTTTTGGGAAATAAATGTCAGCATGAAGTGATGAATTTTTATAGCACTTCACCTCAATGAATACGTTACATTTTTATGAAGTTTCCTTCAATTTGATTTTTTTTTGTTACTCTTGGATATGGTATTCTTCTCGGGAGCAATAAATTGTAACCATAACATTCAAATACAATGTTTACAACTACTGCATTCCTTGACAGATTTTTTTTTTTTTTGGTTTTTGGATTTCCTGTAATAGATGTCATAACAATGTAACCATAAATTCTTTCGTTTTCATTTACGAAGAAAAAAAAAATAGAAAAACACACCAAAATACAAAAGATACAGAAGATTATCCAAAAGAGTAACCAAAATCAATGATTTCCACTTTTTTTTTTTTTTGAAAAGATAAAAATAATAATTTACTCTTTGGGACCGAAAAAAAACCCACCCATGAGTTAGTTTTTTTTTTTAAATGTTAAAGATTACTTCACACTTTGTCGTGAGTCGTGATATTTGATATAATTTCTGAAATGATATGCCGCTGAATGCGACCATGAGGATGTAATGTGAGTAAGTCCAGATAATATGGATCCATTATCCACACGTTGCAGCATTAAGGTGTGAATCTTCTCAAATTACACGAGATTTTATCGAGATCAATCGCTGACCAAACTAACACTACTAATTTTCCGTGCGCCCTCGTTTCTCGAGTTTCAATCCTTTTTTTTTTTTTTGTAACAATGAACAAAATTTTGGTTCTTACCATGATGAAAGCCGCAATGTCTGGTAAAAGGCTTCGATTTCGTGGAAATATTCGGTTTTAATAAAATTAATGAAAGAGAAACAAAAATAACATGAAATTTGTGTTAAATTAAAGGCTTTCGAGAATATTGTGTGGAGGACATGAGAGTGCGGAGTTGATTTTCGACACATCATTAAATGATTATAATCTTAAGAATGCTGAAAGCTGAATAATTATGGTTCTTTTTTTGTTCATTTTCTTTGGTATTGGTAGTGATACAATAAATGAAGTTTCAATAGCAAAAATAACAGATTTACTGACGATTAATTCTTCAAAGGAAGAATGCGGAAAAAGAATTCGAACTGCATGCGTTGAAATAACAACATAATAGAGGTCCCATGCTTACTGCTCTAACGCATGTATCACTTTTATCAACAGATATGGTAGGATGGGTTCGATAAAAAGAAGATACGAAACTTCTCTTATCCAATTTTTTTTATTCCTTTCATATAATTTACCGAGATTTTTGATTTTCTGAATTAGGTTTTCCCATTTTAACAGGTGTGACACTTTTTTCATGATTTTCGTTGTTATCTTTTGTATTATTCATAGAAAAAAAAGTATTTAAGCACTTCAACAACTATTATCACTGTGTAACAGTGAAAATACACTTGCACGGAAACCCTGTAGAATTTGTTGGTCTTTTTGAACTGAACAAGATAGCATCATTAAAATTGTCCATATACACCCAAAACCTCATTTTAGGACTTAAAAACTTTATTTTGTGAATTTTGAATGTACATGTCCAAAACTTTGCCATTTTTTTACCGATTTAATTTTTAAAACGGCGAACCCCACATGCGGAGCCGTAGTGTGAAGCAGTAGAGTGGGAGAGTTGTGACCCCATCCGAGATCATGACTATCGTCGATAACGGAGAAGAAGAAGAAGAAGAAGATTTAATTTTTAAAAACTTCTGTAAGAAAAAGCGAGTTATAGGTACCTTTTCAACCATGTCCTGTCAAAAAAGAAAATCATTCTTTGAGTCAAAACAATTTCGAAATTCTAATGTTAAAACATTGTTTTGACAAAATCATATAAATTTTGTACGTATATAAGACCAAGAATCAAACATTAAAAACAAAAAGACAGCGAACAGCCGCTCTTATTTTTATTGATTTCAAGGCCATCTCAGAGAAAGGCTATATTTTAAGTAACGGGTGATTTTTTAGCTGGTTTGGTTTTGGCAACACTGGTTTTGACAGCTGACGTGTGTTTAGTACCTTGTGTCACTGTCAAACAGCTTCAGTTTGGTTTGCAATTAAACCATGGATAGTCTTACAAATGAACAGCGCTTGAAAATTATTGAATTTTACTATCAAAATTCGTGCTCGGTTCGAAATGTTCATCACGCGCTGCTTCCATTTTATGGTCGGCATTCTCGACCTTCTGAGCAGTCTATTCGGAAGATTGTGACCAAATTTCGCACCAAATTTACTTTGTTGGATATTAAACCACCAACACGTTTACGTACTGTGCGTAGTGAAGAAAATATTGCGGCCGTATCAGCTAGTGTGACAGAAGACCGCGAAATGTCGATTCGGCGCCGTTCCCAGCAGTTAGGCCTACGTGGAAAATTTTGCGGAAGGATTTGGGCGTAAAGCCTTTTAAGATACAGCTGGTGCAAGAACTAAAGCCAGCCGACCTACCACAACGCCGAATTGTTGGTGAATGGGCTCTTGGAAAGCTGGCCGAGGATCCGTTTTTTATCGAAAAATTGTGTTCAGCGATGAGGCTCATTTTTGGTTAAATGGGTACGTAAATAAGCAAAAGTGCCCCATTTTGAGTGAAGATCAGCCAGAAGCATTGCAACAGCTACCAATGCATCCCGAAAAAGCCACTGTTTGGTGCGGTTTATGGGCCAGCGGCATTATTGGGCCATATTTCTTCAAAGATGATGCGAATCGCAGCGTTACTGTCAATGGTGAACGCTACCGAGCGATGATAACAAACTTTTTTTTGCCCGAAATGGAAGTTCTTGACTTGCATGATGTGTGGTTTCAACAAGACGGTGCCACATGCCACACAGCACGCGAAACAATGGCGCAATTGCGAGGCGAGTTTGGTGAACAGTTAATTTCACGTTTCGGGCCGGTCAATTGGCCGCCTAGATCGTGCGATTTGACACCATTAGATTATTTTTTGTGGGGGTATGTCAAGGCTAATGTCTATAAGGACAAGCCCGCTTCGATTGACGCACTGGAAGCCAACATCCATGCATTCATTCGTGAGATACCGGCCGATATGTGTGAAAGAGTATGCCAAAATTGGACTCAGCGGATGGGCTACCTGAGACGCAGCCGCGGTCAACATTTGCATGAAATTATCTTTAAACATTAAATTGCAAAGTTCAAACTATCGATTCAAATAAATATTTCATTCATTTTTTCGAATTTTTTGTGTTTTTTTTTTTTTTTTAAGTTCTAAACCTCTTAAAAAATCACCCTTTATTATCGTTGTGTGACATCTCTTCCAAATTCGTTAAATTCTTCAGTTAATATCATTAATACAACATTCTAGAACTTTTAGTCATTATAATGACCAAATATTCAAATGGAAAGGGGAAGATAGTCATTTCCAATTTTGTACAGAAATAGCTTCGTGGAGTTTTCTTTGTCTCTTCAATTTTAAACTTGTAAAATTTTCATTAAAAACAATTTATCACTCAATACGAGGTCTGGCACACATAAGCGTCATTCATTGTCACCATTGTCTCTCTCGATAAAATTGTCACAACATATCATTTTTTAAATCTTTTTTCAGATAATGATCTTACCAAAAAAAAATCTCACGCTCATTTCAAACACATCATAATTTCTACCATCAGTGTAATTTATCAAGTGAAAACAATTTTCTTTATTCTAACGGTCAATTTAAAAAAAAAAACCAACATACAGTTATGTATAGTTTCTTTTATTTAAAAACCTAAGTGAAATATGATAAAAAAAAGAGCCAAACAATACCCAGAGATCGCAGACAAAAATGAAATCATAGATTTTCCCTTTTCCAAGTAGGTAGAGGTATCCGTAACATGGAAAACTCAAACCCATATCTATCTTCGGACCAATCCATCTCAATCTTCTTGAATGAAGATAATACCACAGCAGGTTGAACTATCAGTCGACTGCCAGTACCGAACTAGACACCCGATCATTTTCTATGATATGATAGATTCCATTCACACTGACCATAAGGCCTATTGTAGGTATGTTCATTTGAAAGGGAAAAGGCATCATGGAAGACGTCATAGGGAGAGATCACGCATTTCGGACCCAGCATGTGTCGTCATTTCGGGATAACTTCTCAAGAACAACTCTCAGTGTTCATTAATTATTGTTTTTGTCTACTTGATTCGTTATAAGATGACTCTTTTTTTTACGAAGAGCTAAAGATCTGTTTACATTATCTTTCACTTTGTGTGGTGGACTTTTGTATAGCAAAGCATCAGCAGCTGCCCCATCAACTCAAAATAACTCTGAAATTGTCATCCAGATAAACATATTTTTTTAATCGAGTATAATGCTCCAGATACTTTGATATTATTTTTGGGATTATTTTGTTGTAGAGTATTTTTTTCCAGCCTAAAAACACAAAAATATAATCAAACATGACGACATGGGGTGATGGTAAAGTGAGTACGACAATTGGATTTCTTTTGAATTAACCGAAACCGACCGACACGATACAGTGAATTATTTCGGTTTTTTTATTTTGTGTCGCCAACGTGTTTCAATTCGAAATCCGAATAATCGCATGTTCACAGCATGTAAGACGCCTTCTATATTCGGTGCCATTTTTTTCGTCGCTTTTGCCAATACGTATAATGTCAAAGTTGTTGTGGGGGAAGTGATGTATACAACATAAATATTTTTTCTGCACAAATGGTGACAGTTTTATTGGAAGAAATTGATTTTGCCATTAAACAGGAAGATGCTGGCCAATTTCAGAAGAAAACGACACGACACGAAAAGTAATTGATATTTCTTAGCAAAATGTTGCGTTAAAGGCAGGCTTAGTGACTAACTATGAATCAGGGTACTGACTATTGCAAAACAAAATAATATTTTTACATTCTCCAGGGGACTGATTTTATTGTTGTTGTTGTTGTTGTTGTTGTTAAGAAAACTTGAACTTTACTTCAATTAGTTCAAAATCAAACTAAATTTGATATGATAAAGTTACATTTTCTTTGAAGTGATAGTTTTTGAGTTGGCTACATGCCAGGGGACTGCTTTTTAGATAGGTGTGGCATTTTGTTTGTTAATCTATATTCTATAGGTACCTATAAATAAGTAGAAAATGCTGCTTGATGTTGGTCAACTTTTGAATTGAGAACTTCCAAGCTGATTTGGCTCAGTTTTGATTACTAAATGTTTGTAATAATTCGAGCTTAAAGGCAAGGACCATTTGGAAAAGTATCAGAACCAGGTAGGTACAGGACAACGTCTATTGGCTAAGCTATTATATAATTAAATATAGTAGAATCTAAACACTTAAACTATCTTATATGAAAAACTACAAAAATGATAACTTATCGAAATGAATTTTAACTTATCGAAACGAAACAAACAGCATTCGTTTGTCCCACGTCGAGTTCTTGGAATTGGAACCCACCAAAAATGGCCGATCCCTCCATTAACGAGAAATTCAAAAAATTTAATTTACTCTGAAAATTTTCTAAGCCCCATCACTTTTATAGGATGTCTAAAAAACTGGAAAATCGTCTAATTGGTGCTAGTTCTGTCTAATGGAGGGTGTTCTTGGTGGTTTCCAAGAACTTGAGGTAGACAAATGAATGATGTTTGTTTTTTTTCGATAAGTTATGATCCTTTAAAAAAAAGAATGTTGAATAATTTTTTAACTGAGGGTGGAAAAACGAAAATTTTGGGTGGAGAAACGAGTAAAACGATTAAATTCGTGGTTCTGGCTTCACGGAGCTTCACGATGGTAGCCAAAACGATATCACTCGATCGGTTTCGTTTAACGAATTCAGATTTCTGATAGAACAAAACAAGATATGTTCAATTTATATCACTGCATTTAGTGTTAATAGTTCCTGTATGTCGTATGGAGTAAGTTATTTCTTTAAGCACTTAAAAAAAAAAACTAAAAACTGAGTCAAGGGACCTATGCTTATAATTAGTTCTGCGGTAATTTCACGCCATTTCCTTACACTCGTATCTGTCAATCAAATCAACTGATACCTATACTTTGTCGTTGTCAATTAATCTCAGATATATTTTACCAACTTGAAGATGTTTTAAATTTTAAGATGCGTTTTTTTAGTTTAACAAGATCTAAGAACATAAAAGAGATTCTCAAAAACATGATTTTACAATTTAAATTAATGAAATTTAAAAGAAGAAAACAGATGAAAGTCCTATTAAAGCTCAAGAAACACACTCGCACGAAATACCATCATTTGTTAGAAGGCAATATAAATCAAAAGACTGTTTTTTTTTTTTTTTTTTAAGTGGAAATGATTTCATTGAATTTCGAAATTAAATTTAGAATTCCGCATCAAAAAAAGCTGATAAATCCCCTAAAGTTTGCTTTTGTGTTTTATATATATATTTTTTTTAATACCAAACATATTTGTTTCTATGCCGACATAATATAAGACACAACACATCCTGTCATGAAGCGTGACATTTTTTTACGCTTCCTATCATTTCTTTTTTTTTATTTTCACACTTCCCCGAATGATTTGATCAAAGTCTATTTTCTATCTCCCGTTCCTACCCTACCCATCACACTGACTGACTGGCATACATAATCTATCTAGACAAACGTATGCACACACACACACAAATGTCGTTATAGAAAACCACATAATCCCCATGATCAATCGAATTTAATTTGTATAGTTATTTTCTATCTATCGTTTTTTTTTTTTTTTTACTTTTTAAACAATTACAATATACCCTTACAAAAGACTCATCGCATGGGTGCATTTTAGGTTTTTTTTTTGAATATGCGAACACCCTAAATCAATTAAATTTAACCTTTAAAGATATACGTCACACAATATTCCTATCAATGTCAAGGGAAGGGATTTTTCTAATAACAAAAAAAAAAAAAAAAAACCTCATCATGAAAGGACAACCAAAAATGCACATCATCACTTAAAAGAGGGTATTCATCGAGAGGCAGAATCAACGATTTTACTATCAAGACCTTAATATCCCAATTGGATACGGACAGGAGCGGATCTACGACGGAGAAAGCCTATTATTTCGTAAAGCCTTAACTGGTGACTTGCCATATCTTTCTCCTAACATAGCTATGCCTTGTAATGAATATGATATTGTACAAACGTTTTCTACGGACTTGAAACTGTACCACTATAAAATCAGAAAACATCTATAAGTTAAAAAATTGTCGTTTTTTTTTTGCCGCTAATTAGTTGTGATGATTTTATATTATAGTTTTGCGTAAATTTTTAACTGACTACTTCTGTTTGTTTGTGTTTAGATGTACATTTTATTTTTATTTTGCTGAGATGAGTGAAAAATTGAAGATTTCATAAATTGCCGCTTTTTTGTCGCTTATTAGATGTTATCACTTGAATTTTCATCTTGACCCTTTTTATATTAGAAACTTGCTATAAAGTTAGTAAGTAAAAGACCTTAGACAAATGCGGATTACTAAGCCGTTGAATGTTTCATAATCTGCCGTTATTTTGTCGCTAAATACTTGTGATATTTATGATAATATAGCCGTTCAGTGATTTCATAGTTGATGTTTTGCAATTCATAAAAAATGCTTGCTTACTCGTTTATTATAATTTGTCGCTTTTTTGTAGCAATTTTGTCGCTAAACTATTCTTATTACTTCGAATTTAAGTATTTTTTTTTTAAATTTGTTTGGAATTTTGATAATTTGAAAAATAGTTAGTTTTTTTTAATCCGTCGACTATTTAAATGAATTGCCACTTATTTTTATTTATTGTGATAACTTGAATTTTCAACTTGCCATTTTCATAAAAATGTTTGATGATTTGACTAAAAAAAAAGAGTAAACTGTTAACGAAAGTTTTTCATTCAATCTGCCGCTATTTTGTCGCTACATACCTCTTATGAATTCAGATTTGTTTTACATTCGTTAAATAGACGTCATTTAAGAAAAGATCCGCCTGAATACCATTGACTATCAAATTTTACGTTTTTTTATTGCCAAATTCTTCGTTTACTTTCGATTTTTTGTTCAATGTCTTCCGCTAAAATTGCTATGTTTAACTAAACTGGCGTTAACTCAGTTATAATACCGACCTAAAATATAAGTTTTTTTGGCCGTTGGCTATTAAATTATTTGCCGCTAATAAGTTCTAATAATTTAAACATTGTCGTTGAGTGTTTTTATACAAATTTTGGACACGTTTCTTGGTGTTTGTTGAAAAGAATGAACAACAAAATAATGTGAAAAAATACTAGACGAAAAAAAAGCGACAAATTAACGACAAAATTTAACCTGCTAGTTAATCGATGGGCAATGGTGCTTATTTACTTTTAAAAATTTGTCGCTTATGATAAATTAAATACTGTTTGTCAGTGGTTTTTTTTTTTTCAATTTTGGATTTCTTTGACATTAAGTTGGTAAGATAAAAAAAAACTCACAACTAATTTAGCGGCAAATAAACGACAAATTAGTTTCATAACTCAAACATTCATTAAATGTTTTCACTGAGTTCTAAAATAATTCGCCCCTCCTGAAATGGGCCTTTTTTTAAAATAAACCTATACATTGTTAATCCAAACTTAGTCCAGTGCACTCCTAATAACTGACATACGCCCCTTGGAGATTTTAACTACAGTAATAAAATAAAAAAAATATACCAAAATAATAATTACAATAACTTTCCCTGTTTCCTTTTTTTTTGTATTTGTGGATAGGGAAAGTCCATTTCGAAAATATTACACCAAAAAAAAATAAAAGATTTTTTCTTTTTTTTATTTCATTTCTGTCTGGTTAGGGTCAAAAGGAAAATTACAAAAAGGATTTCCATTGGTTTTTCCCTATGGGGCATTGTTTCTATGGAATTTTTTTTTTATAGGTCTCTGTGTTGTAGGTATCTATAGACATAATATGCAGTTCCATCACGTCGCACCCCATTAATTTTCTAGATGCAATGCACAATCACATTTATTTTGTGGCCTTTTGCCTATTACACAATTTGGTGAGTGTAATCCATTAGGAAATAAGAGAAAAATAAAGGACATGGACAGGACATGAATTAAATATGACATGTTTCTTTTTTTTTTTTATTACCGTTGATTTTTTTTTTGTCTAGGTTTTTTATTGTTTTTTTACGACCTATGGAAAATAATTATACTTTCCATTTTTTTTTTATCAAAAACAAAAAGAAAATTATGACAGAAGATTTACTGTGAAATTCTTAATAAGCAGAAAAATCGTTAAAAATATGAATTTGAGGTTTTTTTTAAAACAAAATTTTTAGGAGTTAACAGTAAGTCGTTAAAAAATATTTGTAGATAAAAGTTACTGTAGTGGAAAATAATTTCTTTGTCATTAAGTCTATTCCATATTTTGTATAGAGCCTTGACTTTATAATACCAACTTCCTGTCGAAATATTCCAACAAGAATTTTACACCGAAAAGATAAGTGAAACAACTATTAAATCCTTTAAATTTCTCCCAGTTTTTACAGTGAGACCTCGGTTGTCTAATCGATCAATTTTATTCGTAAAAAGTATCTCTAGAGATAAAGTTAGCATCAAAAACTAGGTTTGTGTTTCTTTTTTTTTTTTTTTTTAATATAAAATTCATAAAACTTATGTGGGACTTTACGTCAAGATTAAACTCATAAATCATTCAGTATACGATTTTCTTCTTCGACATTTTGCTACATCATTGTCAGCATTTGTAATAATAATTGAGCTGAGCTGCATACCACTAACGTGACCTTCTTCCAGAACCGCCACATAACACAAAAAAAAAACACCTATTATTATGCGACTCAGTTGATCTGTCGCTCAGATCGACAGTCTTGAATAGTGCAGGTATGTATTTCTCTCAAAGCGACAAAGGAAAAAAAAAACAAAACATTTTACACAAAATGATACAAAAAAAAAAAAATAAATAAATATTTTCATATCGCGCTCGAAATAGGGGAGTGCCCAATAATAAAGTGCTGCTAGCTGTATCTCCAGGTGAATTTTTTATTAATGGAAATCGATTGATTCGTATAAGATTCGTTTACAAATATTTTTACTAGTATTCTTTGACGTGTGATTTGAAGTTGAGCTAAAGGCAACGCATAATTCACCTTTTTTTCGTTTCATTATTTTTTTTTTTTGCGTAAAACTTAGTGTAGGTTTCTAAGTAGCCTGAAGCTATACAAAAGACGGATATTATAATGCACACTGAATAAACAGTCAAACAAAAATTCTAAGAAACCTACCCACTAATAGCACGCCTGTAATAATTATAACCATACCACGCATTTTTGTACCGCAATCATATTAAGAAATAAAACAAAAAAAAACATTAAATACTTCAAGCATAAAACCGTAAAATCATGTTAAATATTTATTATTAATACAAAATCATACAGAGCATAACTGAGAGAGGCACTTTATTTTAATTGTACAGTACAATCTTTATTATTAGACCTTATGGGTTGCACTAGAGCTGATAAAATTTAAGGAATTGGATTTTGAAAAAGATTAAGCATCATTTTAAGTAGATTTTGACAATGCATTCAACAAATGCTTATCAAAATTGTGATTTTATGGCTCTTTAATTTATTTTTTAGGGTTTTTCGCCAAGTTTATATGAATAAAGCGAATTATACACTGAATTCAGGATTATTGAACAGTGGACTAGGTTTAGGTATAATTTATTGTTTACCTTTTAAAAATTGCCTACTTTTGCAATTTCGCTAAGTGTGTATAAAGTGAGCGAAAATTGGTTTTGAGATTACCGAAGTGAAGTGTATAATTTGTTGATAATTATTAATTTAGTTCATTTTTGATTCAGTTGTTTTTATTTTCGATTTGTGGCGTTTTCCGCTGAGTTCATGTAATCTTAGCGAAATTGATCCTAGTTTAAGGGTTTATATTAGTAAATTTTATTTGTAGAAACGATAACATGGTACTAAATGTACATAAAGGTGTTTTAAAGTAAGGTCACAGTTGTAGCATTCATTTTTTTGAAGGGAAGGGCTAGTTTGTTCAGATCGGCTTAACAACATTTTTTAGTTAAATGGCGGCGGCGATGGTTGATCAAGTGAAACCATGATTAACAACTCAAACTATGGATTTTCTGGAAAAAAAAAATTAGTTTTAGTTGACATTCGACGATATAAAGTTTTATCAATAATAAAACTCTCAAGTTTAGTCAAAGAACAAAAAAACAAGTGTTCTTGTAAAAAATTGAACTTTCCAACGACTACATAGAAAAACTACACAAACAATCATTTTTTTTTTAATTTTTACTCAACAAGTAAGTTTTCCTCCGTATATAGTGCAGAAGGAATAGATTTTTTCCAAGGAAACAATTTGTAACAAGCTAATTTTTGGAATGCTGGTTGAAATTGGAATAGTTTATAATCTGAGAAAAGTTCTAAACTTTCTTATGACCGCTAGGTCCGTGATAGGATGTCATATGTCACAAAAAAAGGTTTTTTCGCGAATATCTAAAAAACGGTAGATGTCGAAGAATGTAATCTTATAGTTTAATTAATTTATCATACGTTTGTCTTTAAAAGTTGGCAGATATCACTTACCGTTTAGAAGTTACAGCACTTCAAAATTTCATATGGATCCTAAAAATATGCAATTTTTATTTAAATTTACTTAATTTTTAATACAACACTAATAAGCTCGATAGATTTCAGTAATTTTATAAACAATATAAGTTAGAAAGCAAGAAAAGAAAAAAAAATTGCATACTTTTGGGATCCATATTATATTTTGAAATGCTGTAACTTCTTAACGGTAGGTGATACTTGCAAAGTTTTCAAGACAAATTTATGTAAAATTAACTCAGCTATTAGATTGTTACACATTACTTTTTTCCAATACCTACCATTTACAAGATATAACAGCAAAAAATGCATTTTTGTGACCTTTGATCCCCTATAATTCACCTTGCGGCAATAGAAAAGTTCAGAACTTTGTCTCGGAATACTAATCACCTTAATACGAACCTGCTTACCAAAAACACGCAGGTTATATATTTGTTTCTTTCTTTGATATTTTTGTATCTATTTTTACTGTTTTAAAAAGCGGGTTTTTACTGTACCTATACTTTAGTTTTGCTTTATTTATTGCGTGTGTATATCTTTCAAATTCACTTAAAATCGATCCAAGCAATCCACAAATAAGTCATAGATAGATTAATTGATGACATGGGTGCGTGCAAACGAGGCAGGATAATAAGAGCGTACATAGTATGCAAGACAACACAGGAAAAAAAAACTCAAATGCGATTGCCAACGACTGTTTATTTATTTAGTTTTGATTGTCATCGATTAATGGTTTACAGACATGAACAATTTATTTTTGTAAGTTATAGAGGGAAGTAAGCTATTTGTGGATGTTAAAATTATAATTAATGGAAATTAAATATCTTAGTTAGGGCAAGTATGCAATTTAAAATTTACTTACAAATGAAATTTTTGGCAAGGGACGTTTTCTAAATATAATCCTACTGACAATTACTGACAATTACTGACAATTGATATCTATAGTAACTGTAATGATATTAAATTAAATTTTGTTGTATAACGATAGTATTTGCACGGAAATAATGTATTTCAAAAAATTTACATACATATTTTCTTACCTTAAAATAAATAAAGGGTGATTTTTTAAGAGGTTTAGAACCTAAAAAAAAAAAAAAACACAAAAAAATCGAAAAAATGAATGAAATATTTATTTGAATCGATAGTTTGAACTTCGCAATTTAATGTTTAAAATTTTATGCAAATGTTGACCGCGGCTGCGTCTCAGGTAGCCCATACGCTGAGTCCAATTTTGGCATACTCTTTCACACATATCGGCCGGTATCTCACGAATGAATGCATGGATGTTGGCTTCCAGTGCGTCAATCGAAGCTGGCTTGTCCCTATAGACATTACCCTTGACATACTCCCACAAAAAATAATCTAATGGTGTCAAATCGCACGATCTAGGCGGCCAATTGACCGGCCCGAAACGTGAAATTAACTGTTCACCAAACTCGCCTCGCAATTGCGCCATTGTTTCGCGTGCTGTGTGGCATGTTGAAACCACATATCATGCAAGTCAAGGGCAAAAAAAAGTTTGTTATCATCGCTCGGTAGCGTTCACCATTGACAGTAACGCTGCGATTCGCATCATTTTCGAAGAAATATGGCCCAATAATGCCGCCGGCCCATAAACCGCACCAAACAGTGGCTTTTTCGGGATGCATTGGTAGCTGTTGCAATGCTTCTGGCTGATCTTCACTCCAAATGCGGCAATTTTGCTTATTTACGTACCCATTCAACCAAAAATGAGCCTCATCGCTGAACACAATTTTTCGATAAAAAAGCGGATCCTCGGCCAGCTTTCCAAGAGCCCATTCACCAAAAATTCGGCATTGTGGTAGGTCGGCTGGCCTTAGTTCTTGCACCAGCTGTATCTTAAAAGGCTTTACGCCCAAATCCTTTCGCAAAATTTTCCACGTAGTGCTGTAACAAAGGCCTAACTGCTGGGAACGGCGCCGAATCGACATTTCGCGGTCTTCTGTCACACTAGCTGATACGGCCGCAATATTTTCTTCACTACGCACAGTACGTAAACGTGTTGGTGGTTTAATGTCCAACAAAGTAAATTTGGTGCGAAATTTGATCACAATCTTCCGAATAGACTGCTCAGAAGGTCGAGAATGCCGACCATAAAATGGAAGCAGAGCGCGATGAACATTTCGAACCGAGCACGAATTTTGATAGTAAAATTCAATAATTTGCAAGCGCTGTTCATTTGTAAGACGATCCATGGTTAAATTGCAAGCCAAACTGAAGCTGTTTGACAGTGACACAAGGTACTAAACACACGTCAGCTGTCAAAACCAGTGTTGCCAAAACCAAACCAGATAAAAAATCACCCGTTACAATGGCCGTTCTAGAATTCAGATATTAACTAAAGAGTTTCTTACAGTTTAAACTATTAAATGAGATTTTTAGGCTACGACTTTTTGAAATATTTAAATATTGAATGAAAAAGATGCATTTTTCTTTTTAAAGTGAGAAAGTTGTGCTTGGTACGATCCACTTCCTCATATTTTCTCTAGAGTCTATAAAAGTTGAAAAGTAATTTTTATCAAAACCTCCATATAAACTTCGAACTTAATAAATTGCAAAAACCTAGGTTATTTTTGATGTTGGAAAAATTCCAGTCAGTCTCTCATTGAGCACAAACTGATATAAAAAATCACGCATAATTTATTAAATTATTACAACCCTCTCTGCGGTGTACATTTGTACAATGTTCATCTCTTGATTCTATACTCTGCACTGTCATCAAGTCATAATCATATAATCAATTCAGGTCCACTCTGAAGTCATACTCATGCCGATATAGTCATTTCGTTGGAATAGTTTATTTCTGTCATAGAATTAAATTGTTCTCTCAGTCTGTGTCTGAGTTCTGAGACTTTTCTATTATAATTTCATCCATTTTTCTGTATAATATGTATCTGCTTGATACCGAAATGAGGACATTTTATAGAAGAAAAAAAGAAAGAACAACGAAAAAAATAAAGAAGAAAGAACAAAACTATGATTTTTTATTTGTTATTGAATTGCTCTGCAATAGATTGACAGTTTGCTCTTCATATAAGTACGAGTAGTTTATGCCTTCTTCATAAGATTTTGCACAGCAAAACTGCTGAAAGACCTGTGTGTTCTTTGTAAATTGTAATAGAAATTCATAGAAGTTAAGTTGAGTTAAGTTTTCCATCAATGCAAAAATCTTTTTCTGGTGTATAGAATATAGTGACCAGGAAATGTGCATTTTACTGATAATTAAAATATTTTTTTTTTCTTTAATTAATTGAGAAAGATAATGAATTTGAACTGATGGAAGATTTTATTTCTTTCTTTTGCAAATTAATTGATTGCAGGAAGTTTTAACGAGTGTTGTTCGACAAGCTTCGATTGTTTCCAACTTATCAGTGTTGTTTATTTTTTTATTTTAACTTTATTTTGAGGACAAGATGACACATAAAGGCTGTTTGATTTATTGGGACAAGTGACTAAATGATGTCTTTTGATGTGTGTGTGTTCTGAACTGTAAGTAATCTTAATATAAAACTTTTAGAGGCTCTTGGAAACTGAATAGGTTGTAAGAAGATTTTTTTCCATAAGGCTGTTTTGAATTCTCTTTGTAACTCAGAAGAAATTACTGGCCAAATCCAAATTTTAATATGTATTGTTCTTTAAAATTATAATTCACACTGTGTTTTGACCAAATTTTAATAACGGAGAAAGTAAATTCAATATATCGAGTTTTCCCTGAGTTTGTTAGGAGTACCAGATACTATTTCCAATTTTTGACGGGACAAGTTGAGAAGCCAGTGAAATTTCATGCCTAGAAGTAAGTTTAGTGACGCCTCAGTGGTTAATAGTGTTGGTGATTCTAATATCTTCAACAATCTTACAGTGTTTCCGAATAAGGACCATTTTCTGTTTTGGTGCAATACCAGGGAAGTTTGTTTTTCGATTTCGGTTACGTGCTTAATTTAGGCTGATAAAAACACTTATTTTACCTTCCTACCTTTTTTAACTCGGTTTTGCGAATGACATTGATGACAGTTCAATTATTGTTAAAAAAGACGAAATAAATTCTGAGCCTGAAGTTTGCAGACAATTTAACTGCTAATTTTTGGACTTCTGCAGCCACCACTGCCACCGCCGTAAAACTGAACCGATTTTCGAAGAAGTACGGCAATCGCTTTGTCTCAGCAAATGCTCCATTTTTTATTTCTTTTTTATTTACCGTTATGAAGAAGTTAAAAAAGTGACGTCTGAAATTTTTAAGAGCACTTCTGACACTTTTGGCCATAAAGGTAAAAGAAAATTAAAAAAAATATTTCATCGAGCGTTTATTGAGACAAAGCTATTGTCGTATTTTTTTTTTTTTTTTGAAAATCTGTTTAGTTTAACGGCTCGGCGATGGCAGAAGTCCAAAGATATACAAAAAAAAATTGGCTGCAAATTAAGAAAGGTATAACGGGTTACTTTATCAGCCTAAATTTGCCACGTAACCGTGATTGAAAACCAACTTTTATCAGTTAATTGCTCAAAAAGACAGCAAAACTTAAAGAACTGAGATAGTAGTGTCCAAGAAAATTACAGTCTAAGACAGCCAACCTTTAAAATACAATCTGAGATCGTAGAAATCAACATAAACCCCTGCCTGAGTCCTATAAATAAAAAATACGAATTAGGTACATTAGTAATCCCAACTTCCTTACAAAAAAGTGTAAAACATTGATTTTTTACTAAAGCTTTTAAGAATTAAGTATTTCAGTTTTTGAACACCTCCATTATTTTAAAAATCAGTACCATTGTTCATTAGAACAGTGAAAAAATATGCAAATTTGTAGTATACCTACTCCCCATACAAAAGTGACATTTTTGAAAAGTTTTTTGAATGAAAAGTAAAAGCATGTTTTTTTCAAAATCGCTCAATTTTGAACTTAACCTAAGTTTAGCTAATTCTCAACTTTTGGCGTCTACAGATTCTAATAATCTTGATTCTAACGAAAGTTATCGTGTTTACAAATTTCCAACGACAACGGCACATGCACATAAAAATGTCTCGAAAACGTGTTTTCTTTACGTTTCATGATGAAATAGACTCATTCTGAAAAAAAAAAATGTTTGTGCCAATCGCTATACTCATCCTTTACACTACGAGTACAGAAGAGTAGTAAATAATTATTATGGCACGATTAGCTCACGAAGAACTAAGGCAAACACTCTCAACCATTTTTAGTGTGCGTGTAGTTAGCAGGAATAGAGGAGGTTTATAATTTTCTGCTGTCTCCGAACGGCTTACTGTACTGAGGTACACTTTTCTTGACAACCATTTAAGGATTTGTCAATTTCTCGCAAGAAGCAATACCCCTGAAAAAAATCAAGGTGGCATAGGATTAGAATCAAACTGAGACTTCAAACGTTATAGTTCATACTGCATTGCACTTACTATTATGCGAAGGAGTACTGCTTGGGGTCAGTATCAATAGGCGTCAATTAACTATCTACTTTTGGACATAGGATTCCACTGTTCTAATTTGTTTTCTCGAAAAGTCAGAGAGTGCTTTTAATACTCGGGCTTATTTGTCTTTTTTAATGTATACAAGTTTGACAAGTGAATTGTTGTTGCAAGGGCGGTTTTTCGGGAGTAGAGGAGAGTGGTGAAAGGAATTGTCTGCATCTAGATTTAGTAAGAATGAAATTATATCAGACGACGGCCAACCAAATAGGTAAGTAATGTATCTTTGCCTATCATCCACTTAAAAAAAAAAAAAACATCAATTTAATAGAAAACCTTGACAGACATTATAAAATCGCTTCAAAAAGCAAGAACCTATTCTATTCACTAACTTTAAAAAATGGCAAAAATATCTGACTATCTTGTCCTTTCTAAATAAAGACATTTATTTCTGAGTCTATCCTTAACTTTACTTCTCCAAAAAAAAAAAAAAAATAGAAAAAAACGAAACCCCAAACATCATTACGACAACCTTTGATAAAAAGCGACCAACAAATTGGAATCGGATGTCCTAAATTGAGTCTCCAAAGATACTTTTATTATGTCCGTGTGCACTATAATTCAATTTACACCCACCCTACCACTACCGCACCAGACCAAAAGGTGTCTCAGTACTTCCTTCCTCTTTTTTTTTTGCCGATAATAAAGTTCCAAACATCTCAATCATTCTTGTCCCAGCATGGAGGCAACAAAACGATTAACATTTTTTTTTTTTTTATAACTCTCTCTCGTCGAAACCCTAGATACTATTATTAGACCATTACCATAGCAAAAGATACATACGAATAGATACTTCAAAGAAATAGCACAATCGGCTATGGGAAATTTAAATTCGTAGACTTAAACGTAAGTTAAGATGTTATGTAGGTACATTACCTTCTTTTTGGAATATCTTTATGCAGTTTACAGCGTCGCGGTCATCTTGACCAAAGAAGCTATTACCTGTGAAAGATAAAGCCCTTCAAAATGAGGCGCTACAAGCGCGTATGGTAATCAAGTATCTTTTTTTTTCCACTTTCAACAGTTCCGTGGAAAATGGTCGTTTCTTGTTGTTATACCCAAGCCCGGTAGCGTAAAACAAAAAAAAAGGAAAAAACCTTAGAAGATGTTCTCCGCATCATCGCACACATCAACTCTCGAGACTTTATGGCGAGAGGCCAACACTACAAAGAGAACTCACGATATTATAAAGTGTCGAAATAATGAGCCCTTATCTATGTAAATTATATACAGTACTCGGGCGATAATTGGGCTCCAAAGGGGGTTATCCAACTACTCATATACTCATTCTCATATCTATACTCAATTCCAATTCTGATTGTTCATCTTTCGCTCATCCTTTCATCTCATTTCATTGCCAGGGGTAAATTCACTTTGAAAGAAAACTATATACTCACACAAACTATCCATTTTTCTATCTTTTAGATACAAGGAAGAAGACAAAACGAAAAAAAATTATTCATGATCACGGAAAAGGTTGAATTCAAGTGTTTCTTATGGTTTTTGGCCCCAAAAATTGTTCATCCAACAACTGTTTCAAATGAATCGTGAGAGTTTTTTCATCTCTCTTCAAACTATCACGTTTTGTGAATAATTTCGAAGTTTTTTTTTTATGTTTTCAAACAAAAAAAAAACACACAAAACATTTTGTTTAATTCACTTGATTATCGTTTGACATGGTTTTTGGGTAGAAGAAACTAATGGAAACAAATTGTTTGAAGTTAGAAGACATATCGAACAATTTTTTTTTAGTTTTTTGGTTAGAATCATTTTGTTTTTAACCAAGTTAATGGATAAAGCATGTTTAGTTTAACTTTTATTTTGGAAAAATGAACCTGAAGATTAGAACCGAGTCTTTAAAAGTTTTGACTGACTTTCAAAATTTTGATTTGCTTTTAAAATTTAAGGGAATAGACAAAGCATGTTTTGAAACTTCTAACCAAAAAAACGATTATCCATAAACAAAAAATTTGTATTTTTCAAAATAATTAATTACGAAATTTTTAATCGAGTTTATAAGATACATACTATTGATGGAGGTTGTTTATAAAATTCAGATGGAGATTTCTTTCAAAATTAACCCGTTTTATGGTTTTTGTGGTGCAGTTTTTTTTTGTTCAATTTTTGGTCTTGTATTTTTCTAGCAGAACCGCCCTTTTGCAAAGTGGTAGGTACTTTATTTTTGTTTGTCATTTACTCTTTAAAACTTATTTAAAGGTATAAATTTCAAAATTATACAAAAAGAAGCTAAAAATGATTCTTTAATTCTATGCCGTAGTCTGTTTTCGTACGATAAACTATTTGAGCTTTACATCGACCCAATTTTATATTATAAAGGGTTTTCCAATAAGAGGTGTTATTTTCATATTCAAAGAAAAATGGCATTTTTGGAGATAAATGATCGGATGTTTATTTCATTATAAAGAGGAAGGTATGCCGTTAATAATGGAACACAACATCAGCCAAATGGCCGCCAAGACCACGCTTACAGGACCATATTCTTTTCATGAAATTTTCCATAACCAAATCGCAAAGTGGCTGCCCTATGTCCTCGATAGCCTCACGAATTTCATCTTTGAGGTCTTGAATCGACGCTGGGCTGTTGGCGTAGACCTTATCTTTCACGTGGCCCCAAAGGAAGAAGTCGCAAGGTGTTAAATCACAAGATCTCGGTGGCCAATTGTGATCACCTCTTCGAGAGATAACACGGTCCGGAAACTTTTCCCGTAAAAGATCGATGGTTTCATTGCTTGTGTGGCACGTAGCGCCGTCTTGTTGAAAGTAAACGTTTGCCAGATCAATACCATCCAATTCAGCCCATAAAAAATCATTAATCATCTCTCGATAGCGCAATCCATTGACCGTAACTGTTGCTCCAGCCTCATTTTCGAAAAAGTAAGGTCCAATGACCCCGCGGGACCATAAACCGCACCAAACATGGAGAGGCTTTTCAACAATAACTCTTGGGTTTTCCGAGCCCCAGATGCGACAGTTTTGCTTGTTGACGTAGCCTCCGAGGTGGAAATGGGCCTCATCAGTCAAGATGATTTTTCGATGAAATTCCGGTTCATTTGCATGCATTTCAAGGACCCAATCAGCAAAGACACGACATTGTTGATGATCAGCCGGCTTGAGTTCTTGTGTTAACTGAACTTTATAAGCCTTAAAACCCAAGTCTTTATGCAAAATACGGTGTAATGACGTTTGTGGAATGCCTAATTCCAAAGAACGACGAGGAATGGACAAACCTGGGTTTTCTTCAACACTTTGGGCTACAACAGCAATATTCTCAGTTGTTCTTGAGCTACGTGCACGGGTTTTATTCTTCACATCACTAACTTGTCCCAACAGCTCGAATTTGTCCACCAATTTCTGTATTGCGGTCCGACAAGGTGCTTCACGACGACCCAAAAATGTTTTAGTTTTACGAACCGTCTCTGCCAAATTTTCACCATTTTTATAGTGAATTTTAATAATTTCAATGCGTTGTTGAAGCGTGTATCGTTCCATTTTTATTAATAGCGTAGTTTCTACTTGTCAAATGTCAAAACAGACAAGACAGCTTCAAAAGTGACAGCTACCGCAATAGGTTAGGTTAGGTTAGGTTTAGGTGGCTGTCAGGAAAACTACTGACACACCTAGGCCAATAATAGGCCCATTGTGATACCACATAAAAAAGAAGTAAAGGAAGTTCCTTTAATTAAACCAGTTGGAGCTTTTAATAAACCGATGGAGACTGTGAATGTCAGTCTTAGTGAAGTCGCTTATATCTTCAAAGAAATATTCACCTAAGTGAATTTTGCGTCGTTGGGATAGAGCGGGGCACGAACAGAGAAGGTGTTGGATTGTTTCCTCCTCCTCCTCGTCCATGCAACTTCTGCAGAAGTCGTTAGAGAAGACCCCTAGTCTTCTGGCATGTATACCTATCATGCAGTGTCCAGTGATGACACCTATTGTGGAGCTAATATGCAGTCTGCTTAGAGACAACAAGCACTTAGATCGCTTCGGATCTAATACTGGCTACCGCAATAGCGGGCTATTTAAAATAACACCTCTTATTGGAAAACCCTTTATTATACCCGATTTTATATTGTAAATAAATGATAACTGAATTATTGGTGAAATATTGGATGCATAACGAATTTGCAGACTTAAATTGTAGTTTTATGAATCTTTTTGCACAAAATACTGCTTTAGTCAATTAAAAATAAATTCTATAGTCTTTTTTAACACTTGAGTTAGTGAAAAAAAACTTACATATTTCATTCTTAAAATAAGAGACTAATACGACTTTCATTAAGGTTAACAAGGTTAACCATTTATGCTTACTTTCTTAGAATTAAAAAATGAAAAAAAAAACATAGTTGATATGACAGCTGGAGGGTTATCAGCCAGCATTTTTTCTATAACTAAAAAATAACTGGAGAACGTTTTTTTTTTTTCAAAAAGCTTTATGTTCTTCTAATTTTTTTTTGCTATAAAACTATAGCACAGGGAACTTAATTTGCTTACACTTTAATTCTCTTAGCGAGACTTCAATGGTGCAAACAGTATGTTGACCATTTTTAAAACAACTTTCAATATACAACAAGGCCGTTTGATGAGTTTTGAAAATTTCATGTTTAAACAAATTGTCCGACGAAAACTAATTAAAATTTTTAGTTTTCCTTCATTTTTAATATATTTTTAATAAAAAATGTTGTTTGAATTTTATAAATTAAGATATAACGAAAATTTTACGGATCTGATTTAGAAAAAATTAGAAAATTTTTCTCCAGTCAAAAACCTCAGCCTTTGTTTCTAAGGCCATTTTCTTTTTTGCATTCGAGTAATAAATTAACTTAACTTTTGACATGATTGACTGACCAAATGCAATACTATTTGGGTTAATAATAATGTTGAAATTATAAACTTTTTAAAAACAACAATATCCATGTAATTAAGGAAGCGGCAGACTCGTACCCAAATTATACATAACTATACCAAAGTTCTCATTGCTATAACTTTTAATCATTATTTTACATCATATTCAAAAATATATCAAAATGTTGAAATTTTGTGTTTCAAACTTTTCATCACAAGAGAAATTACGCTAGAACAAAATACAGAAAACTTAAAAATAAAATATGAATTACATTTGAAATCCCAAACTTTTCCGTACCGTTGCAAGAATTTTTTTACCAAAACTTTTGAGAATTAAGTATTACGCTTATTGGATTGCTCCATTATTTTGAAAATCAGTAGATACTATTGTTCATTGGAACAAATAAAATATATGCAAATTTGTAGTACAAAAGTGACATTTTTGAAAGGTTTTTGAATGAAAAGCACAAGCAGGTTTTTTTTCAAAATGGCTGGATTAAGTTTAGCTAATTCAACGACAACGACACACACATATAAAAATGACTTGAAAACGTGTTTTCTTTATGTTTCATAATCCAAAGATGAAACAGATTAATTCTTAAAAAAAATGTCTGTGCCAATCCTTTACACTACGTGTACGTAAAGTAATAAAATTAGAATGTCATAACCGAATCAACTCTCCCCCCCCCCCCCCCCACAATTTTTGGCAAAATTATCCGCGAAAACCAATACTTTTGAACATAAAGGTTGATTCGTGTCTTTCAAAATGGAGGATTTCGCAAAGGGATGGAGTTCCGAAAATCATGACTTAAGCTTTTTCGATACCCTATTTTCAACTAAAGTTGTTTTGTTTTTTTTAAATAATTTTGAAAATGTATAAAATTTAAAAAAAAAACAATATACTATTTTGAATTTGATTTTTCAAAAAAAAAATTTAAACCAAAAAAATCATTTTCGCAAAATTTTAGTTCTAAAATGTTTATTAAGGATCACTTAAAAAAAGTTAAACAAAAAAACAGTTGATTCCGTGTAAGTCATTAAGGAAAAATTATTAAAAAAAAAAATAGTTCTATAGAAATATAATACAAATTTTTGACAACATCAAAAAAAATTGATCAAAAGATAAACTTTGTCCACAAAAATGCGCTCGATTTTTTCATCGAAATTGTAGAAAAAGCCATTTTTGCTAAAAAAAAAAAAACAGCTTTTCTAAACCTAGAACGCATGGTGGTTTTTGGTCCAAATTGTATTCCAAAAATCTCTCATGAAAAAATCTCTTACCGAAAAATGCCATAAATCAAGCGACGTGAAGCCAGAACCGCGAACTCAAATTTTTTGACCACGAATTTTTCAAAATCTGATTTCAGCACCAAATTTTCATAGTGGTCATTTTTATTTAACAGCTTCAAATTCGGTTTCCAGAAAATATCTTACTCAGAAAGCATACCACAAACCGTCAATTCTTGTTTTTTCACCTAGTTGAGCTTTAATTTTTCCTAAAGAAAGTTAAGTATCCAAAAATAACAATTTCTCCCCTTCCGTACCGTAAACGAACATTTTCTTCAGTAAGGGGTAAAGGCTAAACAAGCGCTTCATAGTGACCCGTATATTCTGCTATTGGCTTCGATCAGGTTTCAGATAGTGAAGAGATTTCCAACCAACCATAATGCAGAACTAATTTTAAATTTTTGTATGTAGCGCAGTTAACTTTAAATTTTAAAATTTCACCATAGTTGAAGATAACGGGTGATTTTTTAGCTTTGGCAACGCTGGTTTTGACAGCTGACGTGTGTTTAGTACCTTGTGTCACTGTCAAACAGCTTCAGTTTGGTTTGCAATTTAACCATGGATCGTCTTACAAATGAACAGCGCTTGCAAATTATTGAATTTTACTATCAAAATTCGTGCTTGGTTCGAAATGTTCATCGCGCTCTGCTTCCATTGTATGGTCGGCATTCTCGACCTTCTGAGCAGTCTATTCGGAAGATTGTGACCAAATTTCGCACCAAATTTACTTTGTTGGACATTAAACCACCAACACGTTTACGTACTGTGCGTAGTGAAGAAAATATTGCGGCCGTATCAGCTAGTGTGACAGAAGACCGCGATTCGGCGCCGTTCCCAGCAGTTAGGCCTTTGTTACAGCACGACGTGTATAATTTTGTGGAAGGATTTGGGCGTAAAGCCTTTTACGATACAGCTGGTGCAAGAACTAAAGCCAGCCGACCTACCACAACTCCGAATTTTTGGTGAATGGGCTCTTGGAAAGCTGGCCGAGGATCCGCTTTTTTATCGAAAAATTGTGTTCAGCGATGAGGCTCATTTTTGGTTGAATGGGTACGTAAATAAGCAAAATTGCCGCATTTGGAGTGAAGATCAGCCAGAAGCATTGCAACAGCTACCAATGCATCCCGAAAAAGCCACTGTTTGGTGCGGTTTATGGGCCGGCGGCATTATTGGGCCATATTTCTTCAAAGATGATGCGAATCGTCAATGGTGAACGCTACGAAGCGATGATAACAAACTTTTTTTTGCCCGAAATGGAAGTTCTTGACTTGCATGATATGTGGTTTCAACAAGACGGTGCCACATGCCACACAGCACGCGAAACAATGGCGCAATTGCGAGGCGAGTTTGGTGAACAGTTAATTTCACGTTTCGGGCCTGTCAATTGGCCGCCTAGATCGTGCGATTTGACACCATTAGATTATTTTTTGTGGGGGTATGTCTAGGCTAATGTCTATAGGGACAAGCCCGCTTCGATTGATGCACTGGAAGCCAACATCCATGCATTCATTCGTGAGATACCGGCCGATATGTGTGAAAGAGTATGCCAAAATTGGACTCAGCGGGTGGGCTACCTGAGACGCAGCCGCGGTCAACATTTGCATGAAATTATCTTTAAACATTAAATTGCAAGGTTCAAACGATCGATTCAAATAAATATTTAATTCATTTTTTCGAATTTTTTGTGTTTTTTTTTTTTTTTAAGTTCTAAACCTCTTAAAAAATCACCCGTTATAAAAATGTCATTTTCACAGTAATTTATCTGAAAAAAAAAACTACGAAAAAATGTTTTATTTATAGATCTCACAATTTCCCTTCAAATAGTATATAAATGGCGGTAGTATTTTTCCATCATCTATTACACATTTAATTAAAATCAAAATATCACTTATCGGAGCCGGAGTTTGGACTTTGGAGACAATTTGAAATGACAGGTTGGTTATGGTTGGTGTCGATATCCGCGACATGACTCTTCGTTCTTTTTTTTTTATTTGCTTCTTTTGACGTGAAACTCGTTCCAGATTAGTAGTTGATAGGCTTTTTTTTTAATAATACTCGTTCTTCTTCTTCGTCTTTCATGCAATTGTAAAATTTTTTTTGATTCGTATAATTTCTCAGTGAAATCGAAGTGCGAATCGAAACGGACAAATGGTGTACCGCAAACAAAAGTCACAGTGTAAATTAATGCATGATGAGGAATGGTGTGTCTCTGGCAAAGTCGCCCAGCTGCAGCTGCGTGTTAAAGCAAGCGGCATGCAGTGGCATGCGAACGAAGCAGGCGCCAATAAATCAATTATAATTCCACGAGCGTTAAAGTAATTTGCACGTAATTTTTTTTTTTTTTTTCTTCATCATGCATCTAACTTTGAAACATTTCTTAACTAAAAAAAAAAAAAAAACTCAAGTATTTTGTGTATGATGAATATTTTTATTGTAGAAAATTAAATTGTAAAGCTGTTGGTGTAAACACAACCGTTTGGATGGTTTTAATTCCTTATTTAGTTTATAGTTTGATATCAAATGCATGGTGCGGCCAGAGATAGACAGAGACTGAGGTGGCGGTGGCGGTTTTATTAAGTCGATTCGAAACGACCATGAATATTATTATAATGCACTCAAAAGTATGTATATTTTAATGTGTGGAGCTTTGGTATTTAAATGATTAATTGACACTTTTGTGGACAGTGTTGTGGAATGATATCTAAACGCTATAATAGAGGAGCGAGTGCATTCTGGTATTTTTTATGTTTGGGATTTATTTGTGTTTTATTTTCTCACTGAACTGGTCACGACAGATCAATTATATAGAAGAAATATATAAAAGGAATCGCCAGACTATTGATGTCGTTTTATGAGGAATGACAGGAATTTATATTTTGTCACTTCTTTGATGAATCGGGCGACACTTTGATTGTGACAGACACAAAGATAGATATTTTGATTGGATACAAAGTATACAAACACGTAGCAACGTAAAAAAATGCACTTAGCACTTTAATTTTAATGTACCTACTCTCTTAATGTAATTTCTTACACTCTGAGTCACATGATTATGTGTAGGTATGAATTTCCTATAGCACATCCGGTTGAACAAACAAAAATTTAAATACTTAAGAGCAAACCGAGCTTTTTAATTTACATTCATTTTAGACCAGTCATACAAGACACAAAATTTGCATTAGGTCGCCAATAATTGCACTTTACTGACATTTTGGAAAGTTGTTAGATCAGATAGGTACCTGCCGGTAGTTTTAAACCAAGTTTGTAACTTCGAAAGACCTGTACATGGTGCACTAAAAATATAGGACCTTTTTTTTTGTGTGTTTGAATTCTAAAATGTGAAAAAGTCACCAGGAACAAAAGACCAAATTAAAGTGCTACCACAGCTTTATAAGCTCAATTAGTTTTGAAATGCAGCACTTGGAAAATTGACCCGAAAAATTGCGCATTTACAGTTTTACGCGTTTTTCAAGTAGAGTCTCTACTAAAATACTCAAAATTCAGTTGATTTTTTTTTGTTCCAAAATTAACACGAAGCACATGCTAAACATTTTTTTTTAATACAGAATTCAAAGAGACTTAAACGAGCTTCCATTCTTCCATGATTAAGAATATTTATTGCCGAAGGCTAAGGAACTCGAAGATTAATTGATGGACCAGGGAGCTGAATAGGCTGTTGATAGTCAAAATCGACATTTTTGTTTCATGTAAGGTGAATTATCAAAACGACAACTGTTTTGCGACTCTGGCATGTCGTTTGAGAATATTTTTTTGGTTTTTATAAGGGTTTCGGAAATCAGAAATTATAGAAATCAAAGCCTAGTTTAGAACAAAAAGAATCAAGATACATGATTTATCAGTTTTTATTACCTAAAATATTTATTTTTTCTGCATTAAATATAAAACAAAACAAAAATCCAACACCAAATAAATATTTTCTAATTCAACTCACATCTCATTATACAGGTAGGTTATTAAAAGAACAAAACTTTAGTACCTTCAATATAAAAATCTCATAAAACCAAAAAAAAAAAAACAAACAAGCAACAAGATCTCAATCTATCAAAGCCTGTCAAATTACCAACTGCCGCCTCTTGTATCTGTCAATGTTTAATCACATTTTATCCTAATTCTTTGAAATATATAGGTATTCTTCTCATTCCTTATTGAATAGTTTTTTTTTATGTTATTTTTATTTGATTTTACGATTCAAACCAGAAAAAAAAACATCAACAAAACTAAAAAAAAAAACAAAAATAAATAAAAATAAAACCTGAGATACATTTCTTAATTATGGCGCGAAAATTTCATATCAAATATCATCAATCTATTTTCAAACGAGGTATACACAATAATGAATGACCATTATTATTATGACCACCATGATTGAGAAACAACAAAAACAAAAAACCGGTCAAATTCAAATTAGATTCTTATGAATAGTAGTTAACCCCTTTTTTTGTTTCTTGAGAAGATTAAAAAGATAAAAAAACAAAAAAATAATAAAGAAGGCGAATTCGGTTTTGGTCAATCAATATTTCGTATCTTTCTTCTTTCATGTTTATATTTGTTTGTGCAACAAAAAATTAATAACAAGATTACCATTATAAATGTCATAATCGTAAACATTCTACCAATCCAGCCATCACTGATTGGAGAAAAAGTTCTCAAAAATTTCATCACCCATGTTAAGTTTATTCATGGATTTTATTAACGGCTTATTTAGCTCATCTAATGTTCATAATTTAATCGATTATATGCATATTAGTGCATCTTTCCCAGCATTTCTTTCATTAGTTCATCAAAGTCCCATCAAAACCCACTCGAAACCTTAAAAAAACAACTTAATCTACAGTGAGTCAGATACTTGTTCGTACAAGAATTCAAACAAAAGCTTAAAAAAAGTTATAAGCTCTAAAGACTTCAATTTTGTTGTTGTTAAGAAATTAGTTTTAAAGCAAATGACTTATAGCCGATTTTATGAACATTTAACCGCCTTTTTAATTTTTAAATGACGTTTTTTGTATGGTACAAATGTCATTTAATGTTTTAAAGGCCTGTTAAATTCTTAAAAGGGCTTTATGAAAACGCCGGGGTTACAGAAGAAAAACTAAGAATGCATAAGAATTATAAAATTTTGGTAAAAAATGGCTTTTACAGCAGGTTTTTTAAGCGATTCCTCATTTTTTTCCAGAAAATTTGTAATATTTTAGTTTAAGAGAGTTGGCAAATATAAAATAAATTCCCGAATAAAATGCTCCCAAGTACGATTATAACTTTAACCAACTGTACTGTAAATCAAGGTTTCTCTTGCCTCTGGGGGACAATATTCACACGGGGAGCAATTATCCGGGTTCACTGAATATTTAAATCAAAAATTTCTCTCCAATAAAAAAATGTAAAAAAAAATCCAAGCCTCCCCAATTTGATGCGGTAGTCTTTTTTTCATTTCAAGACCTATATTTGGCGAAAGTATAAAGCCTATCTCTATGGTTTCTGATGTATCTAATGGTTTGGTTCGTTGAGTTTTATATTTTATCCAAAAAGATATAAAATGAAAATTCATCCACAATCACACACACATACCTATACAAACATTTAAGAATATAATAAACCCTTTTACAACACAAAGAACCCATTTCTATAATAATTCCATACTCCTACCGCTGCTAGCTAGCTGTCGCAGTAAAGGAACGTCTATTTTAAAAGGGGGATGCTTTGCAGTGATGAGGTGGGGGTGTTTAAAGTAGAAGGTAACCCCTGTTAGATACACTTCATTACCCGAGTTTAATGTTTTCATTTCGGTTGATTTTTGATATCTCTAACTGAGTTTTCTACAATTCAGCAACAAAAAAAGGGGGTAACTAGATAATTTCTGTGTTTCTCTCTGAATCATAAAACAAACCCAACATTTTTGTTCCCTTGCTCTTGTGTATGTGTATGTGTTCTAGGAAAGTATCTGAGTTTTCAGAATGAAAAATGTATTCATTTGTGAACCAACCGTTGTATCTACTCTCCATACACCACCGCCACCCTTAGAAAAAAATTAGCAACTATAATATGCAGCTACAAGCCACCACACGCACTAATTCCCTAACAACGTTCTTATTTGTCTGGTGTGGATGCTACATATAAATAATTTTGTATACTATATAGTGGTGTGGTGGTACTGTAGCATAGGGTTTTTTTTGTTGTTGTTGTTGCATAATCATCCCTTTTTTGCATAATTATGCGTAGAAAGTATCTAAGTGAATGGTTATTTTGAACAGATTTTAAACGACACACTTTCCATCTGTGTTGTAGGTAGGTATAGTAGGTATTTTGAAATCTATTTATTTTTCTAACACCCTCGTTCGACTTTTCAATATGTGCGCGGTTGATCATTTTGGTTTTGGTAACGAAATTAAAATACCCTTTTGACGAAAATTTTGAATCCGTAAAGTCTAGGTGGAGAGATTGTTCGGTAATTATTTTAACGAAATTTTAATTTGCATATTAGATGATTTTTATGTTTTTTAAATTTTTGGGGAAGTTTAGAAACAATACTTAGGTAATTTAATTTTCAATATGTTTTCAAATTAAGTAAATATTAGGGTTGTCCATTTTTTAGTTTGTACATTTTCGGTATTCCCCACCTATTTATTTGTTGCACATGTATTTTGCATTAAACATGTGAAATTTCCGCTTATTTCATGTCTGTCAAGTTAGCACTACCACTTTCAAATTTCAAAAAAGTAATGATGCAATTAATTGTCGTGAATTTGTCGTAAATTTGTCGTGAAAAAAAAACACTATTTTATAGTGTTTGATAGTATTTGATAGTGTTTTTTTAAGGTAATTCAGTTGAGGGTTCGTTGTTTCTAAAGTAAGGGCGCGAAAAATTATATTATGATGCAACTTTGTTCTAGACGTCGAGCGACAATTGTTTACAGCAAATTTATAGCAAAAAGCCAAACAAACAAAAAAATTTCATATGGTAGTGCTAGGTTTCTAAAATGCACCTATATGGGTGTTATTTCTAAAATAAAGGCGCGACAATTTTTTATAGCATAACGTGCTATAAATTATCGAGAAACAATCGATTTTAGCAAAATTTATTAGAAATTGGTAATTTAAAGCAGAATTGTACGTTTGGTAGTTCTTATTTTAGATTATTCAATTTAGTGGGCGTATTTTCCAAAATATGGGCGGGACAAAATTTTTGATAGCGCCATCTATCTACGACAAAATCACGACAATTAATGACGTTCTTTTTTTTCAAATTTAAGCTTGTTTTAACAGTTTTCGAGGGGTGGTAGTGCTAACTTGTGTGTCAAGTTAGCACTACCAGGGGTTATTTAAAAAAAAAAAAAATTTAGAATTTTTTTGAGTATGCCATTTTTCAGCGACAAATTCACGACAATTAATTGCATACCCAGTTTTTGTATTTATCGTCGTTTTAACACTTTTCCAGGGGTGGTAGTGCTAACTTGACCGTCAAGTTAGCACTACCAGGGGTTAGTTTTAAAAAAACGAGGCGCGACAAATTTTTTTTTTCACGACAAATTTACGACAAATTCACGACAATTAATTGCATCATTACTTTTTTGAAATTTGAAAGTGGTAGTGCTAACTTGACAGACATGGTTTGTTTACAGTTTTGAAAAGATAATATCATGTAATTTTAAAATATTTTAAAAATATGTATGTACTTTTGCAGTTACACTTTAAAACTGATTAAATCTAAAAAAAATACATGATTTTTCTTAATTTTTGAACGTTGAAGACCGTTTCAAGCAATATTCGGATTAAAAAAATTTGTATTTTTATTTTTACTTTTATTGTCCTTTTTTTAATGAATCAAATGAAATATGATTTATTAAAATCTGTTGAAAATTGTAAACGATACGATTTTTTTTTAAAACGTTAATTGTCAAATACATAATGTACTCCTATTAGTTCAAGCGACAACTGTCGGATTACTTAGCTCATAAGGTAAGAGATTTGAATTAGTGTCAAATAAAAGATAAGTTGGTACTGAAAATTAACATATAGGGTTGCCACTTTAAAAAAAAGTGCAACATCGTTTGAATGAACCCTGTTTGAATGGAAAAAAAAGGTTATTAATGTTTCAAAAATGATGAGCGCCCTCTTTTTATTAATTTAGGAGGCTTAAACTTTTAGTATATGTTGGTATTGATGTGTGCAACAAAATTATGGGTGGTTGCCTTATAACGTGGATCACAGTAGTACACATACATTTTAAATAAATAAAGAAAAAATAAAATAACGAAAATAATTTTTATTTTTGAGTGGAATGACGAAATCTTTGCGTATTTTGGAGTTAAGGCCACGTACATATACATAGATTTTGGGAAGAGACGATTTTCATCAGAAGTTTGGGGTATGTTGATAAATTTGACAATATGGCACGTTTTCCTAAATGAGAAAGGTGAATTTAAGCTCTAGATTTTAAAATGGGTATCCTTTGATTCATGCAAGAATTATTCTGGTCAAAGTAGACATTCAATTCAGACAAAATTCGCATAGGGATAAAAATTGGTACAGAGCATTGAAAAGCGATTAAAATAATGAGACAAAATAAAAAAGGTATGCAAGACTAAATGTTGCTCTTTCGTATGTAACTCAGAAAGAGATGAAGCTATCAAGAAAAGTTTAAAAATGACTTATAGGCTCTTTGATTTTTTTTAAATAATATAATAATAGTTAGGACACTTTTTCCTACAATCAATCGTTTAGAAGATATTGCGATTCTAAAATAAGTCAAATCTCGAAAATAATGGTTTTTTTTCATCATCATCTTTATTATAGATTAAACGTAAACACGAATTCTCTTAACTCCCTTCCTTAACTAACTTCTCGGCAACCGATTTTAATAATTTTGGTCTTATTATTCACTTAAAATTCACTTATATTATTAATGATGCTGTGAAAAAAAATTCACCACTCGGAGTTAATAGTTACTCTTAAACAGTGAGTCCTATCAAAAATGTGTTTTTGAAAAAAAAAATTTAGATGTCCTGCTCCTCTGTCAATAGGTACACACAAATATAAAAAATGTTTCAGTGAGCAACAACAGAAAAACGTATTCTTCACCTCTGATCAACTGAAACCATTACAGTGGCCTGGAACAACTTTTTCCTAGACAAATTGAGACTTCTTGACCTTTCCTTGTTTTTGAGATAAATAAAAATAAGAGGGGTGCTAAAAGTTCTTAAATTACTTGATTTACTTAAAAAAAAAATATAAAAAGTGTTTTCTTAAAAGAAATAATCAAATAATTTTAGCTATTCTAATGTGACAAAAAAAAATGATTATTTTAGTGAGTTAAAACACAATTGTTCTAGAAAATGCCGTTAACATTTAGAAATAGAGTGAAACTTTTCAAAATCTGAGAAATACTTTTGTTACCAAAGAGGTACAAAAAACGATGATTGTGAGTGTTACGAACTGTATGCGAATTTTATAGACCTATCACATATGGTACATATATGATATATGATTTGACGTCTTAAAACAACGCCCCCGCAACTGAATTGTCTTAGAAAAACACTACCAAACACTATTCTGATACTGGTTCATGGAGCTGTGGAACTCTAAGTATTATGATTCCAATCATTTTAGTGCGATTTTAATAACAAGCTAAGAAAGTTTTATTTTAAATTAACTTCAAAGGTAATTAAACTGGCATTTTCGTCTTCTTTTAATAACCATCAATTGTGGAGGGTTAAGTAGAACCATATCGCTCCTAAACTACATTAAGCTTGTAGTCATTTAACAAATTATTTCACATAAATAGACTTACGTGAGCTCTTCTTGTTTTTTTTTTGAGTGCTCTACGATCAACAGTAAGTATTTCGGCAATTTTTTTTTTTTTTGATTTTTTTTTTCAAGTCAGCAGAGCAAAATGGACAGTACATAGATTTTATGATTGCATCTTAAAGTATTAATTAGGTAATAATTAAGTACTCAAAGAATAAATTAAGTGCTTGTACCTACTTTTGGTAAAAATTAATGTCCTGCTAACTTGATTTTAAGTTACCTACTATCATAGCAATTCCCAAAAATTTCTTAATCGTTGATTTGGAAAAAATAAAACTTGGCGTTGTAATAAGCTGATACCAAATTAACCCATTGACCACTGAAATCGAAATAAGAAGTATTTTGTTTTGAGAATTTTTTGGTTCTAGTAAGATTTTAGTCAACCTGAATTTGAAGTCCGTTTGTCAAAAAAACATTAACTGGTGGAAAAAGTTAAAGACCGTGGACGGTTAGGTGAACAAAAATCAACTACCTAAAACAAAATCTTTTTATTCAAAGTAATAATTTAAAAACATTGACCTTTTAAAGTGAAAGAAAGAAGTTATACGTGATAATTTCCGAAACAGTTTTTTTTTTTATTAATCAAATGCTATAAGGGCTAGTTTGTTCACAGCGGGTTAAGTTTCTAGTATAATTTTCAGAGGTTCTAATTACGTGGCGTTAATCAACAAAAAATCAGTTGACTAGCTTAATCCATGATTTACAACTCAAAATATGGATTTTCAAAGAATAAAAATAGCAAAAGTGGACATTAGACGATTTATAGTTTGGAATAATCATAGATTAAAGATGTTTAAAGTTAAACAAATTGGCCCTCAGAATCAAAAATTTAATTTTTAATTATTTAATTTAAAAGAAATTGTACAGGCATTAAGTTTTCTCGTTTTAATAAATCTTCATAAAAAGATAATTTTTAGAAGAATTTATGAGCATTTTCCAAAAAAAATTGCCAATTGCTCCTGAATTTCCTACTTTTTACACCCGAAACAAAAATGTGTGTCATCCAATACCGTTTTATGTTTCATCTATTTCGTGAAAAAATTAACACAGTGTGAGTTTCCGTTCCATTTCTTCAATAACTACTACTATAAAAAATGTGTATGTACCAAATTTAAACTTTCTGTAATCACAACTATATTTTGTCAAAGAAATTCTGAAAACTAGAAGTCCAAAGTGAAAAATCAAATCGTTCTTTTTGTGTTGGTATTATTATCTTTTTCGTTTTCGTGCCATCTAAAATAATAACTTAGAAAAAAGGTAAAAGGAAGAGAAATTTGTACAATAGTAGCACCCGGTAAATAAAATTAATAGTTTTCAGTGACAAAAGAAGCGAATATCGAATTTTAATGTTATTAGATGATCAAAGGTATAGGATAGGTATTTACTTCTGCTGTTCAGCTAATTTCAAGAAACAAGATTTTTCTTAAACTACATTTGTGCCATTTTTGCCGAGGATGCGTTTTAACTAAAAATTAAAGTTTCGCTCAAGTATGGATTTTTCTGAAGAGTTATTTACAATCGACTGTCTGAGAAAATGTTTAAGTTCTTACTTGAAGATAACCCTAATTGAAATCGAAACTAAAGTGCGGCCAGGAGTTAGTTTAAGCATTTCCTTGTTACTCTGCTAATGTCAATTCTGGTTGTTTTTGCTTCTTTTTCTTCATCAATTAAATGCACTCTTTTCACTATTGGCTTTCTTATTTGTTACGCGACGAAGAAAGAGTAGGTAATCGAAATTATAGAATTTAAGAATGCTTAACAAAGTTAAACAAAATAATTTTTGCCTTATATTTAAAAATCAGGGCTATGAATTTTGTCGTTAGCCTAATTAAGAAATAATTTTACTCAAGTCATGATTATTGTCCACTGGAGTAAGTGAGTCTCCATTTTCTATTAATACAGAATTCACTTCAGCAAAAGATTTCGACTTGAGTAACGACTTGAATTCCGCTGCTAAATAAAAATTCCTACAAAATTTTAAAAATTTATAATAATAAAAAAACTAAAATTCAAAAAAAATTATTTCAATAAATTTCTGTATTGAGTGATTATTGGATTATTGGATACCAAATTGCTTAAAAAATGAGCAAGAGGTGTATGGTATGTACCTACCTAATTATTATTGAGAACTGCAATAAGTTGTTTGATCATTTTCATAACATTCGGTTAATACCAAAGCAATAGGTATACTTTCCACCTTAAAATGTATTTAACCAGCTACCTATTATTTGTAAACAAAATAGAAACGTTTCAGAAGTTGGTTAAATTAATCAACTTCCTAAACAACAACCCTTTTAATAGAACAAAAGTTGTAGAAAATTATTTTCTATGAAGTCAGACATTCTAATTAACAAAAAAAAAAAGTTCTGAACTAACTGTTTCCCCTGCGATACTCCATTAATTTGTATATTTACTCCAATCAAAACCATTCGAAATCAACAAAAATTAATGATTAATCATAATTCAAACCTTTTATGAAAAAAAAATCCTCTCTGGCAGGTTTTGTGATATTACTCCATATAATCCGTTACAATTTGCATCTGCTGTGATAATTGATAGGCTGGTTAGGTATTGATGATGAATAAAAAGCATCAAGCACTAAATAATTTTTTTTGTTTTAATCCAAAATAACCAATGGTAGGTGTATAATTTTCATTCACAATAATATTATTTTTTATAATTTTTTGTTTCCACAAAAAATTCACAATTAATTTGCCATTCACAAAATAAAAATAAATAAATTTCTTATTCACTTTCCCTTATCGCAGGACATCGATTTGCTTTTAAAACTTCACATTTTCACTTTGTATCTCTTTTTTTCTGACTTTTTTCAATAAAATACAAATTCTTTTTGAATTAATTTCACTTTGAATATTTTTTTTTTTGAATTTATCTTCACTCGATGCAGAAGAGTTAAAATAAATTTTCGTTAATTTATCACTTCAACAAGGACAATTCGATTGGGTGATCCGATAAGATTCACAATAATGAGAGAGGCAAAGCACAAACAAACCCAAAAATAAATGGAAAAAACAGAACCGAGTTCGAAATAATCGTTAAAAAATAAACGATTTATGTGAATGTATACAAAATGCTTATAACAGAAAAAGGGGGAATTATTATTGGATGGAGTTCACCGTTTTAGCAAAAGGAAATTTCTATAAATTTCTAACAACCTTTATTATTTTTTTTTTGTTTTCTAAATTCCTTATTACAAGCGAAGACAAAAAAAAAAGGAACCAATTTAATTTAGTATCCCGTGATAGAGAGATATTATGTACGTGTGTGTATAGATATAGATACTTTCTGTGTATCTATCTATTCTATTCCTTGTGAGATATTGTTCCTTTGCACGCGATACGCTCTCGTAGCGACACAGACCCGACACCGAATAGAATTCACAATAAACTGATTCCATGTACTTTGCGCCATCGAACATGAACCAACAGAAACAGAGCGAATAACGAACGAGAGTATGGTTGTTCTTGTTGTTGATGCGCGCTAGCTCAGCGGGGGCGGCCGAGCCGAGACACTCTTGGAAAGTTGATACCGGCCTGGGAATGAGAAGAGGCAATTCCAGTAGCGCTAGCGCTTCGCCATCAAACAATATGTGGGTACTGGAGGAAAACAAAACAGTTCAACAGTCATGAGAAGATTCATTTGCTTGCAACATCTTTACTGTTATTGTCTTCTAGTCAATCTTTGGTGGACAGCATTGATGTTCGATGAGGAAATATTTGAAGAGGGTAGTTTGTTTCTGGAGAGCCATTGTTTATGGATTGTGTGGAAGTGGATTGTATTTTTTTATTGGAATTTCTTTGGAAATAATGGAAGAGATCCAATTGGAATGAGAGGTTATTTTTGTAAACAAACTAAAATTGAGTTGATAATGGAAGACTGTTCAATGTTTGAATGCAACATGTTTGATGATGGCGGAATGTTGATGATAAACACAATTTTGGTTTGTTTTGATTGAAATGATGATGATTGATGGTGTGCGTGTGATGCTGTGTTGTGCTAAAGTAGGTACAATCATAAAATCTAATATGAATAATTTTGAGACTAACTTGTAGATACTCAAAAAGGAAAAAAAAAGAAAATGTTCGGAATGAAATGAGCTGTTTCTTCAGAATTTAGGTACCTGCAAGTGAAATAGAGAAAAACTTAGGTTGAATTTTTAGTTTCCTTTTTCCTAAAAATGCACCTTTTTTTAACAGATAATGACTTATGACATCGTAACGTAGACTATTGTGATGAAAATAGAAGTCATTCATTCATTCATGCGGCAATAAAATTCTTGGTAATTATGTCTGGGGCTGCCCATTATCCTTGCTCGCTGATAGCAATATTTTGGGGACATCTTCTACGGGATTGAAGGAATTATCTATCAATTTGGAGGATTTTCACTTTTTCGTAGAGAATTTCTTGCGGGGTATTATCTTCATTTTACCAGCTGGTCTATCGATGTTTTCGACGCCGTAAACTATATAAGGAAGCTGCAAGTGATGATGGGTATAAGCTGCTTGGTAGAGCAACAACTAAAGTCCTCTGGCTGAGTTCCTTTTCAGTATCAAATGGATGGATATGTTTACCTATGGTTTAAGGTGAAGTTTGTTTTCTTCAGAACGGCTGTTGCATGAGAGTTGAACGTGAATAAATCACATTTTACATAGAGGAAGGTTGTCGGATGAATTCGAAGTCCAATGTGGAGTCAGACAGGGTTGCATAGTGTCGCCAATACTTTTCCTGTTGGTGATAAGTGATGTGCTGCGTGCAGCCCTGTTAAACGGAAATCATGGAATTCAATGGAATCTGACATCCTTACTAAAATATCTGGACTACGCGGACGACGACGTATGCTTACTCTCTCAAAGGATCATGGATCTCCATCAAATGACAACCAAGGTGGAGGAAGAAGCAGAAATCGTGGGGCTGAAAATTAACACGGCAAAAACAAAAATGATCAGCCTCTGAAGTAACTCATCCGTTCAAGTCAATATTTCTGGACAACCAGTAGAGAAAGTAGAAGACTTTCAATATCTTAGGAGTTTTGTCTCTATCAAAGGCGGAAACGAACAAGTTGCGACAGCCGTATTAAAAAGACAAAGGCTGCTTTCGGAATGCTGTCCAAAATATGGGGAAATAACGCTATAAGCTTAAAGACCAAGTTGAGACTGTTCCGCTCCAATGTTGAATCCGTGCTTCGGTATGGGTGCAGCACTTGGAATATCTTAACAACTGTCACAAGCAAGCTGCAATCATTCGTGAATAGGTGTTTACGAAACATCTTAAGGATTTTTTGGCCCAACCGTATTTCCAATGAAGAACTTTATAGAAGAAGGGGTCAAGAATCCATTGACAGTACTATACGCAGACGTAAGTGTTAGTGGATTGGTTATACGCTTCGAAAAGGCAACGAATGCATTGCTGGCCAAGCGATGCAATGGAACCCACTCACGAGAAACACATGGCACAGGACAGTCGAAAGTGAATCTGCACAGCTGGGGAAGAGTTTGAGAGAATTACGTTATATTTCCAGAAACCGTACACGATGGCGCGTAGTAGTAATGGATCTATGCCCCTTAAGGGGATCACAATAGACTCTTCAAGGTCTGAGGACCTAAGTAAGTAAGTTAATTGAACGTGAATGACTTTTTTAATTCGACTAAAAGATAATTATTTGAACTAATTTTGGCTGTTAGCTGCACTCCATCAGGAAAGTTGATTGTCACATAATGCTGGAGTTTTAGTAAGGGAGGTTTTCTTGAGCTTCGATCCAAAGGAGATCCTTCTTAAGATTTTAATCACCACAGGCTTGATGAATGTGCAGAAGCCTGGACTGGACATGGACAATGTTATGGTTGCATGAAAAACAGCTGGGTTGATCTAAGAGAAAAATTCTTCGAGTGATCTTTGCTTTAGAAGAAGAGAAGATTCAACGATGAATTCTAAGGGCTTTAAAGCGGTATCGACCTGGTCAAAAAAGTTAAAATACAATAACTCATGAGATAGGTAGGACGCCTGGAGCGAATGAACATCGACGTAGTTACTAGTCCGAAGTCTAAACAAAACATTCAAATAAATTTCACATTTTGTTATCAATTCTTCGATTCATCTAGGTCCTAAGGTCTTTGTAAACATATCAGATAATATTTTACTTAATTGGCAATGTTTGCATTCTGAATTTTAGCAGAAACCTTCAAAAGCATCTAACCATCAGACAGTTGCTGCAATTAAAGAATGTCACTTGAGCTTGATGATGACTGCACTACTTCGGTAAATTGGTGGGTGGAAAGAATTTGTTTATTTGGTTTTAGTTTCAAACCCATCATATCGCATCATAAAAGAGGTAGGTACACATCAATATTATCCAAATCAACAGCATCGCTCGTCAGATTTCAAAATCTCTTCTCTTATCACTCATCCAGGCCAGTACAGTATAAAAATATTAAATTTATGTACACATAATCCATCTTTAAAGATATGACACTTGGAGCAAAGAGAGAGAGAGAGAGTCAAGTAGACTTCAACTTCATTAACTTCAAAGAGTTTTATTTCTAATATTTCTATTATTCCAGTGTCCAAATCGAAACCAAATCAAGAATCAACTATTAACTTCATTTTAAGAGAGGACAAATCTACTCTTAAATACCAACTCAGCCAGCAAATTTGATGAGAACTGGAAACTGGAATAATGGAATGCTCTTTAATATATCTCTCTCTGGTGGTTTTTGACATGTTTGTTTCATGGAAATTGTATCTTTTGGATGTAAAAGATACATCCATATCGTTGTTGGTCGGTTGTTCTTCGTCTGGTCTGGTACTGGTACTACTGATGGTGTTGTATTTTTCTAATGTATTCGCTATCAATGGCGATGGCTGGTGAACACCATTGCAGCAATGACGGCTAATTCAAGGTTTTTGCAAGGGATTCCTCTGAAGCTGAATACTTTTTCTTGTTGTTGTTGCTGTTGGTGCTTATTTTGATATTTGTTTGTTTTTTTTTTTTCTTTTACTTTTGTTTTGTTTCCCATTTTTGTGGCTGTGTTCTTGACGCGGTCGTTGTCACGAGGAAGTACTTTTGCACTTGGTGTTATGGTCGTCGTTGTCGTCTGTCTGTTGATTGGGGTTAGACAGCTGGGGTTTAGAATGATAATTTTTTGTTTTTGTAATTATTATGGTTGTTATTGGAATTGGTTTGAATCAGCCGGTGTGAATGAAAGTCAGTGCATACCATGATAAACAGAAAACAAGGTATGCTCATTAAATTTTTGGCAGGTTTTCTGTGACGTCATAGTCATCTTTCTCATCGGCAGTTCACCCGAACGTCAGTTATGGATTTGCACAAAACATTTTTTTGTATTAAAAACAACAACAATGAAACTGAAAAAAAATCGATTGTCAGCATCGGAGATGACTACTACGTCATCAGTTTTCCAAAATGGCGACGTGGCGTTCATAATAAGCATACCTTGTTTTCTGTTTATCATGGTGCATACTGTATGTGAATTGGGGTTGATTTTGTTTATTTTTTTGAATGAAAAGTGAATGACTTTTGCCGCATTCATATCACATTTACATTAGATTTTGGTTTCAACAATAATTGCAATCTATTAAAAATACGTGGATTGGCTTGTCCAATTAGTAACTAGTTCATTAAACTTTCAAATGTAGCATTGTAAAATATAGGAAATGTACAAATACAAAAATTCGATCAGCTTTTTGCTCCTATAGGTATTAGAGAAAAATTTCTCCGACAAACAATGTTCGATAAAACAAAAAAAAAAAACTTTCTAAAATGTTTGATTTTGAATTTTTATTACTTGTGTTTATTGCCGTAAAATATGGCTCAAAACAAAACAAAAGCTTTGTGTTTTTTATTCTCAATTTTTAGGCCAAAAACAATTTCTCGTTCAATTGGATATGATTCCATTTCAATGCTTGCAACTTAAACACGACACAACAAAATTTCAAATTTATTATTTTAAAATGTTCCTGTTATAATAACAAAAAAAGTGTTATAATTTTGTTTCCATAGCCTTACTAATAAACGGGTTAGAACGCTGTCAAGAATTCCTCGTTCAATTGGAAATAAGGTGTCAAATGCAGAAATATGAAAATTATGCCAGAGATTTCTGATTTTATGGTCTAGCAAAGTTGATATTGAAAACAACGAATAGTTTTTTTATTAAATTCGGCGAAAAAAAACCAAGAAACAGTTCTGTGGGTGGCGGCGGGCTTTGCGGGTTCTCAGAATTTTAATCCCTTGATTTGCCTCAGGTATGTTCACCGGCGGCGGCAGCGGAAGGCCTTAGGTGGGCTGCATAAACAACTTGTTTTTGATTTAAAACAAACATGAAGTTAAAAAGCCAATAAAAACGTAACAAAAGTTAAGAGATATCACCATCATATAAAAGACAAAGAAGATAAATGTTTTGAACGATCCCATACGAAATGTCATATCTATAATCTATAAATTGAAACACGTCTAGTGGTTCAAAGTTCAGGTTGACTCTACTTGTCCTTCAACGTCAGCTACATAGACTAACCAGTGGCGTATTGAGGAGGGAGGGCTCAGGGGGCTTAAGCCCTCCCCCAAGCTTCCAAAATCATGATATTATTTAGGTAATTTCAACATAATTAACATGATTTACTGATTTTTTTCGCAAATCTTAGAAATTTAGAGGGGGCTCAGGTACCAGAGCCCCACCAAATTGGTTTCAAGCCCCCCCCCCCCCAAATTTTTTTCTGGGTACGCCCCTGAGAGTACCTATCTAGATAGGTACTCTATGGTTAGCTGCAGCTTTGAATTTTATGCTATTTTCGTACTAGGAGGCAAACAATTTATTTGGCTTAGTGTAAAGGACTATTACACCGAAGCGGAGGTGTGCTTTTGAGTGTATCCCAGCCTTTGCTATCTCGGTGGTGCTATCACGTGATACTATCCGACTCTTGCGAGGAATTGACAATACCTCCATGAAGAGCGCATCATTTCACCTAAGCCGTTAGGATTTATGAACCGGCAAAAAATGGTAGGTTCCCATTCATGTCCGTAACAACTAGAACACAGGAAATGGTTGAAAGTATCAGTCACAAGGCCTTCTAAGTTCTTTTTGAGCTTGTCGTGCTAAAAATCTATCGTTGGTTGTAGGAAATTGAAGATCTAGCCGCCGAAATTAGAAGCAATTGCTCATCGTCTTTTCTTTGTGGAAAAACTCAAGATATAGGTTGGGGAGGTTCTTTTGGCTAACAGATTGGAAATGGGGTTTAAAGAATTTTTTTGTCTCCATCCAAAGAAACACCCTTAAAAAAAAGATCTTAGAAATCACTTTGACTAAAAATTCTAATTTAGGTATTTAAGAATTGAAAAGAAACTTATAAACGGGTCGAGTACCGAATACCGACTTTTCTGACAGTTTTATATTCAATGTGATGCGTCGGACTCTTGAACTGGCGCTGTGATGTTTAGAAACGTAACATGAACGGAAGCTGCCAACTCGCTTCCTTAAAGCGACAAAGAGGGAGCATTGAAAAGGATCGCTTGGACAACTCAAGTCTTGACCAGGGTGGTGGCATAAATAAATTAAAATACATTTTGTGGCTCGACTATCTCACGCAGAACTAAGGCCTAATGACTTACATATTTCCTGTGTACGTGAAGTTTAGCAGGAGTGAAGGGGACCTACATCTTTCTGTCGATTCCGAACGGCTAGTCGTAACACATTCTTATGGGCGATTTTACACGAACAAACCGAAACCATCTATAAGAATTGTGTTCCCAGCAACCAACTAACGGGCCGTTAAGCCGATTGCCGGCTTCCTGTTAAATGGGACCAAGACAGCGGGATCCTGTACAAACTGGTTCTTCCGTATACGATTTTTTCTGGCTTCCTGCTACCATTTGTGTTTCTTTTTTGATGTAATGAAGTAATACCTTTGCTGAAATAACAGAACCAACTATAATTCCAGACAAAGCTGTTACAAAAAGAAAAGCAAAATGCGTTATCGAAAATAAATATCGATCAAATAAAATTGATCTACTTTCAAGTAAAATATTGCTATCGTATCTATAGTCTTGATTTCTTATCTTATTCCGTTCTAAATATGAAAAAACTAATAATTCATTCTTTTTAAAGACCACACACTGATTTTTGAACGATTCTTTTTTAAAGAAAAAACGGTTAGAAAGCCTCAAAGGCTTCTTTAAATTCCGCACTCTCATTCAGTTGTTACAATTTTGCTGCACAGACACAAACCCATAACAAAATTTTGCAACCAAATCCGATTCCATTCATCATCATCGTTCTCGGGCATCTCTTTAATCTCTGACATCTTAAGCGCTCCCCGCTTGATGCGCGCGCGTCGTCGTCGTCGTCGTCGTCGTCGTTATTCAATACCAGAAGCAGAATCGCGTAGTGTATCTTCCGTAAACACGATTGTCGTCATCATATCCACCAGGATACCAGATCCCAACCACTGTTGGATCCCTGATGGTCGGCACATGCAGTGGACTTCCTCCAGCATTCACCTTCACCATGGTTCTTAAAAAAAGAGGCCAGGTTGCATGCCAACGTCGTCGTCGGACGCCACCACCGCACCGTCAAGTCGCGTCCGTCGGTCGCCGCCACGCGCGCCATTCTTCTGGCCATCTAACTATTATTTATTATTTCTTGCAGGGCAGCAGCTAGAGTATCTCCTTTCGCCGAGAGTATCAAATGTTATCCGGAACGATCGTTTATCGATAAAAAGCGATCTCATAAATTCGATATACGCCATCAATTGTGGGCGAATATGGAAGTTCTTCGCCGTGCGCCTATTTCAATGGCAAAGGAGAGGCGGGAGTCTTTACTTTCTATTTACCAAATCGGATTGTTTTTGGTTAAGAAGACGGTTAGAGAAAAAACTAAAGGCCGCTATTCTCTAATCTCAAGATCCTCGACTAGCTTTCAGCTTTGTCCGTTTGATGAATTGTTTGTCCAGTCAGCTAGAGTCCATACCAGGAGATTACCAACTATGATGATGATGATGATGATGATGACGATGGAAAAAGAAGAAGATGATGACGACGACGCGACGGACGGACGCTGACGATGGCATAAGGAAATGGCTCTTTCATCTTGTTCCACAGCACCAAGTAGTAGCGGACTCTGCAGTTGCCAGTTGCTTTACGAATCGCTTCTCCTGCCTCGATATTTGGAGAAAGATATATCGCTTTGCCAATGAAGTAGCTCACGGTAAAGGTCCAAAATATGTATATCGTTTCATATATTTTTTTGTTCTGCGTTATTCTTTTATTGTTATTTGCCCCAGTTGGCTGGCGGGCTGCATGTAGTACAGTTTTTCTTCACAAACATTATTTCTGTGCGCTGGACTCCAACAATGATGCATTACCATTATGCTGGGAATCCATATTTTATCTAGAAACCATTAAAAGTTTTGTTTGTTTGGTTATTATTTTGAAAGAAAGAAAGAAAAGTTTCTATAATGGACGTCGCTTGTTCAAGTGCAGTCAAGAGGAACCGCTTGGGATTCCTGATATTGGCAAAAATAAAGAAAAAGAATTAGCAAATAACTGGAGGGAGAGTTTATTTGTTGCAACAAGACTGTTGAATAAAATAAAAAAAAATGTGAAAGGAAAGGTTTTCGTAACTTTGTTTACAGGGGAAACAAAATGCATTATTTAAATTATATTTGAATTTTAGTATTTTTATTTAAGGTCAAACATAACTACCTTTAGTTTTGTTAAAAAAAAATAATGCTGTAGGTACTACCCTCCCTTTAAAAAGAACATAGAAGCGTCCGATACTTACCAAAAATTCACCCCATAGCCTGATTGCGTAGGAGACGCTCGGTTACAGGACACTGAGAGCAAGGTTTCGGACTAGAGTACGTCGCTTGTCACCATATATAGTGTTACGGCCTAGAAAATACCTTAGGTCCTGAATTAAATGACACTTTTTATAACCGGATGAATACCGCTCTCGAAAATACACCAGTCGGAGATATCGAAAGGCCCATTTCACACCGCAGACGGAAACTGGCTTACCAGTCATCTTTGCCAGTTTTGTCAATGAAACCATCTATAAGAAAGTGCTCTCAGGAACCGGCTAACCGAGCCGTTTAGCCGGTTACCGGCTATGCATGAAATGGGCCTAACGATTGTGGGAGATTTGAGTGCCAAAGAAAGCAATGGCAACGAAGGGCTCAGGGCAGGCATTTATTTGAATACAATGGTGTTAGCGATTGCAACTAAAAAATGGTGAGAGTTTCGTCGATTTCTGTAATGTTAACCTCTTTTACATGCCCTGCTTTCTCCAAACTTCTAGTTGAGATGCATATTTCGTGATAAGCAGTACTCTTAGAGGTTTTGTCAATTCATTCTTTTTTCCCCTGAAAAAAATCAAGGTGGTATGTCTGGAAATGAGAATTGAGCGCAGACCTCTGGTGGCGTGATAGTCCAGCACCGTAATTTTCGTCACGCAAAGAGGTACTAAAGCAAGTGTGGGGGAAAAGAAAAACTCTACACCGATTAGGCCTATCATGACCATTCAAAAAGTGCTATTCATTGCAAATGTGATATCTGGTCCCCGGTCCCCGAAACATGTTTTGTCACCTTTAAAAGGCCACATATATGCGATAGCTTGGATATTCGCAATGGTCAGCTGTTTTTCAATCAAGGTACTTGCGACCAGCCGACGTTTTAGAAGTAGTCTCCTGGACTTCAGAAACAGAAGAGGGGCAGATATGGGGATGGCCCGTGGCCACCATCTAGTGGTAGCTTCCGAAAGATTGCTCACAACTGAGGGACCATCTTTTCCAAGGACTAAGAACAATCAGCAGCACTAATGAACCTACCTGTATCGAAAACCAATGGTGTGCTTCGAAAAATTTTATCACAACCAGTGCTGAAAGAATAGTCGGTCGGGTACAAAGAAGAAACAGTGCTTGACTGTCCGCAAAAACTTGGGCAAAGATCGGCTCTCATCGCATGAAGATGAGAGAAGTTTACCATAGCGTGCTACATGACATTCGGATGAGGACCTTGTGTTCACCAGCTGAACGCAGCCAATGTAGGGTGACATGATGACTCGACCGAAGCAACAAATACCAGGATACGTACCGTTCCTTCTAGTAGAAAAGAGATCATTGCTGCGATTAAAACACTGAAGAACAACAAAATGGTATTACTCAACGATATGAACGCAGAAATCTCAAAAGCAGCCCCATCGACATCGAGTGAACTGCTGCATCCACTCATAGAAATAGCTTGGAACTCTTAGCGCTTCTCCGAGGAGTGAAAAAAGTTTTGTTAGTTACACCATTTATAACTCAACAACTGCTGAACCGATTTTAATAATCTCTGATTTGTTGGATTTGTCTCCCTTCAGAATAGCAGTAAAGCAGAAAGTCGTGGTCGAAGACAGATTTGAAATTGAAACATGACAAAAATAGAACACGGAATACTGGCTCGAATAATGACAGTAGATGGCGTTGTGTGTATTATCAATTAACATCTGATTCAATTGCGAAATCATTTTATTTTATATTATTTAGCTTAGTTGTTAACGATTGAACGTGAACCACGATTGATCAGCATTTTGCCAAGTTTTCATTAATTTTATCAAATTTTCATTGAGTTTTCGACAGTTATTTTTTTTTTTTTTATTCGATTGAAATAAATTCCGATAACATATCGCAAAATTCCGCATAGGAATAAAAATGCTTACTACCGCGGAAAAAAGAGCAGAAAATACTGTAAATATGGTGATACTGGTAAAATATCGTGATATATCGCGGGAATCATAAAAAACCGCCTACTACCGAGGAAAAGAAGCGTAAAATACTGCGAAAAAAAATAAGGAAAATCAGAGTGAGGAAAGTTGCGGAAAAATATGAATACCGTGAATTTGTGCGATAAAAAATTAGGGAGTGCCAAAGGCGATATAAAGGTGAAATATCACGGAACACCACGGATAATAGTAAGGTAAGTCAGGGAAAAGCACTAAGAACAACAGGAATAAGCCCGTGCTTCGAAAAAAAGCTAAGAAAGTCTTAGAGAAATGCGTGGAAGGTCGCGAGAAAACGTAAAAAGTCGCTTAGGAAATACAATAAATTGAGGCGCGCAACGCTCAATTACGGTGAAAGACATTTAAAATACCACGCATTTTTTCATGACTTTCCACGCATACGTTTCCAAACTTCTTTCGCAACATTTTATGGTTTTTCCCTCTGCATTTTTGACTCGGTATTCTACGTCTCGTCGTTCCATGATTTTCATATGGGCAGCTGTATATAATATGTCGGAATTACTTCAAACTAATTTGTTTATGCTCCAAATGGAAAAACCAAAAAAACTTGTATCGAAGACCACGTAAAGAAATATATGTAGTTTTAAACTATTAAAATTATTAAGTCAATTACTGAAAATTAAAGAATGAAAAATGAATGAATGAAAAACTGAATTTTATAGTTAATAAAAACATTTTAAGTAAAAAGTTCATAAAACAAACAAGTTCATAAAATAAATTTTCATGCTTTTCATCCTGTTTTGACCGAATCCAAAAGTCTTTTGAAAACCCTAAAAATTATCCCCCCATAAGCCGTAACCATAAATAATTTAGAATCCGCTTAAATACGAATTAATATAAAACTATAAGAAAAACATTAGAATTCCTCACATGACATTTAAAGATTCTTAAACCAAACAAAGGCTTTTCAAACTTTGTCACTTCTTATTAAGACCTCTTTGGAAAAAAAAAACCATTAAAAAATTAGTCCCACACATTAAAATTTCCCTAACAATAAAGCAGGATAATCTTCGAATAGCTACTGATGGTTGCCCCAAACCTAGGTGTTAACGTTCAACTAAATTATAGGTTTTTCTTCATTCATCTTAGTTTCAAGTCTAAACAATATTAGCTTAAAACCTTCCCAGGTCGTCATTGTCTGACCAAAACAGTAATCTGGTAGCAGGAAGCTTTCACATTTCTCATATAAAATTTTTCTAAATCACCCGAAGCCGTTACCGGCTCATTTTAACTGTCCATTATCATTGTGATGCTTTTCTTAAAATGTTCATTTAAAACGCACTGCGACACCATATAAGGCGTATATTTTCGGCCTCTTAAAGTTCCCTGAACGAACTGTTAAAGCGCGTTAAGAACATAAACCTACAAGAGGCTTCCAGTGCCATGCGCGAGGGTATGTTAATCGATGTGGCGATTAGTTTGGGTGCATTCGATTACCATCAAGTATTTGAATAAAACACCGATAAATTAACCCCACACGCTCCCGCATCAACTTGCAAGACTTTATAATGGATTCAGAAGACACTCTTTCCATTTTTTGTTTCTTGTAAGTTTTATTTTTGAAAAATGCTGATGGTCCATAAAAATATATTGATGAAGAAGTCAATGATGGGCTGGCCAGTGTTGGTTTAACTCATATAAAAATTTCTTAATAATATCAGAAGAAATTTTGTGTTCTTCCGTTCGTTCGTTCGTCCGTCAGTCGCGTTGGTCTTCAATTTGAATTCTTCTTCTTCTATGCGCATCAGTTTGGTTTTGGTGGGACGTTGATTCTATGTATGAGATTATTATCGGAGCAAGTATCTTCTTCAAAGACTTTTTTTTATAAAGTTTTAATGGTATTTTTCACCTGCAAAATAGAAAAGATGATCAATAGGGTATAGAGTCTATGGACGTAGGTAGTAAATTAAGGGATTTGTGCCAATAAAAGCGGAAAATAAATGGGAAAAATTCAGGATGGATATTGGATACTCGATAAGACTATGGAATTGGGTGTTCGTATGAATAAATCAAATATTTATTGGCAGGCTAAGTTTTATATTTATTTATTCTTTTTTTTTTATCTTCTTTTTTTTATATGTATATAAATTCCATAATAGATAGCTTAATCGAATTTGTTTTGAAAATTCATTTTTGGTTGGGATACATTTTTTTCCCTATTTTTTGTTTTTGTTTCTATCAATAAAATTAATGGTAAGGTAAGGATACAAGAGTTCTATAGGTAGTTTACTTGTGATTTATTTATGAAGTTATAGGTAGGTCACTATGCAATCTTTGATATGAGTTAAAAGTTTTGGAATCTAGTTTGAAAGAATTTGGTATGTATTTATTACTACATCATCTATAGCTATACTCCATTTGCACAGAAGTTCATGCGATAGCTGGACTCAATTGTTTTGTAAAATGTAATTTTCGAGAGAAATTATTATCATTTTTAATTAAAAAAAGACTTAAAATAACAAAAAAAAATATTATTTGAACACAACGGCAACATTTACATTAAAATCCAATACGTTTTTTTGAAAGATAGAAATATGTATGTACCTTGTTTTATGGTTTTCAAACTATGCAAGTTATTTTAATCAAAAGAAAAAAAAATAATTTGAACCTGAAAATTATATAAATATAAAAAAAAACATTGATACATTGAGATATTTTATTGTAGTCGTTGCCGTTTTGTTGAAATATTAATTTTTTTTTTTGCTTTTAATTAATTTGTTAAAATCTGCCTTCTCGCCTAAACGGTGGGAAATAGACCTTCATTCCGACAGTAAAAAAAGGCTGGGTGCGACCCACATCGCCAACTTTCCATTCTACCCTTAAAAACTAGGTATATCCATAGTAACTATACACTCAGAGAAATAATATTTTTTCTTTCGTTTGCGGCTAATGAATATCCTTTGAATTAAATGAAAATCATTTGCTGAAAAGTTAATACAATCCCCGCAAAAGTTTTTCATTCGTAGCAACTGTACCACATTTGACACAAACTGTGATTCTATTATAGCAAAAGTAATGCAAAATAGGCCATTCGTTTGGAGCTCATTTTCAAGAGTTGATTGCGGCAAACGTATATGCTCACCACATCTAAAATTTTATCGTTTGCTGCAAACGAATTAATAGTTTGTGAAGAACCTCTCCAGAAAGTCGTTTGTTGTAAAGAACTTGACTTTTGGTGTAAATATTCAATTTATTTACAATAAATGACTGCAGAAAAATAAATTTTCTTACTAATTAACTCTTTTTTTTTGTGGATTTTTTTGCTACACTTAAGTTATCTAGCTCGTGGGGCAATGCCAACAGACTAGGTTCTCAATCAAGTGGTCGCATGTTTAATCCACGGTGTTACGCTCAATTTTTTTTTTATTTAGTTGTTCTGATTAATTGTTTTACCGAAATGAATTTAAGAGTTTGCTGCAAACAAAGTTGAAGTCGCAAATTTACTGTCCAACAAACGAAAAGTCGTTTGACGCAAACGATACGTAGTCTCTCATTTTGTTTATATAATGCACTCTACGTCAATCATTTATTATATAGTCAAAGGCGGAATGACAAGATACTCGCTTCGTTAGGTGTTTCGCTCAACCTTTTTATTTTAATTATTCGCAAAAATTGTTTAACCCAAACGAATTTACCAATTTGCTGCAAACAAAACCAAAAATTATCCAGCAAACGAAAAATTCATTTGGGCAATTTTTTCGTTTGCCGCAATTGATTTTTTCTCTAAGTTTAGAGATCTATAATTTAAGATCTTCAGTAACGGTTCAGTATTAAATAAAGCGAAGCGGTTTGTTGTTGAGGTACATATTTGAGTTTTGAACAGCTATGGGCATTTTTATAGCCCAACTCACGACAACTCGACTCCGGTGCAAAGTTGAGATATGTTTGGGGGAGCATGCTGCCCCCTGTAACCCCTATGCTTGAGATCATTATAGGATTTGGGGTAAATGCGAGGTTGGGTGTATGCAAAGTTCCTTTATAATTCTTAATTTACGCTGGTTTGAATCGGGCTATCTTGACCCGCCGATAATGTGTCACGAACGTACCAGCATAGACAGACATCTTTCTAAAAACGACGGATTCAGGCTCTAGTGACCTCAAAACGTCGAGAAACGTAAAAATTCACTTTGACAAATCCAATCACAATAACTTCCAATGAAAGTGGAGATTGTGAGTTTTTTTTTGGGATATTAAGTTTAATTAATAAATTAAATGGTTTATGAATTCTATCATAGATATTTGTTTGTTACTGTATTATGTTTAGAATAAAATAAGTCTGAATTTAAAATCAGTATTTGTTATCGAGATATTTCAAACGAAAAACACGAAAGAAGAATTAATTTATTAGGTTCTTTTTGTAGTTTTTTCGCTTAAGAACGAACTATCAACTTAATTTTCTTTTAATCCTCATAATTTTTTTAATTACAACCTTATGTGCAGAATAAAATTCACCCCTTATTTATTCTTGAGATTTTTGATAGCACATTTTTTTAATAGCACATTTTAACAGCACTTTTTGTATTTTTACTAAAAAAAAATTAAATGAGATTTTCTTCTTAATCTCCAATCCAATTCATAATAACGGTGTTTTGCGAAGAATACAAATTTTGTGGAGTGAATAGCATAGCCCGTTCTCAAGATACATATTTAATCGAATACCTACTCATTTTTGAACAATTTTTCGTACTTAATTTTATTTATTTAAAAAAAAAAACTTCGGGCATATGGGCATATGACACATTGTGAAAGTGTCATATGGCCATATTCGAACATATGGCCATTTGACGCTTTTCTAAAGAGATTTGACTCCATATTTATTTGCGACTTTTTGCCATAAGATGATTTTTGGTCTATTGTTCAGAACAATACAATTTGCAGGTAAGAAAGTTCGGCGCAGGGACATAAGTCCATAGGACATAAGTCCATAGAACATTGTCCATAATGGACTTGTGTCCTACCAAAGTAGAACATATAGTCCAACCACAGTGGGACATAATTCCATAATTCAAGTATGGACTTATGTATATCCCACCTGATTGGGAAATATGTAAGTCTTTAAAAAAAAACAATATGCTTTATGCCCCACATAGTGTTTTTGGTTTTCTGTAACCCCACCCATGATCGTATAAACAGCGAGGTTTGCTTGGGGGCCATGTTGCCTTCCCCTGCAACCCCCCTGCCTGGAGTCACTATAGGATTTGGGGTAGGTGCAAGGTTGGGTATATGCAAAGTTTCTTTAAGCCCAGAGTCTTTAAATGTGAAGGAACAACTTTTTCAAACAACTTTGCAAATGTAGGTACAAGGTAAGGGTTTTCAAAAGGTCATACCAGATAGCCATTCCAAATTTTAAAAAATCGACTTTTCAAAATTTTTTTCACGCCAATCGTTTGTGATTCGTTTGTGACTGTTTGTGACAGCATTAAAAAGTTTTGTGACTCTTTAGTTTTTGAGTTATTAACAAATTAAAAAAAAAGTACCAGTTAGCCATAATATTTTTGAAAATTGTAGTAACATGGATTTTTTTATACTCAATCGATCAGAAATCGTTTGTGGCTTCTGAATATATCAATAAAATCGTTTGTGACAACTTAGTTTTCGAGAAAAATTAGAAAAACGGATAGAAATTCACCACACATTAATTTAAACGATGTTTTTGATAAATTCCAAGTCTTTGAACAATTTTGAATGAAATGTGTTTAAATAAAAAGCTGCCAGTGTGAGTTTTTAGAAAATAGGGTGTCACAAACAAACTAGGTTGTCACAAACGATGTTTTTGATAAATTCCAAGTCTTTGAACAATTTTGAATGAAATGTGTTTAAATAAAAAGCTGCCAGTGTGAGTTTTTAGAAAATATGGTGTCACAAACAAAATGGGTTGTCACAAACGATATTTGTTTTTATTTTCATAATTACACGATCATACTTAGTTATCATTGCAACATGATGCTCACCTCAAACCATTTACCCACCTCAGCAACATGAATCACATACATATGCAACAGCGTATGCCTATGAGCTCCTCCCATTACTATTAAATTAATGCAAGTGTGGTGAATTTCTATCCGTTTTTCTAATTTTTCTCGAAAACTAAGTTGTCACAAACGATTTTATTGATATATTCAGAAGCCACAAACGATTTCTGATCGATTGAGTATAAAAAAATCCATGTTACTACAATTTTCAAAAATATTATGGCTAACTGGTACTTTTTTTTTAATTTGTTAATAACTCAAAAACTAAAGAGTCACAAAACTTTTTAATGCTGTCACAAACAGTCACAAACGAATCACAAACGATTGGCGTGAAAAAAATTTTGAAAAGTCGATTTTTTAAAATTTGGAATGGCTATCTGGTATGACCTGTTTTCAAATGGGGACTTGACAACTTTGGATTTAATTTGTGAACGCACCCTTTCACAAATCATCGAACTGTCATTGTCACTCAACATTTTCATCATGACAAAGCACACGGTTGAGCAACGTCTGCATATTATAAAAATTTTCTACAGAAATTCGAAGTCGGTAACAGAAACTTTAAGAGCCAATTATCGATCATAATTCTCGCCCTCGTAGACAGGCAATAACAAGTTAAGTGCAAAAATTTGAGTCTACAAATTCGATGTGTGATGTTGCCGTGTCAGTGAGACAACGGGTTGGCCGAAAATATCCGGGCGGTCCAAATCAGTCAATTCCACGGCGCGTTCCCAAGAATTGAGTATCGCTCAGACTATTATTAGCCCGAATTGGAAGATATGGACTTGGACGACATCTGCTTTCAACAAGATGGTGCCACAAGCCACACCTCACAATCGATTTATTGAATTCGATTCGATTCTCGCAACAGCTAAATTTATTACATTTTTGACGCAGTAATTGCAACTCTTCAAAAAAATTGACTCAAGAAGTGTAACGTTTGTAGTTTTATTTAATCAGGTTCTTAAACATATGTTCGTTTTTGGCTATATGTTCTCCACTCAAGGTGGAGTTGTGCCAAAAAGTTGTTTCAAAAGTTGATCTATATTATTTCTTAGCAAAAGTCTAAATGGTCCGCACTAACAACCTTTTTTGGTTTCAAAGAAAGAAGGTTTATACGCATCTGAATTCCAAATCTCCAATTAAGACTTAGTCTACAAACACCGGAAAATCACACTGACATCGAAATTTAATTTTAACTCTGCAAATTTGTATTTGATGAAACGTATTTTTTTGAATGTTTGAACAACAACAACAACTTAAAAAACGTATTTTTGCAAATTTTCTCTTTGAGAATTGGCGTTTGGTGAAACGAAGTAAACCCTGTTTGGTCAAAAGCCCCCTTTTTTCCAAGTTATTTGAAAAGTATTTAAACTGACCAAAGTGTCACAGCAGTAGATACAAGGGCGGGCAGTAGATACTAGCAGGGCTCAAGTTTAAGGTTTGAGACGACAATTATAATCATACCAAAGCGCTTGGACAACTGGATAAGGATATAACACCTCAGGGTTTGTAGTCGACAGAAATCAGCCGTTTTTCCGAAATTAATTTTCTTTCCATGATCTTATATCAGCCAATTGAATTAAGATAGAATGTGTTGGCCTTAGTTTTGATTAATCCTCTTGTTGCTTAAAAGTCGAAACCAAACAAAAAAGTTAGAGAAAAATGTACCCAAAATTTAGGTTTAGTATTAAATTTTAAATTTAAAGACTTTATATTTTCAGCATGAATTGTCACAAATAATAACACACCACTGGCACCTAACAACATATTTGTGTATCTACTTATTCCTCTGTTGACACCTCATCCAATTAAAATTACAACATCCACCCACCATGCCTAGTTGTCAGAAACGTACCTACATAATTATATATTATATTCCCAACGGCCTTTTACATAAAGCACCCTCTGATTATACAAAACTTCAATGCCAATTGAGACTCAAATAGGAGTCATATTAATTAACAGAGACTTAATGCGCTGCCGGTAGGAGTGTCGGTTCGATTCGGTCGGCCATGATGATACAGAACAACAACAACAACAACAACAACATCAACCGAAACGTGCTCTGAGGCAATTAATTAATTAATTTGTCGATCTGTCTATATCGAAGGTTGTATGGCTTTGTGGCAGACAGAAACAGAAAAAAACAACAGAGAATAGCTAAGATATAAAACAAAACACCATTTTTTTTCTGTACCCTAAGCCATGTGTATACCGTCTCCGTCATACCACACCACAACAAGACGGAAAAGAAGGATTGTATCGATTCTTCATCTTCCTCGCCCTGCCTCGCCCTGACCATCATCGCCAAAGTCACGAAATTGCATTGTGATTCGCTTCCAATAATTGCCTCGAATCAAAGCGTCCGTCGTCGTCGGATCAGACGATCCGCTCGTTCCTCAGTTACAACAGGAGTATCTTGTAGCTCAACAAACGAGATAAATTAAATGGCATGTGTAAAAGCGGTGATTACAATGCTCTTTGTGATACCTTCTCGCTTCTCGCTGCTCCTCTGGTAGCGTCTTCTTCCTCCCATCAGCTAAAGGTACAACATTCCCTGGACCTGAGTATTCTGTTTCAGTTGTTTTTTTTTTCTTCTTATTTTTAATTTGCCTATCTTTTACTCGCTTGCCATTCGATTGGAAAGGATATTGCCATAATCCTACAGTAGTAAGGATAAGCTGAGATTTCTCTGTTTTTTTTTTTTTTTTTTGTTTTTGTTCATCTTACTGCGAGAACGCAAGAGATTACTGCACCCTAACCACCAGACGACGATGAGGACGATGAGGACGATGAGGACGATTCTAAAAGTGACCAAATTTATCTTATCGACTTCAGTACTAATTTACGGCCAATTAACCTACCGGCCGTACAAGTAAAACAAATTTCCCTTCGGACGCAATGTCGCAGTGCAGCTGTATGTAGCGTACCATCACCTATCTAGGATGTATAGTAGACGACGGACGTCCATCCGATCCCATGGAACACCATCATCGACATAGGATTCGGCATTTCAGGAGAGGGAGAGACATTGTATAGCTTTTAAGCGAAATGTCCTTTTGTATCTTCTGTTATACTATTTGCGAGGTGAGATGAGATTATAGTTTAGGCGGAAGAACCCGCACCGCACGGACGAAGGACGCTGCGACGGCCGCCACTGCTACTACATATAGAAAGCGGATTTCCTCCACTATCACGGATGAAGTCGTCTCTAATTGGAAAATATGATGGCCAAGTCAGTTTCTGGACGAACAAGGATAAGAGCGAAACTGTTGTTTATTATTCCATATAGCAGAAGATTCCGCATGTCTGATGATGGTGATACTCTGGATATATACCAATCCTAGAGGCCAAGAAGAAAAGGAAGGATTTGCTGTATTTATATATCATTTCCGTTTGAATGGATATACTTGGTTGGACTGAAGTTGAGATTTAGTTTTATCTGTCCAAGTTATGGTTTTGGATTTAAGTCGTTGTTCGTTTGTTGGGTGGCCGTGGTGGTCGGTCAACAGCAGCAGAGTTGCAAGATAAATTCATGGTTAATGAATTCTCGATAATAAGGTAAAATCGATCTGGGACATTAAGTCTTTAGAGAGAGGAGAGAGAGAGAATTAATTGAGAAATGCTTAGATAATGGATTTTTATCGGATTTTGACATGGTTTATGGGTTTGCTTTCCATATAGATGATGGGGTTCTGTTTTAAGGGGTCGTCAGGGTTCTTTTTTTTTTTTTGTTCTATTTTGCTGAATCAGTGGTTTGATATTTTCTTATCTTTAAGAAATATAAATGGAATCTTCATGGCGTTTCTGAATGCAGTCACATATATTTGCCTGAAATGAAATTCGGAAGAAAAGCAGATTTATTAAAGGAATTTTGCAAAATTCTCTATTTTTGAAAACGTGAATTGATTTTCATCTTCAAAACTATTGGTTTCACTGTATAATATGTATTTTATTTGAATTAATGGCATCAATAAATTTAATTTTGTGATCCAAAGTGTGATAACTAACTAAAAATCCTTAAATAACTCTCATTACGCTCCAGTTTTGAAAGTTTTTACTTGCGATATGGGTACCATATACATCAAGTTATGCATTCGTACAAAAAAAAAAGTTGAGATAACAATCAAATATGACATTACGATGATAGAGAATGAGAAAAAAGTGGGTCCGACAATTCTGTCTGTCCGTCTGTCTTTATGTATCAGAGACCTCAGCCTAAACGGATGGGTCGATTAACATCAAACTTGGTATGTGGCGTTTTTTTTAAAGACTATCCCCAGACGTTTTTTGAATTATTTTTTGGACCAAAAATAACGGTACCTGTCATATACCGGTTTTAGATAAAATCATTTTTCTCAAAAACGGTTCCTACGATTTTTATTAAAAAAATCATAGTCATTTTTTTGGATAAGGTCTATCTTTAACTGAAAACCATTTTTTTCGAAAACCGTTATTAACGGTATCTGCCATAGAACCGTTTTTTATAAATCAATCAATTTCAACCATTTTCTTTTTTTTCAAATTTTAGTTTTTAGATGTTGATAAATAAAATCTTAAAAATGGCGTACCAATTTTTTTTTATAAAAGTCCTTGCAAAATTTTATATGGGAAAAATATTTTTTTTTTTAAACGGGTCTAACGATTTTCAAAATTTTTTTTTCTAAAAATATATCCTTACAGAAGAAATCAAATTGCATACTTTGTTTTGAGGTTAAATTCATTTAAGAAGCTGTTTTAGTCATTTGAAAATCGAATTATATGCATAAATAGTAACTTTATCTACAAAAAAAGTACGTGCGACCCAGTCGTGCATTTTATGTTTTACAATTTTCAAGTTGAATGATTATATGGCGGTTAGAGAAAAAATTCTGATGGCAATTCCAACAGTGAAATTTCGTTAATATTGGCAAATAAAATTGGCCTTCATTAAACTACTTACTTCCGGTTAAAAACTGCCACTCTTATCTGTTATTTTTGAAACTAAACAAAAAGATTTTTGTGAAAAAAAAACGTTTTTTGTATCAAAAAAATTATTGAAATACAGCGGAGTTTAATACAGGACAAAATTATATGTTTTTAAGCTAGAAAAACCTTCTTTTTTTTTAATTTTCAATAAAGTTAATCCAAAAGAAATAAAAAAAAAAAAGATTTTTAAACTCAGAATTTTATTTAAAAAAAAAATAGGATATAAAAATTTTAAACTGATTTTTTTTTTCAAAAATTTTTTTTCCAGATTTCAATGGCCTTAAACGAAGTCAACTGACTTAAGAAAATTAAATGATCTGTGTTTTTTTGCATTTTTGAAAACTGTAATTCAAACTTGAATATTAGAAAAAAATATTATTTAAAAAATTTAGGAATTGAAACAGTTTTTTTTTTTGAAAAGTAATTATCAAAAAAAAAACTTAATTAAATACAAAAATTAATAAATAGAATTTATAAAGAGTACCAATTTCAAGGGGAACAAAAATTCAATTTTCAAAACAATTTTGAAAATCTTTTCCTACCATTGTTTTTTCTTGCAGGTATATAGAAGCAAATCTTAAATTATCACACATATATGTACACTATGCATATATTTACAAAGTGTCCCACAGTCCTTGAGGATCCTGAGGTAATTTTAAGTCGAAAAACTTGGCAATTTTCTAGTTTTCGCTTCGTTTTCGAGTTATAAGGGTTTTTATGATTTTGGCTCTATTTTCTTTTACTGTCCGTATCTTTGCCAAACGAAGTACGATTTGTAAGATTTTTTTTTTTTACATTCAACAATACCTAATTCAGTTTTGTTACTAATTTTTTTCCTGTTCGAATAACGGTTTTCTCACAATTTCTTATCAAACACAATTTCAATGTTATTTTCTCACTTTAACTTTAATTTTTCTTTCCTCAATTCCATACAATCCACCTACATACTTTAGATTCCATACAATCCACCTACATACTTTAGATTTTTGTAGAGTTTTAAAATTGCACCAACCCCAACAACTCTATACAAATGTTTTTGAAATAATAATAAATACCTGCATTAGTGTGTATAATTTATAAACAAAAATCGGTAAAGGTAAAAATAAATTGCTCTTTAACATATGGCATCCCTGACTTCTGCTTGCAGGGATGTAAGGTGGCATCGTTTTGTTTATTTCGTCAAAGCGAGAAACTGGTTGAGGCGAAATCGATTTGTGGTTCTATAAGATTAGGGCCCGGTTTCTGAAACGATACTTAAAATATTTATGTTGAGCATAAACGCGTATGGGCTACTTTTTCTTTTGCGTAAACTGTCACATAAGTCTTTATGTTGAACATAAATGCTCAAGTTTTGTTTCAGCAAACGGCTCTAAGCAGACAAGTATAGTGCTTTTCTAATGTAAAATTTTTAAGAAAATCAGTTTTCGAAATAAAATATTGTATTGTGCTTACTTTAATACATTTTTAAACTAAAAAGTCCAACCAAACATTCGGTCGAAAGAATTTTGTTTCTTCTGTTTTAAGAAAGCTTGAATACGGTTTTTTTCTTAAAACGTTCATGTTCGAATGTGTCTGCACGAATTTGGAAACACAGTACACAGTTACACAGTAAGTCTTGAAAATTGGTTAAATTAAGTTAGTAGCATTTGATCACAGGTCACTAATTTATCAACTAAGTTAGTTAGTTAGTATATTTCTGGCAGGTTTCTTGATTTCTCCTACTCAAAAAATGATTACACTAGATATTTCGAACACTTTGTAGCTATTTCTTATTTATCTCTGTATTAAATCAATGTCTGACATAGGATTTACTTTTTACCTAGACCTTAAGGATGCTATCATCACAACATCAAATTAATCTCCTTAACACTTACGCACATTGAAAAACTTCGAGCAAAAAAAAAAAACAACAACAAAATGCCCCAAGAAACCAAATTCATCCCACACATTTGTATCATTTCCCAATCGCTTTAAAAAAAAATCAAAATCTCTCGTAGAGCCGGATCTTGGATGCTTATGTTGCATGCAAATTGAGCAAAACCCTTTAGCATCATTCTACAACCTCAGTGCGCGTCACAACTACACAAGATGTAGGTAAAGCAAAAAAAAAAAAAAAAATCTCCACCTGATTGTTATCTTTTGCTGATGCTAACACGAGCCTCTGAAAAAGGATTTACCTACCTTCTTTATACTATATACTTTTTTTTGTTTGTCTTGTTCAGGAACCAACGCAATAAATCACACCTATCTGAAGCCCACCCCATATGTGCAACATTCTCTCTCTCTCTCCCTCTGTGTATATAAGTTTTGCACAAAGGAAGCATTATGATAAAAGCCTCGCACCTCACCAAGCCGGCACATCATCAGCCGGCTTTTGCTTTTTGCAACTAACATCATTCGGGAGGGGTTATGATGATGATGCAAAAAAAAATAGAAGAAACAAACGAACCATTTTTAGCCTCGGTAGGTACACACAGGTGTATCTCTCTCATCGGCCGATAAGGCAAGACCACCATCTTAACATTAAAATGACATTTAATGCGTATTAAGAAAACCTACACGTGTCTTGGACACTGCGCGGACAAAAGACATTTCATGAACAGAAAAAAAAACAAAAATAATTTTAAGAAAGTGTCATTTACCACGATAAGATGACATTCGAATGCGATCCAAAATGGGTGTGTGTATGCGATAAGTTGACCAGCAGTGAAGGAGAACTTGTTAGGTGTGTGCAATAAGTCACTGCGAATGCAAATCTGTACTTAAAAATGGCACCAGGACCCCCGAAATGACGGAAAGATTTTCACCAGTAATAAACAACAGGAAGGTGAAACGAAATCCTGGCGGCAAGTTTCGATTCCAGGGGTTTTTAGCAACCCTTGAACAAGTGAACCAACGACTTTAGACCCGTTTGAAACATACCAAGCGACCACTTATCCGGCACCAACCGAAAACCCGGTTTCTTAAACAAGTGTCTTATCAGCGCATAAAAACTAGAAAACCGTCTAAGAACAATCCGGAAGGTGTGAAACCCTCCTACTACCATTACTACCAGCCAGATATTAAAGCGAAGTAAAAGTAGCTGGTAAAATTCGGGCAACCGGTCTCAGTTTTGATCACGTGTGAACGCTGAACAATATCAGTTAACAACCCTAGCCAGCTGCAAAGATTAGTGTGAAATCACCAAAGAATTATCAATCTTAAACTTCTATTACTTTGCCTCGGACCGAAATCGATACCTGCTGTAATATGCGCCATTTTGAACTTTCAACAATTTAACTGATTATTAGCCGGCTGCCAGGCATTGCGTGAAATTGACCTAAGACTCTAAGAGTCATCATTCAGGAACTTCGATTACCTTGCCTTGGATTAGAATCATTCTCTCCTTTGAGATGTGGAGGTTTCGATTCGCACGTGATAGCCGTCAACGACTACAATAATTAACAACTGGTAGCCAGCTCTCAGATGTGAAACCCACCTAAATGTCGTCATTCTTAAACTTCTATTACCTTGCCTCGAACAAGAATCATTCCCTCCTTTGTGATGCGCGCCTGTTTTGCTTTGTTAAAAAAGTTTTTAACCCCCACACGCAGTGTCGAATACTTTTTTAAGATTAAAAGACGTCTTTTAACACCTCGTCCACACTATCTCGCACAATGTTCGGAATTCAGTTCAATTCGATTCAAATGTCTGTCAACGCGCGCTGCGGTATACAAAACACAACTGTCAGGTATTCGTGATGACAGTAATTCGATCGGTGGCACACGATACGGCTGTTGAGTGTGTGTATGTGTGTGTAATTGAAAGGATTAATTGTTTTAGAGGATCGATCGAGTGAATCTCGAGTACATCTTGAATATAATTGACAAATGACAAGCTAGCCCAGATGTGACATATCGAGTGGTTCGATTGTGGCGAATGAATGCTCGCGCCTTAATCCGATTATTACGTCGTCGATGATGGCTTCGACGATGGTTAAGGGGGCAACAGCCAGAGCGCAACACAGATGACATATTAAGTGCGTGTTCAACGATATCGGCAATTCATGTCGGAGTCATGCGGTGATTCACGCGCTGATTGTCCTTCCACGAAGGGGGCGCACTCGGAACGGATCTATTGACAGCCGGAGACCGCTGCCAGACACAACAACTAAGCATTTCGGAATGGATTTAACTGATTTTTCTTGTTTTAACGATTATGTGTACTGACGCGCCGCTACGGTGCCGCCAATACCGACCGTCGTCGTCGTCGCTGCTAAAGATGGAGCTAAGTGCTCAATCAAATAGCTTGAAGAATTGTAGAAGCATTTCTTCATGATGATGATGATGCAGTCTGACTTGACATCAGGTGAAGACTGGGTGACTGATGGGTGCATTAAGTCAGAAGCAGAAGGCGGTTTTAGAATGCAATATGAATGGAGTCAAGTCAAGACTTATGTGCGCTAAGTGTATTGAATTGCAACGATGGCAAATTGATTGTTGTTGATTGGAATTTGACACACCTTAGTGTTGTTGCTGATTGTGATGCATATGCTGGTATAATGGAATATAAATGCAAATTTCTGACCATAAACGGTTGCTAGGTTTTGACAGAAATAAAAAAAAAAACAAAAAAAAAATCAGATTGTTATACTAAATTGTATGCAACTAACTTGTTCTGAATTGTTGTTTAGTTATTTATTATTATTACAACAAAAAAGCAATTGAACTATCAGTTTTTATCACGTCGCATCGATCGCTGAGTTAACTGGAATTTAAATTGATATTAATAAAGCATGCAGATCGGCCTTGTAGATTAGTGATCGTGGCGTGTTTTACTGATCGCAGTCAATTATGTCGATCATTTGATGTTAAAAGACAATCTACGCATAAAATTGAAAACGGTTTTTGCGTTTAAGTAGGCAAAAAAATATCAATAAACTTTGTAATGCACCGCACTATTAAAAAATCAGATGTGCAATGTTTAAAAGATATTGACTTGCTTGAATTTTCGAACAAAGTTGTAGGTATTACTAAACGTAACCTCCAGCCACTGAGAGATGCCACTGATATTTGTCAACAAGAGGAAAAGGAAGGGCTGGGGGGTTGGGGGACTTCCGTACTGTTTTTTTACTACTGCAATCTAGCTGCATTAACAGGCAACTCAAATCTGTATCTGCAATAACCAAAATCACTGATTTTCGCTCACAGAAGTGGGGTAAGCCTGAGAACTGAACCTAAGTTAAAATCAACTTAGGATTGATGCATTGTTCAATAATAATCCGCAAGGTGTTAATAATGTCAACTAGGGATGATCCATCGCTAAAACCTATGCTTTTGTGTCTTCTAGTTGTTCTTTTATTCGCTCTAGAACAATTTTTTCTATCATCTTGGCTACCGCAGCGCAGGGAGAACGAGAATAGCTCTCCCGTTCTAGACTTGCATCGCGGTAATGATTTTTTCTTCTCTACTGGGAGATATGGTGCGTACCTGGGCCTTTGTTGTTTCGGATTTGTCATCAGTTATTGGGTGTGTTTCGCTGGTTCTCATCCGAATATATGAATGGTGCAGAGAACCATTTTCGTCTTTTACCGAATGTTGTTCGTCGATTTGTACCACCTGTGAGCACCTTAGTGAGTCTATAAACAGTTCTGCTGTCACACCGATTTGCAGCCTCTTCTGCTTCTTCAGATAATGCGTTGATGTAGTTATTACGCTTATCATTTCGCATGCTGCGGTAAACTTCTCTTATCTTTATGCGATACGTAGACTCTAGCTCGCCGCAGCTGCGATGCGAGCTTCCGTTTGCCCAGGTTTTACTGCGGACAGTCAAGCACTGTAACTTCCTTGTGCAGTGCCCCAATGACCATTCTTTCAGCTCTGGTTATGAAAATATTTCCACAGCTTATTGTTCTAATTCCTTGTAGAAATGTGGTCTTCTATTTGTTGGCGCACTAAGGGATCTTTTAGCCTGTCGATGTCGGTATTAAACATAGCCATTCTGGTGTTTGCTTAGGATCTCTGGCAGCTGTGAGTAGTCTTAAAGTAGCTACAATCAAATCGGTAGTCTCCGGCCATCCCCATATCTTTTCTGTTCACCCAGCTGATTTTGTGTAACGTCTAGTGTTCAAACATGGTACCGCCAATTGAAAAACGGTTATTCTTTCAGAAATTCACAAAACGCTCACCATTGTCATTGCAATCGCCAACGCCATGTTTTCCCCCATAACATTATTATATGGCTGAGCCAATCATTGTTAGTGCAAACCTTGGAATGCAAATCTCCCATAACAATTATGATATCTCCTCGAGGTATATTTTTGAAAGCGGCTAGAAAAAGTCTCCTTTACTTCATGATCTGAGGTATTTGTTGGGGTGTAACTCTGTATAATGGTGATCGCGGCTCCTACGCAATCACACTATTGAGTGGATTTTTGGTAAGTCAGCTCAACATCTGATTCTCGAAAACTTTTCCGGAATAGAGTGGTACAGTGTTTCGGGTTGGGGATCAATATTTACCCGATAGCAACCATCGAACTTTGCTTAATCCTAAGATGTCCAACTTATTTCGCATGAAATCGCGTTGCAGTTGAAGGAATCTGACTCAAGTCAAGTCCGGTTGGACGAGACCAGTATCCGGTGGGTGGTTAACACTGCTAACCATTAGCACAATTAGGTAAAATAAGCACAATTGATTTGTAGAAAAAGTGTCAACTCACCTTATAGAGAACTCCTTACACAAAACTGGGTGATTTCTGTAAAAAACATATATCGCTATTGAAGACTATTTATCCATCTGACCGGAAACCGAAATATTCTTTCGATGTTGTTATCCGTTTATCTTATATAGATTTAATGATTAATGATATTATGATCGACCATTTATAAAATATTTGTCAACAAAAAATTTAGGTTGGAATAAGATAGACTTTTCAAGTTTCATAAAATATCCTAATTTTAAGCAATCATACCTCCTTATAAATTGAAGTTATTTTAATATTGTGTGCTGTAGATTTTTTTTTGTATTTTGGATGTCAACTTGTTTTTTTTTGGCTTCCTTTAGAATTGAATTGACAAATGATTTTGTTTTCCGGCTCAACAATCAATTCATTTCTTTTTTTTTTTTTTACAAATTTGTTTATCCTTTTTTTATCGTCCTGAATAGATTCATCTAATGATTAATGTTTCTTATCTTATAGTTCAAAATTTATTGTACTCACTATAATATTTTAAATAATTCTATTCTTCTATGTCATCTTCTTCATTAATTCATAGATAACATATCCATAAAAGGAATCTCTTCTTTTTTCCGTTTAAATAATAAAAAAATGAAAACGGAATAATTTAATAGAAACTGGCTATCATCAATATTACAAAGCGTGGGATGACTGGCACCACCCTACACCCTCCTACCCACCCAGTAGTTGTCTATTTTTATCCACATCGGCCATGATGGCAAAAAAAAAAACATTTATTATCCCCCTTGATAACCAATCCTGAATCAAATCATTTTTGAATTCACCTAGGTTCGTATTCTTTGCATAGATATACCTACATTTTATAGAGAATAGACTCCTCAGTGGATGGTTTACCATATTCCGCCACCATCCAGGACTATGATCCTGGTGTGTGAAAATGGTTCATGGATTGAAAGATTTATTAATACATTCACTAGAAATGCCTTTACACTTGAATGAGAAGAAGGACTTTATAATCCTTCGTTAAAGCTTCACTTTTCAACTCACCTCAAACCCTCGATATGAATGATAAACGACTTGAGAAAGTGCTCCTATTATACCCCACCACCATCGTTACCATCAAGATGGAATATTTTATGTGCCCCCAACAAACTATCAATATCGTCCTGCAAGAAAACCTTCCTTTCTTCCTTTTCCTTGCAAGCAACTATAAAAGCAGGAGAACGAGTTTCTATGTACCTACATGTATTTGGTATACAAGGAACCTCCAACTTACCACCATGTTGTTTATTTATGAGTCGAACAGGACGGCGCACCGCATGTTTACCGGTGCACTGAACACACTCGTAAGTCCTTCCATTCACAATATATGCATATTTAATGCCAAGAAAATCGGAACCAAAGCGAACCGAACTGAACTGAACGGAACGAAACCTAACCGAAGCGATCCCTTATTGCCTGCCCGTTTGACTTGTCAAGTACTTCGACTTTGCTCTTGCAAGTGGCAGTTCCCTACATATATATACGATGTGTTGTTAACTTGACAGTTAACAGTTCAGAAAATCAAATCCAAGACGTTCGATTCTGAAGGAACTGCCACAGGCAAGTCTGTTGATGGTGTAAATAAACAAAAGCACCCAATACCCTACCCGTACAGTTCGAGGAAGGAAGGACGTGGAGGTTTCGAAAAATATTGCCAATAATCAACTGGAACCACTTCCGTTCCGTAAACAAAAAAAAAAAAACTTTGAAAATTATGAACGAGACTTGCCAATATAGTTTGCCAATCGGCACGGTACCGGAGGAACGGAGGAGAAAAGGATTTTCCAAGTATAGAAAAAAAAGATGGTTAGAGGTGTATACGGAGCGCGACGGCGGGTTAGGTGCTGTTGATGTGCATTGAAACAACCAAAGCTGGCTTCTGCCGTGGAAGCTATTGATTTATATCCACCGAGTCATGGAGGTTATATTGGTTTTTTATGATTTATTTTTATGACTGGTTATTGGGCTTTGTTCCATTTGCAATTTATGTTTGTGTGTGTGTGTGTTCATTTGTTTTTTTAATATTTACTGAGGCTTCAGATACAACCGGCACCAAGTCGGTTTAACGGTGGCAATGTTAATGGTGTTGTGGCAATAAATATTGAGTGATTGCCGAAGGAAAGTGAAACTAGAATTTCATTTTTGAAATAAATCGGGTTGTTTCATGAATATCATTTGAGGTGTATTTCCATCATTAAAAAAGGTTAAAGATGTAGGTACCTACTATAGGGCAAAGGATATAGGATTTTTAAAAAAGCAAGAAGCACACATGGATTCATCGATGGTGATTTTGAATATTTTAATAGGAGAAATTCAGCTCTCTTTGGATTCCACCGCAACAGTGAATGCAAAGTGATAGACACAGACTTGAAATCAACAGATCACAACTCACTTGTTCAATACACCTGTTTAATAGTACACAGCAATTCATACTAGAAACCGGTGCAACTAATTATCAAATTCCATTAACCCATACTAATATCTACAGAACAAGCGGAACACTTAATCAACTGTAGAAGACTGGATGTTGACAAGCTGCAGAGGCATGTTGAAGCAACTATCACCCTACCACCACAGAACAGGAATTTATTGATCATTGAAATTGATGCAGCTATTGATTTATTGGGTCCGGTGATTAGAAGCGCACTGGAGAATCAAAAGCAGCCCAAAACTACAAAGGGCAGAAAAATACCATACCACAATCTTCCACAGTATGTTTAAAGCCCATACGTGTTCAAAGGATTCAATAGCGAGAGTAGGACACATCCAAAATCAACTACCGGGAAATGTGGCACGAACTTCAGTGCACCAACATTAGGCTCCCGATCTCCATCATTCAGTACCAAAACAACATACAATGCAACAACAATAGAGAATGCAGTCAATAAAACCTGGAGCTGATGCCTTCAAGAACATGAACAGAATTATTAACAAAACACCGACGTTATTAATGCCGGAAGTGATTCTAACCAACAATGGAGAAGCAGCAATGCCACACGACAAAGCATCAACAATAGCTGCATCAACAATAGCTACTTCCTACAAGAAAAGGAAACCGCAAAAATCGTAGCAATTCCTAAGAAAAGTGCTAGGAACATGATCTCCAATAACTGGCCCTTCGCTTCTAAAGAACCTTCAACAAGATACTCAGAAAGCTCAAGAAGCTTTGCAGCTTGCGTGAAAAGCATTCCACACTGCATCCATCCCTGAAGTTTCACCAAGACATCATCTGCTCTTAAAACAACCGTCAAGTTACCGTCTGACGCTTCCTTGATATCGAGAAAGCGTATAGATTGAAGCCCTTATACCTTGTCCATAAACTGATCATAAGCATTTGGCTTTCCTTAGCACTTATAAAAATAATTTCCAAAAACTTCTTCGTGCAACTGGAAAGCTACAAATATACAGTGAAGTGTGTTACAGCTGGAATTTCTGAAGGCTTAAAACTTGGACCATCCTCATCCCCAATGATAGATGTTTGCAAATTTGAGGCCCACATGGCCACATTCGACCAAAAAGTGGAGCATCCTAGTCAATAACTTATCCAAATCAGAACTATTGTGTCTCAGACGAATTAGAGGAGGAGGCATTCAAACTCACATTCCCAGATGGAACTAGATTGCAAGCCAAACGCAACGCTTACTATCAATTTTAACGAGCTGCTGAGACTCGCCCAGCACTCAAGGAATGTGCTGTATGTGAAGAAAGCTAACTTTTGATTCCATCTCGTGCAACCCTTAATGAAAAGGAGAACCGGACTGAGCCAGCCTGAGGTAATTTGAGTATTGAACAATTTTTAATAGCCTGGTTATACTTCATTACCGGCGATTATAAAAATACTAAACCAGTAATAAAACATAGATTTTTTCAGCCCATTATTACTGTTTTTTTCACACAGACACTCTAAGTAGAGAAAGAGTAACAACACATTTAAATTTTATACTAGGTTTGTTTTTTTTTTATTTTTCATTTTGTGTGAAACACAATAAATTTATTAAATTACAGAAGTCAGCCATTGTTTTTGATATTCTGACTGCTTCATTTTCTTCACTATTATTGAAAAAAAAAACTAAATACACCAAAAGTTAGGTGGTATAATGGAAGGTTTTGATACGACGGGATTTTTTGAAATTTCACCGACAAGTTAGGGTAAAATGGGGCAAAAGAAAAAAAAAACTTTTTGTACATCTCGAAAAGTATAAGGGCTAGAATTACGAAATAAATTTAATTAAATAGAAAATTTGAAAAAATGATGAGTTTTCATCAAGAAAATAATTCTAAAAATTCAAATTTTCAAGTTATAAATTATTTTCCAATATGAATTACTTTTTTAGACATTTGAAAATAATGTCATTATGGATAAAGTTGATAATTTTTTTGAAAAACTAATTATGCACATTGAAAGATGATAAAAAAAATTAGGCATCTAATACGGATTATATTTAAAATGCTCCATAACGGTTTTTTAGAGCTTTAAAAAACTAATGCGTTTTTGAAAGTTTATGTGGGTGGTTTAATTGCTTTTAAAAATCAGGGAATAACGGGAAAAATATTTTGTCAAAATGACTTTTAGGCTTGTGTTGTCTATAAACGTGTGAAAAAATTATGTTTTTAAACATTTTTTTCAATGAATAATAGTAAAAACTAAATTTTTCGATCCAAGTTTTTTGACCGTTTCCAACGGTATTTTATTTTTATCTTTTTTACTTTTACATTCTTGAAATTTACACCGCCATTAGGTATTGGGTAAATGCATTTTTGTACAAATTTTGACAATTTTCTGTAGTCTGTGAACTGACATAACGGGGTGCTTAATTACTATTTACATAAGCCTCATAAAACTATGATTCAACTTTATTGATCATCAAATTTCCTTTAATTTGATATTATCACATAACTGTACATTCTACAAGAGCTTCACAAACTTGAAAAGAGTTTTATCCGAAATTCAACAAAATTCAACAAAATTGTCTGGTATGGTCGTCTGACTCGACCAGCCACCAGTGGAGAACGATACCGTTGGCTCACAATTGGATTCGATATGGTTCGCTTATAAAATTTTTAATCTAGTTGTTTCTTGTCGGATTTTAAAGATTGAGGTGTCGAAATTTAGCTGAAACATCAGGCTACAATGGTGCAATTTTTCTATACAATTACATAAAAAAATAATGAGTAAAAGATGATTAAGAAAAAAATACATTTTTGTTTTCGTATTCTTTTTGCAATTTGTTTGAGCTTCAAGAAACGATGTACCACAATATTGTTGGTTCAAGTATTCTTGATAGGCAATAAATATTTTTAAACATAAAAGTGCACATTTACAGATTTTAGAGAGAAAAATTAAAAAAAAAAAATATTTCATTGAATATTAAAATCTGTTACTTGAGTTTTAGTTGCAGGATTTTATTAAATTGAACAGATTCCATTAGAAGAAATGTTGGACTTATAATTCTGCATAAAAATAATGGACACTTATTTTATAAAACATTGCCACAGAGGACGTTAAGTGAAAATATGTTTTTAATGAATGCTATAAAATTACAAAATTTAATGAAAAATTTGATAATTTTGATAATATTTTTAGCTCAATTTGAAGATGTGTCTGTTTTCTTAAACAATGCCATACAAAGTTTATTGATTAAATTAAAAACAAAGACTGTAAATGATATATTACAGAAAAAATATTGAAAAAAATTAACTTTTTATGCTCCTTTGACCAATTGTACCATTCATAACATTTGACTATGTCTGCATACATAATTTTAATTTTCTAATAAAATGTCAACAATTATTATGATATACAATTTGTTTCAATAAGACACTCACAAGTTTCGCAATATCATTAAATAATATCAAAAATAGTATAAATTCGAAAAAAATCAAAATATCCCTTCCATGTAAACAAAATAGCTTTTATATATATATTTTAAGTTGGGGTTTCAATAGAAAGATTAAAATCTCAGTAAAAATAAAATCAAATACGTTATTTAAATTGTATAACTTCCTTTTCTTTGGCCCATTATTTTGAATCAAACTATACGAAATCTAATGTAGATCATTTAAGTAGAGCTGATTTAAATAATCAAAATTATAAGGTCGACATTTGTCAATTAGAGATCAACATATCCGAAATCGAAGAAGGTCTTTTGAGTTTGAATAGTGATTGTAAGCCAGGTCCTGATGAAATTCCACCAATTATTTTAAAAAAATGTGCACCTGCTATATCTGTGCCCCTTTTTTACATTTTCAACACCTCTCTTGTGAGTGGTGAATTCCTTTCAGTTTGGAAAAAATCATTTTTATCGCCAATTCATAAAACGGGCCCAAAGCAGGAAATAACCAACTTTCGTCCTATTTGTATACCGAAACTCTTGGAGAAAATTATATTTGAAAAATTTACATTTCTTCTTAAGGAGCATATTTCACCATTTCAACATGGCTTTGTTGCAGGTAGATCCACTACCACTAATCTTTCAATTTTCTCCAATTTCATTTTGAATAAACTTGAAGAAGGGTACCAAATTGATGTTATTTACACCGATTTTGCGAAGACTTTTGATCGAGTCAGTCATAATATTTTGATTGAAAAATTGAAACTATTTGATTTTCACTCAAATATGTTGGAATGGTTAAAATCATATCTAAAGGGTCGTATACAGTTTGTTTGTATAGACCAGGTGCTGTCAAGTCCAATTGTAGTAACCTCAGGTGTCCCCCAAGGTAGCCATCTTGGCCCCCTTCTTTTCCTTATCTTTATTAATGACATGGCTGATATCTTCTTGAACGTCAGTAGGCTTCTATTTGCAGATGATTTGAAGTTTTTCAGATGCATTATATCTTTAAATGATTGTATTCTCTTACAAGACGATCTCCATAAGTTGACAGAATGGTGTTCAACTAACCAATTATTATTGAACGTTAAGAAATGCCAATTTTTTTCTTTTTGTCAAAATTTTTCAAAAATTACATTTGATTACACAGTTGACACGTCTGTTCTTGAAAGAGTTTTGGAGAAAAAAGATCTTGGTGTAATATTTTATTCAAAACTAAGTTTTATCAAGCACATAGAAATTATTGTAGCTTAATCTTATTCAATGCTAGGGTTCATTAAAAGTAATACCAAAGACTTCAAGGACCCTTTTGCCCTTAAATCTCTTTTTAATGCCTATATTAGGTCTAACTTGGAATACTGCTGTGTGATGTGGAATCCTTACTACAATATTTATTCAAACAGAATAGAAATGATCCGAAGAAAATTTACTAGGTATACAATCCAGAAATTAGGTTGGAACATCGAAATCCCGTCATACTCAACTAGATGTAAACTTCTTGGAGCTCAATCTCTCGAATATAGAAGAAAAATTATGTCTGTAATTTTTATAAGTGATATTTTGTCACATCATATCAAATGCCCTATGCTTTTGTCATTGATTGATTTGTATGCTCCGTCGCGTCAGATAAGATAACATTGTCTTTTCCGAGAAAAGGAACACAGAGTAAACTATGCTCGTAATGAACCAATAACTCGTTGTGTCAGAGAAACTAATTTCATTTCTAATTATATTGATTTTAACTTTCATAAAACCAGATATATTTTAAAAATAATTTACTTTTGTTCTTTTCAAATTGATTAATCAAATTATGTTTACACAATTATTGTATTAAATACTTAATGTTATTTTGTTATATGTTATATGTTATACCTGTTTATCTCCTATTTTTTTTTTTGTAGTCTAATTGTAGATTTAATTATCTCTAATTGATGTTAAATATAAATATTAAATAAACTTCTGTATAACTTTTTTAAACATTTAAAGATGCCAAACTAATATTTTGTTTTTTTACAAGTCACATTCAATTATTTTCATCGCTTCTGAATAGTTCCAACACATTATTTTTATGCATCTATAAAATTTTTCCAATAAAACTAAGAAAAACATGATACTAAAAACCCATCCCTAAACTCGCATCAACTTTATACGCCATCACACAATGTATGCTGGTGTGAATATTTTTCCAATAATAATCATTTTCAACTCAAAAAAAAAAAAAAACCACAAACTGGAAACCAAATCGCTTTTTGCCTACATCATCGTGTCGTTAAACCGAATAGCATCACCTTCCTGTGGCAAAGCTGGATGAAAGGTATAAATGCTTTTTGTCTACATCAGTGGCAAAAAAAAAGAAGAAAACCAAACCCAAAGAACCGATACTTAAGGAATTTTACCACAAAACTATATCGCCAATATCATTTAGACTCCTCTCGCGCAATAATTCCAAAGTGGCACACAAAATTATCCTTTGCGCACTGCAAAAAACTAAATGTTATCCGCGAGCTCCTGCAATTTTGGTCTCACATAAAACTTTCAACATAATTTCCGCCCACTCAAGGCATTCCGCAGCATTGCCATCAAGTTAAGCCAGAGTCAGAGCCATCTGCGATTCAAACATAGAACGATTATCTCTATCAGGCGCAATGTGCCTTCTAAGCCACAAAAAAAAAACAAAATCCTATAAAAACTTTCCAAATAATATCGACTTCGGCAAGGGTCTGTATAATAACGAACAAACAATGGCCCCACCAGTAGCCTTGAGCCGTAACACTCTGTGTGCTGCGGTTTAAATTCCCCCAGCGCAGCGAGAACTACTACCTTCTTTTTTTGTTGTTGTTATTGTTGTTGGCCTCAACTATAAAGACTGGCCAAACCATTTAATGAGATGCAATGGATATCCCCCGATCCACATCTATGCCAAATATTAGGGTGAGTGCATTTTACTTGCATCAGCCGGGAGTAATTTTCCAAATTCCCCAAAATGGCCAACCAATCGAGATAATAGATTCGAAAAAATGCACCAAAGTATCTGCGTGCTGATGATGATGGTCCGTGGAAACAGCTAGCGCAGTGAGAGAAAGAGACTGCCGGCCGGGTCCCGCCTGATTCAAAGTGGAAGTCATAAAAACGGAGGAACCTGTTCCCCGGTTTCCTTCGAGAGAATCCAGTTGCATAATAGGTGCACCTCTTCGGTCGTCGAACGTTCAACTAGTCGTATGGGGACTGAGAATAATCGCCCAAGATCTAGTAATAGTGTGCTCCAGAATAGAATAGGTACCATGAACCCTTTAGCTGGTCTACATTTATGCGCTACACACATTATGGACGGTTTGGTTTTGCGCGCGGTTCCGCTCGAAATATTTGCATATCATTTATGGGCCGCAAAACCAGCAACAACAAAATATATAACGACAAGGTTTGGTTTCGGTTCCGCACTTGTTCGGGATATGCAAAGTGGGCCCCAACTGCTTTTTTTAGAGCTGCCGTAGTTTGTTAGTTGGCGATGTATCTATGCGATAGTGGCTGCTGTCGCCAGTGCCGCCAACGTCCAGAGACCAATTCGAATGTCGCCTTAAGACAAAAACACGCTTTCTACAATTTTTTTTTTCTTCTCTTCTCGATGGCGTTTGGCGAGTTGCACGATATGAGAGGGGGCGACATGGACTTAAAGATTGGGACTGGCACCAGGCTATTCTGCCTCTCCTTGTGTCCATGTCGTCCAGAGAAAAGCTGTATACAGTTGACTTGCGAGCCAGTGCCTGTGCCTCTGTTTTGCGCGGTGTCAGGTACATTGCCCGTAAATTTAAAATTTATGGTGGGTTTTCTGGGCTCTGCTGGTTCTCTGGGTCTATGCAAGTTTCGTCGTTTTGCTTGTTATTAGGTATGGTTTTGGGTATATGAATGAGAAGTGGGCAATTTCTTGCTGCATCTGTCAGTGCGTTTGGATTCCCTTGGGTGTAGGCAAGAGTAGTGTTTATACAGACGACGACGATGGCGATGGCGATGGCGATGGAATGGCTCAATGTATATCCATACCTCCCATGTACACTGCAGCAAGAGTCTCGGAATAGGTATTATGGAGAACGTGTATCGATCGGTAGTCCTTGCCACCTTGGAATTGTGAAATGCATAAATTTGATAATTTTATTCCTTTGGCAATTTCAATAAGAAGCTCTGGTGGAGTGTGACTGGCGACAAATGGCATTGAGCTGATGCACTGACAAAAATAAATGAAAAAAAACGATAGAAATAAGCTTCTTTAAAGGTGGACTAACATATTCATATTTTAAAGAATTCTGGAGATTGTTTGAGGAAGAAACAGGATTGTTTCTGCACCTAATTAATGGAAATGGTTAAGTCTTAAACGTCAAGCGATGTACGCTGCACACTGTCATTCCAGCAACTTTTGTCACTTTAGTTATTCTATACAAAAAAAAACTATATAGCATTTGTTTTAAGTTTAATTAAATTTTACGAAACTCACCGCGTATTTATAAGAAATATTTAATTTTATTTCTTCGCCCCGACGTTTCGAAGAACTTTCAAACTTCGTGGTCACGGGATAACAATCCCGTGACCACGAAGTTTGAAACCTCGAAGTTTGAAACTTCGTGGTCACGGGATTGTAATCCCGTGACCACGAAGTTTGAAAGTTCTTCGAAACGTCGGGGCGAAGAAATAAAATTAAATATTTCTTATAAATACGCGGTGAGTTTCGTAAAATTTAATTAAACTTAAAATGATTGATACCCGCGAAAAGCATAACTTAAAATCTTATATATAGCATTTGGTTTCAAACAGACGGTTGACACCGACAATTTTGTAACCAAAAGGCTTCTGCCAGCAATGGGCCATGGAGATGTCCCATTGTGAAGAGCGAGCATTTCAACGAAAGTTTAATTGAGCGGGCGGCCCATTTTACTTGGTGCTTTAATTAAGTATAAGTTTTATCCATCTAAAGAGTTAAGCGTTGTACCGTTTTACGATGTATCCCCCCTCCTAAACAAAAGTTTGTCAAACGCTTGCCCGCCGAACAAAATCCCGTGTAACGAAATCTCGCCGATCAGAATGCCGTGTAACGAAATCCCGCCAAATACTATACCTTTCATTAGCGCTGTATTTTATATGAAATAGGTGACTTGATTTCATGAGAATCAACAAGAACGAAGTTTCCTAATATTTTGTTTTTTGGATACAACGCTGGATTGGAACTCTGATTTCAGTGACTCGAATCGATAAGAATCAGTTGGAACCAAGCAACAAAAATCGTCATTTAAATAAAAGTATATCAGCTTTTGAATTTTTTGAAATTTCTTCAGTATCGATTAGGATTTCTTTCAAGTATGTCGAATTTTGAATTTTTTTTTGTATGAACAGAATTCATCGTTCAATGAAAATATACCTATAAGTTTTTGAATTTTTAAATTATCATTGGTGTCGTTTAGAAGAAGAAGGTCGGCTTTTCAAATGTTGTGTTCTTCTTAGAACTTTATTTTGTTTTTAGAGAGATTTGACTTGAATTCATACAATAACACTGTGTGACACTCAAAATATGAAAATTGCATAACACCCCCAAAATCTGAAATCGGGCAAAAAACGGTTTTTTTGACTTTCATCCATTGAAAAAAGTCTGAACAACTTCAAAAACTCCATTTTTTGTTGTCATTTACTCAACTTCGACATCAATTTAAAGCTTATGTTCTCACGACAACATACTGTTTTAAAAATATGTTCCAAAACAATTTTTATTTTCAAACAAAACAAGATATTTGTTATGAAAATCGGTTGAAAATTGGCTAAATAAAAAAATTTACCGATTTCAAACCAGATACAGAAATACGAACATGTACCGGAAAAAATTGTTCTTAACCCAAACCCTTTGTTTTTTGCATTGATGAAACATTTTTGATCTAACATTTTTTTCGGTACCTTAAAGTTCGAATTTCGGTATCTGGGTTGAAACCGTAAGAATTTGTTTTCTTAGCCAATTTTCAACTGATTTTCACAAAAAATTGCTCGTTTGGTTTAAAAATAAATATTATTTTAGAATGTATTTTTAAAAAAGCATGTTGTTTCAAAAGCAAATAATGCTTGAAATTGATGTCGAAGTTGAGCAAATGATGAAAAAAATGGAATTTTTTTAATCTGTTCAGCAGTCTAGGTTGTTAATCTTAACCACATGTTTTGTTACATTGTTGAAAAGGTCTAAATGCCTACATTCCAAAACATTAAAAAATAAAATGCACGATTATATGTTGATGAATGTTAGCCATCTTCAAAATGTCATACCAAATTTTTTTTTTAAATCGTTTGAAGTTTTTGTAATAAAAAATATTTAAAAAATAAACGGTTCGTTAGATTTTTTTGAAAAAAATTCTAAAAATTTATCGTTATTGAAGAAATCACATAAAAAAGTTTAATCAATATCGTTAGAGCCGTTTTCGATAAAATTCGAATAACTCAAAAATGTTATATGGGAGGTACTCGTAGATGAGATATTCAAAAACAAAAAAAAAACAACTTTTGAAATTACGTATAAATCATCTGTACCAAATTTGAAGAAAATCCGTTAACGTATTTGGGCAGTGGAGAAGTGTACAGATGGACGCACAGACGCACAGACGCTTAGACGCACAGACCGACGGACGGCATGACGAAAACCACTTTTTCGGACTTCTCCATCATCGTAATGTTGGTTTTGATTAAAACCTCAATTTTTTTTTTTGACACGAAACCAATACTTTCCCTATAGAGCAATTAAAAATTTAAAATGGGAAAAAATTTGACGAAGCTAGAATTTTTCCAATGAATGAAAGTCGAAAATACCATTTTTTGTCCCTAACTCCAGATTTTGGGGGTGTTACGGAATTTTTACATACCGTTTTGCAATCAGTGCAACAAGGTCTACAAAGAATGATAGGTCTCCGCGTATATTTTTTTACCATGTTTTTTGTCACACAGTGTAATTATCAAGGGACATTGACTCGCTGTCTCTATAACGCTATTGCGTTTTCTTCTTTATGAAATATGTTAGTATTGATTCGTAATTAGGTTTATTCGTGTTATTGGTGTTTTTGATAGTAAAGTTGCGTATTTACTTTTATAAATGACTCACGGATTCTGTAACGCAATGGCGTTTTCTTGGCTATTTGATGCGTAAGTGTTGATTTACAATTGTATTTGGATTGTTGGTGTTTTTAATAGAAAAAATCGCTTAATTTTTCAAACTATTTTGTCATGCGCCATAAATATTCAACGAGTTAACAGAAATTTCTTCCTGTTTTTTTTCATGACAAAGTTAAGGGACCAACCCATAAAATTCGTCGCGTGGGTTACGTCGATGTTCTCAACTGACAGCTCAGTAAAATAAACACGTTCTTATGAGAAACGATCCGTATAGCAACGGACGCGACGGAAAAAGTAGCCGAACTTTTAACGTCATCGACAACGGATTCGTTGACGGAACGGACGCGACGGATTCTATGAGTTGGCCCCTTTAAGTAGTTTTTATCCGTGTATCCATTTAACATCATCCAACTGCTGTTGCAACATAAAATGAAATACAAATAGCGATATGGATAGGTGAGAGCGCTAACATGACCTTTCATGTTGAATTAACTCTATTCTTTCCCAGTTGAGCGATAAATTTTTGACATCTTACACGCGATGCAACGACACTTTCAACCTTTCTACTTTTTTTTTTTTTTGTTTTTGTTTTGTTTTGGTTTTCATTCCTGTTTGGCCATTTTTGCATGTTGAAGAGGTGACAAATGTGACAGGTTGTCCAACTTTAAACAAAGAAAATTGTAGAAAATTATTTTTTTTTTTGTTCGTTGGACTCAAGCCCAACTTCGCACCCAGGTGTTAAAAACTCCTATAGGCTATGGATGGTATAGCTATTTCATCTAGAATTCAAAACAAGCTATACGAAATAAATAAAATCAATATTAAACCTCTAGCCATTGTTTTGTTTTGCGTGAATGTTATAGGGAATGAAATAGTAGAATGTAATAAAAAAAATAAAAAAATACAAAATATAATAATGAAAAATCCATGTCCCATTATAGTCTGTCACTTAGCTATCGTTCACGCCTCAACAAATTCTAAAGGCTCCAGTTTTTCGAATTTGTTTTAATAAATAAATACAATGTTGTTGTTGTTGTTGTTGTTGTTGTTGTTGTTTTTATTGTTTATATTGCTGCTGGTCCTGATCCGGTAAGGCCATACAACGATACTACTGGACTGGCATCGGGAGGTATTGGTGGTAGAAACAGGTTGAGGTTGCGGTACCCACATAGTGGTTCATCAATAAATAACGCCTGTGTATGGAATAAATAATTTTGAAATTTATTTTAAACATTTTTTTTGCCCTCCCAGTTCCAATTCCAATTCCAATTCCAGTCCCAGCTCCCAGGTTCAGTCAAAGCTGAATTATTGTATACAAACAGCAATTGAAACTGCTGCATGGAGAGGGGAGAGTTTCGGGTAACACAAACGGTTAAGGATGGAGATGGTATAAAAGGGGATATAGGATTTAAAATTAAATAATAAAAAAAAAGTGTGTATGTATATGTAAAGTGCTAGTTTACACGAAATGTGAATTAAATTGAATTGTGACAGAACGCGCATTCCAGAAGGCTTGATGGTGGTTATTGGTAAGCTTTTTCTGGCCAGAATAACAACAGACACAGTGAATGCATTGTAGAAATGGCGCGTAGCGTACTGCCTACTTGTAAATATATGCTTGAATATTGGTCGAAGAATCCCACAAAACATATTAAGGCTTGAATTTTTAATGAATTTCAAGTTGTGAATGAAGAGTTGCCAAGTCGTATATTTTATTATGTTGAAAAACAATTCTAACGGAAGAAAAGTAGCAAATGTACGCTATCCAAAACTTCGTTTGTGATTATTTTTGGAGAAAGTTTACAGAATTTATATATTTGTGGTTAAGCCCGGGCGCCATTTAGTAAGTTGCTCGAGAATACACTTTTCTGCAGTTTGATTCTGTGACAATTTCATCTCACGCTTTGAAAACTATGCTTATTATTATATCGAGTTCTTAAAAATGATGATATTTTTCAAGGCCGTAAGTACTAGATGACAGTATAGCCAATAGTTCTGGATGATAAATAACCAATCATGCTCAAGTAAAGTAGGTATTGGTCAAATATTTTGTCATCTGTTTTCGCCAAGCCTTAATTGAGGTAAGCCTGTATGTAACAGAGGTGCTTACGGCGACTAATGAAACTTGGAAAGATGTGATTGTGGAAATTGTTTCTGCAGAAAGTCTATCCATGGTCAACAAATCGAAGTGCAGAAGGAGGCCCGACGTAGAATTTAGTTTGATTGAAGAGAAGGTGATCCGACTAAGGAAGCATTCTACGGACTTCTCGAGAAGACGTATGATGGGTGCCCGAAGTTCACCATCAAGTTTGTTCTAAGCGACCAAGCAGGTTCGAAGGTCTGAGTTCAGAACCTGCACGATAAAAATTCTGAAAACTGACTCATACTGATTGACTTTGCAGCGCGGTGAAATATAACGAAACCATCGAAAACTCGATTAACACATGTTTATAAAAAGACTTGTTGGTTTTGAAGTCAATTTACTGTTAACCAAGTTGACTATGTTGCTATAGACGGCAGATATGCATCCAGTATTCTGGATGTCCGAATGTTCCGGGGGGAAGGGGGGCAACTTAGAACCAGATCACTACCTGTTACCAGTTGTTGGTAATATCTAGAGTTCGGAAGAGGATATCAAGGGCACTCCAGTGAAGAGTGGTTCTTATTATAAAATTCGATGTTGAGAAACTTTTATCGGAAGAGACTTCCAACACTTTGGCTGACCACTTCTCCTTCGTTCTCTCAAATCACCAGCAGCACTAAGAACAGACAAGCAGCATTGGAAGAATTTCGCTGCATTGTCAAAGTCGGTAAGTATACCAACGAACGCATTTGATGTTTTAAAAGGTCTTCAAAGGTAGGATGATGCAACCTCTTTAATAATGTGTTTGAAACAATACTGTGCTCAACTTAGAGCAATACTGTGTTCCACACTAGGAGCACAAATTTTCAAAAGTCCGTTCTGCTCTTTGTCAGTGGATCATTTTTAAGTGTTGAAACTGAGAAGTAAAGAGGACCAGCGACTGGGACAAAAACGGCACGATAGACAGTTGTAACTTCGAAGTAGTCAAAGACTTTGTTAAACTGAGATCCCCTATTACGTCGCACAAAGACATTAGTTTATAGATATCAAACGAAGAATCACACTTACCAACTACTGTTTCTTCTGGCTTAGAAGGCATGTGAGCACCAAAGGCATCTCTCAAAGAACTAAAAACCCTTTATAAGACCTTAATCATACCAGTTCTGCTGTGTAGGGCAGAGGCAAGTTCAGATTAAAACCGAATGGGTTGCTTTGGGAGAAAGATTCTTCCAGTGAGGTCCAATATGCATCGGAGAAGAGTGTAGGAAAAGATACGGACTCTATGGAATTTACAGCGATATCGATCTTGAGCTGAAAATACAGCGGCTGAGATAGCAAGGTCACGTGGAGCATAGGGGCACCAACTCACCAGCCCGAAAATTCTTCGCATCTAACCCCGATGGGCAATGTGACAGAGGAGGGCCTCATCTTAGGTGCCGCGATCAAGTGTACGACTTCAACGAGTTTGATGTGTGTAACTGGTTACAGGTAGCTAGGCACCGGACTTTTTGAAGAGGTTTGTTGGTTGAGACCGTGACAAACCCTGAATTGTAAGCGCCATCTTTATGGCAAGTAAGTAAATGGCAGTCACATGCTTCGAAAAGGCAACGACTGCATAGGAAGCCAAGTGATGCATTGGAACGAAACCGAGAAGTCGAACACGAATCTTCACAGCTGATGGTGAAGTGTTGGAGAGAACTGGGCACATTTCCAGAAACCGTTCCCCATGGGGCGTGCAGCTTAAAGGAGTGGTGGAGATCCTATGCTTAGAAGAATTGAGAACAAAAAGCATAATTCATGTGTGCAAAAAGTACTAGTTACCTGGCAACGCCTTAAATCAACAGACAACGGTGGCAAACTGGCAATAACACATAGCAGATGTGGTACACAACGTAAAGTGTGCATTAATTCCACCATATTTCATCGGAATGTGTTGTATGTATTTACATTCACATTGTAATACTTTGGTAATTTGTTTTTTTCTTTAATTTTTATTATAATAAAAAATAATATTGTATTCCGTAGTGTAAACTACATTTCATTGAAATGCAAAAGAGCAGTTAATGAGGTATTTATCGGCATATACGTATGTATGGGAGGCGGTAACAAAAACCTTGTTCTGGAATACCTACGCGAGTATACATGCATAACTAATTAAATTGAGAACAAAACAGTTTTTCTTTTGGATTCAACCGAAATATCATCACGAATTCATTAATTAATTTGAAAATAGTTAATTAAATTTCTCAAAAAAAAAAAAAAAAATCAAGTTAACCATAATATCGACAAATTACATTTTTGTTAAAATAATTTCCATATAAAATTGAAAATATGTAAAAAATTAAAAAAATAAAATTAATTTTCCCATAATTTAAAATGAACATTTTTAAATGAAATTCCGTAAACCTTCAATGCCAAGTTCCAATTCAAATTGTTGTACTGTTTTAATTTTGGCGCCCGAAATAATCTGAACCCACTTTTCAGCCGTCACGTCCATCAACAACAACTGTCAAGTCGTTGTTAGGTACCCCATACAACTTCCAACATGACATTCAAATAACAAATTCCTTCAACCGTTCTATTAGTCATACAGTTTGATCGTACAAGCTCCCACGTTACGCCAAGGCGCATGCAAATAAAGTCGTTACACTTCAGCCTATACCATGTAGACGTAGAGTGTGAAAAAGAGTTTGCAAAATCTTAGGAACAAATAAATTTAAAACAAAAAAAAAAAATGTTAACTGATCCCCAATAGAGATAAGTGATCCTCTCCAAATGTATATTTCGAAGCACAATGTTCCCACATTCGGACACGCAGTAAGCACTTTGCATTTGTAAACACAGAGCGTCATTTTTATTGAGAGTTCGCCTCCTTGCAAAATGCAATATCAAAGTTTATTCACCCAAATGTCCGTAGGAGAAAAAACAACTTTAACTACCTGCTTGCGAAGGCAATGAAAAGCGGATGTTAAGCGAAGACAGTCATGTCATGATATTTAAATTTCAAACAATTGATTTAATTTCTTGCTGTAAAAAGGGGATTAAGGAAATATAACTCGAAAATAGCATCATTATTTGGAGGTTGCAACTGGAACAAGAGAAAAGTTGCTTGAAGATGTGTGGAAGTGTTTTTTTGAAAAAAACTATTTTTTTTTAAGAATTTTAATAAGGCACCGAGTAAAGTTGATGCTGTCACCGTTTCATACCAAGCGACAAGTGTGAGGTGCGTGAAGCTAGCACCGACACACAGCAGAAAATCAAAAATTTAAGCATGCACGAATTACATAATTGCTAATTTGTGGCTGCATTCACTAATTGTTTGGTTCTACTCTTACCCCCAGACCCATGAGGCGGTTCTAACCTCACGTGAAGTTATCAACACCAATCTCGAAAGCTCAAAATTATTTGTTATACCTTAATTTCGTATTTGTCGCTCCACGTTTTGACCTTGAAAAGCACTTAAACAAAAACTAAACTTTATAAAACACTAAGTCGCTCAAAAATTATAACATAGTGAAAAGATTAATACCAAATTAAAGGGCTACTACTCAACTTCTCAAACAATTTTTAGCCCAACTCCTTCTTGGCCAAAACGCTTTGTGGATCTTGTGGAACGTATTTCTCTCAGCTATCTCTCAAGGAATAACCACAAACAAAACTCAAAATTTCAAAAATTTAAGTATTTAGGAATTTGTTCCTAATTTTGTGTTCGTGCATAACAACTTTCCCGAATTTGTTGCTCCCACCTTTACCACTCTTAACCTAGCGGAGCTTACTTCACGTGAAATTAGAACCGCCTGTTGGTCAAACAAATTCAAATTTAAAATATCAAAAAAATAAGTAAGCAGGAATTTGTTGCTAATTTGTTGTTACTTTGTCATGGAAAGGTTTTGTAGAAAAAAGAGGGTTCCCCTCCAGAGACATTGACTAACAATTAATTTACTGAAGAAATCCGTGATTCTACCGAAGCAATCCGTTATTTTGCTGGGGTGACGCCCAATTTTACAGTGACAAACCGTTATTTTATTGGAGCGGTCTGTGATTGTATGAGGCAACCCGTTTGCTACGAAGGTGGGTCAAGTTTAATCGCTCTTATTTGTGATTTTACAGTAGCCATCCTTGATTTACTAGGACAATCCGTAATTCAACCGTTGCAACTCGTGACATTTCTAGCAAAACCGTGTTAACTGGGATAACCAAGTTGGCTTCGATCTTTGCCTTAGTGACCTAGTGTAAAGTGAACAAAGTTTCTTGGAAAAATCAGAACAATTTTGTTTTTCTTTACAAATGCGTTAACTTTCGCATGAGTGTAAATTTTTTGCTTCAGCAAACAATTCTAAATTATTGAAAATTAAAGAAAAATTTCATTTACCAATCAGCCAAGCCATCAGTTAAGCCACGCGATAAGCTAAGCAATCAAGAAATTAGTCAGCATTTAAGCGATCAGCCATACAATCAGTTAAACGATCAAACACACGCGATTGCCACCTTGCCACCTAGGTCTTGGATTCATTCAAGGCTTTCCCAATGATAAATACGCATAAAGGCGATCATATTTCAGAAATGATCTCGACCTTATTTCATGTAGTTTTATTTAGTACTTGCGATATAGATACTAAAGGGTTTTCCAATAAGAGGTGTTATTTTGAATAGCCCGCTATTTCGGTAGCTGTCACTTTTGAAGCTGTCATTTTTTGACATTTGACAAGTAGAAACTACGCTATTAAAAAATGGAACGATACACGCTTCAACAACGCATTGAAATTATTAAAATTCACTATAAAAATGGTAAAAATTTGGCAGAGACGGTTCGTAAAACTAAAACATTTTTGGGTCGTCGTGAAGCACCTTGTCCAACCGCAATACAGAAATGGGTGGACAAATTCGAGCTGTTGGGACAAGTTAGTGATGTGAAAAATAAAACCCGTGCACGTCGCTCAAGAACAACTGAGAATATTGCTGTTGTAGCCCAAAGTGTTGAAGAAAACCCAGGTTTGTCCATTCCTTGTCGTTCTTTGGAATTAGGCATTCCACAAACGTCATTACACCGTATTTTGCATAAAGACTTGGGTCTTAAGGCTTATAAAGTTCAGTTAACACAAGAACTCAAGCCGGCTGATCATCAACAACGCCGTGTCTTTGCTGATTGGGTCCTTGAAATGCATGAAAATGAACCGGAATTTCATCGAAAAATCATCTTGACTGATGAGGCCCATTTCTACCTCGGAGGCTACGTCAACAAGCAAAATTGTCGCATCTGGGGCTCGGAAAACCCAAGAGTCATTGTTGAAAAGCCTCTCCATCCTCAACGCGTGACTGTTTGGTGCGGTTTATGGTCAAGCGGGGTCATTGGACCTTACTTTTTCGAAAATGAGGCTGGAGCAACAGTTACGGTCAATGGATTGCGCTATCGAGAGATGATTAATGATTTTTTATGGCCTGAATTGGATGGTATTGATCTGGACAACGTTTTCTTTCAACAAGACGGCGCTACGTGCCACACAAGCAATGAAACCATCGATCTTTTACGGGAAAAGTTTCCGGACCGTATGTTATCTCTCGAAGAGGTGATCACAATTGGCCACCGAGATCTTGTGATTTAACACCTTGCGACTTCTTCCTTTGGGGCCACGTGAAAGATAAGGTCTACGCCAACAGCCCAGCGTCGATTCAAGACCTCAAAGATGAAATTCGTGAGGCTATCGAGGACATAGGGCAGCCACTTTGCGATTTGGTTATGGAAAATTTCATGAAAAGGATATGGTCCTGTAAGCGTGGTCTTGGCGGCCATTTGGCTGATGTTGTGTTCCATTATTAACGGCATACCTTCCTCTTTATAATGAAATAAACATCCGATCATTTATCTCCAAAAATGCCATTTTTCTTTGAATACCAAAACCTCTTATTGGAAAACCCTTTATTTATCAAAGTAATGCATTCGTACAAAAAAAAAGTTGAGATAACAATCAAATTACGATGAGAGAGAATGAGAAAAAAGTGAGTCCGACGATTCTGTCTGTCTCCCTGTCTGTCTGTCGTTCTTACGATTTTGATTAGAAAAATCATGGTAATTTTTTTGGATAAGGTCTATCTTTAAATGAAAATCATTTTTTTCAAAAACCGCTATTACCTGCCATAAAACCGTTTTTTTTAAATTCTGATTTTCTCCTTCATGACTCAATCAATTTCAACCATGTTTTTATACATGAAAGTTTTCAAGTTTCCGTAATAATGTTTAATAAAAAAAAATTCGAAAATTATTTTTTTGCATTTAAAAAAAAAAATTTATATAAGTTTTTTGAAAAATCATTTTTTCGAAAACTTTTTTTTTCCCTTAAAACTGCATTTACAATTTTTTAATTAAAAAAGGCCTAGCATATATGTATAGCAAAAAAGTCTTCAAAGCCAGGTCGGAGAGTACGATAAACAGAAAAAAAAATCTCTGTCACGATGAATTGATCAGATTTAAGCTGACGATGACGCACGCAACGACTTCAGTAGTAGTATTGGAGATTGTTGACTTGAGATCAAGCTGTCTGGAAAAAATTATTATCACGTTGAGTTCAACAAAAGTGTATTTATTGAAACCACATGCAATCGGTAAGATTTCAGTTTCATTTACGATTTTACTCGTATTAACATGAAACAGAAATATTAGAAGTATTCATGCAACCTCCTAAACTATTTCATCTGGTAAATTTGGAAAGCTTACCACGCATGTTTCATGAACGCCCCTAAAATCAACTTGGGTAAATGTGTGTAAATAATGAATTGATACTTGAATTTTTTGGAGAAAATTATGGTCCTTTCCTTGTCTTCTTCAGCTAGCTACAATTAAGCGTTAAAAGTTTTCAACAGTTACCATTTCCAGATCGTAAACTTTTACCAAACAAATTTGTGTGGAAGAGTTAACCATATTCTGGTAAAGATTTACAATAGAAAATTTGACAGTTCAATATTAGCAGACCTTTATACAACGTTTACTAGATTGCATGAATACCCCTATTATTTGCTTGTAATGACAAAGTTAAAAAGCTCTTTGCCATTGTAGACTTTGTAAGCAACGACTATCATCAACAAAATTTCAAATAGAAAAGGCGCCGACATGCCGAAGTTTTCACCGTCCACACATTAAAAAAAACCCGCATGCTCTATGTTTTACAATCACCGAAAACCGTGCTCACATCTCGCAAACCTGTCTCATTGAGCCCACATTAAAAAAACAGAATAAGACTTTTGTTCAATATTTTTTCTTGTAATTTTCAAATAGGAGAGCAAAACATTGGCGCATGCGTCGATCGATTAAATGGCCATGAACGACCAGTTGCCCCATACCTAGTTACTTTTTTTTTTTTTAAGTTACGTGCGCCACAATATTGTAATTCACATTGACTAAGATCGTACTATCGTATAGCATTCGTAGTCAGTACCTTACACTGTAATAGCTAACAACAAAAGTTTGCATGTTCTTTCGCACCGCGTGTGCTGTGCCGGTCAACACGCCGGCACACAGTGGGCTAAATAAGCTTTAAAATTGTAACTTATTATCTGATTCGCACTCGTATCAGGCTTTTCATAAAATCAAAATGATATTTAAACTACTGTTCACTTCCCTCCTAGCCTCTTGCCGGCAATACAATGGCGCCCAATGTGGGGCTTGAGAAGCATAGGAACTGTCAGTATGGTGGATTAGGTAGGAAAAAAGATGATGTATTAAATTGGGAAAGGCAGTGGGTAAGGTAGGATTGAATGTAAAGATCCGGAGTACGCGACCTGCTGGCAATGCGCGGTAGTTAGCCCCCAGCAAAAGCAGTTAGCCCACAAAAACATAATTAAGGCCAGAGAAAGTTTTTTTGTTCATATAATTGACATTAGATGGAATTGGAATGTAGGCCTTAACCCTCTCCCAGCTATAAGAATCGACACCTGGGCGAAAATTCCCATGGCTAGGAGGGTAAGGGCACTTCCATCAGCAGAGCCCCTGATGTGGTCCATCCTATATGTCACTCATATCAAAAGTCAGTTTCTAATTTTTTTTCTCGAGCCTGAAATATGTTTTGGCTGCATGCGAGGCTAAGTTTCGGGGGCAAGATAACCCACATTCCGGCGAGTAACTGTCGCACAGCGCGGAACTTCACATTTCCACTTCCTCACCCACTGTCTTTCTTAATTTCCTACCTTATCTTCTTGCCTATATAATTCACAATACTTACACTTAATTCACTCCTCTTGTCCCAGTTGGGTGCCACTTTGTTGCCGGCAAGAGGAGATGAGCAAATAGGAGTTGGAAAGACAAAAGGATCACTAAGGCTAAGGAACGAAATGGAAAAATGGAATGAACTGAAACGAGAAGAAAACAGATATGAAAAGAAACCTGATGTGGTCCATTCGATGTGTCACTCATATCAGAAGTCAGTTTCTAAATTTTTTTTCTCTGGCCTGAAATATGTTTTGGCTGCAGGCGAGGCTAAGTTTCGGGGCAAGATCATCCCCATTCCGGCGAGTAACTGTCACGCATCGTGGAACTTCGCATTTCCCCTTCTTTAACCAATTCCATTTCCAATTGCCTACCTTATTCTTTTTCCAATATAATCCAAAATATCGACACTTCCTACACTCCTCTTGCCCCATGTTGGGCGCCACTTTGTTGCCGGCACGAGGAGATGAGTGGGACGAAGTAGGAATGAGAAAATGATCACTAAGAAACGGAATGGACTAAAACGAGAAGAAAACAGAAATGGAAAGAAATCTTTACGGGGCACAGCTGAAATCACCGAATGGAAGGGATCTTATCATAGCTGTCTGAAAAGTCAAGGCCTATATCCAAGTGCTCTTTGAATTCTGCAAGAATTCCATAGACTCTTCCCCACTGTATATTACATCTATATCTATGTTTTGGCCAGCGAATTGTTTTGTTGTTGAATACAAAACCTCTGATAGGCTAGCAAACATCGCCAAACTGCCATATGACGTGATTGGGATATCGGTTCCATCGCCATCGTCAACGACATCGCTTCGTCGGTCTTCGTCGTTGATTTTTGTATACACAGAGAGATTCAAGACCGCTGCCACCTTAAGCTGGACTTTAGCGGTGATAGACAATGCATTAACATGGCATGTTGTTTGTAGGTTGATCTGTGGCGCTAGTCCAAGATAAATGCCACGCCGGTCGCTCCGGCCGGCCAAACTAAACACTGTTGGTTTGGCGTTCGAAAACAAAAACCATGTGGTGCAGTGTGATTGTCTTGATGACTTGGCTATACACGCAAGACTTGCATTACATAACATAATCTATTAATGCTGCTATAGGCTAACTTTTCTTTCTTCTAATTAAGATCCAAATTTATCGTGGGACTTCCGTGAAATATCTTTAATTTTTTTTTGGGCTCTCGTTCGAAATAAGATTGCGTGTATGTTGCAGCCTGTGTATAACTCATGAGAACCATATGATATCCGAGAGGATGGAAGCTGTCATTTAGAGAAAATATTCGTCACTATTTATAGAAAATAGTTGCGTGCCAAACCAACACTATCTTCTTAAAGGTAACAATTCATTTATTTTGAAAATCTCGAAAATTCACTAAAGCCTCTCTTAAAGTGTGAGAAACATAATTCGTAGACACAGACGCCTAAGCGCGTGTAGCCTACTTTTAATGGCTACATCGCATGGAAGACCAACACCATAATGAAATCGATTAGAGGATGAACTTAAGAAATATTGGACCAGACGATGCGATGACAGAAAGAGTTTTTTTTGATAGAGAGTGTGAGTGCAAGAGAGATGTGGAAATTGTGATAGCGTGAGCATCAGGTGTAAATTGTTGGCATCACCTCTATAAGATGGAGGGTGATTTTGTGGCACGCAAATTATCCATTATAGTTTTTGACATGGATTGGGAATTATTAGATGAGATAAGAAAGGTGCAATGTTGTCTTTATTTTTATTAATTTTCGACTACATACACAAGAAATCTACTCATATTGTTTACTAAATCTTTATTGGTCCAATTAAATTTTGAAAAAAAGACACTAGGTCACTGCAACGAGGTCTTAAGTTACAAGAAAACTCAAGGGTGGTTAAAAGAGTATTGAGAAACGTAATGGCATCTCTACTATATGGGCCATCATCATGGCTTACTACGCGGCTTGCCATCGCATCGTGCAGATGGGGGATGGCGTAAGTGTGCTGTAATGGCCAGGGATGGCATTGGTGTGGGATTTTTGTATTAAAGAACAGTGGTATAGTGAAACACGTTCAATTCAATTCCATTGTATTTTAGTGGGTACCCAATGTTCATCCCTATCGGGAATTAAATTTCCCGGGGAATTTTTTTTTTCGGAAAAGGCCAGGAATTTCGTTCCGTTTTTGCTTTTAATTTGTTCCTCTGGTATTAAGAATAACGTAAAAGTGAAAAGGGAGCGACTATCCCAGTAATTTTTCGACTAAGAGCACTTTCCCTGAGAAATTTATAATTTGACTTAAGATTAACTTGCAAATAATATGATACAATGGCAAAATGTTAGAAATGTTGGCACATATGTTGCCTAACGTTATACAAATCGGTTGATTTGATTCCTGTTGAGTTGTTCCTTCCCGGTTGTCAAATGGCCGTGGTGCTTAGCAAATGTTAGGTTGGTTGTGACATTAAGCCACGATAGCAGATAGCTTATCCAGGTTTAGTGGAGAAGTTAACTGCTTCGTCGTTGATTGCTGCAACAATATCCTCGTTCAGAATTTACATTACGGACAGGTAGCTTGGCTTGGGATGTCTTGTCTTTTTTGAGTGGTCATCCGCCTTCTCATCAATTGGTTGCGGTGGTTACTGGTACTGGTTGATGATTTGTAGATAGTTCGTATAGGGCTTCTAGCTGCTGTAATGTTTCGGTCTCTGTCGGCTGAAGAAAAGTCCGGTGGAAATTTTCAGCATTTTCCTTCAAAACAGTTGGAGGTTGGAGGAATATACATAGTGTACTGTTTTTGAGTTGCTTGTGTAGTAAGAGTTTAGTTGACTAGCTCAGTTCGATTCTTGTTTTCAACAAGAATTACTGGAATGCCTTGATTACTTTCTTCAACATATCTCTTGAGTTCTTGAGTGCGGTTTTGTCTCTTTAAAGTTGATGTCTAGGCACTTGGCCTTGCGTTTAATTTGTAATTCATGCCTAGAAAGTTATCAAGAGAGTTGCTATTTTCTATTTAGGAACAACATAGCTGAAAAAAGTGTTGAAAGTTGAGGAAAAACGTCAAAAGTTGCGGAAAAAGTTTGGAAAAAAATGTCTTGGTCGCAAATAAATGCGCGGAATGTTGTGAAAAATGTGCCGTGTTTCAAACTTCTTTCACCAGTATTCCGAGCTCTTGTCCAAGGAATTCTTCGCATTTGCCTGGAAGTTCGCAGTATTTCGCATATTTTTCCGTGATTTGTCGATTTGTCCACGCTTTTCTCTGTATTTTTCTTCGCTCTTATCTGCGGTACTTAACGTGATCTTTCATCAGTGTTCTACGCTTTTAACCATTAAAGTCCGAGGTTTTTCACATAGTATATCCATCTGGAGCATAGACAAATAAGTTCGTAGTTTCTCTGACGATTGAACATAACACATACATACAGTAGTCCATGTGAGAGTGATGGAATAAAAACGTTTAAAGTCGAATAAAAATGAGTGAAAAGTTGAGATGAAAACGTGAAAAGTCGTTGAAAAAGTGTGGGATACTTCAATAAACGTGAGAGGTTCGAAATATATCCACAGAATTTGCTCATTTTTTAGCGACATTCGATGGTTATCTCCATGGTTTTCTTCTATTTTCTTTTATTTTCTCAGGAGTATTTAACGGATTTTTACACGGTACTGACCGTTTTTTTTTCATGACTTTCTATGCTATTTTCCACTTTTTTCCGCAAATCTTAACACTTATTTTTCAACTTGTTACCGTGACTTTTTACGCTTTTTTAGGTGACTTCTTTTGGTACTTTGAATTTCCACTGTATTTTACGCTATCATTCGCGGTACTTAGCGCACTATCCTGGTACTTCCTATGCTACTTTCCGCGATATTCCTAGATATTTAACCAGTATTGAGGGCTTTTTTCTATACGGTACTCTACGCATATTAACTATGACTTTTAACGCTTTACTCTTCACAATTTTATTCCCTTTTTTCCGCGGTATATTAATCTTTTTACCTTAGTACCAAATGCTATTTTCATATCATCGTTTGCTATTTCCGATTGTTCACCAGTCTATCCCCATTTTTTAAGGTCTTACGAGCATTTTAATACGCAACCTTCACACTTTTTTAGCGACTTTCGAAGCTTTTTTCCGCGACATCAAATGCTTTAAAGGTGGTATACTAATCTCTTTTTTCATGACTTCCCATGCTAGTTTCCGTGGTATATCACAAACTTTCACCAGTGTTCTGCCATATTTCACCAGTATTTCTCGCTTTTGTGCTATTAAAAGCCTTTTCCCGCGGTACATAGCACATTTTTATGAATTAGCCGACCCATCACTCAATTAATTTTTATTTTATTTTTCAGAAAATCACCGATACTTGTCTGAACTTAGATTTGTATGATGGTAATTATTCGCTCTTTTCAGCAACAGATGTCGCTAGTATATGTGTGTAAGAGCTCAACTACTAAGTTCATTCTTCATTTAGGGGGTGACTCCCCCAACAACAACTTGTTCATCAACTTCTGTCGTGTTGGCGGATTTCTGTAATGTGAACAAACCTTAATGTGAATCCACCTTAATATCTTGGGTTTACGGATTTGACATTTCATGTGTCAGTGAATTTGACATTTCCAACTGTTTTTGTTTTCTGGAATTTGAATTCATTGTTTTAAACAATTTCGGTGTAAAATATTTAAATAATTTATAGCCAGTGCACATCTATGCAAAAAATTCTTTCGTTTGATATGTAATTTGGTTTCTTATTTGATGAAATTTTACTCGGAAGTCGCATCGGTTGTAAAGAACCTTCAGGTTTTCTGGTCTTCTTACCTGTTCGTAAGTACGATTTTCTTTCAGAAATGAAAATTTTTTCTTTTATTGCTTCAAATTACGACTTTGGTTCGTGGTTCAACTTAACTTTTTTTTTCCAAACTTTAGAAATTCGGCTCATGTCGTCCTTGGCTTTTTTCCAGAATTGAATGAAATTTTCACTCCTTTTCATTTTCAATTACCTTCATGTTCTTCATTTAAGACAGTCAGACGAAGCCTTTGATCTTCTTTTATTGGTTTATTTTTCATTTGTCATCAAATCACTCATTTAATTTTATTCTCCACCACAATTCCATGGCTTAGGATTTATAGGATGTTTGTAGAGGGAAATTAGGTACAAGTGTACTAGCCTTGGTGTTTTAGGAAAAATTCCGAAACCCAACAATTTTAATTTTCCTAAAAACTGAATTCCTCTCCTAACTACGAATATCGAACAGAGCAGCACAACAGACCACAAGAGAACACACTCCTCCGATTTTATCTATAGATTGAGATTCCATTGATACTTATCATTCACATTAAAAACAAAATCAACGCATTTCTATTTATAGCTAACTGAAAACGCATAACATTATCTCCTTGAAATAATGCCGAGTTTCTTTCCCTCAATGAAATGGTCTCTTCTATCTCTTTCACCCTCAGTTATTGGAATTACTCTGTGAAGAATTGAAAATGTCACTCCATCTGTCACCACGCTATAAATCCTCTTCAACTTCAATTTCCAATGGTGCTAATTTCGTCATCTGATTTGCATTCAATTAACATCGTATCGGTCCTCCGCCAACGTCGACACACGGCCGACCGACGGACGCGACGTCAACGAGGTGCGAAAATATATAATTGCAATTCGTCCCGTTCGAGAATCCATCTATCAGATAAAGCCGACCGAAGCTGACTTTTGTATTCTGTTCGAGCGCATAGATTGATAGATTGTCTTAACCATGGTGCATGGTGGTGACAGCAAAACCTCGATGATGCGTTCTCTTTGTTCCTCGCACTGACATCATCACAACAATCTCCCTGGAATTAGCTTTATGAACATACATACGAGTATGTTCCGGAAGTAGGTACACCTTGGGTGGGGTTGATTTTGAATTTTCTACATGAGGGATTCAAACCCCTTATAGGCAAAGTGAAATTCATTATGGGCATTCAATGCCTAATTTTGTATTAGTTTAAGTTGACTGCCATTAATAAAAATCGAATACGTTGCCATTACTACAACGAATATAAGCTAATATCCGGTGGGGGCGGCTTCTAACTCACCCACTTCCCATGTTGATTTTTTTCCGATAAAAACGTCAAGTCATTTTGGTCGATTTGGCAGAAGAATGTGCTTCTTCATGTGGCTGTCCTATGGGTCTGGGTTCTGGGAGTAATATGTGCTTTTGAACCCTCAAAGCAGATGGCATATATGTATAGTAGAACAGCTTTCAAGGAAAACCAGGTCAATCGTTTGGTTCGTATAGACATTAAGTCGAGTCATTGTGATAAGCAAAGGGCAGTCATCCAAAATTTAACCAACATGACAAGCACATTTTTTCGATGTTATATTTGAAAGGGGGGAGTATTTACAATTTGTATGTAACCAACATCTGCTTTAAGTTGATCCCCTATTTTGATTTCTTGTTTCCCTTCAAACCCACACCTAAAACTAAAACCATTTTGTTCAGCTTAAGGTTATGAATGAATTGATTAAAGTTTCAATTAATCACGTGAGTTTGACAGAATTATTGGTTAGCATTATTATTGCCTATCGAAACTTATCAAAACGGAAGTAGGTATTCCACGTTTTTTTTTTATTTCTTATTTGGGGGAAAAACCGTAATCTAAAAAATGATCTAAAAGACCCAAATGACAAAAAAAAAAAAAAACGTTAGCCCATCCTACTGAAAAAGTTCTAACTGAATTCAACTCAAGAATTACAATTTTTTAGTACTAAAAAAGAAAGTAATTGTAATTTTTCATGCATTTTTATGATTTTCCTGACATTTCTCCTTTGAAATCATATCTCTTGTGACTTTCACTACAAAATTTATTATTTATTTTCATAAAAAAGTTCTTTAGCCACACATACGTATTTCTCCTTTTAAACTCTTCCAATTTATTAAATTTAAATGTTTCTTCCAACACAATTTCGACATTGTTTGTTTGTTTTGATTTTTATGTTTTTCATTGATTAACAATTGATATTTATGAGTACGCAGACTGGATTGCGTATCTGTTTCTTGTAAAAACAACGTCCTGTCTTTTTCGCACGAAGCTGATTTAAAGTACTAAAAAAAAGAAAATAAATGAAAAAGCATATGGGCTTTAATAATAATTTTAGTACTATAAATCTTTTTATTCAAGTTCTTTTGGAAACACAATAACCCTTATTACCGATGTCGTATGTACTAAAACGACGGCCTGAAAACTAAACGCTCTAGAAGCGACAATTGGTGTTTTAGTACAAATGTAACTTCTGCATTCTCTTTGCTTTTCACTTGTCTTCCCATCTTGCTGTGAAATGTTTTACTAAACCGTCAATTGTGGCCTCTAGATCCAGTCGTTTTCTTGTCGTTTTAGTACAAACGACATCGGTAATAGGAGTGTATATTTTTGAGTCTTCCATCTGGATCCATTGACAAAGAAGTTTTTTTGACATACAAATGTTCATGTGAGAATCACGGAACACCGCTGAAAAAACGTATGAAAAGTTGAAGAAAAACATACAAAGGTTGGTGTGCGATATGCCTCAGAAAAAAAGTGAGTGGTTACGTTACAAATCATATGAGCGGAATTTCGGGAAGAAATACGTCTAAAGTCGTTAAAAACTGCGGTAGGTATTTCAAATTGCTTTTACCAGTTCTCCGCGCTTATAAAAAGTTTCTTGACGAATATTTTCCGTAACTTTTTCGCTTCATCCTGCGCCTTTCCACGCATGTCTATCGTTTTTTGTCGCCGGATTTTATTCTTTTTACCTTGGTATTAAATGCTGTTTTCATGCCTTTATATGCTTTTTTCTGCTGTATTCTGCGATCGTTCAGTAGTATTTCCCGATCTTTACGCGTATTTTTTGGCGGATTCTTACGTTTTCTTTGCGGTTTTACACGTTTTTTTTTCCCGCAGCATTGTAATAATTTTTTTTCATGAATTCCCACGCTCCCAAAATCTTTCACCAATGTTCAGCGATCTTTAACCAGTAGTCGCCGAATGATATTTTTTACTGTATTTTGCGATTGTTACCGCTTTTTGTGTTGTATTCCATGTTATTCCACGATTCTTTCTGCTGTATTTAACGTTTTTTCCGTAGGTACTTCTATTTTTTGCCAAAAATGCAAGAATAATGATCTAAAATATCAAATGTTGTCAACGTTTTTTTTTTAAGCAAAGTCTCCTAAAGATGCTTCAGTACGTACTTTTCTTCATGCCTTCGACAATGACCATTTCTTAACCTCCCATTGGAAGCTATTGTGATATGTCAAAAACATTTCTCGATGTTTTAAGGCCATTAGAGTTTAAATCAAGGGCATACGCAAGGAGGGAGAGGAGGTGTGTGGTTGACCCCCTAAACTTCTTATGCTCACACAATTTCTTATATTTGTTCTATAAAATTCCGGAATGAGTTTGACCACCCCTGATTAAAATCCTGCGTATGCCCTTGGTCTAAATCGTCGTTTTTAGAAACATGTGTGTGTGTGTGTATTTGACCTTTTTTTCGTTCACCATATTTCGAGAAGGAATCAAGAACAAGATATCAATTTCGGAGGGTAAAGATAGCCAGACTCACGATAACTCGAATCGGGTGAGCGTCAATTAAGAATTAAGAGGCCAACCCATAGAATTCGTCACGTCCGTTCCGTCAGCGAATCCGTTGTCGATTAAGTTAAAAGTTTGGCTACTTTTTCCGTCGCGTCCATTCTTATGGGTTGCTTCTCATACGAACGTGTGTATTTTATCAAGCTGTCAGTTGAAAACGTCGACGTAACGCACGCGACGGATAGTATGGCTCCTTTATGACGGATCAAGCATTGCATATACCCAACCCCGAACGTACCCCAAATCCTATAGTGTTACCAAGCATGGGGGTTGTAGGGGCCAGCATGTTCCCCCAAACATATCTCAACTTTGCACCGGAGGAGTCTAGTTGGCGTGCGTTGGACTATACCTCCTCCTTTTTTTGAGCATTTCTACAAATAGGTCGCTTGTGAAGTTCTAGATTTTTTTGTTTTTTTTTAAGAAACCATTTCTACGATTTTCTGTAAAATTTCGTGCGCAGTGTTTACGTTTTTAACTTCCGATATAGGTACTATATATCAAGCTATGAATTCGTACAAAAAAAAAGTTGAGTTCACAATCAAACATGACATTACGATGATAGAGAATGAGAAAAAAGTGGGTCCGACAATTCTGTCTGTCTGTCTGTGTGTCTGTATGTATCAGAGACCACAGCCTAAACGGATGGGTCGATTTACTTCAAACTTGGTATGTGGCGTTTTTTGAAGACTATCCCCAGACGTTTTTTTGAATTTTTTTTTGGACCCCAAATACGGTACCGGTTTTAGAAAAACTCATTTTGCTCAAAAAAGATGCCTACGATTTTTATTAAAAAAATCATGGTCATTTTTTGGGTAAGGTCTATCTTTAAATGGAAACCATTTTTTTCAAAACCGTTATTAATGGTACCTGCCATAGAACCGTTTTTTTAAATTCTGATTTTCCCCTTCATAACTCAATCAATTTCAACCATTTTTTTACATGAATGCTTTTAAGTTGCCGTAATAACATTTAGTAAAAAAAAAATTCAAAAAATATTTTTTTGGATTTTTAAAAAAATTTTAATTTTTTTTTTTTTTGAAAAATTATTGTTTTGAAAACTACTCAATATTTTTTTTCAAAATTTAGTTTTTAGATGTTGATAAATAATATCTTAAAAATGACGTACCAATTTTTTTTTATAAAAGTCCTTGCAAAATTTTATATAGAAAAAATAGTTTTTTTAGAAAACGGTTCTAAGGATTTTCAAAATTATTTTCTAAAAATGTATCATTGTAGAAGAAGTCAGATTGCATACTTCGTTTTGAGTTAAAATTCATTAAAGAAGCTGCTTTAGTCATTTGAAAATCGAATTTTATGCTTTTTTAATTTTTTTTCAAAAACTGCATTTACAATTGTTTAATTAAAAAGCCTTATATGCTATATGTATAGTAACTTTATTTATAAGAGCAAGAACGTGAGATACATTCGTGTAATTTGTTTAATAGAAATTCAAGATTTGTTCCATAATTGTTCCACTTCTTCAGAAAAATTTAATAGCAAAATAGTACTTGTCTTATAAGTAGTTGAAATTTGCTTTAAATGTGATAATGATAACGAAAGCTCCTTAATGGTTGATTGTATTTGAAAGCTGGTGGTCTGTATTGGGTCCCATTCGAATTTGGTTCATTTCTGACGATGAAAACCAATAGAAAATATCAAAAGTCCTAAATTTGAAGTCGGTTGTTTTTCTTTTGATAGATTTTGTTTAAATTTATACCCGGAAATAATGGACGCTTTTAATGATTATTTTGAACAAATATAAATTAACCTGCTTTCTGATTCTCTTCCTAAATTTCTGTCAATATCAAAATTTTAAATCCAAAATCAAGAATATTACTATAATTTGTTTTTTATCCAAGAGTCATGTCATAAGCACATTTATTTCCACATCAAATCCGCCCACAGGCCACCAGCCAACCTTTTCATTTGTTAATCCAATAATTGCTTTTTAGTTGTGCTGATATTCTCAAAAGAGAAATGCTAGCAAAAATCATTCAAACGCAGTGCAATATCGCATTACAGCCCACGGCAAAGAACCAAAAAAGAATCCACCAACATTTCGCATATAAAAATAGATCGTTCCCCTCCCCCTGCCTCCACGCATGATTAATAGCCAACTCACTGGCTCATTTGTGAAGCGATTAACTTTTATGCACATGTCTAATGTACACCAGCTTCGCCCACACTCCCTACACTCTCCTTCCATATCCTGATCCTGATGACTGAACAGAGATGAAAATCGCTAGAAATAATAATTACCATGAAGCTCATTAATATCACTCGTAGGTACATTTTTGTGTGCGTTCCCGGTTGATACTCGTACATTGGCAGATGCAATGAGTTTCCTCATTTTTTTTTGACAGAACATAAACTAAGAGAGTGTGGGTGTGATATTATGGTGGGGAGACTAATGCTCAACGCACTGTCTCATATATCTCAAGGCGTTGATAATTGATGAAGTAATCTTGCAAAGAACATTCTTTCCTTGAATCGGTTATATAAACTTTGACATTGAACATGAGAATATGGTTAAACGTCAACGTCACAACTGTCACTTGGGTCATTTTTCACACTCTTCTGCATTTTTGCTTTAAGCAGAATGACTATGAGCTTAAGCATTGGTGAGTTGTTGATGATCCACTATACTCCCCACAGACGCAGATTTTCTTCACTTCACGGCTCCATCCGCACACATCATCAGACGAGACGGTCGCTGCCTTTACCACACTGACAGTTGTCTGACAGTTGACAGTTCTCGTCTCATTGTGCGGTTAATTAATGACGCAATCGAAAAAGTTTACTTTTTCGGCCTTTATCTTTGTTTTTTTTTTTTTTTTGATATTTTAGGGGAAAAGTGTTGCTGATTGTGCAACATCACCACAATTAATGGAAGGAAATTGTTTGGTTCTAGAATGAGAGGAAGGTAGGTAGTTGGCTTTAAGCCTTCAAGCTAACAAACAAAAAAAGCCTATAGTGTAGCCCATAGTTGCATGTAGTTCGCCCATCGTCAAAACAGCATTCATTTGCTCACCAAATTGGTTGTCGTCCGTCCGTCCGTTCCGTAGTCGTTTGTTGTTGGTGTCGGATGTGCAGAGGACATACATTATGGTTGTGTCGAGAAGATACTATCGTGCCCATCACTTTGCCACACAATCCACATCTAGTCGACAGGCTCTGATTAATGGACTTCCAGTTCGCATTTGGTATATAGTACCTACTCCCGGCCCCTAATGTGTGGTTTTACCAAGTGGAACATATAACCAAGAGGGAGAGAGAGCCAAAGGCACAAAGCTGCCTTTTGAAGATACCCAGGGCATTGATGACGACGATGACGATGACGATGACGACGACGACGTCGACGAAAATGGAGACAACGGTCTATGACTTTATTTGCCAAGGAGGCGCTTTGTAACATTCGAGAGACCAACAAATGGGAAGTTCTTCTTTTGGTTCAATTTCAGACTTCATTTGGGATTCTGTGATATTTTTCCCTAATGAGTCATGAAATCAAAAAAGTTTCCTTTTTTATTATTTTTTCTTGTTGTTTGGGAAATCGCAGTTTTATGTCTTATAATATGGAAAACCATTGCGCCGCGCCGCAGCGCCGACACACAAGAGTGGTGAGAATATACGTATAGGCAGACATGGGCCATAAGGTATTTGCTCATTTTGCGAGGCAACCAACCGCTGCCTTTACCACTCAGCCAGCATCTCTCATATGCATTGGACGTGCTATTAATCACAACGATTTTGACACCACAATTAAAATCGCTCGTGACATTATGGCAATAGGAAGATTATTATTATAGAAAGAAGGGAGGAAGTCGATGCCAAAGATGGCTGATGTTGTTGTTTAAAGATGACGATGGGCGGCTGGAAGGTAGTTAAGTCTAAAGTCGGAAAGGTAGAAGTGGGCTATGATTGCTCCTCAATATGGGAAAAGGTTTCTCTATATTTCTCTATCTTCAATGATGTAATTTCTAAAGATGTTTATTGCAGAAGAGTTGAAATTGGTTATTATTTTTATTGAAAAACTGACAACGTGGCAGTTTGTTGAAGAACCAGGTGTCATATGGTTCAAATGGATTTTTTTTTTTATCAAATTATAGTTGCTTGGATTTGATAGTTTCAAAAGAAATTTACGAGAAATATTTAAAAATGGAATTTGGTGCACTCTGGACTAAGCTTTCGGAGACAGCAACAGAGGTTCTAGTTCTATGCAGTTTCCCTAAACCCTACCACCCTACACGTTCGGAAGTAATTTAATCAAAAGGTGTGTCGGAAGACAGTGAAGTAGCACTAAAGTAGGCTCAGACCATCCTTGATGTGCAGTAAGTTCTATGGGAGACGTGAGTAAGCCTTGACGTGGTGGACGGGCTTACGGTGACTAATACAATGAAACTTAGAGCTATGTGATCAACGGTAGCGTTACTAGTCGGATGAACTACTTGATGTAGTGGTAATCCGGCCTCCCTTCCTTGGCGTTATTGAAGGACCTGGCCTTCCAGATTTGGGGCTCCGACTACTGCTGGTGTAACTGGCCGACGCACGTAGGAGTGAAAAGTTATGAACCAACTTCAAGATTCGGTTATGGATGATCACAATGTTGAGGACCCTGGCCTGAACAGTGAATTTCGGATCCGTACATGGTATTTCTGGACCATGTGCAGACTAACAAAGCTGATATAACAGCCTTGTCGTAATCAGTATTATTGCCAAATTGAAGAACACGCTGATCTTTGCTTACTCTACTCGTACAATAGAGGAGAAATATGACGTGATAAAGCATTTTACAGAGTTTTCAAAGAGATGTCCGAATTACGACGTCAAAATTGTTTTTGGTGACTTTAACGTCCAGATCGAAAGGGAGAGCATCTTTGATTCGACGACGGTTGGAGAACAAAGCCTGCACGCAAAACTTCCAAAAATAGAATCAAGCTACTGATACCTGCAGCTCAATATTTTAAGGGAACTTGGCGGTCTTCAGATAAAATAACTGTTAACCAAATTGATCATGTTGCTCTAGACGGTAGGCCTGGTTGCGTTCCGAGGGGCCAACACAGATTTAGATCAGAGTATCTAGATTTTGGATGTGGATATCCATGGTGGGCGCCCCACGCGCAGCGAAGATAGGATATTATGAAGAAACTTGAAATTGGAAAAGACTGCTAGAACGTTTGCTGACCGCATGTCCCTCAATCTTTTGGAATACCCAACAAACATCAAAAGTGCCACCTCCAAAGTTTCAAAAAACTGCTAAAGCGAAACTCCAGGTTTGATGAGGAGTGCCGACTAGCGACTAGGAACATGCAACCAAGGACGAGGAATGTAACATGTGAGTCGATTTAGCAGCCTAGGACCAGAATGTGTTGAAAAGAAGAGAATCACATCGACTTGCTTCGAAGAAAGAAGAGGTAACATGAAAAGCAAGCGGTCGAATGTATTGATGCTACGGCCAGAAGGGGTAATGCTCGAAAGTTCTATCAATGGATGAATCTACCCAAGGACATCAGCCCAGAATAGAAGACTGCCATGATGAAAATGGATATACCGTAGGCGACACGCAATCGCTGTTGATGATCTGAAAAGACCATTCTTCCAAACTGCTTAATGGTGAAGACATCCAACAATCCGCTGTTATGCAGAATAACTCATTCACTGTTGACAAAAGAAGTTAGAACAGCGAGATCAAAACATAAATTGCATAAGACTGCTGGTTCGGGTGGCCTGCCACTCAAACTATTTAAGGCAGCGAAAGATAACTTGGTCAGGAGCATACAGCAACTCATTTCTAGAATTTGGTCGGAGGAAAGTATGCAAAATGAATGGAAACATGGAATAATGTGCCCAATCAACAAAAAAGCGAGGATCTGGACTGCAACAACTACAGTGGTATTATCAGTCTCCTCAACGTAGCATATAAAATTCTGTCCGCTATTTTGTGTGTGCGCTTACAACTTTTTATCAACGACCTGACCAGGCCAAACCAGTGTGGCTTGAGGCGAGGGAAATCAATCAACGATAAGATTGATACTCTACGGAAGATCCTTTAAAACAAAAAAACAAGAGCATCTCTTTATCAACTATACAGTTGGTCCACTGTGCATTGATGGAGAGTGGAGAAGAAGATACAAAAAAGGAACCTACAGGCTCAAGAGCGACATCCAAATTGTCAAAAAGCCTAAAATACAGCGATTGAGATGGCTGAGTCACTTTAAGCGTATATGGACACTAACCCACCAGCCCGACGAGTCTTCGCATCCAACCTTCATCTCAGGTGACACGATTAAGTTGTGGACGACTTCAACCAACATGGTGTGCCCAACTGGTGGCAACTAGCTAGGGACCGGGCTGGTTGCAGAGGTTTGTTGGTTGAGACCGATATCCACCTTGGATTGTAAGCGCTATCTTAAGTAAGTAAGTAAAATGAGGATGTATACTTCCCACCTTCATCTACGATATAGAATACAGAAAATTGTTTGATTTGCTAAAGCTTTTTACTAATGAATATAAATGTCATGCACAGTTATTTTTGAGTGAACAACAATCCGATTTCTTCTCTGTAAAATCCACTAAGCCTCAAGGCGGTTTTAAAATTCCGTAATTCCTGGCATATTTTCACCATCAGAAACCCAGAATTGAAAAATAACAAAATAGCATCAATCACCGGCGGCGGCAGCGGTAGTGGCTGAAAATAAGCACTATAATTCGCAACACCTTAGAGCGATTACTCTCAAATTTATGCCATAACATTTCCCATTTGATTAACCAAACAATTTTCCTGCTGAACACCTGCAGGTGATCCCATCATCCAAGCAAACGAAACTCCGCACATTGGACGCTCACAATAAATCTATTCCTGCACTGCATCAAATCAAAATCACAACTTTACACACAGAACACAGAAATACCTGCTCGGTTCTTGCCGCAAGGATGTTTCTTCTTCTAAATTTGCTCCTTTCGTTGAATTCGCAGTCTGCGATTAGTCTTTTCCCAGTCCCCAGCTATTCTGCTACATTTTGTTTTTGCCATGAAGTTTCTGCGGTACTTACCCGATGTCTCGCAGTGCAGCTGATGATGCACCACTAACTGTTTATGCGGTGGAGTATAGGTTCTCAAACTCAATCCTGAGGATGATGTCTGTTCCAAGAATTTAAGCTCTTCTCTCTTATCTCGGTATTATTTCATCGCTATGATATCTGTATCCAGAGTTTGGAGTTGCATCAGGTCACAATTAGTATGTTAATTGCTAGAACTGGTATAGAGTTGTGGTACTACTGCTCCATTTAACTGGCATCTCATGGAGAACTTAAGTTGCAGTTGATTGAAATTCACTCTCAAGTAAATAGGAACTTTTTGCACTAATGTCGTTTCCCACAGGCTCTCTTTCAAAGTTGTTACTCTGACTGACCTCAAGGCACATTCGCCATTTAATCAAACAATTTCGCTTTAATTACGTAATCTGGGGATATCCATTATGGTGGCCATAGAATGGAACATGCACATAATGCTCTGCGGTTCTACCTTGGATATTATGATTGTGGCATGAAACTTCGTGTGTGGCTAACGCATTTGCATCTCTTGGCATCATCAAAATTGAGATACATTTTGATGCGGTTACTTCAGGAGTTTGTGTAAAATTTGTAGACATTCATTTCTGTGCAGTTTTTGAATTTACCTTCATTTATACGACCGCTTGAGGGTAATTTGTTTGTTTAAATAATGGTGCTCATTTATGTTAAGCGGCTAAGTTGCTTCAAGGATTAAATTGAAGTCAAATTTCACCAGGCTTTTGTTTTTTTTTTTGTCAAAAATGACATTCGTTGAGAAACTTCTTAAAATGCTTAAAACGACTACAAAAATAAAGAAAATATAATTTAATTTTTGGTTATAATTAAAAACGTGAGATTTTTTTTTTGTAAAATCTATCAAAAACAAACAAAGCAAAATGTTTAATGTAATAAAACATTATAATTTCAAAACTATGGAATATATAACCAGTTATCTGACCAGTTAAAGATAAACACTAAAACTTTATATACAAAATGGTTTTAGCCGATCATAATCTGTATTCAACGAAAGCAAATCAAAGAAAACAACAGCTCTGTTCCACTACTGGAGCAATTCATAATTTAAATGCAAGAAGCCATGTACTACTTGCTGGAGCAATTTGTGATACTTACCGGAGCAATCCACGACATGCATGATACGTACCGAATAAATCAGTATACTTCTTGAGTAATCTGTGATACATATTAAGGAAAACATTATACACTTATACATACCGCTCCTGTATTACCGGACAAATCTAAACGAAGCCAACCGTGATACATACAATCCTCGAAATATTCCAGGGCAATACCTGATTCATATTAGCGCAACGTGATACTAAGTACGAAATAATTGGTAAACAAAAACTTTATCAATAATAGAACCGATGATAATAAAGAAGACATCCGTGTTACAAAACATGATAATTACTAAAACAATCTGTGATATATTCTGACGTACTCTGTGATACTTACCGAATTAAACCATGATATCTGCCGAAGTAATAAATGTAATATCTGCCGGAAAAACAATGAAATACCAGAGCAATTCGTGATATAAACTGGGGAAAGGTGTGATACTTCCTGGGATAATCCGTTATACTCTCTCAGAAAATCCGTAATACTTGGTATAGGGACCCATTAAAAAATAAACTGTAAAACCATTAAACTACCAGTGTAATGCGTGATATATATGGTAAAACTATGATGCTAACTTCTTCTTACTTTAGCAGTCCATGTTACATACCCGGGCAACCCGTGATATGTAGTGGTGAATTTTTGACATCCATGATAGTTACTAAAAGCAATCCATGATATTAAACTGAGCCCAACCGTAATTTGTGATTGTGTGTGTAATTCGTGAGTCAACCCGAGTGGAAGAATTCTTGACATATTCCGGGGTAATACATGTCTGGGCAAATCGTGATACTACGGAATGATTGGGAAAAAAACTTGAACAACTCTTTATACCTAAAGGAGCAATCCGTGATATGAACTGTTATGAACTGGACCGTGTCAATACCAGAAAAGTAAGTGATGTATACCTTGGTATTAAAAAAAGCATATCCGTGGTACAAATCATTATATTTACAATCTGTGATACCTACTTAGGTAACATCTGACACTTCCCGATGAAAGCTAAGGTACTTACCGTAGCAAAATATGTAATGTTCAACAGGAGATGCATGAACTAACCAGTGCGATTCGTGATAAGTACTGGAGAGAGCTGTGATACTTACTAGAGCAATTTGGGCAATATTTTCCAGCGGAACTATTTTATTACTAAACGTATTCGTGATACATATATAGGTAACTTATCATATTTACTGGACCAATACATAAATGGGCAACCTATCATACTTCCTGGACCAATTCATGATACTTATTAGGGTAAGCCTTGAAACTATCAGAGAAATTAATAATATATGCTGGAGCAATTCATGCACCTTACCAAAGCTATCCGTGATATATAATAGGGGCAATCTGTGACATCCATCCAACGAACTACGGAATGATCGTTAAATAAAAAAAAAAATTGAGGAACACTTTGTGTTAATAGGAGAAATCCGTGATATTGACTGGGACATGCCGTGACAATGCCAGAAGAATCAGTGATAAACACAAGAAAAAACGCATGGTATTAAAAAGAGCAGTGATAATACATAGCCATAGCCATGATAGAAATCATGATATTTACTGATTCAATCTGTGATACCAACGGAGTTAATATCTGAAACTTTCCGACTTATGATACGTACTGCAGCAATACATGTAATATTAACCAGAAGAGCCATGAACTGACCAATGTGATAAATTCTATGAGGAACTGTGATATTAACCCTAGCAAACCGGGTAGTACTTTTCGGCTCAACCATTATATTACTGGAGGTATTCGTGTTTATGTTTTGTTATAATCGGGTTACCTATCATACTTACTGGCCCATTTAAATATACTTATCGGGGTAACCCGTGATACTTACTGAAGCAACCCGTGATATTTACCTTACCAATCCTGGTAATATTTCCCAGGTGGACCTAATCATGATATTTATCGATGCAACACGGGATGCTACTAGAGCAATCTGTGATACCAACTGAGTTAATATCTGAAACTTTCCGACGATAGCTATGATACTTACTGCAACAATACATGTAATATTAACCAGAAGAGCCATGATCTGACCAATGTGATAAATTCTAGGAGGAACTGTGATATTAACCCTTGCAATCCGGGTAGTATTTTTCGGCTCAACCATTATATTACTGGAGGTATTCGTGTTTTATAATCGGTAAGTATGATAGGTAATATAAGTATGATAGGTAATATCATACTTACTGGCCCATTTAAATATACTTATCGGGGTAACCCGTGATACTTACTAAAGCAACCCATGATATTTACCTTACCAATCCGGGTAATATTTCCCAGTGCAACCATATTATTACTGGAAATATTCGTGCCATAGGTTAGGTACTTATTGGACCTAATCATGATACTTATCGATGCAACACGCGATGCAACTAGAGCAATCTGTGATATATGCTGCAGCAATTCTGAAGTGGACTTTCTATTTCAATCTACTCAAATAAACAATTGGATGAATTCACCTTTGAAAGAATAGGTTTTTATGGGGAAGTAACTTCACAAAAAAAAATAATCCATACCCAAACTTGTGTAATTTGGCCACATAAAGTTCTATACTAATGACTTTAAGAGAGAACTTAGGAAACAGTATAAATGAGTCCAATTAATTTTAAAAGACCTTTTTCCTATGTTCTGTCCTGGGTTCTGATTCTGCGTATGTATATGCTTGGACATAATGTTCATTGAACCATTTTGGATGCTTTTGGGCAATTTATTCACGTATCTCTCTTTATTGGACACATAATTTGCACAGCAGCATGTTCACCATCCGTCACTTGACCAAACTATACCTACCACCATCATCAGCCACTCTAAGCTATTCACCTGTGAAATTTTCCCCCAAAACCCGTCAAGCTATTGTCATGTTGTGGGGTCTTGTGCGTGTCGTCCTAATAAATTTCTGTCACAGGAACACACAAATCTCGCGTTTGTTGGAAAATGAGAACAGCGCAATGCACAGGAGAGTAGAATGCAGCATATTTGGTGTATATCCTCTGTTCTGCTGTATGGTGGGTGAAACCTACGCAAATTGCAATTGCAGTGTACCTACTTTTGGTTCATGTCCACATTTCATCGCCTGGTGCTGGGTAATTAAACTTGGAACAGAAAATACAAGCAGTTGCCTGTCCTTCTATTCGATGGTTTGGTTGTGCCCTGTTTTCTATTACGGAACGCGTGACGACATGTGTTCAGTGGATGACATGCTGCCACAGAGCTCTTGTCGGCTGCTGCACTTGTTCAATGAGTTCTTGAACGTTTGCGATGCGAGTTATGGTGCGTGGTGTCGGCATTCGAAAACGTTGAACAAGTAGAGGTTTTGAATTATGTGCGCATTAATTTGATAACATATTTTAATATGTACTAAGCCTCTACTAGTGGACTTTATTTTTAGTTTTTGTGAGGAGCTAGGATACAGCTGTTGCCTAGGAGATACTATAATTATGAATATTATTTCCTTGCATTTGGAATGTGAGGTTGTACTGCATTTTTTGGTTGTGTTGTTAGACAAGAATTTAAAGTGCAAGCGTAGGTTTTTTGTCACAACGAAGGCACTTCTTCTTTCATCAAGGTGGCACCGGAGGAATTCCCCTGGCTGGACTACTTAGAGAACACTATACAGGTACAGGCAACTGCGACATATTCTGTGCACAGGCCGTTAAGGAGCGGTTCTGTTCAGATCTTTAGTTTTGGAGCTTACTAAAAGTCTGGTCTTCCAGGATGGGGCTTGCGCGTTGGGGTAACTTTTTTTACAACGGAAACATAATTTGTTCTGAAACAACAACAAGCCTCGCATACGGATGATCTCAAAGTTGAGGAAACCAGCAAACAAAATGAGGACAACAAATTTCGGATCTGTACGCGGAATGTACAGGCCACGTGCAGCCGAACTTTTAGCTTAGAATCTGGCTACGCTAAGGGCTGACGTAACAGCTATCCAGGAGGTGCGATAGGATGGAGAGGGCATGCGGCAGGGTCAGCGGCTGTTTGGGTGCGGGTTTATGATAAGGGAAATCCTTAGGTAAGAAGTCTTGGGCTTGATCGCGGTAAGCGAGTTCCTGTTCACAACACAATCCGCATCAAGGCAAAATTTGAAAAAGTGACGCTGTTCTCACGCTCTCCACCAAAACAAGGCTAATCCAATCATTGATGAGTTTACGACCTATATGTTTGCATATCGAAATGCTTCCAGTATCTTTGATGTTCGGACTTTCCGGGGGTCAAACGTTAACTCAGACCACTACTTGGTTGCCTCACGAATACGGATATGGATATCAGTTACGTCGGGCAGGTAATGGAAACAAATTTGATGCCGCAAACTAAAATCGCAAGAGACCGCCAAAACTCTTTCTGAGCGCGTTTCTCTGAATCTCTTGGCAAGTCAGCCACCAACACAGGAAGCACAGGTGACCATTGGAGACATTGTCAACAAGCCATTGTCAACATAAGACAACGTATCAGTTGGTGCATTGCTTTAATAATAGCGATTAACTTATCTGGAATGCCTTTCCTGCGTAAGGCAGGAGATTCTCTGTTAACACTGTCAAACGCTTTTTCAAAATCAATGAACAGCCAGTTGAAGTGGTGAACGATATTCGACGCACTGTTCAATAGTGATCCGCAAGGTGTTAATGTGGTCAACACAGGATGAACCAGTGCGGAAACATGCTTGTTCGGCGTCGAGTCTGTCTGCTAGATGTTCCTTTATTCGCTGTAATACAATTTTTGCTGCTATCTTGGCAACCGCAGGCAGAACGCAAATCCCTCTCCAGTTTTCACACTGCCTCAAATCTCCTTCTTTCGGGAGCTTGACGATCATTCCCTTTTTCCACTCCTCAGGCAAGCACTCAGAGTGTCAGGCTCTCGTTATGAGTGGATGCAGTAGCTCACTCGATGTCGTTGGTGCTGCTTGTAAGAGTTCTGCAGGAATACCGTCTAGTCCTACCGCTTTGTTGTTCTTCAGTGTCTAAATTGCGGCAAAATGATGGTCCTTCTTAACGGTAATGATATCAAAAATGTTTCAAACACAAATTTATGTAAAATTAACTCAGCTATTATTTTTTTTCCAACATCTGTTTTGCGATATACCTGAGCCAAATCCCTAATTTTGTGACATTTGACCACATATAACGGTCCTTGTGGTCATCGAAAAGCTTAGAACATTTCTCAGATTATAAACCATCCTATTACCAACCTGTTTACAAAAAATCAGCCTGCTACAAATTTTGTTCCTTGATAAAATCTATTCATCCTGGATTACCTACTAATGGCTTTTTTAATGTGAATCGACTTTAAAGTGGGATTAATTGGCCAACTCAATATTTAGAAATTGTGGTTTATGTAGGTACCCTTACCTTTTCATTACTTCCTACATCCTAGAAGACAACTGGGTATAAAAGATAAACTTTCTAAATTTTTCCTTAATTTTCTATCGCAAAAAATGACATATTTTAAAGTTTGTAGACATCATGGACGGTATTTGGTAAGAAATACAAAAAAAAAAAGAGAAAATATTTAAAATATTCGTCACCAAGAGCATCCGGTCAAGGATAGCATTAATTAAGGCATATCTATTCTCCCAACAAAAAAATTCATAATATTCAAAACTAAATATAAATCTTCAGTCCAACAGTCCCAACAGGAAACCTAAAAATATACTAGCTACAGCTATCTACTGAGAGTGAGAAAAAAAAACATAGTTAGGCAAAGTGGGAGTAAATTCCTTCAGTCCAGATCCCAGACATTGTCGTAAGCTTGCAAACCAGGACAAAGGATAATAAATCATAAAACGAAATTTCCTTCCGCTGCTGCCGCCATCAAAGCAACCATATTCGCCCTCGTAGGTATACATATATATTTTGCAACCATATCATACACATAAGGGCTCCTCCGGAGACTGAGAACATGAATTATCGCGTGACATTACCTCATCTCAGCTCTCAGTAGGGGGCGTGAGTGGAGGTTCATTGCTAGAGAACTCCCAAAAACTATTCGTAGAGGCCCACATTGTTGTCGTCCTTCCAGTTCGTTTTTCTTAGCCATTGGTCAATGTTACACACACACACACGTGTTGTATGGTATGTGGAGGCCCGGTCCGGTGGTGCCTTCATTCTAAGCGCGGGTAATTTACCCGTTATCGCAGTTAAAAAAATGCAGTATGTCATGAATTCATCAGGGCATAAAACAAACACAGGAAGTTGAGGGCGAAGTTGGTGAGAATGTGCAGTGGAATTGAAAAATGTTCTTCATGACCAGAAACAAAGAAAACAACTTTAGCAAGGAAGGTCTGTGTATTGACAATAATATTTTGATTAAACACTCTTATGACCCTCCCGATTCATGACTTAACTATGATTACTTCAGCTGGAATCATTTTTGTACCTAGTTGCCTGGAATTAAGAATCCCACATACGCATGTAGATGGTTTTCACATTCCGTTATCGAAAGCAAAGCATACAGTAGTAATTCAACCAATTTATCAAATCTTCAACTGTATACCTACTATTAAACACTGCAACAACTATCACCCCAAGCTATATATTCTGGCGCCATCTAAACACATCGATTAAAGTCACATAACGCGTAAGACTCATTTACACCTTAAAATAAGTATTCGTGTTTGGAGTTGGCTTTTGGGATGCAAATCTGATCCAAGAAGATTTATAACTACTTTCTCTTGAAAATTGTACCAGCTCTTTGAATTCGAATGGTGTGATGTTTATCCAGGATAAGTTGGTGTTATAGGCATTGAGTGTTTTGTTAAATGGCAGCCCGCAATCCAAATGACTTGACAAAGTGGTCGTGATTCTAGACGACACCAATTTGATTCCAACATTGAACAAGTTTATGGTGGATGCAAATGCAAGCGATTTCTCTGAATCAAGTGGTGACATTTTTAATTATTATAAATAAGAAGAGAAGACATACACCGACCGACACAGGTTCAGGTGTATATTTATTTACTGTTCGTTCTCGCTAATATTTGCTAGAGTTTGAACACTAACTGAATGGTAGTTAAAGGTACTTATCGCTCTGAATTTTTGCCCGTTTCGGTGCATTATAACGAAAAAAATATTAAATACTTTTTTGTTATAATTTTGATTACCTACAAACCATTATGGAACCTTTTTTTCTAGTAAAGGTATGTTAGAAGCCTTTACCGAAAACTTAATGAAAAAATTGGTCTAATCCCTTTAATGTGGAAATTGCTTCCAAACTATTACTTTTTCAAAAAAAAAAGTGCGAAGTACCTACTTTCTTTGTAATAATTTGTTTACAAATAAAATGATGTATCATTTTGAAATTCCTGACAATTTTCAACCGAAATTTGAAGATTTTAATCAAAGGTAAGATGATTTCATTCATATAGTGAAGTGAAATTTCAAACAGTAGATAGCTTCGGAGCCGAAAATTAATAATGGATTTTTGTAGACGGTTCAATTTTGATGTTCAGCACTATTGAATCTGCAGCTACACGCACTTACCTGTTGTAAATGTACTTGCTATTCCAACTTGCAATTTTGCAAAAAAAAATTCTAAACTCAGTATTGACACCATTAAATGTGTCTTATCATTTTCACAAATAATCCTTTGACAAAGCATCTTGTCCACCGATTAAGATTATCATGAAACGATAAAACGCAAACTGAGAATATGTATAATTTAAACCACATTATTTTCATACTTTATTTTAAACCCATTTAGTCTAGGAGCTCACAGCACATTTTGGATATAAGTAATAGAAGAATAAAATGTATGGTATTTTTGGGAGGGTCTTTCGAATGGGTTAAGTACGAAAGCTCGCGGCACAAAATCCCGCTGCATAAAATTTCGCCGCATTAATCCCGCCGCCGTTTCAATAACTTTCTATTTTGCTGTTTAGTCACTCGATTTCATGAGAATCAACAAGAACGAAGGTTTCTACTACGTTTTGTATTTAATACTTTATTTTGGAGACACGAATCCATGAGAATCAACTGGAACAAAGAATGAAACAAATTCGTCGTTCAATTATAGCATATAAGCCAGTGAGTTCTCTGTGAGTTGGTGGTTGTGCCGTGGCATTTGTTGAACAATATAGGTTTGAAAGAGATTTGAAGTTTGAACTTTTGTTTTCCAAAACGAAACTGAATTGTTATTTTCACTTTATCCGCAAATCGCGTTTAATGACAAAAATTGTTTCGTGTCAGTCAACTCCTAGATCACGAATATGCCATTTTTAATTCTCTAAGATATCAAAAAAATGATAATTGCCCAAAAATATTTTGGCCAAATGTTCAAAAACAAATACAAATTTTCGAAAAAAATTAAAAAAACAAGAAAATAATTGTGTGATTAGAGTTAGTATCTCGTAACGGATAATATTTACTCCTGCTGAGTCCTAACAAGAACTGAAGAAGTGAAGATTAGTGGGAAACCACTTCTGTTGAAATATATTTCGTCTTTCTGTATTATTATTATTAATTAAAAAGTACCAGGAAATGCTATTCTGAAAAGTACTAAATCACCCGATAAATAGCAGCACATGGCGGGATTTTTTGGGGGGATTTTGTTACGCTCGAATTTTTATTGTTTGTCGACTTCTTGTATTCCGTAGCCAGTGACGTAGCGCGAGGGGGCTCAGAGTGCTCAAGCCCCCCCCCCCCCTCCCAAGCCTCCAAGATCATGTTATTATTTAGGTGATTTCATCATAATGTACATGACTGACTGAAACTTCTTGGTAAATCTTAGAAATTTAAAGATATTCAGATATTCTAGCCCGCTCCCAAAATATTTTCTGGAAACGACACTGTCCGCATAGAACGGGAGGCAGCGTTACAATTTTCTTAGTCATTTCGTGACTACTAATTTATGCCTGTGGCGATATTTTAGCTAAAACCAGATACAAATATCCAAGTCAGCTGTTTACGTCTTAGTGGGTGTGGCCGTGATAGGGCGTCGAATTTGTAAAAAAATGAAAAAATGAAATCATTTCGTGCACGACTGAAACTTTTACAGCACTTTCCTTACATCCGAAGGGTTTCAAAAACACCAATCAGCTGTAAGACCAGTGATGAAATCATCGTCAGCTGGGGCCTAAAGTTTGGGGGCGCACATCGAATATTAGACTCTCACAATTCAAATTAATGTCTAAATGTGAAAAACAGTCACAAACTTTCCATGTAGTGGTGAAATGATCGTCATTTAGACATTAATTTGAATTGTAAGAGTCTAATATTGGATGTGCGCCCCCAAATTTTAGGCCCCAGCTGACGATGATTCCACTGGCATAACAGCTGACTAGTATTTTTGAAACCTGTGGGAGTGTGGGATGTAAGAAACGTGCTACATAAGTTTGAGCCGTTACGAAATGACTTCATTTTTTCATTTTTTTTTTTTACAAATTCGACCACCACTATTCGAGCAGCTGACTTGTAGATCCTTAAATTGGAGAACTATTACTTGTATCACAAATCATCACGAAATGATTTAGTGAAAATTAACGCTGCCTTCCGGGCTAGTAGCGAAGATGAACTTTCGAAAGAGAACTTTCGATCCAAAACCGGTAATACCTACCTTATTTTACGTAAATAAAAATATAAAAGAATTTTGTGCTTCTACCGGAGACGATGCATGTGCAAAAGACATGAATGGCATATGCGTTTGAAATGTCACAACATTACATACGATTCTGTACCCGTTTGCACTTATCATAAAAGCAAGATCATAAGGGTCCATATCTGTACCTACGTGCATTTAAACTACTATCCGGGAAACTAAATTTAAATTTTATTTAAAATAGAGGTACCCAAAACGAGTACCTATCTTAAAAAAAAACATGATATTACTTACTCCCAAGTCAATATCAATCTGCCCGTATTTGTTCTGAACTCTCTCAATTTATATATTTTTAACTTTCGATAGTTACAAACGCTGCTGGTAACATGTTTCTTATATTCAGGAACAAGATATTCCACATTATCAAAAATAATGCATTTAACTTTGTCCCATGAACTGGACAAAATGTGAAATAAAATAAATACAATCTTGATCCGAATTTTGCAATCCTCGATTGTTTTAGCTTGGTAAGCATATAAGGTAGGTACTCCGGAAATGCAAATTTATTTATATTTTTCTGTGTGGTATTATTTTTGTACTGGTTTTGTCCCTCACTTGCACATTTTTTCCGTAGGCAACCGTTGAACAACAAGAAAGGACGACATTTTTTTGCACTAGCAGCAACGATTGCAATCAAAACAGGAACACTTGAAATAATACCAAGCTACCAAGGCTGTAAGGCAACACGTGTGGAGTACAACAAGAATTACAGAAAACTGTAGGTACGAGTATTGTTGTCACAGATCTTATCTAATTTAGAAAAAAAAAACTGTTGAAGCGAAATATATTTAAGGAAGTGACTTCTTGTGATAAAATGAGTATTATAAGTATTTAATGTCTAGGGATGAATAAAAACAATAATAAAAAGAGAGAAAAAAATGCGAAATACTAAAGGAACAAAGTTAAAGAAGAAGTTGGAATAAGGGTTTGTTTATTATGCTCAAACGTCTAATACTTTATTAATTCTGCAATCTTGCAATCTTCAACTAACATTCATAACTCTGCAAATTCTCTGTATGAAATAAGGTTTTCCAATAAGAGGTGTTATTTTTAATAGCCCGCTATTTCGGTAGCTGTCACTTTTGAAGCTGTCATTTTTTGACATTTGACAAGTAGAAACTACGCTATTAATAAAAATGGAACGATACACGTTTCAACAACGCATTGAAATTATTAAAATTCACTATAAAAATGGTGAAAATTTGGCAGAGAGGGTTCGTAAAACTAAAACATTTTTGGGTCGTCGTGAAGCACCTTGTCGGACCGCAATACAGAAATTGGTGGACAAATTCGAGCTGTTGGGACAAGTTAGTGATGTGAAGAATAAAACCCGTGCACGTCGCTCAAGAAAAACTGAGAATATTGCTGTTGTAGCCCAAAGTGTTGAAGAAAACCCAGGTTTGTCCATTCCTCGTCGTTCTTTGGAATTAGGCATTCCACAAACGTCATTACACCGTATTTTGCTTAAAGACTTGGGTCTTAAGGCTTATAAAGTTCAGTTAACACAAGAACTCAAGCCGGCTGATCATCAACAACGTCGTGTCTTTGCTGATTGGGTCCTTGAAATGCATAAAAATGAACCGGAATTTCATCGAAAAATCATCTTGACTGATGAGGCCCATGTCCACCTCGGAGGCTACGTCAACAAGCAAAACTGTCGCATCTGGGGCGCGGAAAACCCAAGAGTTATTGTTGAAAAGCCTCTCCATCCTCAACGCTGTTTGACTGTTTGGTGCGGTTTATGGTCCCGCGGGGTCATTGGACCTTACTTTTTCGAAAATGAGGCTGGAGCAACAGTTACGGTCAATGGATTGCGCTATCGAGAGATGATTAATGATTTTTTATGGTCTGAATTGGATGGTATTGATCTGGACAACGTTTACTTTCAACAAGACGGCGCTACGTGCCACACAAGCATGAAACCATCGATATTTTACGGGAAAAGTTTCCGGACCGTGTTATCTCTCGAAGAGGTGATCACAATTGGCCACCGACTTCTTCCTTTGGGGCCACGTGAAAGATAAGGTCTACGCCAACAGCCCAGCGTCGATTCAAGACCTCAAAGATGAAATTCGTGAGGCTATCGAGGACATAGGGCTGCCACTTTGCGATTTGGTTATGGAAAATTTCATGAAAAGGATATGGTCCTGTAAGCGTGGTCTTGGCGGCCATTTGGCTGATGTTGTGTTCCATTATTAACGGCATACCTTCCTCTTTATAATGAAATAAACATTCGATCATTTATCTCCAAAAATGCCATTTTTCTTTGAATATCAAAATAACACCTCTTATTGGAAAACCCTTTATGTAAAAGATAAAGATCTCATTTTGTGTGAAGTTTGTCAAACAGGTCCCGTTTTAAATCTACATGTTCCAACATATATGTAATAAAGGAAATGCTTGAACTACAGCAATTTGTTACTAATAGCCCGGGAGGGAGGTAGCGACAGTTTTAATGAAGGCATCGCAATAAGGTTAATTTTTGTTCTAGATAGTTTAGGGGGCATAAGCTATGGAAATAGAAGTCTAAGTACTAGTCCATCGTTGGGGGTCTTCTGAGAAAAAAATTATCGCAATAAGGATGATTTTTTTTTTGTGAAACAGCGAATATTATCAAATAACCAAAAAACAGAGTCTACAACTCAGATCGTGGGGGTTTACGATGATAGACTCAAAAGAAGGCAAGCACATAGCGGGAGCAAGAAAATAGAGTTTACCGAGAATTTTGGTATTTTTTGCCTCGGAATTTTTGTTTACGAAGCTGATGTTGATTACCCTAATAGATGACATAAAAATAAACTTAAAATCCATAGTCTACCGCTTCACAAGTGTTGCCACCTCAAACTTCATGCCGATAGAAAGTAAAAACACATTATTTTATTTTACCGAGAATATTTCCATTTTTTTCTTAGCAACGCAAATCTACAAATCTGATACCGATATAAGTCATAGATAACAAGGCAACATTGCCAAAATAAATGGTCTATCGCAGCCAAGTGTTACCATCTCTTTTTTTCACCAAAACATGAGTTGAAAAAGAATTATATTACTTTACAAAAAATATTTAAATTTTTTTGAAATGCTGAATAAATGAATAAGACCCATTTATAAATTAGTCGTCTAAATTTTTACGCCCCCTTTATAATTCAGTCAAATAAATGGATTTGACCCATTTATATAAGTCAAATTCGAGATTGGATTTACATATAAGGAACCAACTAGCAACAAATTGCCTCATACTTAGATTTTCGATTTGTTGAGTTCTTAGAAGTTATTGATGCAACTGCATTTAGAAGACGCCATCAAAACTTTATTTTGGATTTTTGGGGGTGAAGAAATTTTTAGTAGAAATTTGTAATGCACTTTTTGGTAGACCAACAAACTCAGGCTAGGGGCTCAGTCACTTTTTTTTCAAAAACCTTTAAATCGACAAACGTGACCTTTTCCAAAAACGTGGAGCAACAAATACGAGATTAGAGTAACAAATTCCTGCATTATTTTTGACATTTTGAGTTTTGAATGATGGCTGTGCTAACTGCACGTGAAGTTAGAACCGCCATGGATTTGGGGGTAAGGGTAGGAGCAACAAATTAGGGAATGCGGCAACAAATTAGCAACAAATTCCTGCATACTTAAATTTTTTGAATTTTCATTGTGGATTGGCGTGGCGGGCGGTGCTAACTTCACGCACCTCTTTTTGTGTTCGATTTTATTCGGATTTGCTTATTTTCACCTTGAACTATAAGTTGGTTCAAATACAAACAGAAAGTATAGGTCAATAGCTAAGACTGTCGACTGATAGCTCACGTACCACGGGTTAATGGTGACTAGAATATTAAGAATGGTGTTCGAAATGGACATTCCAGTGGGGGACTGGAATGGCTATCAGAACGATGACAGAAATGGCTACTGAAATGGAACGATGATGGTAATGGTTAAAAGAATAGTTATGAAAATGGTGAAAGTAATAGCAGTGAGAATGCTGACCAAAATAATGACATGAACGGTAACCGAATTGGCTAACTAAATGGCGACTGTTTGAAGACTGTTTCTGGACGATAATTTGAGTAGGTACGCGAAGTCCCCGAAAAGTTCCTTTATTGACAAAGAAAGACCTGACAATTATTATCTAGTTTGCAAGTTTGTTCTATTTGGTGATAATGGGTACGTTCGTCGTCCACCTTACACCGAGGAGCCTGCCAAAATATATACCTACGACAAAAACTGTTAAACAAGTGGTTTGGGCCTGCTTTTCATATTATTAGTGAGTTTTACGTCAAACCATACGAGTCGGCCGGTGGCTAAGGAATAGTTTTGGGCTCGAAAATATTTTGTTTATTCGTTTTGTTTAGGTATACAAAAAAATATTTAAGAAAAGTCAGTTGCTGAATACTTTACCCAACAAAAACACACGAAAAACAATGCTACAGTCCATCAGGTACACTAACATTATTATTCACGAAAACAAAACCAACCAGCATTATGTAAGTACCTCCATTTGTATTAAGCCAACTCAATCCCCCACAAAAGTCCCAATCCCAACTCAATTGAGATGAAAAATGACTGCGAGATAATTAACGTTACCAACTTCGCTGAATAGCAAAAGATCCTTAAGCCATCAAACTTTCCAAGTGTAGACCTCACGTCAACAAACTGGTTTGCCGTGTCCCACAAGCCAAGTCAATGTGCGCCCAGCTAATTTTATCTTTCCCTCTGGGAGCAAATAATACCCTCAAGCGACCAAACATGATCAAAGATGGATTTTCCATTTTATTGTTGCCCACTTGTGCCCACATTTGTATAGAACTTATAGCCTTAGCCCACAATTATAGCTGACGAGGACGACAACGCACTACCAAAGCACCACAAAAACAAATTCCGATACCGGTCCATCGGATGTGACTGCGCTAACTAAAAAAAATATAATTAGCAATCACAAAAAAGTTGTGGCCTTTTGGAAATGAAGTTACTCGTGGCCTCTGATATCGCTGGGAGCTTTATTGCCACTCTGTGATCACCATGGGGGAGCACTGGAATCCCGAATCCATGCCTACACTCTCTTCCCGGCAGCAACAACACAACGCGTCTACGCGACGACCGACCGACGCGACGCGACGCGACGGACGTTCAGACCTCAGAGTTGTTGTCGGTGATTTTCCTATGAGATTGGATAGATATCCGACAGATTGCAATTTGTTGCCGATATACGATCGTAAAACATCGAAATTTGTTATCCACCGTGTTGCTAGTTGTTGTTGCTGTTGCTGTTTGTTGATGTTGTTGTTGTTAACTTTTGAAAAGGCTGGATCATAACGAGCTTAGCAATATCGTAAAGCAAACGCTTAGCAAATGTTTGCGATAGAAATGTGCCATAAAGAGGTGGATTAATAGGTGGGCGGTTAGCGGTTGAGAGATTACCTACTACGACCGACCTAAAGTTATGTGGCCCGAAACCGAACGGGAATAGGTGGTAATGTTAGTTGGGCGAGGAATGATCAGTGAGTGATGTCTTATTGGGTGGGACGTTGATGTATAATCATGTTGTTAGTGAACCTCTATATGCCGTATGGTACCTTGTTTTCCTGAACAATTTTATAGGCTCAGGTGTTGTTTGAATAGCAAACAAAGAAATACTAATTATAGGGCTAGTTGAAGGAAACCTCCAGTCAGTAAGACTATTTTTAAGGTCTAATAAATCTTTCAAAGTTTAATTTTTTAATCTTGAATGAAATGTGTATGAAGAATTGTTTCAGCTTTTAGGGAAGGTGATCGCTATATTTCAACCAAACATAAAGAAACATGTGACCTAATAAAAGAGCAAGTCTTCATTAAAATTGTACGGGATTAAATCTAGTAAAAATTTAGAACCAACACTTCTTGTCAAACCAGACAGGTTGACATTTTTTCCACCGACAAAATTCAAATGGCTGTAGCTCCCAATCACTTTTATAATGCTAAGTCTAAGAGCCCTATGTTGGACCACCTACCCTCATCGCTATACCAGTTGATACCTAGTCTTGGTAGTGTCTAAGGAAACAGTTTGCACGTGGGTTGCCTAGTAATACCCATTCAAGGCATAGGGTTGCCACGCATTAAAGATCAATGTTTGGGTTTTTTTCAAATACCTGACCCGACAGCAGGTCTTAGATGTGTAAAAAAAAAATATTACATCAGAGAAAATTTAATTCTTCAAAAATTCGGATATTCGGCATTTTTAGAAATTTGAAATTCCAGTAGCGTAAATAAGTTCCGTCGACGAATCCGTTGTTGATGAAGTTGACAGTTTGGCTACTTTTTCCGTCGCATCCGTTCTAATGGGCCGTTTCTCACAAAAACTTTTCCATATTTTATCGAGCTGTCAGTTGTAAACGTCGACTTAACGCACTCGACGGATTCTATGAGTTGGCCCCTAGTCTTCCCATTATCACAAAAAATGCAACCAAACAGCATTGGTTCTGGTTCCTTGCACTTGACTTCTTCCTTCCATCCCATTGCCGCCCGATATATTGATTTGAACATTCTTTGCAGGTTTGCTCTCTATAAGGATTGCCTTGAAACACTTCCCATGGTAGATGTCACACGATTTTTCCCATCGCACCTTCTGGATAGCTGTTACGTCAGCATATCCAGGTTGCATTTGGCTGCATGTGGTCTGTATAACAACAGTACATTCCACGGATGTGGAATTCGATGTCCTTGTTTTGTTTGCTGGCTTCGTCAACATTTAGATCATCCGTATTTGAGTCTTGTTGTTGATTTGGAACAAATTGTTTTTCCGTTGTAGGGGAGTTACCCCGACTACGCGAAACCCCCACCCTAGATGGCAAGACTGTAATTATCTACTTCTTATGGACCTGTGCTTCGAATATGTGGTAATAGCCCGTATAAGGTGTTGATGAAGTAGTTAAGACTGACTTGAACTGTAGACGCTATACCGTTGATTCCATTTGGTTAGGGAATTGCTCCGCTTACGCCTTTATGAAAGGAGAAGTACCTTAATGATCACACTCCTCTACTATTCCCAATCTCACGTTTGCTGCCCCCAACAGCTTTCTTCAGAGGACGAACCCTCATCTTCAGCTGATGTACTAGATACTTACTTACTAACTTAAGGTGGCGCTTACAATCCACGATGGATTACGGCCTCAACCAACATGCCTCTCCAGCCAGCTCTATCCTTACCTAGCCGCCTTTAGTTACACACGCCAAAATGGTTGAGGTTGTTCTTCACTTGTGTTCGCCACCTGGTACGCTGCTTCCCTCTGAAGCGTACACCATCAGGGTTGGATTCGAAGACTCGTCGGGCTGGTGCGTTGATGTCCATATGCTCCACGTGTCCCAGCTATCTCAGCCGCTGTATTTTCAGCTTCTTGACCACGTCAACGTCACTGTACAGAACGTAAGGCTTGTCGTTGAATCTTCTTCTCCATACTCCTTCGAAACACACAGGACTAAAAATCACTTGAAGAATCTTTCTCTCAAAGCAACCAAACAAATTTTCATCCGAATCTTTTAACGCCCATGCTTCTGCCCCATACAGCGGGACTGGGATGATTAAGGTCTTGCATAGCGTTTCCTTGGTTCTTCTTCAGGCCGAAGAATTCTCCGTTTGATCCCTACACTGATGTCGTTGTTTGAGTTTATAGTGGATCCCAGGCAGACAAAGTCTTTGACTGCTGCGAAGTTATAACTATCCATCGTGATGTTTTGGCCGAGTCTTCGATGTTAAATTTCCCTTCTCGTTGATAGCACATACTTCGTTTTGTCTTCATTAACAGCCAGTCGCATTTTTACTGCCTCCGATTCAATACTGGCTAATGCACCAACCACAGCTCGCTTTGTTCTGTCGATTATGTCTATGTCATCTGCATAAGCAAGTAGTTGAACGGACTTTTGAAAAATTGTACCAGTGGTGTTGACTTGTGATCTGCGTACAACTGCTTGAAAAACGATGTTAAATATGTTGCATGATAACGCGTCGCCTTGTCTTAGACCTTTCTCAACATCAAACGGTTCAGATGTGTTCTAACCGACTTTGACGGAGCAGCGAGATTTCTCCATTGTCATCCTGCACAAGCGGATGATTTTGGCAGGGATGCCGTGATATAACATGGCTCTGTATAACTCGTCTCTATTCACGCTATCATACGCGACTTTAAAATTGATGAAGAGCTGGTGTGTATCGATCTGAATTTCGCGGGTTTTTTTTCCAAAATCTGTCGGAGTGTGAACATTTCATCGACTATTGACTTGCCTTGATGTGTTGAGGTACTAGTTTTACTTACAATACATACATACAATTAATACATACATGCATTACCGTCTTAACTAAGTTTTTTTTATGATTTCTAAAATATTCAAAGTCTAAAAATAAAAATTAAAAAGAGTCTGAGTGCTACCCACACTGGTAACTTCCCATTGGTTTCCTTAGAAAATAATCGCATTTCAATCACCCCACATGATACTAATAACATTCATTTTTGACGAAAAAATGACAAAATATAAAATGTGTATTAAAGATAGTGCAGCTTATTTGAATATAATTAAGTGTAAGTATCAAATATCGCCTTAAAATAGCACCTGCATTTCAATTTGACCACAAAAAACCATGAACTTAGTAAAAGAGTGAATTTAAAACAAAACAAAATAAAACCTAAATCATTTATTATAACCGCATGCCGTTTTATCTTTCATTCGTGTTGACTTGAAGGAGATAATGATCGCATATTACTCTTCGTCCACTTAATGAATCATAATTTTCTCCACCAATTCCATTAATATTATTTTTTTTTTTTTTTGTTTAATGAGCCACGCCCTCCCCAAAAATATAAAAATGAAACCAGAGGGTGTCCTTAATCGTGGGTAAAAAGAAGAGAGCAAAAAAAAAAAAAAATGTGGTCATTTGTAATGATTATTCACCACCGGACTCACCATCACCACCCGCGCCATAAGCGGATATACGTCACCAATTAATTACAGCGTCTAATTAATAATTTGAATTCTTAATTTATTCATGTGCTGCGTCGTCGTCGCATCGTTGTTGTCGGTCGAACGGCTAACCGCCCATTCGGTACCTCAAAGTAATGACTTTCCTTCCTTTTGTATTCATCGTCATTCTCATCTCACAGAGAAAGAATGAAAGCACCCTTCTCCTCATTAAAATTAAGAATCATCATCAGTGTTTTGTATCTTTTGGTTTGCATGCAGGCATATTTAATTGAAACATTTTAACGCCTTCTTATATAGGATAGCCAAACGCATCAGGGGGCTTAAGTTATCGATAAAAGAAAAATATATACAATTGTGATTGAGGTGGCGTTTAGGGCATCATTAATACATAAGTGTGGGTTTGGGTATAGAATAATAATATTTATATTTTCAAATGCCATAATGTGTGTGTTGAATTCAAAGGAGAACAAGTAAAATTGCCGCCAAACGCATTTTGTTTCTATTTTGGATAGATATTTTTATTATTATACGGTATACGGGTTGGTTGTACGTTTTTGTTTCTAACAACTGATAAGTTAGTTCAAATAAAATAGACATAGAAAAGTGAAGCAACTTTCGCAAATCAAAATGAAAAGAGTTTGCTTTTTTAGTGCTGATTTCAGAGGCGTATACGTTGAGCTGACGGGGCCCGCTGCAATACTGAATTTGGGGGCCCCTTTTCCCATTTTATTTGGCTTTTCCATTTTTTTTTTGCTTAATGTTAAAAATTCCGAATTTCATGTAGCTGTACCTTATTTTAAATTTCGAAATAAGAGAAATACATAGGTGACGAAAAACAAGGTTGCTTTTAAGTAAAAACCAACAAAAATCCGTTATTTTACAAATAACATTCAATAAAATGAGAACGATCTTGTGACTTAGGTCATAAGGATAGAAAAGGGTGATAAGATTTGCCGGTGCAGCTTTTTAATATAAATACTACTTGTTTTACACGTATTCGATTTTATTTGGATCGGTCCGTGTTCGGTTCATGTTCGATTTTCTCGAATTTTGTTTTTCTATCGAAAAGAATTTAAAAACCGACAACCAGAGCTCATTTCACACACATCCGGTTCTATTCGGTTTGGTCTGTTGTTTGTTCGTATTCAATTGAACCGAATACGTATGAAACAAGCCTTACACACTGATTCAGGTCAGTAACGTTCGTTGCAGGTTTGTTGTACAGATAAAGTGTCGTGAAGTAAAGCGGAGCCGACTGTGTATTTCCGTGGCAAAAAGGCAGAACAACGTAAGTTCATTCTTCGAAAAAATGAGTTTTTGACAGATTATTATTTTTGTAATGTTTACTCAATTAAATTAGTTACATAACTTGAACAAAATTATTATAGTTTAGCTGCAATCAACACATTTCATAGCAAAGTAAGTCCAATTTTTCATAGTTTTTTCAGACAAAAAATCTTAAGTCCAAAAATAATGTCCACCAAAAAGTATTTTTTTATTGGACAAAAAAAAACAAATATTTAATACAATGAGGGTTAAAACGAAACCTTTATTCCTTTTCAACACTTCTGTGCGAAAGTTATGATATAAAGACTTAATTTACTCAAAACGAAAAAAAAATGGTCTTAAATTATATTTGTTTGACAACTATGTACACTTAATTTATTTTTTTGGGCCCCTGAATGAAATGGTCATAAAAAATCATCTGCCAGTCATGTAGTTGTAGTTACCTACTAACAGAATTTCATTCTTTTTGGCATCTAAACAACACCTTATTTATTTGGATTTTTGGGGTCATACAAAATCGTCTACCAGATATGCGGTAATTACACCCTACTGACACAATATAGGTTTAGTATATGTACATTTGTACAGTGTAAACACGCACGGGGAAGTATTTGTTCGTCGTTAACAAACCAAGTTTATATTTTGGGGCCCCTAAATGGAAGAAGTCACAGAAAATTGTCTGTTACGTTACGTGACTAAAATAATATATTTTTGGCATCTACATACTCTGACCCTTTTTATTTGTTTGGGGCCCCTGAAGTAATATTTGTATGCTATATATTTACTCTAGTTATTTTTTTTTGGGCCCCTTGAAGAAATCTTAGTAGACTGTTTTTTACCAGCCATGCAAATTAAATATCTGTTTGGCCTTAAAAATTCGTCTGACAAGCTATGCCTATTTGGAACCTTCACAGAACACAGTCCTATTCATTTTTCTGGTGGCCCATAATGGTAACAAATATAAATATATTTTTTTTTCTATGCGGTTTCTGATTGCGACAGACTTTTTTTCTGCATTATCTCCAGTAGGGCCCCTGTGTTTGGCTGGGGCCCCGGGACAGAGCCCCAGTTGCCCCAATGGTATGTACGCCCCTGGCTGATTTGTTTCCTAATTAGGTACGGAAATTTTGATTTTTACGATATAGGTAGGTAAGTATACTATACATATATCAAGATATGCATTCGTACGAGATAACAATCAAACATGACATTTCGATGATAGAGAATGAGAAAAAAGTGGGTCCGACAATTCTGTCTGTCTGTCTGTCTGTATGCATCAGAAGCCACAGTCTAACCGAATGGGTCGATTAACTTCAAAATTGATGTGTGGCGTTTTTTAGAGAGTGTCCCTAGACGTTTTTTCAATTACTTTTCTTGGACCAAAAGCAACGGTACCTGTCATAGGTTTGCCGGTTTTAGAAAAACTCATTTTGCTCAAAAATAGTTCCTTTGATTTTGATTAAGAAAATTTATTTTATTGAATTTTTTAAAAACAATTTCTTTTTTTTTTTTGAAAAATCATTTTTTCGAAAACTACTCATTATTTTTTTTTTTCAAAATTAAGTTTTTGGATGCTGATAAATAATATCTTAAAAATGGCGTACCAATTTTTTTTTTAATCCAAAATTTTATATACAAATAGTATTTTTTTTATTTTGTTTAAACAGTTCTAACGATTTATTTTGTTCGTCGAGTTCAGATGTGAAATTTAAGTTACACAGCGTCCTTGAGAGTTCACACACCAGCGTGACGCTGAAATTTTGTCGTTGTCGTCTGTAGTGGTGGCGCTGGTGTAGGAATTTCCATAAGACGCTGGGAACTTAAATTTCAAGCAACAGGGCTGTCATAGTCAATTGATGATCATTTTACCTGCGGCTGGCAAAGTTAAATATGTTTTACTTTCGCTGGCACAAACAGAAGATCGTCATTGGAAAAATCGTCGAATGTAAATGCTGACAAGGATTTAAGCTGGTATTTACCAACAGCTCATAACCTTAAGTGGCTCTTAAGCCCCTAATTTATGAGCGCTCGATGATTACCGGCCTCAAAGTTAAAAGCTCGTATGTAATCTCTTGCTTATTTTTTTACGAAACATTATATCGCCCTTTCAAAAATTGGCTAGTTTGAAAAGATTAAAAATAAATTGTTTTAAGAATCCAGCTCATTGCGTGTTGAATACAAATATTTAGAAAAGAAACTTTAATCTGTTTATTTAGAAAGGAAGAAAATTCTACATAAGAAATTTACATCGAAAACTTTGCTAAGATAAAGGCTTTAGAGGTTTAGACATTATATTGATACATATATGTACAGTACATATACATGTGTATGTACATTATGAACATTGCTAAGAATCTTAATTAAAATTTTGTAATGACCCTGAACTTTGCAGACAATTTAACTGCTAGTCTTTGGCACTCTGCCAGAGCCGTAAAACTGAACCGATTTTAGAAAAAAAGTACGGCAATCGCTTTGTACTAATAAATGCTCGGTACGCCATTTTTTATTTTTTTTTATTTTTTAAAATCGGTTCAGTTATACGGCTGTGGCAAAATGCCAAAGTTTCAGACGACACTTTTTTAGAGCGATTCTGACTCTTTTGGCCATTACTTCGTTATAACGGTAATTAAAAAAAAAAACTAAAAAATGGCGTACCGAGCATTTATTAGTACAAAAGTGCAACGTTCAGTACGCCCCTGAACCGAAGCGAAAAATCCTAACATTAAAACAAAATCGTAAACGAAAAATTTTGTTTTTGCTTTTCTTCGTAAGGTACTTTGAATAAGAAGTACAGGAATAGTACAAAATTTGAGCATCACGATTTTCTTTCTTTTTCTATGGACTTTGAAATCATAATATCTAAATTAAGGGGTAGCCGCTCCAGATGGAAAACAAGAGAAAATAAAAGCGGGATTAGTTTAACCGTTAACAGATCGTGAGTGAATCGTATGGTGTGTCTGTATATGCTCATTTTCGATATTGGTAACGATATCGGTACAACTCAAATCGTATCCGACGATTATATCGTGTGTTCAATGCTTTAAGACCTACTATAGTACTCTTTATTCAAAGGTGGAGACCAACGAAAAATTTCGTTTCGCATCAGCAGCGTTCTAGGTCTTACAATGTCAATAGACTTATTAAATATTGAGGCTCGCGAGGGCGTTGTGCATAAAGTTTTGAGACTTTTGATGTCATTGTAACGTACTTTATTAAACAAAAAAACAACAAAATCATGGACAAATTTTTTTCGAACAATTTTGGACTTCATCATTGGTTGGTTTTATTTAAAAATCCATTTGTTTTTTCCACTCGAAACCAATACATAATTGTCCTAAGTTAAATGAGTTTTTTTACAAAGTAGAATATTTTCGATAACATAATCACTAAAACTTAACAATTCGGTCAGTTATCAAAATAATCTTCAATAGAGTTTTGTTGCGGAATTTTACAATTTATACAATAAATTTGTTTGTCTTACTTAGTTCCTCAGACCTTAAAAAGTCCGTTGTGATCCCTATAAGGGGCATAGGGCCTCGACTACTCCTACGCGCCATCGTGTACGGTTTCTTGAAATATAACGTATTTCTCTCCAATTCTTCCCCAGCTGTGCAGATTCACTTTCGACTGTCCTGCGCCATGTGCTTCTCGGCCGACCCGAGTGTGAGTGGATTCCATTGCATCGCTTGGCCAGCAATGCAATCGTTGCCTTTTCGAAGCGTATGACCCCACTGCCACTTACGTCTGCGAATAGTACTTTCAATGGATTCTTGACCCATTCTTCTATAAAGTTCTTTATTGGAAATACGGTTGCTTGTGACAGTTGTTAAGATTTTCCAAGTGCTGCACCCATACAGAAGCACGAATTCAACATTGGAGCGGAACAGTCTCAGCTTGGTCTTTAAGCTTAAGCGTTGTTTCTCCATATTTTGGACAGCATTCCGAAAGCAGCCTTTGCTTTTTTGATACGGCTGTCGACATCTTGTTCGGTTCCGCCTTTGGTAGAGACAAAACTCCCAAGATATTGAAAGTCTTCTACTTTCTCTACAGGTTGTCCGAGGCTGATCATTTTTGTTTTTGCCGTGTTAATTTTCAGCCCCACGATTTCTGCTTCTCCCTCCACCCTTGTTGTCATTTGATGGAGATCCATGATCATATGAGAGAGTAAGCATACGTCGTCCGCGTAGTCCAGATGTGATTTAGTTGGGATTTCAGACTCCATTGAATTCCACTATATTTCCGTTTAACAGGGCTGCACGCAGCACATTACTTATCACTAACAAGAAAAGTATTGGCGACAGTATGCAACCCTGTCTGACTCCACAATGGACTTCGAATTCATCCGACAACTTTCCTCTATGTAAATTTAATTAGTTTATCTTGCACTCTAAATTTTATTACAAAATTAAATTCAAATAAACTTTTACTCCAAATTGATTGAATTTAGATAAACTTCTGCTTATTTCAATAAAATTCATTTAAATAAACCGAAGAAAAAAAAGTGAAATGTTCTCTATTTGATGCAAATGCTTGACACACACATGACAGTAACATAATGACCGACCGACTGCAATGTGCTGTGCTGATTATAATGCTTGAATATGAGGTCAGTGAGGCATGGCAAAGCGTGCCTTTGCAATGACGCTACACACTGACAGGCGACGACGACGACGACGCTAACGCTTGATGGTGTGGTTGTGGTAATATGGTGACCGCAACAAAATTCATTTGAATGAACACATCTAGAAAAAGAAGATGTGACGGTCCGATAGTGGTGTAACATGTCTTCACGACTGGTGAACATGGTCGTTTATTAATGTTATCGGTTGATCAGTTGTTGATCGCCGTCGCGTTGCGTCGCGTAGTCGTCGGTCGTCGTTGAGTGCAGTGTGTCTGGTTGAGGCTCTTTGACTCTAATATTCAGACTTCTGACTCACGTGGTTGCATTACAAATTTCACAGTTAAAGTCGAAGACAAATTATCAAATTAATTAAACTCACTGAATAAGACTTGAATGAAAGATATAAGGCAACCAACTTATTTGATACGGTCATTTGAAATGTGTTGGCGGTTATAAATTTATTTAATTGTAAACATGGACAAAATGGTATCAACGATTTGGAATGGCATATGGTTGGTATATAGTGTGACAATGAGGAAGGTAAGTTATTGTGTTCATTTATAACAAATCAATTTAACGGTATTTCATGGTAATGGATAGTACTAGTGAAAGGCTTGTTGCTGACGAAGAATAACCTCAAATGCAATCTACTATAGTAAAAATCCTGACTTTACATTCGACTTCGATAATTCGGAAAGGTTTTGATTAGTTTTAAAGAAGAACTGTCCACCCTTCGAAAAATTCAAAAAAAGGTTTTAAAAATGGAACCAACAGCCAAACATAGTGACATATCTGGTGAGTGGTGAATAGGAACAGATGAATACACGCAACAAGAGCAACCTTGCGGAAATGTTTTGCAACCATCTTCAAATGAAGAATACATATAAGCAAAGTCATGATAAAAGTAAAACTTCTCTAAATCAGTTGAGATTTCCTAAGATGTGTGTATTTTCGAAGCATCTTTCATGGATTGAGGTCCTAAAACAGGCGATATCTCTAACATTTGTAATCTAATCAATTCGAATCCATGATTCGGGCTTAGAAAATGGATGGTACGAAACTTAAATTTAGGACCACTAAGGCGCTTCTTCACAATATTGAGGCTTACCTTTGATTCTTCGTACGCACCATCGAATACTCCCTCAATCAGAAAGAGTACACTTTAGTTGCATTCCTAGACATAGAAGGCGTCTTCAATAATGTCGACAGCGCCGCAATAGCAAAGGCACTGCAGAATTTCAACGTAGATAGCTTACTTTTGGAGACCTGATAAAATTCATGCTGAAAAGTAGAATTATAAACGCAAAACGAGGTAGCTTTACTACCAGCAGGTCAGTCAGCAGAGGTACTCCACAAGGTGAAGTCTTATGCCCACTTCTATGAAATATGGTAGTCAATGAGCTGCTAGTTACCCTGATGACATTGCTATTTCCGTGTCTGGGAAACATACCAAAATTCTAATAGAACTCTTACAAACCGTTCTCAACAAGCTACTCAAATGGGCAGATCGCTGTGAACTAGGCGTTAACCCCCACAAGACTGAACTAGTCCTCTTTACGAGGAAATAAAAAATTTCACAACTAGACTCTCCAACGATTAACGGTGTTCCACTAACTTTCTCATATGAAGCAAAATACCTAGGTCTTATTTTAGATATATAGCGTTAAGTTGGAAACCTAATATACAGGAAAGAGTAAAAAAAGCCACAGTAGCTCTCTTTTTTCTTGCAAGAAAGCCGTAGGGAACAAACTGCCTTAGACAAAGCGACCAATCGTGATAAACTTAGCAAATTGCAGCATTCAGCATGAATGTGCATCAGTGGAGCCCTCCGCTCGACACCTTCCGCTTTGTTCGACATACTCCTCAACCTTAAACCCCTCGATATATACCTTCAGCAAAAAAATGGCTGCAAGCACAGCCTTCTGTTTAAAAGCCATCTCTCAATGGAGCAATAAATTTACTGGCCATACCATAATTCTGAACTTGTTCGGACCATTCCCAAGTCACTCCAACTACATCACTCCTGTTCTAGTTTTCGACAAAAACTTGAAATCACCATTCCCTCAAGGTCAGCTTGGGAGGAAGGGGCCTTGTAAACAGTGCAAGCTACGAGCGTTACGAAAACATGGAAGAGTTTAAGAAGAGAACCTTATACACATTAGTTTTGAAGTTCTGAATATTGAAATGGGAGGAAATATCTGAGGTTAAATGGCGCCCAATAGATGGTTTGTTCTTTATAATGTTGTGCACCGAAATAGTTGGTTAAGGAAAATGGAATCAGTTTGTTTTCGTTTCAATAAAGTTTGGGTTAAAATTTCTGTTTCAAACTGTCAAGTTCTTTTAAGCATTTAGTGCTCCTAACTCAGAAATTTAGATGACTGATTTGTAAAATTATCAAAAAGGATCAGCCCACAGCCATAGCAAGTTTATCGTCTTTGTTTGGTTGTATTTCTAAATAATGTAGCTACTTCTACTTATGTACTCGCTGATTGCGTATATTTACAATTTATTCATATTGCTGAACACTCTAATGACATAACTCATTACTAAATCTTTCCTTTGATTGGTACCTCTCGTGACCCAAAAGTCTTGTTAAAAGCTCTGTCTATCGTGAGCAACTTAATTAATTGTGCATTGTTTTCACAATTTAGCTTTGTAAGCATAAAATAGCTGCACAAGTAAGCCTAATCGTAAACAATTATGATAAGCCGCTTATTTTGAAATACGTAATGTTGATGGCGTGCTAACAACCTAACAACTATATGTACTGGGTACTCTACTAGTAATTCTGCCACATAGCTAGTTTCTTGTTTAAATTATCTTAAGTTGCCTGCATTCCTTCGTGTGTAAAATGCTCAAATTCTTCAACGCAGGAAACTGCAATCAATATGAAGTTAAGGTATTACATTAGACTTAGGCATTTTAATTAACATTAATTTGTTTTTGTGTATTAGTTTTCTTAAAAAGGCCTTAAGGGTGAAGTAATGGTCGTACTTTGATTGGACTTTTGTGATAGAAAGAATTTTTATGCGCCTGAAGGGAAATTTATGAAAATCCTGTACAATTTTTTAGTCGAACTAATGATAAATCTATTACAGAAAAATAGTCAATTCAATTAATAAAAAATATTGTTTGCTTAGACTGTTCGAGATTATATAAAGAACCCTAGCAATGTTGATCTCATTCAATTCTAAGATGAAGATGAATGAAGATAAAGGATGAAGGGCGACAGGATAAAGATAAAGGATGAAGATGAGGATGAAGATCAAGTATGAATATGTAGGATGAAGATCATGGATGAAGGTGAAGGTGAAGATGAAGATAAAGGATTAAGATGAAGGATAAGATAAAGGATAAAGGACGAAGATGAAAGAGATAAAGATGAAGATCAAGGATGAAGAATGAAGATCAGGGATGAATATGTAGGATGAAGATCATTTAAGAAGATGAAGATTAAAGATTAAGATGAAAGATGACAATAATGGATTAAGATGAAGGATAAGATAAATAATAAGGGTGAAGATAAAGAATACGGATGAAGATGAAGGAGATTATGATGAAGGAGATTAAGATGAAGGAGATTAAGATAAACCATGGAGATCAAGGATGAAGGATTAAGATCAGGTATGAATATATATGATGAAGATCATGGATGAAGATGAAGATGAAGGATTAAGATGAAGGATGCAGATAAAGGATTAAGATGAAGGATAAAGATAAAGGATTAAGATGAAGGATAAGATAAAGGATATAGGATGAAGATGAAGGAGATAAAGATAAAGATGATCTATGAAGATCAAGGATGAAGGATGAAGATCAGGGATGAATATATAGGATGAAGATCATGGATGAAGATGAAGATGAAGGATGAACATAAAGGATTAAGATGAAGGATAAGATAAAGGATAAAGGATGAAGATGAAGGAGATTATGATGTAGGAGATTAAGATGAATCATGAAGATCAACGATGAAGGATGAAGATCAGGGATGAATATGTATGATGAAGATCATGGAAGAAGATGAAGATAAAGGATTAAGATGAAGGATGAAAATAAAGGATTAAGATTAAGGATAAGATGAAGGATTAAGGATGAAGATGAAGTAGAGGAAGATAAAGATGAACGATGAATGTAAATGATGATAAAAATGTACTTTTATTTTGTTATGCTTGTAAAAACTAGATCTAAGGACTTTTAAATTCAACTACCATGACATTAGTATCTACTATAGTTAGAAAGCATAAATAAATATGAACAGAACTTTTTTGATAGGTACAGTAAATTATATGTAAGATGGTTACTATATCATAAAATCCAACAGGTGAATGGCGTGCTTCCAGTCAAAATTGGGGAATAAGGAACAATTTTGTTGCAAAGAAAGTAGTTCGAATTCATTCTAGACTTCTCCCTTACAGTCTTTCTATCTTAACAACTTTACTTTTAGGCATTACATTTTGATGAAACTTCTAGAAAAATAACTTTATGAAGTGCCCTCAGCACTCACCAAGTTTCCAGAAAAGAACATCACTTCTTCAATGAGATAAACGGCATTGAAAGCGTTTTTTGTCCTCCCCGTTACTTTGTAATAGTCATACTACATTTACTGTACCATTGCCAACAGCGGCTACACTTGTTGTAGTTAAAAATTAGCTGCAAGATTTGTCTTTAAAAATTATTCTTCAAGTTACTCAGGCACTAAGCCCTGCATGCCGAATAAAAGATTTTTCTTTTGTTATCAGCTGATTCTCAAAAAAATGTTTTGCATACGTCTATGAGGACCTTATTCATCCTTTAAACATTACACATTTTGTACCTGCAGTATTTTTTTCCACAAGTTGCTTGATTATAGTTGAAACAATACTTGCATTCTATGGTATCCTCGCCAAGTTCTTTTAACTCTCCATCTCTGTTCCAAGCCAACACCCAACCATACCTAATAGCTGGCCATTAAAGATCACTAATACTGATCGCAAAGTGTTAAATTATATGTAATGGTCATGAATTATGGCTGGTAATTTTTAACCACCTTCGGGGGGTTGTTTAATAATACCCCACTGGTCTTACTTATAATTGGGCATCTGGCCACATACACATAGCTTCCTGGAATAGTATGATTTTATGCAAAGTCTGTCTGGCGCTCTATCAAATCCTGTATACTTAGTTATATTGCTGACAGTGTACCAACTACGAAGCACCTGTTTTGGATACATGCATTTGCTATGTAAGAATAGTACAACATCATGAGACCACTTAGGTAGATCTGGCTTAAGATAAATTTGTTCACACTGGAATCTCGAGCCTGGTCCGCCAAAATGGAATGTTATAATAAATCATTCATTGATCCATGGAATAGAGGTCTGATCATTTCATGGTGAGTGTCGCCATATAATTGTGGTTTTTTTGTCTTATCTTTGGTAATTAATGTTGCAAACATATGGCATTCCAAAGGCTTAACTATTATTTGCTCACTGATTGCGTTTTAAGCTATTGTGAATTTAAGTGTAAAGAAAATTACGGTCGACGCACCTATTGCACCTATGGGAACGTCCGGTCAGCAATACCCTAATAACCCCTTAATACACCAACGACTTTTCTTCTTCTTCTCTTCTTCTCCATTATCGACGATAGTCATGATCTCGGATGGGGTCACAACTCTCCCACTCTACTGCTTCACACTACGGCTCCGCATGTGGGGTTCACCGGGTTGACCTCAGGAAACGTCGGCAGGCTTCTCGATTTTGAATTGTTCCATGCCTAAGGCCAACTGAATGCAGTTGTCGTTGCATTTGTCTTCTCCATGAGTTCTTGGGCCTGCCTCTTCTTCGACTTTTACACACATTAAAAAAAACTTTTGCATGAATGTCAGCCCCAGCACCTCAGTGTTTGAAATCCGAAACGCTCTTACGGTCGATTTCAAGAATACCGAGGTCAGCACCCTATGCATTGACTGACACCTCAGGAAAATGAGGAACTGCGACAAAAAATCCGATGTAGTGACCCGGCTTAGCATTGACAAAAAAGTTAATTGTCCATCATCCCTCGATACCAGCTACTCTTGACATCACCAACCAATGAAGCTCTTCTTACCTCGAAATCCCTTAACTTCACTGTCCGATGATTTCTTTCTGTCTTCGAATCGGGTAATTCGGAACTTCTTTCTTCTTATGTGTCATGTGCCATTACTAGGTTCGCACGAAAGGGACCAAATTTGACAAAGTTCTCAATTCACTCCGCAAAGACTATTAGCTTTGGCGCCTGTTGGGGGTCACTCACAGAAATAACTTACTAGACCCCCAAGTCACGGTAAGGCTGCCTTCGTACGGGAGTCGTAAGAAAATTTTTATTTCTTCACACATCAAAAGATGGTTTACCAGTAATTATGTCTCACGGCCTTCGTTTGGGAGCCGTAGGTACATTTTTTTCGCCCACACATAAAAAGATGGTGTGCCAGTGATTAGGCCTTGCCTCCACACATGCGTCGCCCATGTCGTCGTTCTTGAGTAAGGTAGAATGTTGTTCAGCTTTATTTCTGCTTTCCCCGTCTGGCCAGAACAATTGCAGAACTACTTGGAAAAGACTTTTTTGACAATCTTAATGAACTCTCAGAAGCGAAGATCAACCCTTTTTTGACGATGCGAGCCAGCAGACAACAGATTATGAATTGTCCATTTTACAAACTTCCTTGATTTAACAGAGCAAAATGACCGTAAAAACATCTACCAGTGATTGCTAACTCGCAACATTAGATACTTTCTTAAGATGGCGCTCAAAATCCAGAATGGATCTCAACCTTAACCAACAAACCTATCTCAAACTAGCCCGGTCCCTAGCTAAGTTTCCTCCAGTTTTGCACACCAAGTTGGTTGAGATCGTTTACTACTTGAACGCGCCACCTTAGATGAGTACTTCTTCGTCGTCCATGCATCGGAATGGTGATTTGGTATCCATACGTTCCAGGTGACCAAGCCATCTCAATTGCTGTATTCTTAGCTTACTTAGAAGGTGAATGTCGCTGTAAAGCCCGTAGAATTCGTTGTTGTATCTTCTTTTCCCACACTGGACCAAATATCATTTGAAGAATCTTTATATAAAAAAAAACCCAGCTGGTTTTCATCCGAAATTGATCCAGCCGATGACTCTGCCCCATACAGCGAAACTGAGATGTTAAGATCTTATATAGGGCTTCCAGTTTGAAAACTTGCAAATGCTCCACTAACAGCTCGTTTCGTTCTCCCAAAGATAACAACGTCACCAACATAGAATAGATTTTGACTTCTGACTTGCGCACCATTGCTTCAAGCACGATTTTAAAAAGGTTGCATGATAGTGCATCACCCTGTCTCAAATCTTTATCGGCAGCAAAGGGGTCAGTGATGTTTTTACCGGTCTTTAACGGAGCAACGAGATTCCCAATTGTCATCCCACTTAAGCGGACAAGTTTGGCAGGGATGTCGAGATGTAACAAGCCTAGCCTATGTAAAGCTCGTCCCTATTAACCCTACGCTATCATGGGCCACTAAAGTTGATAAACAGAAGTTGTGTATCGAGTTGTTATACCTTGGTTTCTTCCAGTATCTTCCGGAGTGTGAAAATCTGATCGTTGGTTGATTTTTCTTGCCAAAAACCACACTGGTAGGGTCTGATCAGGTCACAACATTTTTGCACACTTATAAGCAAAGCTGTATTTTTTTCATCGGAAACTTCAAGAAGTATCAATTAACTGACGCTTATTTCAGTTTTTGTCATGGCAATAGGTCAAACAATAGCTCCGTTTTTGTTTTGCCTTGATATGTAATTGAAGTCAACACCAAAGGCAATAATCACAAATAAAACAAAACAAAAACAAAAAAATGAAACAAGATCTTGCCGTAAAATCTTAATTCTATTCCTTTTGACTCTTTCAAACTGAAGACACAAAATGCCCGCACAAATTGTGATGGATCCATGCAAATTACGGACACTGCGCTGGCAAAACTGCATAAGCTTGACGATGAATCTATGCTAAAATGGTCATTCGGCCATGAAGACATAAAGAAGCTATTGACAAGCATCAGCAATCCATTGGGTTTGTGGGTTTTTTTTTTTTACTTTTTTGCTTTGTATTCTTTTGTATGCAGATTCTACTGTCAGTGATATGGGAACTTTATGCAGAATATAGAGAAAGATTAAGTACATTTGGTTTCAGTCTCAAACCATCTGTAAATGTTTTTTTGCTTGTGTTGAATTTTAAAATTTCTCGATCGATTGAATTGTCATCGTCAACATTGATTGTGGCAGCTGGCAGCTTATGACGAGTCATTATTTATTGAAAGGGAAGCGATTTATGACAATTGGTAATGAGCTTTCGATAAATGTTTGACTATATCCATGATTGATGACTGGAATACAAAGCTGTGCCAAGAGGTTTATGGATTTTGTTTATTGTGCATTTTTACAAGGTTTTGGAAAAACTAAATTTACATTTACATAACTTCATAAAAACTGTTCAACTGTTCAATATTTGAAAAATAACTTGAGATCATTGAATACCTTATAGGTTTTAGAGCTAGCAGTGTCAACTGTATCATTGAGACATGTTTTTTCGGCACGATCGATATCAGCAGTCTTATTCTAAGACAGAATTTCTTCAGATTTAGCTTTGATAGTATCCAAAGTTTTTATATAGGAATCAGCCTGTTCATACAATCTGCAAAGTATTTGGTATTCGAAGTATTCGAAGTATTCGAACAATCTACAAAGTATTTGGTAATTTTTGCAACTTCAAGAGCAACTTCGGAACGATGATATTTTAGGGCCTTTTGCTCCTGATCGTCTTGGAAATTGCCATTACACAAATATTTGAGATACATATGGTAAACTGGGGTACGTTCATCATCGGGGCACATTCGTCAAAGCCATTTTCGGTTGGATGCACTCTGAATTAAGAAAAAAAAATAACACAGAACGCATCCTTTACTGAAGTTATGAACACACTCTAAATTTGACATTTGAAGATTGTAGTTTTGCGCTAAGAAAAGTTGAGTGTTGTTTTGCGTTTTTGAGATCTACGTTGTTATTTTGGCAAGTGGATAAGTAAGTGATTTTTATATTTAAAAATGAATTTAAGGATATTCAGGATTCACTAATTACTTAATTAAATAAGTAAGGAAGTGGAATTTAATCAAGAAAAAAATAATTTTGAATATGTTATATGAATTTGTACAAAAAAATGTAACTTTGTGAATTTGGAGTAGATTCGTCATTTTGATGGGGGCACATTCAGAAGGTGCCGAATGTACCCCAGATATTCAAAAGCTTCCATTATTTTAAATTTTGCAGGTTGATATTGTTTTGAAATTATAAAGGAAAACAAACAGGATTCACATCATAAACGAAAAACCATAATAAAGGCAAATGATAACCTTGCAGCAAAGGTAAGGCAGCTTCAATTTTGAAAAGAGTGTTCAAAAAGGAGAACTGCTATTTAAAAATACATAAGTTGTATGTGGATTTGTGATAGATGCAAATTTTGCTATAGCTCCCCTTATTTTTTGACGGAACAGACTTAGGTTTACATCAAACCAATGTATTTTTTGAATAATTTTTTTTCGATTTCGATTGCCACAACTCGACAAAATTGTACCTGGAATCCTTTTGCTGAAAAGTTCTCAATTGAAGATATCTGTTTTGTTTAAATTGTATTTTAAAAGAAATATAAATAAGCTTTAAACAGGTTTGTCACGTATTCTCAAAAGTTTTTTTCCAAAGCTGAATGTTCCCCATTGAAAGCCGAATCTGCCCCAGCTCGGGGCACTTTAATTAAGCAGAATTGAATTTTTAAAAACGTTTTTATTAAGTTTTGGTAAGTAAAATTAAAACATTTTTTTCCTTAAAGTAAAGAGAAATATTGAAACAACCTGTTAAGCTAACAAATTATGTGTTCAGAGCATAAACAACTAAAATATAGTCTAATGGAAAAAAATTGCTGAATGTGTCCCAGTTTACCATACATCTAGATTTTGCAGAAAGAGAGTTTATCAATGGAATTATTTCATTGTAACATTCAAGGCTAGCGGGGTTTCCCTTTATCATGCGTATGTTTCTCATGTTATGGTATACATAGAACATAATTTCTGGATGTACTTTGTCCACCTTCTTTTTGTTATTACTGGATGCGAAAGCCACCTGAATCCATCCAACAGAAAAGATAAATATTCATTCAATATAAACAAAAATTCTGAAAAAGTTCTTACAAGTAGGACAATAGCCAGAGTGAGTGTTTGCTTTTGGAAACTCTCAACTATTAAAAAAAAATTCAAACAAAAAACTAATTTAGATTGATTTTTTATAGTTTAAGTACCGGGCAGACGACTAAGTCAACAAACTTGAAGTGGTTACTAGTAGTAAAGTACGTTCTGAAGAAATGATAAAGATATGTAATGGTCTCTTAACTTTTGTGTGTGATTGACACATGACTTCTGGAGAAAAAATAGATACATAATTGAAATTATTCTAACTAAAAAAAAAACAACAGCGCGTTTTACGCGCGTATTATGCGCGTTTTACGCTCGTATTTCGAGCGGTTTACGTGCGGTTTAAGCGCGTGCTAAGCGCGTATAACGCCTTATTTTCGGATGTTTCTAGTTGCTTTTCCAGAGTACAGTGTGACAAATAAGGGGTTAATATAAACCCTAGCCCAACCATCGAAATTAACTTAAATTATATTCCTACAATATTTAATTTACATAAATCACATGAATTTTCTAGTGAGATGAGTCTGACATTTTGGGGACCTTCTCTTCAAGAAAATTACATTTCAGAAATTAATCTGTGTCCGATTATAATAACTAGAAGCCGTCAAAGTTTGATCAGCAGGCGTTATGTGGTTTTCGTTAATGACCGACTCTCACGTACGATGAGTTCTTGGGGCTGTTTTATTTTAGTTGACTTATGAAGATATTTCAATGAACGTGTTCGGAAGGTAATTTTTGACCAAGAGAATTAGAGAGACGATTTCGTGTCAAAGCGAAATCATCCGAATTGTGATTTTCACTGTTAGAAGAACGTTCATGTGACCTCGTTCAACCTAGTGAGCTCGCTTCCACCGAAACCTTCGAAATAACCAGGAGAACGTATGGTTTGCCAATTCCATAAAAGTGTGCTTTTGGCCTTTGTTGGAGGAAATGACTGCGCAAAATTTGAAATAAAAAGCTAAAGAAACTTCAATTTTTATATGCACATTTATTCAAAATAAAAAGTTGTTATAATTTTTACTTAATCGCCAGATTGTGATTAATATTCTGTATAATCATAGTTAGAAGTGGAGTTTGACCAATCTTCATTATTGGTGCCGGTGGGGACTTCATCAGTCTGAGTTTGAATGATTGGTCCATTGTTAATGCATTCCTTAAGATCAACGTAGGCTTGATCAGTTTCAGCCTTAGCATTGTTAACTGCCTTCATGATGCAAGATTGTTCACTAACATCAATTTCATCAGCCTTTTCGGCGTATTTCGACATGAGGTCCCTCGATTGATCACTAATTAATTGCATCAATTTTCTATTAGCTTCAGCCTAAAAATATACAATTTGATTTAAGCAAAAGGTAGTTTTTAAATAAAGTAATGAAGTTAGCAAAAAGAAAAACATAAGACCGTACATTGTCCTGGAGACATTCAAAGTATTGTAAACCGTTTTTCTTGGAACAATCAGACAATGATTTGCTGATTTTCTCCACTTCCAAAGCAACTTTTGTACGAGCAGCCTGTAAATTCAATAGTTCCTGATCTTTTTCAAAAGTGGACTTGTACACGCAGGCATTTGAAACGTCCCTGGCTTTGGTTGCTAGTGAATTAATTAGTGGCAAGAATCCATTGAAACACTCCAAGTGAAGGGTATTTCCTCTCATCATTCGAACACCTCTCATGTTCTGATGAGCATAGGACATTACTTCAGCATGAGCCTTTTCAACCTTTTGATGGTGACTGGATGCCAAAGTGGCCTAAATTTTGGGAAAAATTAAATATTATTTATATATTTTGGGGTAGAAAGGAATTCTTACACTCAGGACACAGGCGAAAATTATCAAAGCACTACTGAACTTCATTTTTTCGTTAATTTTTTCACAAAGCCTTGATGCTTTGAAAATAACTAATTGAAATTCAGTTGAATTTCACAATCTTTTATAGTTTTCAGAGGTCAATTTTAGTCTTTTCTATAAGTGGATCTTTTTGAAGTAGCCACTTCATCTTGAGTTAATGCAAGATAACAGTAAAAGGTTTATGACTTAATTAAATTAAATGCAAGACTGGGTTGGTACTTGTACTTTTTATAGATAAAGTTCCTAAGGAGTTCTAAGTATTTTTTTTAAACTAAATATACAAATTTTGTAAACGTGTAATTTTGGAAAATCAAAAAAGTAATTTCAAAAATAACATTTTGTTTCTATTAGCCAAAGTAAAAATGCAAAAATTGTAGCACAAATATGCATTAAGTTATTCATTTACACCTAAAATTAATATTTTTTTAAATAATTTTGATAAGAAGCATCAAAAAGATGAAAAAGTTTGTATTCGAATTATTGAAGTATAATTCGCAATTAATTTTGCAGACAATTTTATCTAGGAATGATACCGGGGTACTTTCAATTCAAGCAGGCACTTCAAACCCCGTTCGCATCAAAATTAAGTCGGCATGAACTATAAAAAGCTCTGAATTGCCTTGAACTTTCTCAGTTTCATCTTTACATTCTTAATCGACAGCTAAACGAAGGAAATAAATTTAAAAAAAATTATGAAGTGCATCATTGTTTTGGCTACCATTGCCTGTGTCTTGAATGTAAGGACTTTAAAGTTTTAATAGAAAATCATACAACAACACATAATTCCGTATCATTCTGTTTTCATTTGAATTTAGGCCTCCTTGGCATCCAGTAGCCACAAGGTGGAGAAGGCTCATTCTGCAGTCATGTCCCATGTCGCTTCAAAAATGGGAAGTGTTCGCATGATGAGATCGAACAAAGCTCACCTCGAATGCTACAATGGATTTTTACCACTCATCAACTCCTTGGCTCTTAAAGCTAAGGATGACTCAAATTTGTGTGTGAAGGATGCCGACAACAAAAAGGACAAAGTATCGGCTGAACTGGACCGTACCGATATTGCAGCCCAAGTTAAAAACATCACTGATTCATTGGAAGATTGCTCCAACCAAAAGGGATTGGAATACTTCGTTTGCCTGTCCAATAATGTAAGTTTTTTTTTTAATTTTCATTTTCTTAACTAACTTTCTGAATAATTTCTTAAATTTGAAAGTCTGACAAGAACATGCAAATCTTGGAAATCATCAAAACCAAAGCGCAACAAATGCTTTCTCAAAACACCGCTTCCGTTGATGAAATCGATACTGATGAACAAAGTTGTATCATGGATGCAGTTAATAGGGCTAAGAACGAAAGCGATCTTGCTTTCGGTAAGCTCAAGTCTTGCATCAATGGCCAAGCCACATTCGAGGATGTTGATGCCGATCAAGAAAACACCTCATCTTAAGTTTTTGGTGATTATGAAAAATCATCTAAAGTTTTGTGAAGATTTTTCTCAAATAAAAATGCATTAAAAAATATATTTAAACCGTTTTTTTTTTAATTTTAAATCAATTTTCAGTCACTTTAAAGCAGTGCGCAGTGGGCACAATTTTCATTTTTAGTTTAAAAAATCATGAATTTTAAAAGAGGTGACATATTTTGATTTTTTGAGTTTTTAAATTTTGTAAGCACGTACTTATGGTCAAAGTCGATGTAATTTAAGGAAAATGTAAGGTCAAGCCTCAAACTAATATATAAAGTTTTTAAAAAAATGTATAATTTAATTAAAATGTAAGAAAAATATAACATTATGTAAGTCCTAACATCACCTAAATCACTTGTTAAATGATTTGGAGCTCCAAACTAAGTATGTATTTTGATTTCAATCAAAAAAAATAATTTTTAGAAATAAAAATTTTAAATCGTTAAAGCGGTTTCAAAATTCAATTCTTAGTTATAAAAATGCTCAAACCATGTTTAAAAAAAAAAAAGTTAATATGAAAGTTTTAACACCTGAACCAAAATTTCAATTTCGAAAGTTTTTTAAAAATCCAAAAAATTGTTTTATGAAAATTTTGATATCAAATTATCTTAAAAAAATTCATCTAAATCTGTTCAGTCGTTTAAGAGAAAACCATAAATGAAAAAAACGTTCTATAGGAGGTACCGTTGTTTACATTTTTTTCTAAAAATACGACGCTAACAACAAAAGAAGGAACAATTTTATTTTAACCATCTTTATAGGGCAAGTATTGGTTTCGTGTCAAAAAAAAAAATAAAACCAACATTACGATGATGGAGAAGTCCAAAAACTTGGTTTTCGTCATGCCGTCCGTCGGTCTGTGCGTCTGTTTGTCGTGCGTCCATCTGTACAGGGAGCCATAGCCTAAACGGGTTGACGAATTTGCATGAAATTTGGTATAGATTACTTTTTTGTATTTGCAAGGTTAATTTTTTTCTTTTCTTTTTAATATCTTGATTAGAACGAATGCCTTCCATATAACGGTTTCGAGTTATTGGATTTTTCTTGAAAACGGCTGTAACGATTTTGATTAAACTTGGTGTATGTTATGCAATATGTGATTGTAACAATACTGCGTTCTTAGTTTTTCTCAAAAAATACGAATAACGAAAATTTGATGAACACGTTTTTCGAGAAATTTTTCACAAATTTTATTTTTTTTTATATACATCCAGCGATTTCGTTTAAAATTAGACAACAGATTCTTATTGTGATTTTGATAAGCATTGTTTATTTAATTTTTCAAAAAAAATATTTTTTTGTTAATTTTTTTTCCAATATGAACAATACCAAAAACTGAATTGTTCAATGACTAACGAATATATTATTATATTGAGCTACAAGAGCAAGTTCATGCGATGCAGTCGTGCATTTTATTTTCATCAAAATTGTTTGGTATAGCCGTTTTTAACAAAAATTCAATTTTCCTTAAAATACATATGGCAGGTACCGTTAGTTTTGGTCCTAAAAATATCAATTTCCCCTCACCAAAGATCAATAATTACCAAATTTGAAGTAAATCACTTTAGCGGCTTAGGCTGTAACCTTAAACTTCATCAAAATTTTTACTATTTTGTTTAAATAAAAATTATTCAAGTGTGTTTTTCATTTGGACAGGTTTACCGCATTCTCAGATTACGAAATTGAAGCTGAAAGTTTAACCTCCGTTTTCAAAAGTTATAATTTTTGCAACTTAAAATTGTAACCACCGCTTTCGAGTGATTAAGGGTGATTTTATTCACTCAAAGTTTAACACAACTGAAGGGTTCGATATTCCAAAGTTGAGAAAAGTCAAAGGTGGTCAGCTATGGAAATGCTCAACTGCCCGAAATATTAGAGTTTAGCAAATCAAACTTGGGATTTTTGTTCAAATTTTAATATTCTTCGTTTCTGTTTATTTTTTTTTGTGTTTAACAACAAAAAAATTATATACATAAAAAGAATGAAATATCTCAACAAAAATACAGCCACATTCAAATAAACCAATTAATTTATTATTTTTTGGAAAATTTGTCCATTCACCGAAGAAAGATAGATAGAGAAAATTCTTTATTAAATCAACAAGTATAAATACAAGGTTTTACTGAATTAAGACATGGCAATCCTGCAGTCTGCCTGATATCACATTTCATGACTTGAATAATATAATATAAGAAATAAAAAACAATAAAAGTATAATATAACTGAATACAAAGTAAACTGAAGTATAAAAGCAAAATATGCATTAAGATACATCTCAACGATCAATACTTATAATAATTGTAATAACTTCAATTTTAATTACAATTTTAAAATGATTTGAAACACAAAAAGAAGAAAAATTGCCAGTAATACTGATTGACTACAATTTAATAATGACTAGAAGCACAGAGAAAAAATTTTAAATTATGCTTTTTTAACATAGAGATACTTTAAATTTAAACTGCAACATCAAATTAAGGGCATGTTGGCAATATTGGTACAAAGTTAACCATCCGGCTGCTCCATTTAAATTTTTGTAAGACCGTTGTAGCGAAAGAAAACTTTTTTGGAAATGCAACCGGCGGATTTCCTGCAAAATTGGACAGGTAGCCAAGAAGCGATACATATCTTCAGTTTCTCTTCAATTGCAGAAACTACAAAGTTGAGGAAGGCAAGCGCGATTAACAATAAAATTTTAATTTAACATTTCAGCTCTAGATCTGAAAATTGTACTAATATCTTGGTCTGGGAACTCATTTCGAAAATAATTTAGCTCTGAAACTAGCTGGTGGTTCAAGTGCTTGTATACGTTCCCGGATGAAGAAGAAGTTGCCCTGTGGAGATTGTAATTAAATAATTTATGGTCGATTATGAAATCACATCTGTGAACTGATGTTGCCACTCTTGAACATTTGACTCGCTGACAAGTTGGTTCCACTCTTTAAAAGGAGATCCATTAGTTTGAAGGAGTTTTTTTCAAAATGATTTTGTGAAGATATCCGTCATTTCTTTTCATTACCTGAATTATGAAATTTCGGGTATACCTGACTCAATGTATACTTTCAATATTCTATATTACATATTACTTTTTTTCGGAGAAGCATTTTTAGTTGTAAAGCAAAATGCCCGATTCCTTGTGCATGTGTCATACATACATAGCTGGTTGGCAACCCAGCCGCGAATTGAGGTACCCGTTGCTCCCAGCTTGGTGTGATCCCAAAAAATCCTGGCTGAATCAGCGAGTTTAACTTTTGGGAAGCAGTCAGCGGCGAGTAACCAGCAGCGGCTCTTAAATTGTGGTTTTAACTTTGAAGTTTTCGAAAAGTTGAACAAAATTGAATTAAACCGGCCCAAATTTTGATTTAAAATTAAAAAAAAACGGGTTTAATATATTTTTTAATGCATTTTTATTTGAGAAAAATCTTCACAAAACTTTAGATGATTTTTCATAATCACCAAAAACTTAAGATGAGGTGTTTTCTTGATCGGCATCAACATCCTCGAATGTGGCTTGGCCATTGATGCAAGACTTGAGCTTACCGAAAGCAAGATCGCTTTCGTTCTTAGCCCTATTAACTGCATCCATGATACAACTTTGTTCATCAGTATCGATTTCATCAACGGAAGCGGTGTTTTGAGAAAGCATTTGTTGCGCTTTGGTTTTGATGATTTCCAAGATTTGCATGTTCTTGTCAGACTTTCAAATTTAAGAAATTATTCAGAAAGTTAGTTAAGAAAATGAAAATTACTGAAAAAATTAGAAAAAAAACTTACATTATTGGACAGGCAAACGAAGTATTCCAATCCCTTTTGGTTGGAGCAATCTTCCAATGAATCAGTGATGTTTTTAACTTGGGCTGCAATATCGGTACGGTCCAGTTCAGCCGATACTTTGTCCTTTTTGTCGTCAGCGTCCTTCACACACAAATTTGAGTCATTCTTAGCTTTAAGAGCCAAGGAGTTGATGAGTGGTAAAAATCCATTATAGCATTCGAGGTGAGCTTTGTTTGATCTCATCATGCGAACACTTCCCATTTTTGAAGCGACATGGGACATGACTGCAGAATGAGCCTTCTCCACCTTGTGGCTACTGGATGCCAAGCAGGCCTAAATTCAATTGAAAACAGAATGATACGGAATTATGTGTTGTTGTATGATTTTCTATTAAAAATCAAATGTCCTTACATTCAAGACACAGGCAATGGTAGCCAAAACAATGATGCACTTCATAATTTTTTAAAAATTTATTTCCTTCGTTTAGCTGTCGATTAAGAAAGTAAAGATGGAACTGAGAAAGTTCAAGGAAAAGCAGAGCTTTTTATAGTTCATTAAGCCTAATGGTTTTTTTTTCTTAAAACGCATTCAATTTCAAGTGCATCTCTTAGTTAATTGTAATTATGAGATAAAAGTGTTTACAAAACTCTCAACATTAGATATTTTAATAATATTCCAGGTATGTACCTACTTGATGTTGAGTATAATCAATACGTCTGTCGAATAGATTTCTTTTTTCTTATCAGAATTATTAAAAAAAGAAAACATTTAACCGAATACATGATAATAATTTTGTAAAGACTTCCGTTCTCTTTTTTTTTATTTGTTTTTGTTGGTCATCATCATTTTATAGAAATGTTGATGAGATTTATGCTTGAGTCACGTTGAATCTCAAAATAGTTTTTTGCATTTTGTTCCATTTTTTCAAAGTTTACTCCTACTTTACTAACTTTAAATCAACCTTGCAGAGTTTGTCTCTAAAAAATGATTAAAAGCCCTAAAATATAATATCCTTGTTTTTATTTTATAATTTACCGTTTAAATTTAAATTTATACATTTGTCACAGAAACTGTAGTTAATACTTCTCTTTTGAATTCGGTGATCCGAGTTTGTATCTAGTATTGAAAAGGTTTTCGAGATTATCAGTTTTTAAATTATTTAATGGAAAAATCAACAGAATTGTTTTGGAAACTTTGATGCCCTTTTTTAATTCATTTTAGTATCAAAAAAAAACATTTAACTGAACGAACATAGACCTTTTTCTTCTGATAACAAGTATGTGGGTTGGGTTCTATATCCCGATTTTTATATTCCCGTTTTGTAAAATCCTGTTTTTGAAATCCCGCTCTTCAAAATTTTGTTTTTTTTGATCACACTTTTTTAATATCCCGCTTTTTATAATCCCGTTTCTTATAAACCTGCTTTTGCAATCAAAACTAGTTGTTTTATTTAAAAAAAACTGTGATTTGCGGGATTTGAGGGATTTTTTAAAAGCGGGATTTTAAAAGACGGGATCTTAAAAAAAATAGTATTTTAGAAGACGGGATTTAAAAACTTTTTTCGGGATTTTTGAAAAACGGGATTTTAAAAAACGGGATTCCGATACGCTCCCCAAATATGTGGGTCTAAGTCTTTTTGCATGGGGCCTTCTTACAGTGGAAATTGGAATCTAGTGCACCTAAACTTTGTTTGATATGAATTATACCTGATTGATAAAATCAAGATTATGACGTTTTAATATTTAAGAACAAATAGCATTTTTTTTCTCCAAAAGTGATGTATTTAGGGGTGATTTTAAACCGTTTCCAATTTTTTTGGAGTACCTATACTAAGCAATCCCAATAAAACCCTTAAACATAAAAATATCCTCCAAGTATTTATTATAAGAGTTTTTTAGCGAAGGAGCTGTCAGGGGTCAAAATGAAAATTTGAAAAAAATTAATGTGAGTTATAAGCCAATTTTTAAAAAAATCAAATCACTGTGTACACTTTTTATTAAGGAGAAAACAAATCTTTGACCCACATCTTACTTTTCCGTACACGTAGTGTAAAGGATAAGTATATCGATTGACACAAATTTTTTTTTCAGAATTAGTCTATTTCATCATGAATCAGCATGAAACGTATAGAAAAAACGTTTTCGAGACATTTTTATGTGCGTGTGCCGTTGTCGTCGGTGTCGTTGGCGTTGGAAATTTGTAAACACTATAACTTTCTGTAGAATAAAGATAATTGAAATATGTAAACTCCAAGAGTTGAGGATTAAATAAACTTAGGTTAAGTTCGAAATTCAGCCATTTTGGAAAAAAAACCTTCTTGAACTTAAAAGGAAAAACCCTCCAAAAATTACGAAACACCCCAAATCGATTTTAGCCTATTTTCAATTATCGTATCGAAGTGAAACTCTAAATTAGACTTTTTTGTAAATAATGGAAGTATCTAAAAACCGGAATACTTTATTCTCAAAAGTTTTAGTAAAAATTAATAATTTGCACTTTTTTGTAACAAATTTCTTGCAACGGTACGGAAAAAATTGGGATTGCCAATGTAACTCCTTTTTTTTTTTATTAGTAAAATTAATACCAATAGATTGAAGAAGTACTAATTTTGCTTAAAAATAAAAATGAATTTTAGCCCTCTAAAAAACAAAGGGCAATTGAGATTGCTTGCTGAAAATATCAAGCATATTGGACACTTTTTTAAATTGACTTTTGATGCGCTAGAATCTTATTTCATCCCACCGTGCGTCTGCATTCAGGACAAATTTATAAAATGCAAAAATATCAATTATCTATTATTGATAGCAGGATAATTTTTCCCTGGAATTATTATAAAATAGTCTCTCTTCATTACCAGAATGAGCTTCCAACCCGTTTTAAATGGAACCGTTTGCAAGCCTGCAAGACGCATAAATGCAAAAAACAAAAATGATTAATTTTAAAAACTCTTAATACTCTTGATTTTATGATAATTCTTATGAGATTTAATAATAAAGGACTGGGAAGCTCTATAATGGAAAAATAATTATTTTGTAACAAAAAATTAAATGTGTATAAAAAAGTACGTATACGCCGTAGTGTACACATTTTTCTAATACACCTTTTAGTATACTATAATATGTCTGCGTAAGAATGGAATCTTCCTAAATTCCTTAGTTTAAATTGAAATTTTAAATTTTAAAAATACTCAGCACTCGGGTTTGGTTTTTTTCTCTTATTATTTTATTTCAAAGTCAGGTTCAGAAGGAAATGTTCTATGCTTTTAATTAAAAAACAATTTTTCACTCTTTTTTGACTTCTTTTCCTGCGTTTTGCAGGTAAAGGTCCTAATGCAAAAGGTCTTGGACCCCCATATTCATATCTAGGGTGCTAACCTAGTAATTTTATGCTATCACTCACACCCAAAAAAATTGCTGTGGACTCTTTGTAAAGGCCAGGAAAATTAAACAAAAAGAACAAAAAGGCCTGATCCGGCCAGATATATTACAGATATTTTAGTGGAAATTGTTGGCAGCAATACCCTTACTCATGCCCGAACCAATCCCATTTGAGGTTTGGTCTCTATTTTGAAAAAAAAAACTGCATCAATGTTGCAATTTAGCTTTAGCTTTATAGTAAATTGGACTAATGGTCCTGGGGGATTATTTAAATGTCAATATAAGCTTGTAAGCTGGGCCTACTGAGATCAAAACAAAGGTAATAAGACTACTGCAAGTGGATATAATAGTCATAAAATACCCTCACAATAGTGGTACACCGATAAAATTTGACATTTTCACCCTAGAAGTTATTTTCTCCGGCCTAAAGACCTAATTTGTTGTCTTTTTAAGAATGTTGAAAGTATTTATTAGATTAAGAGCTCAATATTTTATATGAAATTAAAGGTAGCCAAAAAAGATTCTTTAAATTTTTTTGAAATATCAGTGCACAAGAGACCGACCAGAAAATGCTTTCCAAGATCTTTAACCTTAAGTAATTGAAAAGTTTTTTATAACAACGGAATACTTGTATACCATAACTTCAAAACTGCTGCTGTACAGGACCATGGTCCTGCCAGTACTCATGTATGGATCCGAGACTTGGGTGCTTAGTAAAAGGCACTGTGACCTCTTAGCCGCGTTCGAGAGAAAAGTCTTACGGAGAATTGTTGGCCCCATATGTGAGGAAGGACGATTCCGGAGACGGTACAATCAAGAGTTGTACGCAATCTACCTTGAAGCAGACATAGTGACAAAAATTAAGCTCGGTAGACTCCGATGGGCAGGGCACCTAGCTCGTATGAGCGAAGAGGAACCTGCTCGGAAAGTCTTTTGCGGTACATTCTATGGTAGACGGCAGCGTGGTAGACCATGCTTGCGCTGGAGAGATGGCGTAGACCAGGACGCCCGAAGCCTTGTGGTGCGCAACTGGATGGCGTCGGCTCGAGACCGGGATAGGTGGAGAGACTTGTTGAAAGAGGCCAGGACCGGACCCCGGTTGTCGAGCCGATGATGATGATGATGATGCATACTTGTGACACTATTTTTAAGACTAGGAATACCTATCATTTGATACCAATAAAATTTTTCTACTTCATTTAGTTCAGAACTTATAGCCAATTATTAGCAAAATAAACTGAAATCTTTGTTTTGAGATTGGCAACTAACAAACATCTCGACTCTCCGATAAGCGATTTGAAAAATAATATTTCAAAAATATACATAACAAGCACAACTCCAACTTTTATTTGATACCAAACATGTTCGTATTCACTCTGGGCCAACGCTCCTTAGTAACATTGACACCCCCTTTCAGGAAATTGCTATAGACGGTTTTTTTGAGTGTCTAACATATCAGGGAATTACAAACAAAAGTCAAAATGAAATGGTTTGACACTTAAAAAAAAAAAATCTATCGCAATTTTCCAAAATGTCCCATGTTATAGCAAGGACCAGAAAAAATCGAATGTAGAACCAGTATCATTGTCCAATAATATGCATGTCTTGTTTTTCTTTTATTTTTGATTCGAATGAACACCAATTGTTTTCGCCGAATCAAAATCAATTTAGTTTTCTTCAATGTTTATTGCCAACGAAAGATCAATGTTCCATTAAAAATGGCTTTTCATGAGCAGCAAGTACACAAAATAATTTAGATACGTAAAATTATTATTAATATTCATTTTTACGTGTGATGCTAATTTTTTATCAACTAGCCAATTCACGTTTCTGATCAGAGGAAACAACATTTTGGACTCGCCTCCTCAGCCTTTATGTCAACAAAAACAAAAATCTCTGGGATCTCAAAAAACGCTAACTGGCTAAATATTTATCCAATTACTACTATTCTTAAATTTTTCTGTTGAGGAGTGTAATTTTTTTGAGAGGTTAGCATATTTACACAAAAACTGGACTCCTTAACATTTTATTAAATTAAATACTGTTTCTATTTTATTAAACATATTTTTTAAATTTAAATGACAAAAAAAAAATAAAAAAAAATAGAAATGAACGTGATTGTATTGTTATTTTCTCAAAACTTGTATCACCTCTAGTTGTATGGGTGTCCAGAATTATAATTATTATTATAATTATAAGGCATCGGTGTGGTTTGGATACCAATTCTTTTTGGTAAAAGAGTATTTGCTGTTTCTCCAGATGATGTTAGGCAATACTGCAAACTATAAAGTGCATTTGCACTTTTGTCCTTAATTTTGGTAACAGAGGTTCGGAAACATTTGGTTTGTAGTTCTTCAATTTCTTTAATTTTATTTGAATAGTTTGAAGATTTTGAAGTTATATCACCGACAACTTTTCTATCAAATTCAAGCTAAAAATAAAATTTTGATATTAAACTTTCTAAAATTTACAATTTTAATTTTAATTAATTTTTTTTACTTACAATTCCCTTGAGACAATCAAAATATCCCAGATGATCATTTTGTGTAGAACAAGTTGTGAGTGTTTCTTTGATTCTTTTGACTTCTGAATATAAATCCGAACGTGTGCGGTTTATAGCAACTACTTCACTGTCCTTCTGGGCTTCGGCGGTAGCGACACAAACTTCAGATGTGTCTTTAGCTTCTTTAGCAATACGATTTATAAGTGGAATGTATGCATTGAAACAGTCCAAATGAATAGAATTACGAACTCGACCGTCATAACAATTCACAACCTTAATTAAAAAAATAACAAATTTTTAATAATATTTGTTTTATTTTTTATTCGATTTTAGAAGATTTCTTACAATTAACGGAAAAAGTAACCAGAAAAGAGATTTCATTTTAAAATTATACTTTAATACTCGATTAATTTGTAGAATAGACTTGAACTTTATAAGAACTGCCACATAACTGCCGGAAGAAATCATCCAATAAACATAGTTTGCCTGTGGTTTGTTGTTTCGATACTCAGTGGCAATAGCCAAGCCATAACAAGATTGTATTTAGCTTACTCCAAAAATCAACGGCTGTATTTATTTTCTTAAATATTTGTGGCCCGAATCTTTCCTGTCAGAGTTAAGTATTAAAAATTATTTATCTCCTTTTCATAAAGATTTCTGTTTTTTATTCAAATTTTTGCCAATTTTCATTAGATTTTAACTCAGTAAAAAAGGTCGTTTAATTTTGAAAATTAAGGGTCCGTAATACTTTATAAATAATCTCAAAACGCAAGTCGTTTTAACCGATTCTATCGAATATCAGTAAAAAATTTCGGAAAAAAATGCTTTTCTCTTAAGTTATTGTATGATTCACCCATAATTAAAAATTACACAAACGCATTCTTAAATCTTCTGCAAACGAAAGTCAAACAAAAAAACAGAAAGCTCAAAATTCCTGCATCTGTAAATCTAAAAATTCTAAGACCCTTAAAGACTTGAAACCTACATGTTTACAGGAGTTATGGTATCAAAACCTCGTGGTGCACCCTAATGCTCATTGGGCACTTCAAGCCTACTAGCCTAAGGACCTAAAAACCACTAAATTTCCGAAATTTTAGATCATGAGACCCCAAAATCCTGAAAAACAAAAATCTAGAAAACCAAAAATCTAGAAAACCAAAATTTATCCAAAACCCAAAATCCAGTTAGCCTAAATTGCATTAATCCAATGATCTTAGGAGAACAAAATCCGGGTAACTGAAAATGTTAGAAACCCTAAAATTCCAAAAACCGATAAATTTTCAAACTCAAAATCACGATACCTTCTTTTCACACAAAATAAACTGTAATTTTATTTATTGAACAAAAGAAAAAAATCACTTAAGGTGGAATTCAGAGTAATTACTCAAGTCGAGATTTATCACTTAAGGTGGAATTCAGAGTAATTACTCAAGTCGAGATTTTTCTCAAGGCTTGAGGAGTCTTTTGGGCGCTTGATTTATTCATAATCGAGATAGTGAGGCAATGCATTAGCATTTACTTCAAACCTACTTCAGTAGCTTCCATTTTGTATATGAATACAAACTTTAGCTAAGCAAATGCTTAAGAATAATTTCAACTTACTGGATTTTAGAAAAATCTTTACGTGAGTAAGGATTAAGAATTCCGCCCTTTTTTAATAAGCAAGAATCTAGACAAGATCATTAACCTCGAAAGTTGAAAATTCTGAGAATCAAATATTTCAAAAACCCACAATATTTTAAGCCGACAATCCAATTCCAAAAAATTGAAAAATTTCATAACGCCAAAATTCGGAGATCGCAAATCGAAAAATGTATTTAATTTCTCAAGTCAGATACTGGTTATTGAACAAAAACAAAACAATAATTATAAAAGTGGAGTGCGTAGTGCACACGACTTCTAAGACTGAGCAAATTTGATATGCGTGGGTTCGATTCCCATGGTGTGCATAGAAAGTTTTTCATAACAAAATTGGATTGAAGCTCAGCACCACAAAAAAAAGACTGATGAGTGCATAAGTGGCACAGCACGAAATAGCTATATCTCCAGCCAAACAAGAGTGGCAGCGCCTTTAAGTTGTTGTTTTTGTTCAAAAATTCAATAATTATAATCAATAGCCAATTCAGGAGAAACCCTAATCTCGAATCAGCAAAGTTAGGGAAAATCCAAAATTCAGAAATTTAAAAAATAAAACCGATATTCTGAAAACCCAAAATACTAAAAAAACCTTAAATAAAAAAAGAATATAAATCAAAAAATCTAAAACAGAAAATGCATCAACTATCAAATTTTTTTAAGTTACAAATTTTGTTTTATAAAAAAAATTGCTTCACAACTCAAAATTAAAAAAAAAAATGAATTTCAGAAGATCCAAAAATCTGGAAATCGACCGATTCTTGCAGCCCAAAACCCAAAAAACTTAATCCCAAAATTATTTAAAATGTAAAATTCTGAACTTTTGAATCTTTATGGAAAAAACGGAAGAACTTTACACTCATTTAAATTTTAGGTTACAGATAAAGATTTCAAGGAATGGAATGCATTTTTTAATTCTTTTTCCGAAAGATATCCAAAAAATATAAATATAAAAAAATATAAATTTAGCGCAGTTTTGTTTTATTGGTCTTTGAGAGATCGACCTTAAAAATTCTAGTTTTTCGGGACTTTGAGTTTTTCTGGGTTTAGAGCTGTTCGGATATTGAATTTTCGGCCTGGGTATTTTTTCTTTTCATATCAGGTCTAAAAAATTTTTGGGGTTTTTTTGAAGTTGAAATTTTAGTTTGTAGAACAAATTTATCATTTATTACAATTACTGAGCTAAACTACTTCAATAAAATAGTTTCGATAAATTTAGTACCAAATTGTTATGATTCATGGGCTCTCATTAAGAGTTCCAGCACTGAATGTTTTAATGCTTTGATTTTGTTGACAGCTTTTGTTTTTTTGGTTATAGAATAGCTATAGGTACTGATGAATGGACAAAATATCCGATTGAAAACGTTCTAAGGCGATGAACTTACAATATCATTTTTATTCTATTTTGTTTGTATCTCATTGGTTGATGTTATGGAATAAAAATACAATACTTTGATGTGCAGTGATGCTCTTATCTTCTGCATATCGTTTTCATTAGCAAGAATCTAAACAAAAATCTGTTTAATCTTTGTAGATTGGAGTCAAATATTGACGGTTTGTGTATTTATGCACCAAATCTCAGATCTCTATGATGCAAAATTTACTTTGCATTTTATGCATATTTCAGATAACTTTGTATTTTTTCTCTATTTTGATTTGTAGTTATGGTTTCAGGTATAAATTCAAAAGAAAAGTATACGAGATTGCAATTTGTTAAATGAAATCTTATTTAAAATTATTCTGTTCCGACCCCTTTTATTTATGTGAGTAAATATGTATGTGAATTATTATGCTACGAGTATAATGTCAAATCAACGTGATTAAAAATGCACAACCTAGAAATAACCCACAGAAGTTAATTATCTTATAATTTTTTTTGTTGACATTTTGATATATTCAGATCTTATGTATGCACTTTTGGGACGCACTCATTGAAATTTTAAGAACTTGTGAATTCACTTTGGAAAAGCACAAAAAAATCAATTTTTGACACTTCTAATTTTTGTTAGACGTCATTGACTCGTATCGATCTCAATTCTGGTCGGTGATGCTACATTTTACAAACTATAATGAAGTTATTAATTGATTTCTAATACCAAATTGAGAATTAGACATGTCCAATTCGATTTCTGGACATTTCTACTGACAAAATTACCAACAGCAATTTGTTGATGCAGATGTGAGCTGCATCGAAAAAATATAACAGATTGAAATGTTTAAGTGATTCCCGCCATATTGAATTTAAAACTTGATGGGTTTCTTTTGGGGCAGTCTTAATCTAACAGAAAATTTTACATCTGAAGGTACGAGCAAAATCTGAATTGGAAAAATTTATAAGTTCCTTTGTCCAATTAGCGAATTTAAAAGACTGGCACTTATATTTTGGACGTTGACTTTTGCAGTCTATGTGTGAAAGACAATTTTACCTTAATTGACAATAAAACTACAGAATATTATGCATCATTATTTGACATATGAGTCCTCAATCTTGAATTCACTTGAACTTAAATTATAAGGTTTTTAAGGACTGTTTGCTGATACGATACTTAAAATATTTATGTTGAACATAAGCTCTTATGGGGTACTTTTTCCTCTGCGTAAACTGTCACATAAGACTTTACGGTTGAACATAAATGCTTCAATTTTGTTTCAGCAAACGGCTCTAAATAATTTTCTTGATATCAAAACATGGTGCAGAAAAATAAAAATAAATTCTATGAAATTAATATTTTTTAATTTTTGCAAAAGTTAGATTGAGAGTTACAAATATAGAAATTTTAATATGGAGATCATAGTATCTGTCAAGAATAAAAGGAAAAATGGTTTGTTTTTCCCCAGCATGCCGAGAACTTACTCAAAATTGAATGAAGACCTTTGAGTTTTAGCCCTATTGAAACTATTCAATATTAAAATAATAAATCAAACATAACTTTTAACTTTTCATAATGCTCATTTTTACAATTATTGAATTCTATAATGTTTAACAATACATAAAGCTAAATTGTAAGAAATTGTTCTCTTTTCCTTTTTTCTCACTGCTTCCATATTCCTTCTTTTAAATATTCTAACCTCGATTTTAATAAAGAACACGCTTTAAAACTGATCGGTTTTTTTCCTCTAGAATCCGCACTTATTTTAAGCAGACCATTGCTTATCCAGTTTTTAAAGAACAAAATCTGAGATATGAGTGTTTTTTTTTT